>CM073521.1:4807500-6007500 GCA_037074615.1 Leucaena leucocephala | reverse complement strand
AAATGAATATATGTTTAACAAAGTTCAATATATACGAAGGGAGAGGGAGAAAGAAAGAATCCATTCATACCTCATACCAGGATTACGGATTATCTGCAACAGGAGATATTTCAAAGATATTAATGTATCCTTCACTTATTCTGTGAGGTTATTTATAAATATTTTATAAAGATATTTTAATATATGAAATGTTAATTAAAATAAAAAAAGGATTACTATCACACGTCTCAACCATTCCTGTTACTGAAAAAGTCACATAAATTTTGATAAACTTTATATATATTTTTTAATTTCTCAGAGCACAAAGTTTAATTATTTTTTTAAAAAAATTCCGGTTGAACATTTTTATGAGAAAATAAAACTATTTCAATGAAAACATTTAAATTAAAACATAAAAAAATTTTGTTCTAAAATTTGTAATTTTTTTGAATCAATTTTAATATTATAATTCTAATTATGATTTCAGAAAAATAAAGAACAGTCTATTTAGTTTATTCAGTCTAAAATAAAACCAAGCCTACTATCATCGCAGCAGATCAACGGACAGTATAAAAGAAAGGAAAAAAGTAAATAAACTAATTTAGCCAGTAATCGGAAATAGGATTTTCACACGCAAGCTCATTTTTGGCCAGCCCAAAAGTGTACGGAAGCCAGTGGCTTTGATAATGGTCCCAAGAGAAGAGTATTGATACCGTTGAGAAATATGAATAATATCCTTTGACAAAAAGGAGAGAGAGCGATATCTTCGCAAGGGGTTCAACCCGTTTTCAAAGTTCATCTGCTACCATCGAAGTTCGTTTCCATACATCATTCATCACTTGCTCTCTCTTCCTGGTAGTTATCATCCGTTCGCTTTGTCTATTGGTAAGAAACTTATCATCATTTATTCGTTTTCCGTTTTATCGCTCCTCTGATGTTGAATTTCGCACAACTTGTTGCTTTCAGAAATCTGATTCGCTCAATCATTTGCAAAATATAACGCATTTTCTTAATTATTCGATGTTTAATTTGATCTGTTTGCCTGCAGGCTGCAACCCCCCCCCCCCCTAACATTTTGATTTGGTAGGATCTTTCGTCTTCAGATAGCATCTTTTCAATTTTTTTTTTTCCTCCGAAGTTCACTGTGGGATGGATTTCCGGCTCATAACCCCATTTTCCTTATTTTATTTAAGTTCAAGACCTTCCCCCGCGACCCCCTTGCTTTCTATATAGCTTGATTATTTGTGCATAGTGCTTTCTATATAGCTTGATCATTTGTACATAATGACTGATCAGGGTTATGGTCGATGCATAAAGTGCAGGCATAGTAGTATTGTCAATCGGGAAGCCGAGTTGCTTTTTGACATTTCCTTGTAATCAACGAAGTCAAATATCTGCAGATATGAGAACTTCATGGGCAGATTCCATCGACAACTCAGCCATTGGTTCTTCAAATGCCAATGCCGCGCCTCCTTCTCGGTCAGCATATGTTCCACCACATCTTCGTAATAAGCCACCATCTTCAGAACCCCCTATGACATCACACCCATCTTCGTTACCGGCCAGTGATCGGGTAAATTTTGGTGGGTCAACTGCTGGGTATCGCGGAGGAAGTTCCTTTAATAAGCCTGACTATGGAAGGCAGGACTATGGTTCTAGTGGTCGAATTGGTGGGGGTTGGAACAATGGAAGCGGAGGGTGGGACCGTGGAAGGGAGCGTGAGGTTAACCCATTTGAGAATGATGAAGCTACAGATCATACTTTTAACGAGCAAGAAAACACAGGCATTAACTTCGACGCTTATGATGATATCCCTGTGGACACTAGTGGGGATAATGTGCCTCCACCTGTAAATACTTTTGCAGAAATAGACTTGGGTGAGGCAGTGAATCAAAATATAAGGAGGTGTAAATACGTCAAACCAACTCCAGTTCAAAAGTACGCCATACCAATTTCTCTTGCGGGGCGAGATCTGATGGCTTGCGCTCAGACAGGATCAGGCAAGACGGCTGCCTTCTGTTTTCCGATCATAAGTGGAATCCTGAGGATGCCACATGTTCAAAGACCACGTGTAGCGCGAACTGCTTTCCCTCTAGCTCTTATCCTATCTCCTACCCGGGAGCTTTCCTGTCAGGTGGGATTCTATTTTTATTTTCTACTTTCCACAGCTTCTGTAATGTATATTGTCTTAATATATATATATATATATATATATTTTAAGTTTCCGGTTTCATCCTTTGCAGATACATGACGAGGCTAAAAAGTTTTCCTATCAAACTGGTGTTAAGGTGGTAGTTGCTTATGGAGGAGCACCAATAAACCAACAGGTTCTTTTTACCATCTGATGTTCATCTCATGCTGATTTCTTGATGTATTTCTTGCTACTGTATAATTTCTTTTACTTGTTTGATTTTCCATCGCCTACTTGACATTAGATTTATACCATTGCATGCATTGTGCATGTGCACTTGCAGAAATGATTATGTCTTCACTCATTTTGCTTGGAAGTTTTTGAAGTTTTCTTCTCTTCAGTTTTTGTGTTACTAGCTGAATGGTTTGAAGTCATGAACACTTGGCCTAATTTAATACTGTGATGATTATTGCACCGTTCAGTTGCGGGAGCTTGAGAGAGGAGTTGATATTCTTGTGGCAACTCCAGGACGTCTGGTAGATTTGTTAGAGAGGGCTAGGGTTTCACTGCAAATGATCAGATATTTAGCTCTCGATGAGGCAGATCGGATGCTGGATATGGGTTTTGAGCCTCAAATAAGAAAAATAGTTGAACAAATGGACATGCCTCCTCAAGGCATGAGACAGACAATGCTGTTTAGTGCCACTTTTCCCAAAGAGATACAGGTAGATTATGGCTTTTAGTCAGGTGCTCAAGCTTCTCGTGTATTCTTGGAAAAAAATTTATTTCAATACTTAATTCATGTATTCTGTGTTTGCTGTCATATGCCATAATTGTCTTGATGATGATAGAATGAGAGGGAAGAGTTCTTGATAGCAACTGTCCAATGCAGTTTCACTACTGGGTGTCTATTTTAAATCATCAGATTGTACTGCTGTGTTGTGCTTGCAAAATTTCTTACTGCTTCAATTAAGGTGCCTGATCAATTGCTTCCCATGTGATGGCAGAAGGATGCATATAACATAATTATAACAAGGGTGGAAGTAAGGAAATACGGATTTGTTTAAGCAATAGGAGCTAAATTTATATTTTATTACTTTTTCAGTTAGTCTCATGCCCGTACTTAATGTGGATAAGATATGGAAAGTCGTCAGGTATTTATATGGACAGACGTAGAACATAATTCATGTTTTAGATTTGCTGATTTTAAATCATAAGTGATAATTTTGGATGAATGGCTTCGCTATTTAATTAAAGGTTTGCCAGAGAAGATTATATGCTTGCTAGTTTTAGATATGGCAATAGTTATGATAATGAGGGTGAAATGATGGTGATGTAGTTGTGGGAGACATTCAAGACTTGAGAGATGCTGCTGCTAAGATAGTTAGGCTTGGCTATGAAATGTGTCATTTGTAGTTTATGCTGAGGGTAATATTGCATTGCAAGTTAAATATGAAGGTTGAACTAAGAGAGCTTGTATTATTTAGAACAACACTGTAATCAAGGAGTAAGCTAGAATGCTAGATTTAATACAAAACAATCAATGATTATGTTAAGTCTGAGAAAACTCGCTTGAAATAGCAAATATGACCTTCCTGTCGCAATGTTTATATGTATGCAGAGACTTGCATCAGATTTCCTGGACAATTATGTGTTTCTGGCTGTTGGAAGGGTTGGTTCAAGTACTGACCTAATTGCTCAACGAGTGGAATATGTCCTGGAATCTGACAAAAGAAGCCACCTCATGGACCTTCTTCACGCCCAGAGGGAAAATGGAATTTATGGCAAGGTAATTTGTGTCCGCTGCAAACTGCCTCTCTATGCTATAATTGCAATTTTATCATTTTAATTTTCAAACTTCTCTATTTTTTGACATTATGCTGCATTTTCGAACTTCTTGTTTAAGAATATGCATGTATGATTTACGGATTTATGATTTTATCATTTGCTGCTCTCTGCTAAATATATTTGTGTGGATTTTGCAGCAAGGTCTGACATTAGTTTTTGTGGAAACAAAGAAAGGAGCTGATGCATTGGAACATTGGTTGTGCATTAATGGGTTTCCTGCAACTAGCATTCATGGTGACCGATCACAGCAGGTAACTATATTGGCTAAATAAAATCATGTTGAAGTTTTACATGCGTCAATATTATGGTTTCCGTTAAAACATGTCTATATCTATTTTTATGTTTATAAACATATATGCTGATTTTGAGGGTTAGAAAGAGAGCTGAATTGGATTTTAATTTTAAACTCATCCTAGTGGGTTTATAAATCGAGAATCTTATGGATAAAGATCAGATGCTTCCAATCCTCATCATCTCTCATAAAGCCTCCTCGTACAATTAGAACAGTTGGGTACTAGTGTGTTCTGACTAAATTTTTCTTGGGCCACCATGACATTGTGGTCGTTTTCCTGATATTTGGATTTGGTCTTCTGGGGCAGCATTTAATTGATGCCCAGACCTGATTTGTTGAAGTTGAAGGATTTTAATTAGTCCTTATATGTCTCTTCCATGTTTTCTGTACAAGTATGGGGGTATGCTATATAATTTTGACTATAAATGTGTCGTGTTATGTCTCCCTATGCAGGAAAGGGAACTAGCATTGAGGTCGTTCAAGAGTGGAAACACACCAATTTTAGTGGCAACAGATGTTGCAGCACGTGGTCTTGATATTCCACGCGTAGCTCATGTGGTAAATTTTGATCTTCCCAATGACATTGATGATTATGTGCATCGGATAGGAAGAACAGGGAGGGCTGGTAAAATGGGTTTAGCAACAGCCTTCTTCAATGACAATAATCTGTCATTGGCTAAGCCATTGGCCGATCTGATGCAAGAGGCAAATCAAGAAGTACCTGCCTGGCTCACACGTTATGCAGCTAGAGCTTCCTATGGCGGTGGCAACAGAAATCGGCGTTCAGGGGGAGCCCGTTTCGGTGGCCGTGATTATAGGAGGGATAGCCAACATAATAAAGGAGCTGACTACTACGGTGGAACAAGAGGATACGGTGTTCCCGCCACTTATGGTGGAGGGTATGGTCCTCCAGGGGTTACTAGCGCTTGGGATTAGTCTCCTTTTACCGATTCATTCAAACTGTTGGCGATTGTATATAATTTCAGACTTCGTTGATGATAGTTTAATCTTAGCCCTTGGCCTAGCTAGATTCATGCATTCACTAGTGCCGGAAATCTTGTGTTAATATTAGAGGGCTACTGATTTCTTGTGAGATCGATTCACTGTCGTTTTGCTGTTGGATTCTTTTTAATTGGATAGGTTTTCCGGTTTAGCTGTTACAATTTTGTCAGGTCATGGTACATAGACTCTAGTTTATCGAGATAAGAGAGACATGGCACGATATATCGAAAGACCATGACAATTAGGATGCCTGCAAATTAAGTTTTCTAAAACTAATTCGATGTTGCATATGTAGTAGTATCCATTTATTTGCACACGAGTGGATTAATATGAAATTGGACGGACCACTTATGTTCAGATATCATCCAATGTATTATGAAAATATCTATTAAATTAGCACAATGGCTTCATAAAACTTCCAACATATAGCAGCATATATTATTAGTAATAATAAAGGCAAGACCCAAGGAAAATAGATGTATATCAAGATTGTTAATAAAAAAAACTGATTTTTTTTATTTAATTAGGGACATCCCTAAACTATTTTCACCTCTCGCAAAGGACCGAAAGTAGTAATATTTTAAATAGAACCTTATAATGTTATATTATGAATTGGAATTGGGATAAATCAAATATAACCTCTCTCTCAATTCTTTGAGAGCTTAAAATTAAGAATTGGTGAATAATTGGCTTAATCTACAATTTGTGTCAACACAATGTTGTAATAACAAAAAATGAAGAATTCTGATAGAAAACTTGCTGAAGGGGAGAGGTAAAGGAGACAAGACCTATGATGTTATCGGTTGATAGAGCAGGCAAACGAGGCTGACATTCAAGAGGGGTTCGAGCTTCAATTGTTTCAGTGGTCTCCAAATATTCTTACAAAACTCAACATGTTGGTCCCAAACAAGAAAGAATATTGCTAAATAGTTCTTACGGCTTTACTCCAACTTTTATGTGTTAAATGGATCTTATGAAGTTGAGAATATGGTGAATTTGAGTCAAGTCTTTCTTAATTTGACAAACTTAATCCATTTTTCACCATTTTCAGGCAGAACCACATGTATAGGCAACTTAGCCAAGTTTAGTTTTCCAAATTTTCCCACGCTCAAATGTCACCAGAATGTCATTTAGATCATTAGATGTATTCCTCAGGTTATTACTCGTCTAGACCAGACAGCCTTTTAACAGAAATGGTGCAGACAGTTATAACAATCAATATCTGCAAGCAATTTGAACATAAAAGCAAATTAGTTCAAACCTGGTAACTGATGAGAAGAATTCACTACATACAAGCTAATCAGCATCACATCCCAATATCCCTTCAAGTAAGAACATGAACGAAGGAAAGAAAATATAAAATAGCAACTATTAAAGAATGTTTCATGGTTGCACTGGCAAGACAAATAAAAAAACATAGCCAGCAGACTCATCCAAGCTTGGATGTTTGATGAGAGAATAATCAGAATTCTACTATTTTGGAATAGAGCTACGCTACTGGGGAGCAAATTATTTTCTTTCTTACTTGTAGGTGGCTATAAAGTTACTTCTGTCATATGAACACTACTCTCCATCAGACGCTCCATCTAGGTCTGAATCTTCAACCTCATAGAATTCATCACCTGTTCCTGACTCTTCCTCCTCAGAATCTCCCGGCCCTGTTTCATCCACTTCACCGTTTAGCAATAAGTCTTCTTGATTTATAAAGTTCGCGCCTTTTCCCCGATGAAGAAGCCCCGTCCTCATTACATGATAAAACTTCTCTCTGAGACGAGCAATAGGATGTGGATCTACTAGTTTTCCACGTTGATACCCTTCTCTAAGAGTAACAGTCGTTGTTTTACATTTCAGTGAGAGGTAAAATATGCCAGGATATCTTGTGAAGATTCGGGTAAACTTATGGGGAAGATTCAACTCCTCCCTCAAGCTTCTCAAGTAGTTCCTCTTTGTTTTCTTGTGCATGGTTAAACTTAGAAATTCATGCAGAACTCCGACAACTCGCTTCTCCATTAATTCACTATTTGGATCGATTTGTCTAGAGTCCTCGTAAGGACAAATGTAAGGCAACTTCTGAAATTCCTCCATCCACGCCCTTACTTTCTTCTGTGCTCCATAACCCCTTGGAAAATTCATGGGGAAAACCAGAGAAGCTTGCCCTCTCTTGAATTGCCTGTACTCATCCCCAGATGTCCTGCTTTCATTGCTCTTTTGTAATGCCGAAACTGCAAATTCCTCACACCAATTTGCTAGTCGCAGGCAGGTGACACCATTTGAGGCCTTGACAAATCGAAAATTATCTGGGTATTTTGGAACAAGTGTCTTCTCAAAACAATCCGGCAAACCTAGATCCCATTTCAAAGGATGAAGGGATTGTAGCGGCACAGTTCGAGTTTTCATCATCATAAGTACCTTACAAAGCCGTTCGACAACATCACTCTCGCGGGCCTCGTAAATGCTTTGTTCTTGCGAGTCCAACAATACTGCAGTATCTGTCAAACGGAAGCAAGGCAGACTAGGCCAACGAGGATGTGGAAATTCTTCAAAGAGAGTGGGGTACCTACGCATGAAACGGAGAACCGGGACTGTGAGGCCAAGCAGTTTTTGCCAGTCAGCTACAGATTTTGCTGTGAGAAAACCGGTGGACGATCGCTTAATCGCGTCCTTGAGTAGACAAGCAGCCTTCAAATCCGTTTCCTTGTCAATTATGTGATCAATACTTCGGTTTTTTACCCATTTGAGCCGGACCTTCACTATGCCTCGGCATTGCAGGTATTGATAACACTGACAGAGTTTGCGAGTCTCGTATAGAGAGCAATATTTCAACTTTAGCAAAGAAATATCTCTTAGATAGTTCATCTTTACGAATTAACAATACTCAGACGGAGATTTAGAAGTTCCGAATCAGAGGGAGACTGCAAAAGCTAACATTATGATATTGGTAAAAACAACGGGTTTTCAATAGGTGACAGAAGCAGAGGATTGCGTAGTACTAAAAGTTCGCAAACTGGTCTACATCACAGAAGAATTAATCAGTATTAAGAGAACGGTTCTCCTATGTTCTTCCTACGAAATTTACGTAATCAAGTGTCGTGGTGATACTAAACACTCTTACCATTCTACAGAACCGGGAAGGACATTACCTGCCAGGTGTTTAGGAGTCACGACTTGGGAGAATCAATTTCTTGTTCCTTTCGAATAATTGTCAATAGATGAAGCTTGCCAATGTATTTCCTCGATGGCCCAAAAATTACCAAAAAAAAAATCCTCAGAAATGCCTAATTCCGGAAGTCGCGAAGCTGAGAGAACACTGGCCCTAAATTTTCGAGAAACTGGTAATCTGGATAGATCCTCGATATACAACCCTAAATCCACAAGCTCAGTGTTCCGCAAATAACAGAACATGGCCTTGCGAGAGCAAAGAAATATTCGTCAGCGCACAGAAGCAGCAATCTGGTCGGTTTGGGTCGGGTTTCGCCGCAAACCTAATTCAAATTGACCGTAAATGTGTGATTTCACTGATAGTTTGTCGTCTCTCTTTTAAATTACATAAATAAACTCCTCTGAGTTATTATTATCAGTATTATTTATAAAAAAAATAATTATTTAATTCTTATAATTTTACTAATTTTATAAATTTAATCTTTATAATTTAATCTATTCTAACTTAATCTTTATAATTTAACTTCTAATTTTTATAAAACGTTTGAGTCTCTCCTTACTTGTTCTATGTGGCTCTTACTTGACACCCTGGCAGCGCCACATCAGCAAAAATGGGGCTTCTCACTTCTCTCCTTCTTTTTCGTTGTACCATTTGCTTTCTTCTTCTTCTACGCCTCATCGTTTTTTTCTCTCTTCTTCGGCAGCCGTAGGAATCTCCCTTCATGCATTCCCTCACAAACATTCAACCACTTCCTTCATTCTTTGAATGCTTCTCATCTCTTCAAGACTGAGAATAGAGACCCCTTAATATTTTTAAACCACAAAACCAATGCAACACAAAACAGAGACCCCCTTGGCGGGGCTGTTGGGCACATGGCCCAATAATACACATGAATCATTACAAGAGTATATTACCATTAAATACTTGTTGGCAAAGTATAATAACAAATAAATTTATATATATTATAAAGATGTGAATTCGATTCTGTAAAAAGTACATTATAAATATTTTTTGAGTAAACGCTTTTTAAATTTTAGGATTGTACTTTAATTTTAGTAAAAAATTAATGTTAAATTTATCTAAATTTTCCTGTAAAAAAATGCTTAAAACATGCGTGATCTATTAATTTAGTTACAGTGATTCGCCATTGAAATTTTTTAAACATGAACAACCATATAATCCTTTGGTGAGCTTTGTTAATGGGCTTGATAATTCTTGTATTTTCATTATAAGTTTACAACATCTATCTCATTAGAACTAAATAAAACAACGGAAGTTTCATATTTTTCGATCATTTCCATAGAATAGAAAATTGATAAATAGTAAAGGAAGAGAGACCTTCAAAAGCGTTTAGGAGTCGCTTGCAATCATGGTATGTAGAAGAAGGAACAATATCTGGAATTCTAAAAGTATGCATTTAGTTTTGGAGATTTTAATTTTTCTCTAATGAGCTTCTGGTGATTAGAAATTCCCAAGTTATAATTTTGAGGACCTTCCTTCTTGTTCCATTTCGTTTGCTTTTACCGCTCATAACTTTTCAACAGAGTTGAATCGCAAAATTTTTCGAGGAGTTGTGAAAAGATGAGAAGCATTCCAAGTAGGAAGGAAGTGGTTGAGTGCTTGTGGGTTCTGCGAGGGAATGCATGAAGAGAGATTCTTGCCGCTGCCAGAAGAGTTTGGCTAAGAAGAAAAAAAGACAAGGCGCAAAAGAGGAAGAAGAAAGCAAATGGTACAATGAGGGAGGAGAGAGGAGGGAGAAGCCCTTTTTGCTGATGTGGCGCTGTCTAGGATGCCAAATAAGTGCCACATAGGACAAGTTTAGAGGACTCAAACGTTTTATAAAAATTAGGAAACTTTGAGAACTCAGTCGCTAGAAGGTAAATTATAAGGAGTTGCTAATAGGTGAAATTATAAAAATTAAATAATAATTATTTTTATTTATATTTACTCAATTTATTAAATAATTTAATATTTATTATAAAATTTCTACTTAATTATTATTTAATGTTGAATACTGCTGAGGGCATGTTTGGAAAACGTCAAACTTAAGTTTTAAAAGAATTTTTGGCCTAAACCTCAGTTTGGAGAAATTTTAAAATAAATAGTTATATTTGTCTAAACCTCGATTTGAACCAAACCATGGTTGAAAACGATAGTTTCAGATAAGCTATTCAGAGTAGCTTTTAGAATAGTAAAATAACTTATGAACTACTCAATTACTATTTTACCATTATTTTTTTTACACCCTCTCTCCTCTATCTTTTTCACCCTCTCTCCTCTATCTTTTCTACTATCTCTCATCTCTTTTTTATCTTCTTTATCCTTTCTCATCTCTTATCTCTCATACATACATTTTTTAGTAATTTACCAATTACAAAAATTTTTTTAGTAATAACTATTTAAATATTTATTTATCTAAAATTATTTTTTTTTTATAAATTTTTTTCTAAAAATCTTTTTTTATAAGTTGTCTAATCCATTTTTTTTATAAATTTTTTCTTAACTTTTATCTAAACACACTGTTTAAAATTTTCAATTTGAACAACATAGTTTTTTCATCGGCTCCTCCTTCCGATCCCCTATTTTACATTCCGCTTAACGACATTTCCACTCAAGCACGAGGTTAGGAATGGAAGAAATAGCAACAGAGGATTTCCCCTGGAGCAGAGAAACGTATTCCCGAGTCTTCCTAATTGTTTCCTCCAGATTATCTCAGGGAGAGCTTATTTCTCTCTTGCTCGTCAGCCCATGGATTTATCGGACTCTTTTCTCCGCCTCATCACTTGGGCAGGTGCTTCTCGTCTTCTTCTCTGGATTTTATTTCCTTCTTTTGATTAATCTTTCAAGGATAAGGTCTTATGGATGATTTTGTTAGGTACTCAATTTTCGCGAGAGGAAAAATGCAGGGAATCGGCTTATAGCTGCTCTTTCTCTGGTTAGCTTATTCTGTTAAAGTTTGATTGCATTGTTGATACCATATATTTCATTCAATTTCGTATAGTGCAATTATCTTGTTTTTGGCCCAACCGGGGGGTGGGGGGAAGCAGGAAAAGGTGAAACTGTTAGACCAATGGATGATGTCTAAAATTTTTTGCTGATAGTCATTTTATGTTCAATTTGACATTTGTTTGTAGCCTAGATATCGCAATGTTAAGCAGATTAACCTGGAATTTGCTCAAGATATTGATGACACACATATCATCCTTCTCAAGACTAAGGTGGCATATTTTATCATTTGCTATGAATGTTTCATCTATTTATCTTGTTGCGTCAAATCTGAAAGGCACAAGTTCCACAATTAAGAAAGCGAACTTTGTGTTGTTTTCCTCAAGATGGCAAAAGTCCTTCATAAAAAGGCTGAATTAAACTCTACCTCATCTCCAATATCACTTAAAAATGTATTGATTGAGTGATTCTAATTAGTGTTGTTTTCGCCCCTAGTGTTCAGATTCTCGTAAAGGCTTGGATTCCTTAAACCTGAATAGCTGCCCAAAAATCTCAGATGAAGGAGAGAAGCTATAACCAGCTGTTGTCCACAACTGAAGACTTTTTCCATCTACTGGAATGTGAGGTGCTTTAAGGTCTTCTGAATCTGTGAAGTTTATAATAGTAGCTGAAATTCATATTTTGACTTCCCATCACTTTTGGCAACAAGTGTCAAAAAACGAAACATGTCCCAGGTTAACAGATGCAGGACTAAGGAATTTAGTGAAAAATTGCAAAGGCATATTTATTCTGAACATAAGAGGCTGTAAGGTATGTGAGCCACCAAGACACTTCAAGCTGTATTTGACAGTATTGCGATGCTTTGGATTCATATTACTAATGCATCTTGAACAAATAATAGTTCTGTACCTGTTCGTGCAATATGTGTATGGTGTGTTTATGCATCTCTTCTTTGTAGCTCTGGAAAATTTTTCTCAAAATGATTTTCGGGAGTGCAAAAGCATGCCTGGGCAAGAATTGGTATAAATATCACACTTCTGTTGTAAACTGTCAGAATAATAACACTTGGTTTTGAATCTTCACATGTGATTTATAAGTGGTAAAATGTTTCTTATAAGCTAAGAATTTTGTGATCAATCTCTCCTTTTCTCATTTATGGTTGTAAAATGATATCTAACTTCCGCTAGAAGGAAAGCAAGGAGGAAATCCCTTTAGAGAGAATTTGAGAGTGGGCATGTTTGATATACTCCTTGAAAAGCTATACAAATACAAAACAAGATCCAGATTATGCAGTAAACTCTACTTATTCCTTTTAACAAAGTACATGTAATTTATTTTCTCCTTCAGGCTTCTTTCTAATCCCTGCTGTTTCTGAATGAAGTACAACTGTCAATATCTTGAATATGATTTCTGATTAGTGATTCTTCTTTTAGCCTTTTTATTGTTTCAAGATACTGAATGATAATCATTTAGTTAGTTTCTTATCACTCACGTAAACTCAAAATTCAGCTAATAAAATTCAAAAGCTGTCCTTGAACGATCTCTGAAGGGCTCCATAATTTTGTGATCGCAGAATATTTCAGCCCAAAGCTTGAAATTTGTTGCTGACAATTATTCAGAATTAGAGTCTTGAACCTGGCAAGGTATTTGAGGTGGTTTAGAACAGATTCCATTTTTTGAAACATCCTTTATTATGGGATTATTTCGTATATCTTGATGTATAAATAATACCAGCCTATATCCATGAGTCATGATAAGTACTGAAATTAGAGACTTCTATTTCTGTTTCAATTCTAGGCTCTTGACTTGTTAGAAATTTATATTCCATACATCTATCTGGCAAAATGATGCCATAAAAAATGAGATGAATTCTATTTTTCTTTTGATACGCATACCTCACGATTTGGTGCTTAGGTGCGTCAACCTTACAGATTCTGGCTTAAAGCAGTTACTACAGAAATGTTTATCTCTTCAGAGTCTAAATCTCTATGCTCTGTCTAGGTAGCTGCTGAAACATATGCATTTTAGTTGAAAACCTTTTCTATGGATCAAATCACTGCATGCTTCTTGTTCAGTTTCACAGATGAAGTTTACAAGAAGATGTCCCTCCTGGTGCATCTCAAGCTTTTGGATCTCTGTGGTGCCCAGGTAATATGTCTTGGGGTTCTGAAGATTCCTCTACAACTTATCTGGTGCGAATTGCTAATGCTAACAATTTATAGTTCGGTTTATAGAACCTTTTAGATGAAGGACTTTCCAGCATTTCTAAATGCAAGAATCTTATAACCCTCAATCTGACATGGTAACTAGAGCTTCAACCTGTACACACACTCACACACTAAATTAACTAAAGGAGTTCTTTGGGATTATCTGCATCTTGTTTCATGTGATAGGTGTGTACGTGTGACAGATGAGGGGGTCATATCCATTGCACGGAGCTGCACCTCTATTGAATCTCTAAGGTGTGTAGTGTGTACATTTTGAGATTTCTCAGGGGTGCTTGAATGCGCTTTTTTGGGTTAGTGTATCTGAATGTACCTTTGCAAGTTTACGTTAATAAAATTCTCCTAAAATATAACTATTATTAATTATTTAAGCATATTTTACACCTAATATAATTTAAAAAGAATATTATAAATAAAGTTATTTTTTTTAAAAGAGCTAATTATGGTAGAAAAGAGTTTAACTAAAATTTAAATGAACTCTATCATAGTTATAAAAAAGATTTTTCTTAAAATATAAATAAAGTAGTAGCATATATGAGTATGTAAAATAAAACCTATTGTGAAAATGTACAAATATTCTACACATACCTTCAAAGGAGAAGGCTATATAATCAATATAGCTTTAATCAAACGTTTGAAAATTTCCCTGGGTTTCTAAGATGAGACTATCACCTGAAAAATGTTATAAAAATAGAGTGAGACTAACGTTTCAGTAACTAACAGTTCTACTCATCATGAGTACTAACATATGCTCATGAGACGTCAAGTGGGACCGATCACAAAATACAATATATATAAAATAATATATTATCATAATAAAATCAAATGATTAACCCACCCAATTCCTCTACTCAAACTAATCGAACCGCCTTATTCCTGCCGACTGAACTCATGGGCTAGTGGTAACTACCCCTCGAACAGCTAACCGATGAAGTGATATGGATAGGCTAAAATTCACAGAGCACCTGACTGGACAATGGGTTCATTTTTCCTCGGAAAATAGGTGGGGCACGTCCTTCGATAAACTGGTGGGACAAAAGCTAACTATTGAGCTCCGATGGTGGCTATACCACGTGATAGAAACACAACTCTATCATCACTCATCCCCAATGAATAATTCTCAAAATAATCATATTAATCAAAATCTCAATAACTTGATAAATATCACAAAAGAATTTTTCTCAAAATAATAACTTTCTTCAAATTTCAATACCAAGATATAATAAATTTTTAATCTCCACTCAAATTTTCTAAATTAAACTTTAAATCCCACAAGACTATTTTCAATAAAAATAATCAAATAAGTTTTCTCAATATAATTATATTAATATCAATATCAATAAATTTATATATATCAAAACACTCATAAATATCATATTAGCACACAACGTGTAGAAAGTGATTACCTTCTTTTGGAATAGGAGAGGGACTGAGAGAGGACTAAAAAGAGAAAAGCTAACTCAATAATCAAGTTTAAAGAATAACTCAGGGTCTTAACTCTATTTATAAAGCCATAATAATAATTCAAAATTTAAATTCATATCTTATCTTTATTAAAATCTTATCAGATATAGTAATTTAAAATTTAAATTATATTATCATTGTAGTATAAATACATATTTTATTATTATATATATTTAATTAAAGATATAGGTATATTATTATTATTATTTTTATCAGAATTCTATCATGTATTTTAAAATTTAAACCATATTTTTAAAATAAAATTGTATCTCTAAATCTGAATTCAAATCTTAATAAATTTCTAACTAATAATAATATTCAAATCATAAGATTCTAAATAAGATAAAAATAGGATAATCTATATATTATATCATATTTTATTAAAAATATAAAATTATAATAATTTAATTAGATAGTATTTTTAAATTATTGATAAATAATATTTTAAATTTTACTTAAATCTATTGGTCTTGATATAATTATATTGGGAAGGGGAACGAAGCATGCCTTATAAGGGTGTTCCAAACAAGCTGCATATTTGGTTTTTCAAAATATCAGTAAAAAGAATGGCCGAAAAGCATCAGAAAAAGGAGTCATGTTTCATATGGAGCTATTAAAACAGAAGGTGACTTCATGTTGCCATTGAAGCATGAATATGTATATCTGCAGATGTTTTCATGAATGGTTATCTGCTATTAGGCTACTTCACGCGTCAAACGAGTCAAAGGAAATTTATCAAAATCTGCGTGACTTCTATATCCGAGTCTCATCTTGGTTCAATTATTAAAGGAAAAAATGGACAATTAGGCTCAACTTTATAAGTATCCATATCAGTTCATGCACCAACAATTTTCGAACGCCAAATTAAATACAGATTCCACAAACTCAAATGTCTTTTTACCATTTTTTATTTAACAAGATGGACCAAGATCAAGAAGTATGCCATATGAGAAGCTTGTCTTCACTCTTCAGCTTTATCTCAGAAAAACTTTGAAAATCATGCTATATGAGGATCTTGTCCTCAGCTACACGCTATATGAGGATAAATGGGAAAAATATTCTCATATGGCATACTTTTGTATTTAAAAAGCGAGTACCGAGTTTAAAAAGCATGCTATATGAGAGGATCTTGTCCTCAGCTACACGCGTAGACACTATATCACTATAACTCTGAAAACATTTTAAAGACAGTTTGGTAGTTGAAATGAAGAATGGAAAATAAATAGAAAGAGAAATGAAAGTACTCAAAAAGGTGAAGCCCATATAATTTGGTTGAATGCTATAGTAGCCCAGCACCCTCCCACATAGATATTATTTCTATTTATAGCTGTGGCTAAGAGCAGGATTTTGTTTTTCCAGGTGCAGCCGTAGCCACCCAAAAAACGCGTCTAGGAGGGGAAGGTATCCACACCCTTATAAGGTATGCTTCGTTCCCCTTCCTAGCTGATGTGGGACTAGACCCACCCCCGTAGGGACCCAGCGTCCTCGCTAGCACACCGGTCGAAAGTCTGGCTCTGATACCAATTGTAACAGCCCAACACCCTCCCATATAGATATTGTCCCTGTTTGCAGCCGTAGCCAAGAGCAGGGTTTTGTTTCTCCAGGTGCAGCCGTAGCCACCCAGAAAACGCGTCTACGAGAGAACGGTATCCACACCTAGACATAGAAACAGGTCAGGCCAGGCCTTGGCTTTAACATGCTAGGCCTGTTAAATGACAATTTGGCCTGAGCCTGGCCTGTAGCCTGTTATAGGCTATTTTTTTTGCATAAGCTTGGCCTGTATAAATATCTGGCCTGGTCTGAAGCTTGTTAAAAAAATCTGTTAATACTTACTACAACATAGCAATAAAATATAAGCTATAATATATAGAGCAATAATAAAAATAACAATAAAATGAATTAGTTCAGTGGTTTAATTATTACATTGTGTTCAATAGGTAGTAGGTTCAACACCCACTTATTATATATCTATATTAAATATATTTTGATAACAGACCCAGGCCTCCTGACAGGCCTAACAGGCTTTTTAAAAAATTTGAGCCTGACTTATTAAAGAAAACAGGTTTTAATACAAACTTTAGCCTATATATTTTTTTAAACAAGCCAATTTAGGCTAAGCCGAATATAAGCTAGGCTATAGGCCCGCCTAACCTGCTTCTATCTCTGTTTGGAATAACTGGTGTGACTGATAAGTCTCAGGAGGCGCTCTCAAAATCCAGTTCCAACAAAATCACGACCCTTGATGTGAACCGTATTGGCATTAAGGCAATATTCTAACTTGAAATGTCTGTCAGTGTATATGACAATTTAGTTTACTGGCATTAATTGCACCAGTTCGTATGAGAACTTGCTAACACCTTTTATATGGAACCGGAGCCGGGAAAAACTGCTTCAGTTGTTCCCAAATCTGAAATGCTTTAAAGTGCACAGCTAGGGTGGTGCTTCCCGAAAATTTCCAAATGAAAGCAGTCTCTTAAGACAGATTATTTAACCTGCTAAGTTAAGATGCAGATTTACTCCCAAGCATTGTTTTCTTTAAGACATTTCTGCCTCTACTTAGAGGATGCTTTATCATGTTGTATGAGTTTAATAGCGAAGTCACGCAATTTCGTTTCTAACCTTCTGTTGTCAAATTTTAACAGAATCGTTTTGTTTGCATATGGAACCACCGACTCATTTTGGGCATGGGTATCATCTCGGACTTCTTCCTTTTTATAAAAAAATTTAGGTGAGTTTGACACCCTCTCCTACTAAGACTAAGGTACAGGTTTTAGAGTTGGTAAAACAGATTTAAAGTTAACAAAATGTTAGCCCATATTTTTTTAATTATTAATATTATTATTTATTTTACTCAAATATTATTTTGAATACTCTTATTATCAAATATTATATGGTTATTTATTTATTGATAACTTGATATGTTTTGACATATTATAATTGATTAATATTATGTTAATATTTATTTAGATTTATAATTATAAAATTTGATATTTTTTATAAAAAAATAAAAATTTTAAGAGTAGAACATTAATAATTTTTTTATTATGCTAATATAATATTAAAAAAAATATTAATATTTTAAAAATTTAGAAATAATTTTTTAAAAATATTAAAAAAATTAAAAAAAAAAGTGGAAGGTTGGCCCGCCACCAAAGCAGGGGCGGGCTCGAGTTGGCAGCCCACGAGTTGTGGCGCGCAACCCATTTTCTTAAGTTTAAGTATAGTCTCAAGATTTAAAAAGTACTTACAGAGGATTTATAAAATCGCTTACTAAATAAATTTTTATAACGACAATAAAAATTAAACTTACGTCTTTATAAGATATAAATTTATTTTTTACTATCTATATTAGTTCTCATGCTGATCTCGGACTTTTTTTTTTTTCTGATCTCGGACTTTTTATTGTTGTGAACTTGTTGCGACTCATTTTGGGCTTCACGAGTGTTTTTGTAATTTCCTCCTCTGTAGACTGTAAGGCGCCAGGCGTTCTAGGTATTTCCATTATATGGTATCGATGCATCAGACTAGGGTTTATGCGAGTAGTAAGTTGATTTCTCGAAATCTCCCCATCTCCTTTTCTTTCTCTCTTATCCTTCTCAGATTTTCCTCCTAACAGAACTAATAATTTGAGGACGTATTCTGAAAGTTATGATGCAATTCCCTTGCGTTTTGAACCCCATACATAAGTTCTGGTATTCGTTTATATGCTTTATTGCAAATGTTTCTTTCAATACCCACTTCTTCGGGGACTTGTTAATTGTCTTACATAAATTGAAAATTACTTAAATGTTAAAAAAATTTAAAAAATGATTTTTCAGATTTACTTAGGCAAATTAATAAAAATTCTTTTTGGTAATAAAATTAATAAAATGGTCAAAAATGCATTTTTTTTCTTAGAATGTCATAACTTTTTCACAGCAAATTAATGAAAATTATTTCCCCGCTATAAAATTATTGTAAAAATGATTAGAAGTTTTAAAGTTACGTAAAATTAATGAAAATTATTGCCCGTCTATGCATGCTATATACTATTCAATAACATTTTGACATTAGGCCTGTTTGATGTAAAAAAAATCTAAATAAATAAATATTTAAATAATTATTATAAAAAAATTATGATTAATAAATTATTAAAAAAATATAATTTTATTAAAAATAAAAGAGGAGATAAGGTGTATAAAAGAGAAGAGAGAAGATGTAAAAAAAAATAGTAATTAATAATCTATAAATTCTTTTATAATTTTAAAAATTATTCTCAATAACTTAGATAAAATTTTGATGTATTCCAAAAATTCATTTAAATAAATATATCTATTTATTTTAAAATTTTTTTAAATTAAAATTTAAGCTAAAAATCCTTTAAAAATTACACTAAAACCCAAACAGACACATTGACTTTTTTTATACTCAAGTGATTTAAATTCAAACGAACAAATTTAAACAATTAAATTTACAAATAATTCATACGTCTATAAAATTATATATATATATATATATATATATATATATAAATTCCTTGAATCCAGTCTCATGGAAATAAAAAAAAAATTGTACAAACTGAAATTTCCTTTTTTTTCAACTGAGGTTCTTTAATCTTTTCCCTTTTTTTCAACTGAAATTCTTATTATTATAACCGAAATTCAACAAATACATAAATAAATATTAATGCATTAAGATTAAAGTCTACATCCTACATGTTGACGCGACGGTTGTAACATTGCGATTGGTATACCTCAATGCTATTTACGAAAACTCCCCTCACCTTTTTTGCGACACAAATACAAAAAACGGTTGTTATATTATCGAATTTATCTGGCAGCGGTCATGTATTCTCCATTTTGGACTGATGGCAGATTCTCAGATAATTTCAAAGCTTCCGCGAAAGAACTTGCTCTACACCGTTTGCCATTTTAGGCACTATTTTTCTCAAAAAAAAATTCTAAGTAATAAATGCCAAGTCCATTTAAAATTTTCAAGGACTTCGATGGATGAGGTAACTTAACTGATAGGGCGAAGTGAGCCAGTGGACATTTGAAGATCATTTTTAGTATGGAGAAAGATTGGGGATGAGAGAAGATGCAATTTAATAAAGGCATAATCATGCTTTAATTTTTCTATGAGACGGGTGGCATAATACAATGCATATCATTGAAAGGATTCCCCACGACAATACCTGGGAAAAGACAGGCGTGATCTGCCATCCTTACAATAACTTATCAACCAAACGCTTCTTCCGGCCTTTTTCTTTACTTGTCTTTGGAAGTGACCTACAAACATTAAAAGCCATTTTTATCAAACTAGACTACAAGCTCATGCTATGTATTAAGTTTAAAATGAACCGCATTATTCATGACTTGCAAGCAGTGCAATTTCAGGCTTACGAACAGACTCAAATTCTACCCGATATAGCTAGGTGAGGTGAGAAATTCGATAAAATGTCAACTCTTTCACAGTAAAGAGTAAGGGAAGAGACTAACTACCTTTTACATGTCAACGCCTGGATCTATTCTTGCAGCAACGAAACTCAGCTAACAGTGCTATATGATCTGAGGACCATTCAGGAGAAGGAAGTGCTGTGTCTTTCCTCAAACACTCCTCGTCCAATAGCTCCAATAGTGACTCCACCACCAACGAATCCGCTGAAACCACAAAACCACATTACTTCAAAAATAAGTGGCCTGCATCTTAGAATTTAATAGATGATACAACACAGCAAGATACCAAACCTGTATAAAAGATGTAATCTAGAGTGCCAATAAAATCTCTAGTGACATTTGTGAACAAGGGTTCATTTGTTGCCCTGTCCAGTCTCCTTTTGTGCTGTTCAAAACCAAGACCTGCTGTTCTTGCAAAAGAAGAGTATGCACTAACCTGTAATTGAAAGCAACTCACATTAAAAAGCTAAAATAAAAAACTAGAAAAGGAAAAACCCACAATAACATAAGGAAGTAGAAAAACTAAAGGTATTTTTTTAGGGTTGCATTTCAATGAATCTATTACCAGTGGCAGCTGATGAACCAACTTGCCACAAGGGCGCAAGATATTGAGAGGATCAACAGCTAAATCAGGATGCAACGAATCTACCTTCCCCATTGCAAGAAGTGCATGAGGGGCACTGCAACAGTTCAGCACCAGCCTTAGACAAAATTTACTGATACCAACATATTAATAAATTAAAATAAGCTCAAACTAAATGAAAGAAAAAAGGCCACAAAACCTTCCAGGAACTGAATTAAAATCTCCACAAACCAGCATTGGAATGTCTGCACTTGCAGCTATCTTTTCTAACCCTTTTAAAAGAGTATGCACCTATAAGAAGGGAATGAAAAAGTTTAACTCCTAAGCTCACAGTAAACATATGTTCAATATGAATGAACAATTGAAAAATAATTACCTGCCAGAGTTTGACATCCTTCAGATCTTGGTGAACGTTTACGTGTGTATTAGCCTGCAGTCCAAGGGAAAAATTAATGCTTAACAATGAACAATGAAAATTTTGTGTTGTCACTCAAAAGGAGAAAGAGGGAAAACACAATTGAGAAAACAAAAGAACACAAAGCATCAGGAAGGCATGAAAACACAAGACCATCTAAAGTCCACAGATATAACAGCAGTGTAAAAGAGCTTACAACACAAAGAAGCTGCCTTTTCCCAGGATTATCAGTTGGCTGATTGGCAACTTTCGCTTCTAGAACCACTATTAGTGCAACATTATCCTAGGAACAAAAAGATAACAAGATAAACACAAGTTTCATAAGAAATAAAGTGACATCTAGTCTTTAAAGCAATAGGTTGCCACCTTAACAAGCCGATTTAAAGCAGTTTTCTTCTGGGTTGTTGGAATCATGGCATCTGTCAAAGACTGCGCAGCCTTATTAAATTCAACCTGCATGCATGTAGACATAATTTAAGTATGTGAACAAACTCAAGACAACTATCATACAGAAAAAGGTGCTCCCCAACCTCATATTTCTTCACATGTGAAAATTTGTCCCGGCTGAAAAATGTTGCACAGCCATCAATTGTATTGCTGTTACCACCGTATACCTGCAAATCAACAATTTATATCAACATTTAAAGGAAAATTCAGAAACAAGAGCAAAAGGAAACAGAATTTCTGTTCAACCTCATTTGTTTTCCTCTTATATAAACCATAATATCCATGTTTGTCCAATTCGGGAGAAAAAAATTCCTCATAATGATCGCTTTGGACCTGAAAAAAAAAAAAGTTGCCAATAAGAGGATAACCCTTCCCCCTTCTTTAAATAATCATTTGAGTTGAAAATGCAACAAAAATAGCAATGAGCTTCTACTTCAACTTGCATTATCATTTAATAAAAATTCTTCGGTAGAATCAACCTGAATATCAGCCCAAGTTATCAAGTCACTTTATCAATGGTCAAAACCACAAATAAAAGCATATTGATATACCTCTTGAAGGCAAATAATGTCTGCACGATAACCGACTATTTCTCTCAACAAATTTTGTCTACGATAGGGCCAAGAAAGAGCCCATGAAGGGCAGTAGCTGTATAAATCATGTAAGGCATATGCATCAGACAAAATGTTGTATGATAGAACAGTAAAAGTTCCCGAAGATGTTATATGTCCGTCAGCATCTAAAGGTCCCATCCCATCAACAGGTATCAGGCGACGTGGACTAGGCGATGGTGCAGGAATGACATGTGAGGTTAGTATGGTGTTGACATGCCCCACAGGAAGTTTTGTCTCTGCATCCACTACCGCACACTCAAATTTCAAGACATGACCAATGTCATCAACTGTTGGGGTATATGTTTTTGATCGTCCAACTTCAATCCAAGTTTCACCACCACTTCGTTGTGTAACAGCTGATGGATACAACGGTGCTGACCCATTTGTCAAAGCAGCAGTTGATGCAGAGCTGGATAAGCTATTACTCAGTGCCCCAGATCCAGAACTATTAAAGCGACCAAACACCTCCTCTTCCTCATTCCCATTTTCATTCACAGCACTTGCAGCACGATCATGAAGAACACGATGATGCTGCCATGCATCTGAAAAGCACTTTGGTGCGCAATGGTAGCTTTTCGAAACAGGTATTTTGGCTTTTACACAACCAAGGCACTGCAGTGTGGCCTGTTCAGATGGATGTACGCTGCAGACTGCAACCTTTTTATCACTTTCCACACGATACCTACCAGAAAGGACAGCCAAATGATATATCTGCTTATAAGTAACAGATTAAGTACTGAACCAACCAAATAACCCAACACATGAAATAATGACATATTCAGCAGTGAGTTTATTTAGTATTACTGTTCTCAACAAAAACTTTTAGAGGAAAACTATTGAGCAGAAGATATAGATTATTTGGAATTATTTCCCTCTTCTCTATGAACATCTTTTGCTGAAATGGAAAATCTACCCAGGATATATTATATTTACTTTTGCACACAATTATATATTTAAAAAGAATTATCAACTTATTGTGAAATGAATAATTAAAATCTCCGCTTCAAAGAATAATGGAAAAGAAACCCCATAAATTTGCATTTGCAGCTTAAGTAACAACAGATGAATGTCATATGATTACTTGACAAATCAAAATTTTGAGCTCCTACATAAATGTAGAATTTTGTAAAGGTTGATACTGCTAATGACAAGCATGGGGGAAATGGCAAAAAGAATTTGTTCGTACATCACAGCCTATTGCAGTCTAGTACCGTCAATGAAAATAAAGCATTATTTCGACCATCGTAATTTGCTAAGATTAGCAGTATCGAAACTTGTAAAATAACTGCAAAAAGAAAGCACTAAAGTAGAAAGGAGTAAATGATAGAATGGAATGCAAAGGTACCCATCCATATTATATGATCCCGGAGACCACAATATTCCATTTACTTAAGTCAAAATTTGTAAGGTGTTAAATGTGGTTCATCCTCAGCTTGTATTTCCCTAAACTTTATTTGCAATGAAAACAACATTCATGAATTGGAAAGATTTCCAATAAATAGAAAGAATAAAATAAATGAATTTATATTGATTACTTAGGTGATTATAACAACTGAAATTAAACCAGCAATAATAGTACAAGGATGAGTGAATAAGAATACTGCGTCTACTAGCAAACCATCACTAAACGAATGAACTTCACGCATTTGAAAAATACGAGAAGATAGATGAGTAGTAAAGACAAATTCAAATCACAATTACACAATTCCATAACATCCACAAAAGCTCCTCCCAGTTTGCACATTAACATTCCGTGAAAAACAATCTGAAATCATTTAAAAATATATTAACACCAACTAGCTAGTCATAGTCATCAAAATTAAAAGTAAATCAATTTCCAGAGCAAACAAAAAAAACGACAGAATCAGAAATCAAAAGGAGCGAACAAAACAGCACTTACCACTTGCAACGAAGGAAATGGCCGTCTATTGGGGCTGACTCTGGCACATCGTCGGTGATAACAGGCTTGTTTGGTCGCCGTAGGAGCACGTACGGCGTAAGCTCACATCCAACAATGGGTATATCAGAGGGGAGGTGCACGCGTAGCACGCTCAGCATGCTTCACTCGTTGCAGTCGTCACAAAACTGCAATCCTAAGAACGACAATCCAACAAGACAACCGACAACTCTGCTAGCTCCTAAATGACCACGCGCGCAGAGGCAGATGCCAGGCGGATCCGCCATTTACTTAACCCGGATACTCGCCAGCCTTAATGGACCAGAAAGCAAACCCGAGAAAATCACAGCATATTGGCAGCCAACAGCGGATCTTGATAGAAGACAGATGAAAGCTATCGCCTGCGGAGCAATTGAAGTTAATTCAATCAATCAATCAGAGAGTGAGGCAATCGAATTTTTCAGAGAAAGAATGTTCGGTTGGAGAGAGAAAAACAAGAAGGGGATCGATTACTAGGGTTTTACAGAGGAAGTGGAAGTAATCGCTTGTGCTTCATTTTCTGAGGGAGGGCTTTATGATAAACGACTTTTGTTTTTTTCATTCATCCTATTTTCTTTGTTTTTGCGAGGGCGTGTGCCCCTTAATTACAGTATTACATGATCTTGCCACTTTTTCCATATAAAACTTCATCCTGTTTATTTATTTTTTAGTATTGTATTCTTATTTATTTAATAAAATTTCAAAACAAAAAATTGTGCAGAATAACTTGTACACGTTTACCATCTGAGTTTGAGGCTTAATTTTTCTGATCAATTATTTTTATTATATTTATAATTCATGGTGGAGATAAAAATCATATTATTAATTATCTCATAAATTTTTAGGAAAGCAGGTCTTTTAATAAACATTTTAGATTTGATAAATTAGTGACCATTTAAATAATAATGACTAGATTAACTCATTTTACCTTGCTCTTGAGATTTTTATTCTTGCTATTACTCCCATTGCACATATGATTTTAATGGAAATAATAATAACATATATGATCTGCACCTTGAAATTTATTTTGAACTCATTTTTCTTTAGTATTTTAATTATTCAAATATTTTAGGTGCCATGTTTCTATTTTTAATTAAAATAAATACTAAATTTTAAATGAATTGTGTGTTCAGCCGTATTTTTTTAACAAATTTGAATAATTATACAGTTGACATGAATTTAAGATAAGTCATATTTTTATAATTTATTAATAATATGAATTTTACAAATCTTATTATATATATTGATATTAATATTGTAAAAGTATTAATTTGTTGATTTAGTTTGTGTAAGTTTGCAGGCATAAACTTAAGTCATTTTGATGCCAAAAAACACTCAAGTCATTTTAACAGTGTCAACATAAAATTAATTTTGAACTGTGTTGCAACTTACAATTTTTTTTTACTTGTGTCGAGTTACAATGTCTCAATTTGGCCAAAAAAGAGTAAAAATGTCTGCCATGGCCGAAATCAACGGAACGGTCTCATGGCCCGTGAACTTTTCCAGGGAGAAAATTTAGGAATAAGGTGAGAAAACACGTAACAGCAAGCTGCAAAAATGTCAAGAATCTAAAGCCGTCCCAATGCAAGCACCGATCGTTCATGGCCTTGAGCATCTGTACCAGTTTACCCCACATCATGGATAATCTTCTTTTATCCCTTTTGCTCCACCTCCAACTTGTTATCTCGGGTATGAGATATGATCGCCACATTAGCTAGTCTTAAAATACCTTTATTAATTAACTGAACTTACATCGTCAATATGTAAAATAAAAGGAGGTTCAATCAGGCTCTTTTCATATGGTTCATTTCTTGGTCTTACGGTTCCATGAGTTATATCAATTGTGCAGAAAGAGCAAGCAAAACCAAATCAAAAGAAATGAATATCGTGGCAGTACAAGTCGATGAGTTGTTTATCTGATTGGCTTCGTTATTCATAGATTCCAGGCGGAAGAAGAGAGGAGAATTAAAGAGGAGGATCTTTGCAATAGAAGGTGCAAAAGCAGGTGGTGGCCTTGCATTGTCCGACGCCATTGGGATGTTTAGAGCACTCTTGAGAGCAGTTCGATTGGTCACAATTACTCAAGTGAAGCAGTTCGTGGCAGCTATGTTCAGGGATTCTCGCCCCTTGAGCACCGGGGGCCAATCCACCTGCCCTTGACATATGAGTTCGCTTAGATAGATAACAAGAAAAGGAATCAGAAGAAGAAAGGCATGGATGCATTTCAAAATAGAGAGTATGAGGAGAAAGGAAGAGAATGATTACCTGAGAAAATAAGGATGAGCAGAAGATAAGGGAGTATGGAATGCGCTGTCATCGTTAATGTGTAAGCTCTGCTTTTTCTTCCCAAATTGATGCTTATAACTATAAATATAAGCATCAATAAGCACACGCGATGTCCGGGGCGGGGAAGGAAGGTACCTTGATATTCTCACTTCTCAGGACAGCTTGACACTTGACATACGCTATAGCCGAAAAGGCAAAACCACAGTTCCTGTAGAAATCGACACCTGTTTCTTGTAAAACCTTTTCGGGGGAACTTGAAGTAGAATATGCAAGTTTGGTTATTCCTTCTTCCACCTTCCTATAATTCAAAACTCTAGGCAGCTTATGCCACCCACACACTGCCGTGTGGTAATTTCTATGTTTTTCAAGGATAAAACGAGTATTGAATTTTCTTACTTTTCTGAAGCAAAACATCATCTTCGATAGTAAGTTTTACCTTCTTAAGAGCCCATAGTTGTTTTATTTTCTGCTTACACAAGTTGGTATTAAGCCGCCTAAGGCAATCTCGTCGATTTTATTAATTAATTTACTCAAAACCCTGGCATTAAAATATTATCTGTATCTATATAAAATCTACATAAAAAATAATCCTATTTGATCAATACTGCAAAGAGTACATTTATATGAAAGCATTTCAAGGATCATAGAAGAAAGCAATTTTTTATTTAGAATTAAATAGGACAAAATTGGGAGTCCAATGACAAAAACCTCGGATTCAAATCCAAGTAAAACTACGCAGTCCATCAAACAATATGATAACCAACGTTCACACCTAGTAACCGCCTTTGAGATCGTTGACGACATCGTATGGAATGGGGGTTACAGTCTCCAATGTAGCACCTTCGACCATGAAACCAGGCTTAGGTCCCACGGGCTGCCTCTTGGTGCTGATGACTTCTCCCCTGGCCTTTGCTTCAGCCTTCAGTTTATCGTTCTGAACTTTCCTCAGACGAAACTCCTCAGTGCACCTTGAGGGCATCACATGCTCTACACGCACATGAATTCTCTTTCTGATTATTCTGTTCCCAACCTGGATCATATACGTTTTTGTCAATTGAAATTACAAAGAACCTGCTTACTAAGCCAGAAGAAAAGGCAGGAATGTTGGGGATTAGAATAACCAGACGATAACAGAAAGTGCATGGTTTAAGGAAAAACAAGAATATCTAAGATCAGGAATTAAGAAAGTAAACGGGATAGCAACACAAAAACTGATAGAGACTACTTTCTCTTTTGAATTATTTCAACAATTCATCAAGGTTGGGAGTTAACAAATAGAAACACCTAGGATAACTGGATAAGAGAAATTGTTAAAGCGAAAATTTCTACATTTTATCTATGGAAGATTTCAATAAATCATCAATACCAACAAGCTTGAGAAAAGCTAACAACACAAGGAACGGAAACAGCCTTTAGCAACCGGCAACAATCTAAATTCTAAGCAAATTCGATATGAAAAAATGGATCCAAGGTCATTTTTCAAAAATCCAGCAAATCGTCATACGAACACCAGCAGGCCATCAGATTCATACATAATACTTTCTGTGCCTAGATAATTTGAAACTGAATCATAAATCAAACAGAAAACATGAACTACGAATACCAGTTAAAAAAGGCGATCTAAGAATTCAATATAACATTTTTTCGTCCAGGGAATTCAATATCACATTAGGTTCTCATAACATCAATGGGAACGTTACGACTAACAACGACCTTTTTTCGAATTTATCCATGTGAATGACAAGATACATTAATGAACATTGTGAAATCAAATGCCATAAAATAATCAACTTCTTATAGATAATCCCACAAACTTCGAACAATAACTTTGAGCGAACAAAATGAAAATTAGACGCTTTAAAATTCAGTAGACCATCCTAATCATAACAAGGACATCAAGTTCACGAAAAAGACTCTGAATTAATCGATAAGCGTTCCACAACAAAGGCACGCATCACTAAGCTATTCGCGGACACGTGAGTTCATTTTGCCAATTAAAAGAGATGCTATCACACGAAAAGTAAAATAGGCTTCTAGCAATGGCCAATTCATCAATTACGAATAACGGTAAACCCAAACCAAAACCAAATTCCAGAGCACAATAATCAGAGAGCTTTACACCTGCTTGTTCACTTCGACACCAATTGCGCGCTTGGTTACGTTCCAGACACGACCGGTGCGTCCATGGTAGAACTTGTGAGGCATGCCCTTGTGGACCGCACCATTAACTTTGATGTCCACATAGTCACCGATTTTGTAAGTTCTAAGGTAGGTTGTCAGTGCTATGGTACCCTTCTTCCTGAATGGCCTAGAGAACGAGTCTCTAGTTCGACATCTCAAACCATGTCCAGCCGGCATTTTCAGAGAATGCTAGGGTTTCTCCGCGAAGATGGAATGGAGTACAGAGCAGAGGAGGCAACAACTCGCGCGCTGCACTTGGCTGGGTTTATAACTGGAAATCTTAGAAAGTGATTGGGCTCACTAAGACAAGGCGAAGTCTTCCGACCAATGTCGGCAGGGCAATGTAGGGTTATGCCTCCGCTGATGGGCATGGGCATTTTTGGCAAATATGGATTTAATGGTTGGTTCCGAACAATTATGGCCCAATCAGATGGACTTCTTACCATGGGCCTTAAAACCACCAGCCCGTGGCTATTTTCTTTTCTTTTCCCCTTAAGCACAAAACTTACCTCCAGTCACCAATTAGCATCTGTCACTTAGACATTAGGCCTGTTTGAATAAATTTTTAAAAAATTACTTATAAAAAAAACAGTTTTCGATAGCTTATAAAAAATAATTTTTAGATAAGAATTTATGAAAAAAAATGATTCTAAAAAAATGAGTGATTGGATAATTATTAATATAAGGATTTTTATAATTGATAAATTACTAAAAAATATATAATTTTATTAAAAATATGATAGAGTAGAGAGGGTGAAGAAGAGAGAAGATAAAAGGTGAAGAATAAAGAGGAGAGATGGTGGAGAAGAGAGAAGAGAGAAGATAGATAATATAAGAAAAATTAAGGGTAAAATAGTAATTAGGTAATTCATAAGCAATTTTACTATTCCAGAAGCTAATCTCGGTAACTTATGCAAAACTTTAACTTTAAATCATAGTTTTATCTAAAAGCCTTTTTTAATAAATATAACTGTTTGTTTTAAAATTTTCTCAAACTAAAATTTAGGCTATAAACTATTTTAAAACTGTAGTTTTGGAGTTTCCCAAATACACACATTTTTTGTATAATTTTTTTTAAAAATAAATTAAACTCATCTACGATCTAAAGGTAGGATGAAATCTCTTTTCTTTTTAAGTGATACTAATATCGAACAGAGCGAGCTGTCTACTACTTTTTAAGTATAAATCTAGATATTCAAAAGTTAATATATTTTTTTAAATATCATGCCTATAATTATAACAAAACGTGAACTCACCAAACAATCGTCCACACGCATTGATATTACCTAGGGACACTTCTGAATGAGCCCAATACTCTTCTAAATAAAAATTTCTGTAAGAAAAAAACATGTCACCTAGATTTATTAAGCATCTCATCCATTAACGCCGTTTTACTTTTTCATCCCCTTTGACGACTCCCTACAAAAACCATCGGGTCTCCTCCCCAACTCCATTCACGAACGGCGATCATGAAGAGACTACGGCGGCCAATGAGAAGCGGCGGCATTGGCCAAGGAGTTGCAGCAACGATCACGAAGAGAAGACGATGGCAGTGCAATGGGGCGAAGAGGATTGGCGGCCAAGGATTGACGGCAATCTGTGCTAGGGATTCTTGATGGCAAAGAGGAGAGGTTGCACGATCTAGGCTAGGGATTCTTGTTGACTAGCAGAAAATTTATCCATTTTAATAGTTAAAATCCCTCACCGGGTTCTCGGTTTTCTTACTCTGATAGTTACAATCCCTTGCCAGGTTCTCGCTTCTTTCTTATTTCCCTTTTTTTTTTGGAATTTCCGTTCGTGTTTTCATGTGAGGTTAATTTAAATTTAACTAGTAATTAACTTTCGTTGACGAGTATTGAGCATTTTCGTTCTTCATTAGCGATAGTTAATGATTATTTTGACTTTTATCTATGGCAATGATCTAACTCCTTTCTAATGCTTGCCTTCACTGTTCTAACAGTGGACACATGAAAATACCTTTCATCTCTTTGTTTGTTATCATGTGTTAAATTACTTTGGGGTAGTAGTGGGTTCTATTATTTAACTTTTTATCATGTATTTTGAATTTGTAGATCGTTGGCGGAATTGTCAATGCTGGAAATCCCAAATTGGAAGCAATAGGTCTTGCTGACAATGAGTATCCTTTGTTCATCTATAAAATCATGTTCAATGGTGGTAGCTAATCCATCCTATGAATAGCTATCAATATCTTTTGCTCTTAGATGATTCTTCTTAACATATAATAGCTATCTGATCTTTAATTTTAATGATTACACAAATGGAATGGTTACACTTTTCAATTTGCTAGTCATGGGAATCTGGCAAGTAGGGATGCAGGAATGAGAACCATTTCATCAAATTTTATCATTTTCACTGTCATTATTTGGTTATAATGACTGTGTAGTGGAGTTGCCTTTATCTTAGAAAGGATCATTCTCTCCAAAAAGGGTCAACTCTTGGACATGTTCTTTCTTGTTGCATCAGGCAACACTTCAAAGGCAAAGCCTTTTGTTTTGCTAGCTTGCTTGCTTGTAAGGCCTTATCATTTTAGTCCTTCACTAACGCATCAATATTCTTCAATACATCATCAATATTTGCGAACATCCAATTCTATGTCACTGATGTCAGATTTTGGATGTTTATTCACATTATTAACTTGCTAGTATTAGATCTATGGTTTTGCCATTGTTTGAGAATGACTTCATATACCATATACACTAAAAACAGATTTTGTGGTTTTCCATGTCAGAGCCACAAGAAATTAACAGGGACTTCTTGGACCTATCTTTACTTTATTAGCTTCTACTTAATAACTGTTCTGATACGCATATCGTTGAATTACTCTGATGTCATATTGGAGCTAGAATCTCAATCACAATTATTAGAATCCCCTTAAGGAAACTCCCTAGTTCTAAAAAATTGAATTTGTTCTTTCTCATTCTAGGTGTTGGCGGAGAATATTTGAAAAATGGATGTATAAGCTGCTAGGATTCGCCCATGAGAAAATGTGATTTTATCAATAATCAATTCATGATTGGAGAAATTTAAATGTAATTAACCGCTGGGGTCAAAATACAATGCACATCAGAACTTTGAAAGATAGCAAGGGGCCCAAAACAATTCGCTGGTGCATTGTCCCACCCCTTACTAATTGGCCATCTTTATCAATAAAGTTTGATACAGTTAATATATATTTGAATTCTTTTAAATATAATATTTTAAATTTAAATTAGTTGGTATGTATAAAAAAATATTTTATTAAATTTAAATTAGTTCGTATGTATAAAAAAACATTTTATTAAAAAATAATAAAATTTATTTTAATAATTTTTACGTTTTTAAAAAAATTAATCTTTAAATTATTAGCAAAAACGTACTGCAAGCTTTCTACTAAAAAAAACTAGCGATGACTTCAATTTCAAATGTTTGACCATGAGGTTGCGAAAGCAAAGGCCCCCGTCAAACAAGCTCTTTGGAGTTTCAACCTGCGTCCCCCCTTTATCACGCTCTTTCTTTCTCCCTTTTTTCCTTCTTCTTCGCTCTCCTTTGAGAAAAGTAATTGTGCACCTTTTATTTATATTATGACATGACGAAATATTTAATTATCTATCTAATAATCTTCTTTTATTTATCTGCTAGTCTCGTTATGAGTTTTAAGTTTTAACCTTCTTCCACGCTCTTCCAAATCCTTTTTCTATCACGCCCTTGTCTCCATCCCAAACTCCATCTATGGCTGGCCCTTTCTTTCTTTCTTTCTTTCTTGTCCACAACTGTTGTATCTCTGAGATACACTCTTCTTGTCTCATAATCCATTTTAGGAGAATTTTACGTCCCAGGGGACCGTTTTTAACTTTTTTGACATTAAAGGGTAACTGTTGTAACTAATGACCGCTACATCATTACTTTTTTCCCTGCAATATTTTAATTTTAATTTAAAACTTCTCAACAATGTCCTTATCTATGTCAAGGATCAAAGAGAAAAAAATGCGATACTCTTCTAATATACTAGCAACTCTTCTATTTTCAATTTCACGTGTTATGTATAAAAGGTTGTTCTTAACAACGAATATAGTAAAAGAACAAGCTAACGAATTAAATAAGACAAAAAAAAAAAGCTTTATGAATATTGAATAGTATAATTCTCCACATATTATAGAGATGGAATGATAGAAAATCTGTGCAACAAAAAAAGAGATAGAAAAATACCCAATTTGGGCAAAAGAAAAAAGAAAAAGAAAATAGAGAGAATTTACCTAACTGCAGTATCCAAAAATTAATAAATTGCCAGGATAAAAATCTCCCTAGATGGTTTTGTGTTTTTTTTTTTTGGGTATTTGTTGGGGATTCTCTCTTGGCATTTTCCTACTGCACCCTCCTTCCAATTTTTAAATTTTTTTTAACCAAAATTTACCCACGACATAATACTTTTTAAAAAATAATAAATGTAACAAAATAGACAACAAATCTCTGCAATTATGTAATTATCTAAAAGGAATAAGAAATATGTAAAGATACACAATTTATGCGACTGTGAGTCTCCCAACAAAAAGATATACCTTTTTCATCGGCAATTTTTCTGTTGTGCTTTTTTCCCAGTGTACTTCATTTATTTTGTACAGACGGTGCACAGGTCCACGATTACATGCATGTAAATTGATTAATTAATTTCTCTCCAAAAAGAAAAAGTTGATTTATTCCTGGGCTCGTGATATTTCCTTGTACTGATACCTGGAAATAAATCGGCCGCCTTTTATATTTTTCTTTATTTATCAACAACAACAGCAACAAAAAATTTATCTCTGGTGTACCCAAAATCAAAATCAAAGCATTCCATTTTTAGTCATTTACCCTTTATTTATTTATTTATTTATTTATTTATTTATCTTTGGTCAATAATGATACTGAGAATCAAAGTCGTTCCCTTGCATTTCCAATTACGCCAAAGGTCTCCGCTCTACGAATGGTATTAAATCCCACAATCCCGGCGTCCCATATACCATATAGATTTATTTTCCTCGCATCCCGCAGAAAAGAGCAAGTAGAAGAAATCTATCCTTCGAAGCTCTAAAAAAAGCTCCAGCAATGGCCAGAAAACTCTCCACATTCCTCATTAGCCTCGCCCTTATTCTACTCTTCACATCCCTCCCCGCCGCCAAAGCTGCCGGCTTCTCTCGGGTTCTCTCTCCATCTTCATTGGGCCTCCGGAAGGAGAAGCTGAGCCACCTTCACTTCTACTTCCACGACATCGTCAGCGGACGGAACCCCTCCGCCGTTAAGGTGGCGGAGGCCCACATGACCAACACCTCCTTAACGGCGTTTGGGTTGGTGGTGATGGCCGACGACCCGCTGACGGCGGGGTCGGACCGGGGGTCGAAGCTGGTGGGTAAAGCCCAGGGAATATATGCGTCGGCGGCGCAAGACGAGTTGGGATTGCTGATGGTGATGAACTTCGCGTTCATGGAAGGGAAGTATAATGGGAGTAATCTGAGCTTGTTGGGACGGAACAAGGTGTTCAATACGGTTCGAGAGATGCCGATCGTCGGCGGGAGTGGGCTTTTCCGGTTCGCACGTGGCTACGCTCAGGCCAAGACGCACACCTTTGATGCGAAAACCGGCGATGCCGTCGTGGAATACAACGTTTATGTGTTCCATTATTAGTTTATTTTCCCTTTCCTAACCTTTGGCTCAGAGACCATCCCTCCCAGACCCAGTTGAATTCTTTGTCCCTTTTGTCTTTTCGCTCTTTTTCTCTTTCGGTGACGTGGTGGTCCTTGCCTTGGGTTCTCCTTCACAGTGGGATCAGGTTCAGGATTCTCCACACTGATATCGCATAAAGTTTCTAGAGACAAGTTATTATTCTCGTTGTCCTGTCTAGTTTCCTTTGAATTTGCTTCGAGTTATTCTAATACCTTGTGTACTTTTCTCTTTTCGGTCTTTCTAGTCTGTTGTTAATGTTTGCTTGTGATTCTTGATGCAACCGAGACAAAATAATGCAAAATCGTTAGTTCGATACAAAATGTTCTGTATATATGCATCGCTATTATGTATTTGTGCCAAGTATTATCTCTATGTTTTAGTAGTAGGTCATTTAGATAATCAATATATATATATATAGCGTAAATGAAAAGTTAATATTGTTTTAATTTCTTGAAACTGGGTGCAAATATTTTAATTATTCCATATATTTTTATAAGATATAATGTATATATTAAATATAGATAAAGTTATAAAATTGATAAATTTTTAACACATAATTAAATAAAATTTAATATTTTTATTGGTTTATGTAAAATATACTATATCTATTTCTTAATATAGAACCTAGTTAATTTTTTTTTATAAACTAATGAAGCTAAATATTAAATCAGTTAATTATAATTAATATAAGAATTAGTTAATTAATTTAAATAAATTAAAGAGTATATTATATAAATTTATTTTGAGATGTTAAATTTAATTATAATTACTTACTTATTTAATATATGTTAACTGACATTTATATTAATGAACAGACCAATGCTAAAAGTTAAAAGAGTGTTATGTAATCCGTGATGTCCATAGTCATAGTCATAGTGGACGACGTATTGTAATGAACTGTTCAGACATGAGGAGATGAAGGCTCGTCCGGGACACGAGAGGGAAAATTGACTGTGAACAAGACTTAGTGGGTTATGAAAGAAATTAATATTTTAATTAGTGGGTTATGAAAGAAATTAATATTTTAATTGAGTGGGTTATCATTTTTTCCTGGGCCAGGAAACTTAGTGGGGTTGTCGCATGATACAACGTAGTAATCAATAATATAGGTGCATCTAGACACTTTAGATTAATTTAAAAAAAATAATTAATACCTTAAAATATTTAAAATTATAATCAATATCTTAAATTAATTTTAAAGATATAATTAATACTTTAAAATATTTAAAAATATAATCAATACCCTAAATTAATTTTAGAGAGATAATTAATACTCTAAAATATTTAAATTGGTTTAATTTTACCCATTCGTTAATAAAAATATTAACGTCCGTTTGATACATGCCACATAACTTTTAATTTTGAAATATTATTGTTTAAAAAGTCACGTGTATCTATTTTAATAAATTGTATTAAATAAATTATAAAATTTATAAATATTCACGTATAAATTATATACAATTTCAATTTTAAAATTTATTCAGTACTATTATTCAAACAATATGATACATATAACTTTTTAAATAATAATATGTCAAAATAAAAAACTCACATAATATAGATCGGACAAAAATTTATATTTTTGTCATAGAAAAGACATAATTGTACTAATTAAAATATTTTAGAGTGCTGGTCATACTTTTAAAATTAATTCAACGTACTAATTATATCCTTAAATATTTTAGGGTATTGATCATACCTTTAAAATTAGTTCAGGGTATTAATTATACCTTTAAATATTTTTAAATACTAATTGCTTTTTTAAAATTAATTTTTAGTACTAAATATATCTTTATCCATATCTTTTTTCTTTAACGTAGTTCGCTCATCCGCTTGAACAAGATTTGTAGATGACGCATTGCGAATATAAATGATTTGTTGTAAATTTTATATATCAATGCCAAGGTTCGTTTCGTTGTGTTGAATTGTATTCTATGTTAAATATTGATATTTTAAAAAAATCATTCTAATACCCGTACGGTTCAGTTGTGATAATTTCATTATCTTCTTTTATAAAAATGCAATACTAACTATTTTTAATGTTATCGTGAAAATATTTAATCTTAATGATATTTACTATGAATAAGGCGAATTGGAAGATTTAAATTACAGGTTTTCTAAAGAAGAGTAACGTCAGCAAGAGGTAATAGATTGATTTAGAATCACAGTTGGTGCGGATAGAATGACATTCTGTTTAATCCAAAACAAAAAAAAGAATGTCATTTTGCCTCAAAAAAAAAAAAAAGCACGGACAGCATGTCATTTTTATATTGTTTGTTTTTTTTGCCCAAATTACATCTTTTTCATTCCTTAAAGCGAGAACACTTACTGAAAATCAATCTCTCCTAGTAATGTTAAAATAAGGCGAACAATGCGTTGATTGATATAGCAAGGGACTTCACTAAATACTTTAAGCGTTTATTTGGATAAGATTTTAAAAACGAGTTTATGGATAGTTTATAGAAAATAGTTTTTAGATAAGAAATTATGGAAAAGAAGTGGTTTTGGATAAATGAATGTTTGGATAGTTGTTATAAAAAGGGGTTTTGTAATTGAAAAATTACTAAAAAATGTATATATGAGAGATGAGAGAGGGTGAAAAGATATAGATGAGAGGGTGAAAAAGATAGATGAGATATAGTAGAAAAGATAGAGGAGATAGGAAAGAGGGTGTAAAAGATAGAGGAGAGAGGAGATATCGTGGAAAATATAGAGGAGATAGGGTGTAAGAAAAAGTAAGGTTAAAATATTAATTGAGTAGTTAAAAACGTAGTTTACTGTTCCAAAAGCTACTCTGACCAGTTTATCTGAAACCATGGTTTTACACCATAGTTTGGTCTAAAAGTCCGTTTGGACAAATATTGTTATTTATTTTAAAATTTCTCCAAACCGAGGTTTGAGCCAGAAGCCCTTTTAAAATCACGATTTAGAGGTTTCCCAAATAGGCCCTAAAAATAACATTTATTGCCTATTTGGATTCTATCGAAATCAAAGTTTGAATGGAGGTTTCTCGCCTAAGTTTTAGTTTAAAAAAATTTAAAATAAATAATCATATTTATTTAAAAAGGTTTTTGACCTAAATTATAGTTTAAAATTATCATTTTGAATAAGTTTATATGAATAGCTTATAGAATAGTAAAATATTTTACCCATATTTTTTCTGACACACTTTATCTTATACTCTCTTTATTATCTTCTTCTCTCCCTTTTTGTCGCTGTTTTTGATGTTATCGTCGTTGGAAGGGAGGAGAAAGTAGACGTCGCCGGGAGAGAGGAGGGTACTCATTATCGTCGGTGGGAAGTCGTGGTCCACGTCGCTATTGGTCCGTCGCTACTGGGCTGTTGTTACTGCTGTTTCTTCTTCCATCATCAGATCTCCGACAACGATAGTCTCTGATGCTACTGCTTCCTCATCGCTATAAAGAATATGAGAGAAGAGAGGGGGAAAAGGAAAAAGGGGGAATCATTTTTTCTATCTTATACTTTTTATAGTAATTTACTAATTACAATTTTTTTTATAAGAACCATCTAAATACTCATTTATTTAGAATTATTTTTTTTATAAGCTATTTTTTAAAAATTGTTCAAAACTATTTTTTTCATAATTTATCCAAATCGACCCTTATTAGAAATAAGTGAGAATTTTTTGTTTTCTAAATTTTAGAAAGGATTGGTTTAAAGTTTAAAATAATTTAGATATACTTTGAGTAAATAAAAAATAATGATAAAATTTGAAGATACTTTGTCTCTCAGAAGGCGTTGGCAAATGCTACATGACTAATGTCATTTAGTTCAGTATCAGATTTCTTACTCCATTTGCTCTGAATGGATGTAGGCCCGTAGGATGATATGCTTTGCAAAAAAAAAGAAAGAAAGAAAGAAAGAAAGTGCAGATGTATCGGTCTATTTGATGGTGGGTTGTGGAAATTAATAACTAATTAATTCAATTAACTGGCACGATGAGCGAATGGCACTGGGTGATGAGAAATTGAGAATCAAGCGTCTAGCTTATGCGCTTGTGGGGACCGTACTTACAAATTCCTTTTATTATTAAAAATTTAACAAGACACTAATTATTTTGTTGATCATTTTACTCAGTAAAGATAATAATAAAGTAGTTACCTCATAATAGTCAAAAAGATGCTTTAGTAAAATGCTGCTGTGTTGGCCACAATTTAAGATGCTTATTAGTTTTCTTAATCTAAATGTATAACTTCACAGGGGCTAGTGTTTTCAAGAGGGGAGGAGTACCGCCCTCTGTTTCATGTTTATTGGGATTTAAGGTCATGGGATCTGGCACATAAACAAAGAAACCTGTAATTAATATAAAATATCATTATATTTATTTTTTTAAGTAGAGTATTGCTTGTATTCTTAAATGAATAGTTATAGATTAATATTTTTTTATTATAAACTCAAAACTATAAATCTACGTATCTAAGAACTATGACGTCTCATTAAATATCACGATTAGAATCATAACATAAAAAAACTAATATATATATATTTTTATACACAAATTAATGTATTTTTTTATTGCTCACTCGCCCGAAACTTTACCTTGATTATATCTGGATCTGACCCGTGTCACGCACATGGCTATTGTGGGTGAGTCTCCTAACAGGAATTTTTTGCATACGTCAAAACTCGAACTCAAGACACTTCTTAAACGATACTAAACCGCTTACTATTCAGACTAACTTCCATTAGTAATTAATATATATATATTGATACAAACTAATATATTTTTATATTAACCAAAACAAGCTCAATTCCAAGATTTTTTTTTAGGTACAAATAAGGGCTAAACGCCCAAATAAAATAATATTAATTTAAAAAGGGATTAAGTCTCAAGTACTTGTCTCTAACAATCGATACTAATTTTGAAGGATATGAATATAATATTATCGTAATAGATAATTTTTTTTATTTTTTTTTTGGTAATAGACGCTCAATTCCAAGATGAAATCCAATTGAGAATTACATAATGAGCCCAATGAATTCCAGGCTTTGATCGCGATTTCAAGAGTCCCGTACCTCAAGGAGAGCAGGTCCCCTCTAGACTCCGGTCTTCACTCTCCACTGGGTTAATTCTCAAAACTTGAACATATTTAATGCATTGTTGTGTATGTATTTTTTTTAATTAATATATTATATATATTTAATGCCCAACAATATTTTTATATTTTATTTACCATTAGTTCTAATAGTAGTAGGATACCTATATTTAAAAAAAAATTAAGATACTAAAAATATAATTAACTATTAATTTGGGCTTTTTCAAAAAAAAAAAAAAAGGGGCATCGCTGCCGAAAATGAAAAACGCTACTTTTCAATGGAGATAATTTCCCCTGGATTAGCTAATTAAGGACGAGCAATTATTAATTCCGTAAACCATAAATTACGCGCCTATAATGCGAACCCTAAATCCCAACGGCTAATTCCACTGCGCCGACCTTCGCGGGGAGTCTATTAGCAGGGTATTAGCTATCCCTCATCTATTAGCGTCTCATCTCTCAAAAAATTTTCAAATCGTTGCTTCTCTCTTTCGGTTTTCACTTCTCAGCAATTCAGAGAGGGAAAGCGGCGATGGCTCTTGAAAATAATTGTATTGCGTTTAATACGCCTAGCTCCCTTCTGAGCTTCCCAGGTCACCATGGCCATATCGGTGCAGCTAAACTCGCTCTTGAAAATAGTGTTTCTGCGCTTCCTCACTACTCCGACTCTTCTATGGCTGCTAGCGTTCTTCAAGGTATTCTTAATTCATTCATTTCGGATTGTTTTGGGATTCTTGATATCCATTATATGATGGAAAAGCAGCTTCATTATTATTGTTAGTACGACACACGATTTATTCAAGAGCCTTCATGATTTTATTGTGTTATTAAAATCTATTTTTCTGATACTGGAATATTCTTGATATGCTGTTGTTCTCTTCATGTTTGTTGATCCTTGGAGAACATGAAAATAAACTGCTTCATTTACTTGGATCGAGACTCAATGATTAAGTAGAGCGCGTGTCGTTTGGTCCATTAATGCCTGTTGAAAGTTCGTCTCTTGAGTCTGAATTTTAGGTGTCACAGCGTAGGCAGATCTTAAATGAATGTAAAACATGGTTTGTGGTCAAGTTATATATTGAAATTATGTGTTTTTGTGGTGGTTATTTCCTTGTGGGATAGATGATGTTTAATCATGTGATGTTAGATTAGCATATTTTAGGCTAAAGTTCATACTCGTTTCATTTCCTATTTTTATTCCATTGATTAGCGTTTGGGAAACCTGTGCTAGTGAATATTTCAAAATTGGAAATTCACTTGAACTTTACAAGTTAAGCTACCTTGATATCATTTTCATGCGTGCCTTGTGAGCATTAAAAAAGCATTTGTGGCTTATTTGAGAAATGATACTTGTATCATTTGATGCCCTATCTTGATGTGCAAAAATATACTCACAGGAGATCTACTTTTGATGTTTGCCTTAGACTATCCATGTCTTTTCGGACTATAGCCCCCTTACATGTATGCTAAATATATTGATGATGGTTGCATCATTTTAAGCCTTGTGACCTTACATGTAAAGTTGCACGTACCTTACATGCATGCCTTTGTGATCTTTCAAAATCGATATGTGGCTTATTAGAGAAATGACAATTTCTTGAAATGAAATAGGTGCCATTGGCCCTGGAATTTGAACATGTATATGATGAAATGCACTCCTACGAGGCTCAATGAAACTTATATCATTAGATGCCTAATTCAAATGTGCTGAAATTTACTTATGTGTGTGGGGGGGGGGGACTACTTCTGTGCTTCAGCTTTGACTCTTTCTTTGCTGCTTGTAGTTCCCCACATATATGATAAATATGTACTTTTTCTGAAAAATTTTCTTATAAGCACACATGAGAAACTTAATGGCCGCTCCATCATTTGAAGCTTTGTCATAATATCTGCATACAAATGTCAGTAAGTTGAGATTGATTTGTATGCTTGAACTTAACATGTGAAGATGCCATTATTTTTATTACATGGATGTCTTGTGATCTATCAGGATTTATGAGAAATGGCGTATTTTGATTTAAAATAGATGTATTGGCTTTGGCGTTTGAATTTCTATCTCTAATGCACTCCTATGAGGCTCAATGATATTTGTTTCATTTGATGCCTAATCTGGTTGTGCAAAAATATGCTTATAGGGGTCTACTTTTGATGTTCAACTTAGACTATCAATGTCTTTTTGGACTGTAGCCCCTTACATCTATGCTAAATATACCCTTTTGGGGAAGTTATTGTTGTAAAAACACTTGCAAAGCTTGATGGCTGTTGCATTATTTGATGTTGCTTTGAATGCTCATATACAAAAAGTCGGTAAATTGAGATTGATCAGAGGCTTGACCTTGACATGCAAAGTTGCCATAACGTACCTCACATGCATGTCTTGTGATCTCTCAAAAAGGATATGTGGCTTATTGGAAAAATGGCAATATTTTGAAGGTTCGTGTACAAAAGGTTGGTAAATTGAGATTGATCGAAGGCTTGACCTTGACATGCAAAGTTGCCATCACATACATTGTGATCTCTCAAAATGGATACGTTGTATGCTTAATATTTCTTTTTTGGAAAATTCATGTTGTAAGCACACTTGCAAAATTTGATGGTGGTTGCATCATTTGATGCTTGAATACAAAAGTGGGTAAATTGAGATTGATTTGGAGGCTTGACCTTGACATGCAAACCTATTATAACGTTGCTTATATGATGCTTTGTGATCTCTCAAAATGGATATATGGCCCTGAGATCTGATCTCTCAAAATGGATCTCTCAAAACCTATTAGAGAAATGACTATTTTGAAATGAAATAGATGCCTTTGACCCTGAGATCTGAACATGTTTATGGAACGTACTCGAGGTTCAATGAAATTTGTATCATCTGATGCCTAATCTAAACATGCAGAAATTTACTTATGGGGGTCTACTCTACTCTTGTGCTTCAGCTTTGACTCCCTTTCTATGCCGCTTGTAGTCCTCACGTATATACTTCGGAAAAATTTTCTTGTAAGCACACATGCAAAACTTAATGACCATTCCATCATTTGAAGCTTTGTCATAATACCTTTATACAAATGTGGGAAAGTGGCGGTTGATTTGGATGCTTGAACTTAACATGTGAAGATGCCATAATTTTTATCACATGGATGCTTGTGATCTATCATGACTGCTGATAAATGGCATTATTTTGATTCAAGAGCATGTACATACATGATATGACTAAACGGTGGTCAAAAGATAGAGTTATTGATCGATTATATAAAAGTAAAAATAAAAAGTAAGTTTAGCAAATTATCTCTATTATAGTTTTCTGCATTTTATAGTTCTGCTCTCAGCCTATTCATGAAACGTTTGTTTTATCCCATAGGATAATCGTGCAGCGAAATAATCCTTTAGAACCAGATTTCTCCAAAGAACCCAGACTATTCAAAACCTCTGCTGTTCCAGGTACAGGGATTCATATATAGAAGGCTAAATTTGATAGAGTAGGACTAGGAGGAGCCGAGTAGGGGTTGATTTGCTAAAACCATGAGATCTTAACATGTTTCTGAAATGCACTCCTACGATGTTCAATGAAATTTATATCATTTGATGCCAAATCTAAACGTGCAGAAATTTACTTATGGGGATCTACTTTTGTGTTTCAGCTTGGATTCTTTCTTTGCTACTTGAAGTCCACCACATATATGATAAATATATACTTTATAGTTTATACCATAGGAAACGTTTAGACCAAGATTTCTCGAAAAAACCCAGACTAACTCAAAACCTCTGTTCCTGGTACAGGGATTCATAAATAGAAGGCTAAATTTGATTGCGTTAGGCCTAAAACATCTTTGTCTTGGATCGGTAAATCTAACTTTATTTCTTGTCCAATCGCATCCAATTATGGATCAACCTCGACCAACTAAACCTGATAACTTTATGTGCCTAATCTAACCTGATAACTAGTGGTCCTTGTATTTGGGCCGATAAATGGGCAGCTGAGCAGCTCCAAAGACTTGGTGGGCAGTGATATGATACTTCTTGGTGGCTGGCTGGTTTGCTTAATAATTAAGTGGGAGGGATTTGAAAAGTAAGAATAGATAGATAGATAGATTGATAGTTTTGACAAGACCAAGCATATGGGTCTACAACAGGATCGTCTGGCGTTTATTACGACATTGTTACCCACAACACGCATAGGAGGAATATGATATAAAAGGGAGGTGTTTTCTTATGTTAAAAAATGTGCATGTTTGCTCAATAAGGTTACTGTATAAACTGTCAACCTCGTTTTCAAACTTTATTGAGGTGCGGGCCGATGTTTCTCAAATTCCACTGTTCTTTCCCTCTCTCTCTCAAAGTAAGAAGGAGAACAAGTGGTACTCACCAACAGAATTTAGTCCAAGTAGTAAATAGTTCGGTATCATTTAAACGATGTATCGAGTTCGAATTTTAGTGTATGTAAAAAATTTCTGTTGGGAGACTTACTATAGCTAAGTGCACGACGCGAGTCGGATCCAGATATAGTTAAGGTAAAACTCTGGTGAATCGGTCGGATAAAAAAGAAAGAAAAAAAAAAAAAGAACAAGTGGTCCTCATTATTATGTGTCCAGTGTCTACTCTCTCTCTCTCTCTTTCCCTCTTCATTGTGTCCCTTCATTATATGTGCTCCTCACATGCGCTTTATATGTTGCATTTACTTGTAGGGGCCCTTTATTGTTGGGTTGACGTTAACACTATGGCAGTATTTAGGGATTGTCTTTTATTTCTACGATCTCTTTCCCCTTTTCTATTTTTTTTTCTCCTGTGGGCATTTTTGACATTTGATAACACAAGTTTTATCTTTTTGAATTTTTTTTTTGGTTGCCCACCCGGTTCACCGGAGCTTTACCCCGACTACATCCAGATCCGACCCGCGTCGCGCACCTGGCTATGGTGGGTGAGTCTCCCAACGGGGATTTTCTGCGTACGTCAAGGCTCGAACTCGAGACCTTGCTTAAGCGATACCGAGCCGCTTATCACTCGGACCAAAACTTGAATTATTTGAATGAAAAGGCAGATTCCTTCATTATATCTTGAAGCCTTGTAATGCCTTTGAGAAAAGTAACTATTCCGTGACGGGAGCTAGAAAATGAGTACACATTATGTCTGGATCTGGCTATTGATTTAGAGAAGAGTGGGTCTATATATTCATGTTTCCATGTCCAAAAAAAAATCACATGCTGGAATATTTTTTAACCTTTTTTTATTTTTTAGATAGATATTATAGAAAAGATCATGGAAAAGGCTGCTTTTAAAAATTTTATTGGTAAAGAGAACATAAATTTGTATACATATAAAATATATATCGATTCTTCGCAAATTTTATATTCACATAATATCAATATTCTGATTTAAATTTTTTTTACCAATTAACTTTTCAATAGAGACTTTTTCCCAATTTTCCCTATATTATCTATATTATAGCATATAAGTGTTCGAATTTTAAACATTTAGCTACGAGTGCACTCCATTTCACTTTCATCAATTAAGCTTGTGTGGTCATGCTTCCTTTTTTTTTTTTAACTCAACACAGTAAATTACATAGTATATTTTAAATACCTTTTCCCATTCAATTATTTTTACTCAATAATTTGTGTTGTGCTTTTATTTCCATTTTTTAAGTTTTTTATTGTTCTTTTAGAGAAGTCACATCCTTTCAAGTAATCATTAATTTATTATGTACCCATGCATTGTACGAAGGAAAAACATCTAATTTACAATTAAATATCATATTATTGAATCTTCCAGAGAAGTTTTATTAGCATATCATATATTTATTTAAAATAAAATTCACAATAGTATGCGAAGTATCGATTTAAGTTAATCCTTCAGTAAAATATTAATTCTGTGGGATGTTCTTATAATTGAATGTATTACAGTACTGTGCTATTCTAATGATGAACATGGATATCAGTTAATTAATACGAAACAGAGACAGTATAATAAAGGAAGCCAATAATAAAACGCGATCTCGTTCACTTACTACTTTTTTCCCTGTAAAACAGCTGAGAAATCATTTGAAATCATAAGGTTGTCGAAAAATACCCAGCTAATATATATTATCTTCTGGAATCATTTGTTCGTGCTTGGTGTATATATACAATATTATCTTTATACTTCCAATGAAGGATATGTAATCCAACTAGTTTTTCAAATATATCTCAGATATCTAATTTCGAGCGGCAATAAATCCTGCAACGGGACCAAAGAAAAGACAGGTCTTTAAAATATAAGAGTATTTATGTCTGTAAATCATAAGAGAGTCTTGTACGGAATAATTAATGAAATCAAAATAATATTTGCCTCTCCATAAATAACTAATTTAAAAAAATTAGTTAAATTAATTATTTATAAAAAATATATATTAATTTATTTGAAGCACATTTTCTAATCTTTTAATATATACTATTAATATGGAGAATTTAAAGAAAAAAGCTTATAAATTTAAAGGATAAAATAAGTTACTGTTAATGTGTCCAGAGATACTTATGGAAGTACGTAGGCGCCGTACTAAGAAAAGTTGGAATTCGAAGTTGAAGAAAGTGGGTAAAACAACGAAGAGGTCGAAAGGGAGATTAAATAGCAGGGAACAAGTTGGGATAATGGAAGTCAAAATCACACGCGCCAACAATGTTGAGAAGGAGCTGAGGACTTTAGTTCATATCATGAGTAGTGGGTGATTGATTGTTGCCTTTTCCTTCCCTGAATTTTATAGGTATTGGGTAGTGCCATTGTCACATAAATCTGCCACCCAGAGATGATTAAAGTAGACAGTTTCATCAGTACTAAACTATCAGTGTTGTGCTCTTCCCTCAGATAAGGAATCTCACAAGTCCCACATTTCCACTCACCTAAAAACCAAACCCACCTAACATTAACACGTCCCCGTCTTTCTCTTTCTCTCCTCTTCACACAACCATAGAGATGCACAAACTGAACATGCCTCTCTAACTACCATGTCCATATGTTCCTTAAAAGTCTCTCTTAAAGTGAAAAGGAGAACACCCGTATCCCTTTTTCTCCGGGGGTTAGTTTCACCGTTTTGAAGCCTTTACCACCTTGGTGCATGTCATGCTCCCTTTTAATTATGAATTTATTAGTGTGACGAGGAATTAAAAACATGTCATTTATTTGTAGTACACATGTATCCATCACTTTAACTTTCAACAGTACTCGTCAACTTATAGGTAGTTAATTACTTCTTGTCGTGTCACTATAAGTAAGAAGATGAATAATTCTCCATCGCTAGCTATAGATATATGTATGGATATCTCTCTCCTAACATAGAACTCCAAAATATTCTCTCATTTTTCTCATAATTATAATTTTAGGAGATAAAATGGATTGGGGCTTTATATTTAGAATCAAAGTAGACTATCTATCTAACTCTTATATTTATGACCGGAGGGAATATAATCTAATGCTATATATGAGTACTTTGAGGAAATCATGTCACATATGTTATAATTAACTGATTTATTTAACTTCTTTAATTTATTTAAATTAGTCAATTAAATTTTATATTAAAAGGGAGGAATATTTAGTTCCAAAAGATGTTCTATATATATATGAGTCAACTTCAATCAACCCCTTACCTTTGTTGCAACGATAATCTGCAGATAAACATTTATCTGTTGTCGCGGGATATGTTCCTTCATAATGGTTGCATGAGAGCCCTAGGTCTCAATTGAAGAAGGCTCTACCTTGTACCAAATTAAAGCTAGCCATATGAGACATAATCTAAAGTCGATAGGCTTACATGCACATTCATATGATGTGTATATATATCTAATTTGAAAATATGAAGTTATCTTCTCTTCTTAGTTTCTCCTTTCACTATCTGTAAATTATAATTTGAAAAAAAGTAGGATCTATAAGTATTATTGATTTGCATTGCTGCAAACTGCAAAATGGCATTGAAAAATCCCTTTCTTTGCTGCAATTTTAGAGCAGACCATGAAAACCGTTTATATAATGACTTTTCTCAATTACATTGCATTGAATCAGAAGCCATGTCCTTTCTCATCACCCCATCTGTCTCCACACTATGATGGATTCACGCTCACGTGTGTGTCTGGACAAAACCTTCATGCGAACCCAACTGTCTTCTCCGCTTTATCATCGCCACACGTGTGAACAGTTCTCTTTGCAGATCAACAAGGACGTTATAAGACATTGTACAGGATACGAATATATGATACTACAGAATTCTGCATTTAGATCTTTGGTATATGCAACAACTTTAACCGTTTTGAACCAAGAGAAAAACAGTCAAGATGGTTATCTCGTTTCCTAATTCTGCGTTTAAAATCAACGAAATGCTCAAAAGAAGTGGGAGAGAATCGGAAGCGGAAGGCTGTTCATCAATAAATATGTGGGCATTTACATATTAATCATCTCTCATCATAACTAATAATCACAGTTAATCTCTAGAAAAATAAGAACCGAAGTGATATAGGGCCTTCTTATATATGGGATAAAGTCACAGGATTTCAACAAAAAGAAAGAAAATTTTCATATATTTCATATAGAGAAGCCCCAGAAGTTATTCTTATTAGGGAGGAGATAGTTTTCATCGTCACAGGTGAAGATCCAAACTCACATGGTCGTGAACGCCGGGTTTAGAGTCATAAACAAGGCTATTCTGCGAAGCGGAACCGACCTGATGATGAGAAGCCCCTACGTTAATTTCGTCGCCGGCAAGCAAGGGCAACGGATGCTGTAAGTGCAACGAACGGTCACGGTTGAAAGTCGTAGCAGTAGGGTTATTTTGGACGGTGGAGGGGATCCGCCAAAAGGTTAAGGGGCTACCGCTGATGGGTTTCAGATGAGGATATGAGCTCGCGCCATGGCATCCATAAAACCTCCCACCGGCAGAGTTACTATTATGCCAGGCGGGGTATGGGGCGGAGCCGAGGCGGTAGTTCATGAGGCCATAGACATGAGCGGCGGCGTCGACGGAGAGGCTATTGTGCACCATGGCGGACTGAAGGTGGGCTCGCTTGGCGTGCTGACGCTCTCGTTTATGGGCGTTTTGGTGGCCACCTAAGGCCTGAGAGGTGGGAAAGTTTCTACAACAGTAATGGCATTCAAACCTGCGGCTGGTCTCGGAGTTGTTGTAGGTAGCGGCAGCGGAGTCCTTGGAATCAAGGTCAAAAGCATTATTGTTGTTGGTGGTGGTGGTAGCGTCGGAGGAGTGAGCATCATCAGGGGCAGAATTAGGAGAATCGGCGTTGGGGAATTCAATGCCGAAGAGCTTAACGGGCTTCTCTTTGAGAGGAGGAGGGCGGATAAATGGAAGCTGCGAGAAGGACTGAACGTTCATGAAGTTATGAGTCTCTCTCTCGGACTTGTCCATGAGAAAGAGAGAGAGGGGGGGAGAAGGGTGTGAATTTGGAAGAGAGGAGAGAATTAGGTAAAGGAGGAGGAGGAAGGAGGGTGGTGGGGGAGAAGGAGGAAGGAGGAGGAGGGGGTGGGACCCAGGGGGAGGGGGAAGCAGAGAGAGAAGAGAGGGGACTGAGATCAAATGGACAACTGAGAAGTAGGGTCATAAAACTCTCCGCTGTGTTTACCTGAATCCGTAAAAAAAATATGTACAACCTGATAAGGCTAGATATTAAGTTATAAAATATAGTTTATATTTTTTTTAGGTTAGACACTGAGTAGGGGGATTACCTCGTTTATGAGTACTTTTTTTTTTACTTTTTTCTCTAGATACTACACTTAGAAGGGATAATATGATAATTATTAGTGACTAAAGGGCTATTTTAAAAATATAAGTAGTTAAGTACGTAAGTTATTTCTTTTAATATTTATAACTATATTTTTTTTTAATTTTACTAATCATAATATGATTATATTACAAATTATAATTATTTATTTTATTTTTTTAGATGCTTTATCCTTATCAACATTTGGAAAATTGATGTAAAGTTGTAATTACAAACTATTTAGATTTCAAGGCTTTTTTTATATGAAATGAATTTTAAGACTTTAATTATTATATTTTTATTATCTTATTTTTAGTGGATTATATATATTATTTAACTCTTAAAGATATATAAATATGATATTATTTTAGAAATTTATAATTGTAGATTTTTTTCCATAACATGAGTATGACATTATAACTTGGGTATACTTAGCTCTCCCAGCCCGCCCATGCCCAGCCCAGCCCAAAATAATTAAAATTTTTATCGGATAAGATCGAGTATCAAGTTATAAAATATAATCTATATTTTTTTTCGGACAAGACTCCAGATTGAAAGTTATTCTGCCTAACTTTGCCCATAAACATCCCTATTGGGAAGGGTGAGGGCTGATCCACCTCAGAGTGAAAGCCCTGAGAGCCCCACAAACTTCGACTCTTCTTCTCAACGCCCACACCCCTTCCCTCATCATCATCATATATATGTACCATCTCCCTCCTAATTTTGCTATCTCATCAATGTATATCCGCTGTCTCCACTTCCATTTTCTATGTAATTTTACGAGTTTTTTTTTTCTTTTTATATTTAATTAATACCAATGCTACCATTGAAATCGTGCAAAACAAAACAATGTTATGTTTCATGCCGCAAATATTATTATTGAGAATCCTAGCATCTAGATTTCCTTAATGCTTGATAAGAGACTCAATCCGCGTAACTATTTACTTTTTTGTAAACATGGTTAACAGTTATCAATGATGATCCACTGACAAAGAATTGATTTAGTGGGTCCTACTTTTTGAAATATTATCATTTAATTATAACCTCGTATAAAAAAAATAGGATACATGGTCATGTATAACTGAAAAACTTAACATAATATATATAAATAACTTGATATAAATATTATCTTTTTCTAAAATATTCTTTTTGATTATCTATATTGAAATTATTTAGGATGAAAACCTTTACACTCTCAAGCTTAAAAATAATTATACATTTGCTCAAATAAAAAAAAAGTAGCTAAGATGAAGCAAACTTAATTAGGAGGCGTTTGTCTTTCACGTATTTAAAGGATATCGGTCTCATGAGTTCAATTTGCTTGATTAAACAGTGGCCGGAGAATTTTTCTTGAGGCCAAAAGTTTTAGTTTACGCATTCAACTATTATTTACATGCTTTTTCATGCCGCGGATTTTATCTGAAAATTTTAATATAGTAATTAATCATTCAAATAATGACAAAATTTACTTTTACCCGTATACACAAAACAATGTTTCCAGTACAATCTTGGATCAACGTTATCAGTATTCCCGTACAAATCAATATGTTTTGAAAAACTCTGTCATTCTCTCCTTTTATGGCTAAAATCACTCATGCATGATTAAAAGTTTAATTAACTGCACTCCATGCATGATCAATTACCAACTAATAATTTAAACAAAAACACTTGTGGATCATATCGTCATAGATTATAATTGATCAGCTCTCGCTGCTGCCACGAACAAATTAAATGAGCATGGTTCGAGTTCTTGCTGTAAAAAATCGAACAGAGTGGTCCTCAAATCAGAATCCACGAGCGTCTAAGAGATTAATTATAGATATCTCACATTTTCTTTATTGCCACTCTATTCCTCTCTCGTTTTGAATTTTGAATTATATGTACGAACGCATGTTTAACTGTTTTGCTTCATCATCATCATGGGCCACTACTTCTAATTAGAATTCCCTTCCTTTTCTTATCTCCTTCATTAATTAGCTTGTTTTATCATTAATCCTCTGTGTATATTCACAAGGATATCAGTCTCATACGAAAGGAGAATCAAAGAAGCTCTCTTTAACCGAATTGAGCATGATCATATAGAATCAAAGAGATGTGAAGGTATGTAGTAACTGCCATTTGTAGGTAATTTTTCTGTAAGTACATGTATAAAATTCATTGATACACAATAATTTAGTTAATGCTAAAAAAAACAAGGCATGTTTATGAAAATAAAGATGAAAAAATTAAAATAGAAGCCTTGAATCAAGTAAATTTGTGGTGTTGAAGGAAAAACTCAAACTTAAATTTTCAATTTTGATTTTTATATCCGTGCAGCATCATGATAAAGGTCAGAAACTAGAAATGAATAGCATCTATTGGTATAATTGTAGAACGCAGAAATCTATTATAGGTAAAAACTAAAAATAACATTTTTACCATAAAAAAGCTAAAAACAATTAAATCTATCTTTAGTTATACATAAAAGGTAAGGGAATATATCTATGAAACTGTTATTTTTTTTCTCTTTCACTTGTTTCAATAACTACACTACCCAAGTTCCTCTTTATCGTTTTTGTTACCTCAAAAGGTCACCCCTTCTATTCAGCGAGAGAGAGAAAGGGAGGGAAGGCGACCTCTTTCCCTCTCTATGTTGTTATAAGAAGTTGTCTTTGAAGAATATATTTCTTTAATGGGTGTTTAGGATGAGAGATTTAGAAGGGAGGAGAAGGAATTTGAGGGATTTTGTTTATTTTCCTTCGTTTAACACCATCAATTTTTTAAGAGGGGAGGATTTTTTTTTAGATTTTTCCTGAAAAAAATTAAACTTTTGTCTTATTTTAATTATTATATTTATAATTTTTTTAATATCCTTAAAATACCATTTTCGCATTCTACAGTTGTTTATATATAAAAAAATCTCTCATCTCTTCTATTGAATTAAACAATATAACATTAAAATATCTCAATTCTCTTCTATTTTTATTAATCCAAATGAGATCATATTAAAACTTATTTATTTTATTTCTCTCTTCTCCCCCTCCATTCAAATCCTTCTGCCCTCTTCTTTTAGTTGAACCAAACACACCCTACAATTTTCTGCCAATACCTTTCATAGAATTCATTCAAAATAGCAATTCAATGATGTTATTTTTAGCTACCTTTTCCCTTCTTTCTGCAAAAACAACCTGCTTTATTTATGCATGCTTGACTCGTTTTGCCATATGTACCTTATATCATTATTCTCTTTCATAATTCTGCAACTTTCTTGGCCATTGACATGTCACCATCCCTACTTTCTTTCCCTCTCGTAATTACTTTCTGGGCAGTCATTCAAGATATAACCAGCTTCCATTGAAAGTACTTGCGATAATTAAACATCTCTATTCTAATTTATCTATCTACCCTATAGCCTCTATACTTTTGGTATTGTTCTGTTCAGTGCCTTAAAGTGATGATTTGAGAACATGGATCCATGTTTCTCATCATTGTCAAGTATAATCAACTGCAATTTTCTAATTAAATCATCAAACATAGAATGATTATTAATTGTCGAGTGTTGAATTCCATTGAAGCTGTTAAGAATAATGTTTGCTTGTTGGGCAATATATTTACTAAGAAGATCCCCTGGTACCCAGTTAACAGCTAGTTTGGTAGTTGTACACAACTGGATAAAATTCATTAGAAAAAATTATTATAGGATCCTAAGAAAATAATGTAATTGAAAAAAATCTCATCACAGCATGCAATAATAAGTTTCTAGCAAGAAACGACAACAAGTCATGGAACTAATTTGTTATTGAATTTTTTAGTAATTATATTTTTTTAGACTTCGTAATAATTTTCCCGATCAATTTTTTGGGTTAGACCTGTGATGAAATACCAACGTGGCACTGGTGTCTTTTTCCTAATTACTTGGTAGGAATGGGATTCTCACTCCCATCCTTATCAATTTTGTCCAGCCAGAATGAAAAATAATGGAGTGAGATGATATGTTGCATTTTAAAAGTTCGACGGAAAAAAGAAATTAATACTTTCAAGTTACATCTAAACTAATAGAGTGGGCCTGTTTCTTCTTTAAAGAACCTATATATCTCCCTTTCGCTTAAACCTAACAAGAAGCATGCAAGCAATTTCTTTGCCAATGGGGTCGCACTCATGAAAGGCTTTGAGAGAGGGGGACCATAGTAACACATATGGGGTTTCAATGCAACTGAACCACTTATGTGTGCCCTAATAAAGTGGAAAATTATCTGATGTGAACATGAGCATTTGCCATTTGCTTTGCCTCTTGATTTGGCAACATCGTTAGTGACATTCCATGACTCTTACAATAATTTTTTTTATTTTTTTTTAAATGAATGCTTTTTACTACCTGTTATGCAATCTTTTATTTTGGTGATGCAATGATGAATAAGCATCACATGTACATTATTAAATTGTTTAGAGAAAAAATTGCTAAAAAAATTTCCCATTGAATTTTTTATTGCTCAAAGGACCGAAGTTTGCTTAAGTAGCTCATTGATATAGAACTCTTTTTTAATTTTGTGCCACGTATTTTTTAGCTTTATGCAGATATCTTTTATTTTGAATAATTTTTATATAGTTAAAAATAAGTTACACATGTTACATTTCTAAAATAAAATTAAAGGCATTTGTACACAACTGAATAATATTATACATAACTAAAGAAGAATTGTACCCATTAATCTTCAAACAAATTTCAGGTACTTTTAGAGAATTAAAATTTCAATTGGGGAATTTTTCAACAATTTTCCCTATTCTTTATACTAATTAATTACAGCTTAATTAATTTGATGGCATCCTTCTTCAAATCTTTATCTATATCATCAAAGCGACGATGGTAGGGACCAGATATATATTTGTCTAAGCCGTACGTAGAGCAATTACAATTCTCACATTAATGATCATTTACGAATGTACTGAATTGATCCCACACTTGATGAAAAAATACAAAGGAAGGACAACATAAAATATACCTTACATGCATTACAAGACGAAGCCACATATAGAATAGTTGAGAAACTAGCCAGTAGCTAGCCACCAGATCTCATTAATTACTTCACGTCCCTAATGGAAAACCCCAAGACATGTGACCATGTATAAGTCCAACTAAGTTCAGTGCTCGCCCACCACCACCTCCAACAACAACAAAGAGAGCGAAGACACAACTAAAAAGCCAGCTTCATGCACGAAATTCCTACTAAGTGAGGTTTGAGAAGGGATCAATAAATATATACAATTTTATTCTCGTAAGTTGAGATATTGTTTTCAAAATTTTAATAAATTACTTCTAGGTCACATGATATTACGGTCAAAACTCATCATCTAGGGTTATGGCATAGTGATATAAGAATATATATATGTATATATATATATATTAATTCTATCTGTTATGAAGTGTCGTCCCTTTAGTGAAACGGCTTTGGTTAATAATATTTAGAGTATCCTAAGGGAAGAACAAAAGGGTCACTCTCTACTTGTTCCCTATCTCTCTTGAGTCTTCTCCACGACGTGTCTTGATTGTGAGTTGTTTGCCTCTGAGAGCTACAGCTTTGGACCTCCCTATTTCCTTCCTTTTAATTACATGTTGTGTGTCCAAATCTATAATGGCTTCATTTAGAGAGAGATAAGTTTTTGTTCCTTTTAATTATAGTTCCAGGTTTGTTTGGATGAGAAGCGTATGAATTTGACACTTGTTTGATTTATTTGCTCAGCTAGCTATTCTATCCAACCAACCAACGTTATATAATACATCTAATCAATCCATCTAGCTATCTGGTTTTTATATCAATTAATGTCTTTCGGTTTCAATATATTCAAGCTTCTGATTAACGTCCAATGTAGGGTTCATTTGGTGGGCGTAATTTTTTGGCTGAAATATAATCGTTCAGATATATATATATATATTTATATATATATGGAGAAAGTTTTACGAGAGCCCCCATTTTTTATGTTACATTTTGATAACAAATCCTAAAGTATTAAGTTCGTAAATCCTTGTTTTTTTTTACTATTTTAGTATTCTTTTTTGAGACATAACCTATTCAAAAGACTCCATCGTCTCTTACGATTCTATATCTACACAAAGGAGCCTACCCTGCTTGAGGATCTCAGCCACACTCAGACATTCCCCCCCCCCCCAACTGGGCCATCTGATTAGTTAGATTTTATGAATAATACAATTGATTTAGCTAATTAAGGGTATCGTTATAATTTTAAGGCTTAGAGCGTAAAAATTATCACATCTTCAATAAGTATATTTTTATAATTTAAATTTATATTGTCCTCTTTATTGTTTGGAGGAAATTTACACTAAGAAAAAGTTTGGTAACAATATTTTAACATCTCATACACTCATTACAAAATTTTGGCCCATTATTTTTGACATGTGTATTCTATCTGCAAATCCGGAGCCTAGAAAAACGAGAACGTATATTTTAGTAGATAATTAAAAAGGAAAAATAAAGTTATGCCTAAAAAGTATATTAGTAAAAAAAATCTGATATATTTTTATACATAAAAATATCAGTACTCTAAATAATTTAAACACAGAGAATATAGTACTTTAAATCAAGTCATTTTAGCTTACAAAATTTTTAAATAAAAACTTTTCCCGTATTAAAATAGCAAGAACATTAATGGAAAAAAAGAGGGAGAACTAATATGTACGTTAATGAAAAGTGGCAGGAAAAAGAAAAGACGAGGGGTCCATAGTTTCATAATTCGAAATAAAGGAAACTTCAACTAATATTGTACAAGAGACATGGATATCTAAACACGAGATTATGATGTTTGATTGAGATATATATATATATATATATATATATATATATATATATATATATTATGGTTTTTTCTGCATACACGACACAACAAGACCCCTTAACCGTCACTCATATCTATTATTAAGATAGTTCATTTGAACTCCTCCCTCTTGAGAACTTTGATATCATTGTTTTCTGGAACCTTAAGTGCTCTGGACCACAATATGCAGCATCTTTTCAGATATGTGTTGAATCAATTAACATTATGTGGGGGCCGTCCTTAAATTACGTACGTACATGTCTAATTCCCTGTCCTATTTATTTCCCTTCATTTATTAATTATTTTGTTTTTCATTACTCCATTCTAATTATAATTGTTGCAGCAGATTTAAAGGGTCAAAAAATTAAAAAGAAGAAGAAGAAGTAGTTGAACATGAGTTAAACTAGACAAAATCAACTATACTGATTATGCCTTCTTCTTGTATGTTTCTCAATACTATTTCTTAACATGAAATCGTGCTTGCATATCTTCTTCTCCATCTTCATAAGGCCCTATTGCTTTATATATTATTATTTAATTTATTGTTATTATTATTGCATATTTAAATTGATAATCAATCAAGGAGGCTGCGATTAAACGTTATGGGAAATCTTGGTTATGAGTAGAAGATTAAAGTTAGTTATACTGCAACTTCGTCATATGTTATGATCACACAAAATTCCACAGTAAAAAATTTCACTATATGAGCAGATATTAACAAGAAAAGGAAAAAATTAAAACAACAGAGAGAGAGACATACGGGCACGATTCTGCATATATTAATTTCACTATTACGATTGACAGGAAGGAGAAATTCCCCTTCATATAAAAAAAAAAAACATGTAAGACATTATTGTACGTACGTTGGTCGAAATATTGTCCGGTTGACTAGTATTTCCAATCTTCCACAGAAGTTCCTATCATGTTATCATTTTACTAGATTTAAAACGATTCGCAATATATTGTTTGACAATGAGATGCTGTTTAATTCACTGTCACTTTGATAGAGATTTGTGGTTCCTCAAGCCTTGATTGAAATCATTGTCGTTATAATTACCATTAATATTACATATACATGTCTTTCCTTTAAGTTCTGATTGATACATATGTTTGGAAAGAAACTTAATTATATTGCAGTAATTAAATTTCTCTGAAAATCCAAATCAATCATGCTCAGATTTTCCAGGAAAATTTACATATATACTTGGGTGGTAAGAAACTTTAATGTTGTAGTTTATGGTGACAAAACATCCTGTGAGTGTGAGAGGGAGATAGAGAATCGTTCACATTTTCTATGTTGTTTGTTTGAGTTTGACATAAAAAACAGCAGAGAATACGGATCTGGGAGTTTTGGTAGGAGTTGCAAATTAATTAACGATGACCTTCACATGAACAATTTCTCCTCCATGCCCTTCTTTACGTCACTGGAACTGGGTCCACATCCATAAATCAAGATGTGGACACTAGAGACAGTTTCTGTATGTCTTTGAATTACTATTATTTCTCCATAAAGTACCAGTTAATTAATCCTTCTTTTTAATGAATAACGAGGCCTAATAAGTCCAAAAGCCTACCAGTTGATCCTTTTAATTAATCCTGTCTATAACGTGAGGGAAAAATTAAATTTGTTCATCATTTATATTATCTAAAAATCACTGGCCCTATATTTCCATACTAAAACCACCAAAGTGGGTGATTGGAGGGTCTCAAATGCATTTTTTTATTTGATTATTAAGGGTATCGTATCTATAAGTTATTTTAGGTTTGGGATTAATCATTTTTAAAACTTAGAACATAAAGGGTTTTCAACTTCTCCTAATAAATATGTTTTTTGGATTCGAATTTGTATTATCCTCCTTATAATATTTGGTACAGCTGCTTATCACATTAACTAACAGTTTGTTGAAGGTAGATTCAAATTGAAGGTGGATTCAAATGCATTCCTCTCTAACATTATGTTCCTTGTAATGCACCAAAATCCAACTTTTTTTTCCTTGTAATGCATCACCATCATGAAATAGTGCAATTTTGTATTTCTTATGATTTTTCAAATTAAAAAGAGATAGAATGTTATTTTTACAAATAAAAAATCTTGTACATTCTAAAAAGTGAAAAGTAATTTATTCAGTACTTTTTTTCTCTCTCCTGGTTTTGGTTTTATACCGATTCTTTCTTACCGTTAAGCTGATTGATAAGAGAGAAGGGGTGATTTACGCCAGGTTATTGACATTTCTTTCATGTCTGCATCTGCTTCTTCCCCGGTACTTAGAGTACCCAGATATATATGGATTTGCCCATGTACGTATTTGTGCGTGTTAGAGGGAAATATATATATATATATGCACAGGAGTCTAGTTGTTGAGTTGAAGACTTGAAGTACTGTGTGGAGGGGCCACACAGGTCGATCGCAGAGAGCTTAATTTCATTGAAAACCAGAGATCTCTGAGATCTTTCTCAGCTATTTATGTTATGTGTGTATATATGTATATATCTGTGTGGTGCCTTCTTCTGTTATCCTCAAAGTGGTCCCCTGAACATAGCTTGTTTCGTCCACACGATATATATATATATATATATATATATATAACACTTGCTTGACCCTTTGCTTTAGAGTGTTTATGAGTGTAGGACCGTTGATGGCGAAGTGGGTGTGAATTGTGAAACAAAGCATCCATTTGCTACCTCACAAAAAGATAACATTCATCCCTCTTACACATCTCCATGTAGTCCAAATTTGAAAAAGCTAAGCTCAACCCAGCAGGCACCAAGTACAAACCGCGAAACCAATCATCACTCGTTATACACGACTTGACCTGTAATTCTGTCTTCTCTCTCATATTTATGATCATGACAAACATTATTTTTGCCGTGTCATGCATCTTCTGTAATTGTTTCCTTCAAAAAGTTGTGGCGGCGTAACGTAATGAAGAACAAGTGGCAAGTTGGAAACCCTCGTTGTCGATCGTAATCGTCATCTCCTTTTCGACCGTTTTCAGATTAACCCACGTTAAGTTGCAAACCCTAGAGAAAGCCATTAGCTCTAGCTCTCTCTGATATTGATGGATTTCTTGTGTTGTGGGGGCCGTAGCGTTTTTTTTTCCAAATATATATACTTTTTTTATCAAAAGATAATTTTATTCGAAATACTATTTAATATTAAATATAAGTATATTTTTTAATAAAGATTTAATTTTTTTTAATACGTATTCTTTTAGACCCAATGGTAAGTACCATAGCTTTTAAAAGCACATAACTACACGACTTCAAGCATTGTAAGATTAGCCATATTTGTGTAATCACTCCACGTTTTGCACAGCTCCACCCACCACTGCTATGATTTATATTAATTATTCCTTCGCCTATTTCAAACTTGGGTATAGAGAATGAGTGCAAGTTTTCGCTTGAGTTAATTTTCATCTCTTTTGGGGAATCATACAAATTAAAGGATGCTTATTTCCAGATCTTGCTTAACTAACAGCTGGCTTGAATGATCTATGACCTTGCTGGGGAATTACGTGTAGTAAAAGTACTGTGTTGGATCTACATCTTTTTCTGGTGATTCTAGCTGGCCAAGAAAGCCAACGATTGGAACTGCCAAATATGCACTCTGTTTCTTTTCTTATAACTAGTGGCATTATTGACCGTAATTATAACTAAGGAATCAATCGAATGTAGTGTAAATCTATTAGCTGGACAGATACTAAATACAAAATATATGGCGAGTTTAGGTAAGTTGTTTTTGCAGTCTAGCTTCTCTGCAAATCACACCTAGCTACTTGTGAGTTTTTCATAGATCAAACTAAGATATCTTCTTATTATATATGAATTTGAAACTAAGATGTCATCTCTTAATTCTTTTTGTGCATAAAGAATTAGACACATATGCTTAGTTTGCATATGCTCTATAGAAAAGCCAATTTATTCTTTTTGTATATTGCCTCATCTGATTTTTTATATAAAAAATGTTAATTAAAATTAGTTATTTTTTGTAAAAAAAATTAAAATTATCTTAAATAAAAGTCAGTAGTTAGAGGGGTATGCGGTCAATTAATTAGAAATTTCTATAATTAGTTAAAGAGTTAAAAACACAAAATAAAAATACTAATATACTTTAGATAAAACATGCATATTATATTGTAAAACACATACCGGAAGTCTTATATGCATTTTTAGCTAGAATAGTATATTTTATTTACCTCTTAGTATTAGTAAGCTGTGGCAGGGGTTATGTCAAATAGGTAATTTTGTGAATTCCCCATTGTTTCGTTCTAACAGATAAATCATTTTATTTGGATGAAAGTCATTAATATTTGCCTAAAACATATATTATGATTATCTAATTTAAAAATAGGGTAAAGGTGCATCTAGCACCCCAAACTAATTTTGGAGGAGCAATTAACACCCTAAAGTATTTAAAGGTGCAATTAGCACCCTGAACTAATTTTGGAAGTGCAACCAGCACCCTAAAGTATTTAAAAATGCAATTAACACCCTAAACTAATTTTGGAGGTGCAATCAGCACCCTCAAATATTTAAATTGGTACAATTTTACTCTTTCACTAACAAAAATACTTACTTTCATTTGATACATATCACATAAATTTTTTTTGGATTCATTATTGTTTAAAAGCCATATGTATAATATTATTTTAATAGATTACACTAATTTTTTTTAGGGTGCTGATTGTACCTCCAAAATTAGTTTAGGGTGTTAATTGCACCTTTAAATATTTTAGGGTGCTGGTTGCACCTCCAAAATTAGTTCAGGGTGCTAATTGCACCTTTAAATACTTTAGGGTGTTAATTGCTCCTCCAAAATTAGTTTGGGGTGCTGGATGTACCTTTACCCTTCAAAATATAATAATTCTTCGAATTTAAAACTTCTTATGTCAGTAGTTATTTATCTGTGTGTGTCTGTCTATATATATGTATATATATTATACTAATCTGTATTAAACTCCCTAGTATATAGATGAGAGCATTTTCATCCCAAAAGGCAAGGACAATCAAGAGTCTCCATGAAGCAAGAGAATTAGTGCAATTAGTATTTAGTTAAGGTTCATCTAGTCAAAAATTTAATTTTTAACAGTATATATAAAAAAAATCTCATAATTATTACTAAAATATCTTTAAAATTAGTCAATACTTATAGTTTTTTGTGCCCTAAGGCCTATGCTTACCTAAAAATAAGTCTCCATATAAAATATAAAATTTCTCTAAGTCATCAACATCATGACTCTTATCAGTCGCTAGCATGATTTTTAATTTTTTTAATGTTTCATTAAACATTTCATTTTGCTTGTAACGTAACTTCGTTTCGATTCATCCAATGTTTTTCACATATTTCAATAAAATTTAAATCTTATAAAAATGAGTATATATATTAAAAAATATAAATTAATTATTTTAAAAAAATATATATTTTTTAAAATACTCTCATTTTAGTTATTTATATTTAAGCATTATTAACATAACATTTAAGCAAAATCTTAAAAATATCTCTGGAAATTGCTATATTCTAAATTAAGACTCTAATATTTGTAAATGCTAAAGAAGTTTGGGGATTCAATTGACATTTTGAAATTTAGATAAATGACCAAAATACCCCTCACTCTCACCTTCAACCCCATTGCCCCTAACTCCATCGCGCCATATCTCTACCCCGACGGTGGCCACCTAAACATCCACCCCTCATGGTGGCGCAAAGAATAAACCAGATCTCAAAATATATTACCAACAAAACCAGATCTGAAAAATGGAATGGCACAATAACAAAGCCAAAATCATAACACAGATCTCCTCATCATCTCTACCCCGACGGCGACTACCTGAACATCCACCCCTCATGGTCGGCGCAAACATTCAAACCAGATCTCAAAATCTATTACCAAAAAAAATAGATCTGAAAATGGAATGGCACAATAACAAAAGCAAAATCACATCACAGATCTCATCAATATTCTTCAGATTGCCACTCCATCACCATCAACGTTCAACCCAACGCCACACCATCACCATCTCGCGAGTCTTCTTCGCCGTTTGAAGTCTTCTTCGCCGTGAGTTCATCGATGGAGGTCGGGGATGACTATGATGAGGTTGAAGGCACAGGGAAAGACATAGGGGATGACAATATCGATCTACGATTAACGAACTCGACATGATTCTAAAGCGGTGACATAGGCAAAGCCGAAAAGATTTGGATCTGCAAGGAGACGGTGGGGTGAGAAGCCCGCCGCCGGTGATCGCTAGAGCTGTGGTCGCACAAGTGGTCATCGCCATGGGCGGGGGTGCTGATAGCTGCCGAAAAAAATATAGCTATATTTTACAGCTCGATATTAGCTGTGTTCGGTAAAAATCATAACTACTTTAGGCTGAGCATAGACAAGCTAAGCATAGACGAGCTAGATATGCCTAAATTGTACAATTATAAATTTCTAAAATAATACTTTATTAATATCTTCAAAAGTTAAATAATATATATAATTCACTAAAAATAAAATAATAAAAAGATAATAATTAAAATCTTAAAATTTATTACATATAAAAAAAAATATTGAAATCTCAGTAATTTATAATTATAATTTTACATTAATTTTTTAAATATTGACAAGGATAAAATATCTAAAAAAATAAAATAAATAATTATAATTTATAATATAATCATATTATGATTAGTAAAGATAAAAAAAATCAATATAGTTATAAATATTAAAAGATGCAACTTATTTACTTAATTATTTATATTTCTAAAATAATCTTTTAGTTACTAGTAACTATCATATTCTCTCTTCCAAATGTAGTATCTAGGGAGAAAAGTAAAAAAAATAAAAAAAGGGTGCTTATGGGTAGGGCAAGGCAACCCTCTACCCGGTGCCCAGCTAAAAAAAATATGAGTTATATTTTACAGCCTGATACCCAACTCTGCCCTATATTTATTGAGTTAAATATAATTTTTTTTTCGTGAATTTAGATAAACATACCGGGTCGTGGGTTCTATAAACACCCCTAGCCATGGGTAGGACGTGTGGCTTTTCCGGGGAGGTGTGGAGCTTGAACCGAGGAAATGACTCTATTTTTTTAATAAATAAGGGGTATTTTGAGTCATTTCACTTTAAACTTTAAAATATCATATTAGGTTCTTACACTTTTATAATATTTATAAACGTTAGAGTATTAATTTGGGATATAACAATTTCTAGGGTCTCTTTTTAGAATTTTCCCTAACTTTTACATCATACAATAATTTAATTATAGATATAGTCTGGAAAAATAATAAAGATTGAAGACAAAAAAATTGAGAATCTATCCTAAAATAAATCCATTTAAAGCTGGAAGGAATAGCAGAATAAAAACATCTATTACATCTCCCAAAGACAACATCTCTAACAAGGAAAACGATGACGTCACACCCGGGTCTACATAAAATTGGACTTCTCCGTTCAAAGAAGGCCGGCCCAAATAAAACGCGACCCCCTGTATAAGGACTTATTTTAGCCAACCCTTAACCGCTTTTAGTCGAACTCCTCAAGGAGTTTTTTTTAGTTGCCCATCCAGTTCACCGGAATTTTATCCCTACTATATCCGGATTTGACCCGTGTCATGCACCTGGTTATGGTAGGTGGGTCTCCCAACGGAGATTTTCTGCGTACGCCAAGGCTCGAACTTGAGACCTCGCTTAAGCGATACCGAGCCGCTTACTACTCAGACCAACCCCTGTTGGTACTCCTAAAGGAGCTGAACAGATTGCCGATTCCCCCATCGGGCTCCAAGGAGCCCAGCCCACAGAAGACGAAGGTCCAACTCATGCAACAGGAGGGCAAAAAATACCGCCGATTACCTATTATCCGTAGATTTAATTAGTAAATAAATAAAATATACCATCGTATTCTATTAATATTTTATTATAATTCTAGTCATAGTATTTAGAGAAATATCTTAATTTTTTAGTATTTAAATTTATATTTAAAAATAATTAATAATTCGTTTAACCTAATATTAATACAGCTTAATTCCGCCTAACTTTTTTAAAAAATTGATTTATCAACAAAAAAAATACCGCCGATTCTTCAACAATAACGGAGACTGTTAGTTGGGTGCGTCGGAGTTCCAGTAGCAGCAGAGGTCTGATTCCATCAGGAAAAGAAGTGTTCATCGTCATAGTTGTGACTTGACCTACGATGGCCGATTCATGAGGTGCCCTACCTTTCCTCTTTAATAGCCTATTTCCCCTTGCACTCCTTTCTCCGACTTTGATAATTGCTTTTCCGTATCTGTTAAGGACTAAAGAATTTCTTTGCTCGGTGAGTGTGGATACCGAAGGCGGAGTTCGCAAGAGGGTTAATATCTTGTTTAAGGAAAATTTGGGCTTATTGGGATGATGCATTGAGACGAATTCTGTGTTTCACCTTTTTATTAATATAAGCAATTAATTTAAAGCCGTATTTCTTGAGTATTCTCAGTGTTTATCTGAATAAATGCTTTTATAAGTTTCAGATGGATTGTCATTTGCATTTTATGGTCCTTCGGTTTTGCTAACCGAGCCTTCTTTGACTGTGATCAAATAAGTTTTGCCCTGAATTTTGTTGCACTTCACGTGCTTGGCCGTGCAATTATATGGTTTCAAGACTTTTTGTTATTTCTCATTTTACATCTGAATATGAACTTAATATTTATTGCAGTTTATTTCACAGAACACTTGTTGAAGATTGACTCTCGATTATATATAGGGACTAATTATCCTTGATCTTTAGTCTATCAATCGTTAGGAAGTTTCTATGATAACATGTCTTGTGAGTTTACTTATTCTATGAGATAGAGAAAATCTTCTAGTTATCCATATGAAAGAAGCTTGATCAAGGAAAATTTATAGCTTGTTAAAAGTCGTGCCCCCTCTCTCTATTAAAAAGCAAATAATTGTTTTCTTTATGTGTATTTTGCAGTATTGTGGACATGAAGGAAAAGAACACTACCTCTATTTTCCGGCGTATTTTAGTAAATTGTGCATCTCAGGTTTTATTTTTACTCGAACTGAATTGTCATTTTATTTTCATGTTTATATGAAGTGATTGCTTGTATAACCTATAAATGGCATCACTCTGGAGAATGGAAATTTTGATGCAGGCGTTTCAGCGTCTAGAGATTTGATAAAACACAGATCTTCTGTGGGACAAAGTTCTTGAAATATATGAATGTTTGACTAATTAAACCTTTAACAAAGTAATTTTGTCATGTTGTGCTCAAGGCTTGTTATTGGGAGGGGAGGGTAGGGGACAGGTTGTTTAATAGGCGTTGGTTTTTTCTCTTTGGATTTTTATTCTTCCCATTTGTTTATTAATTAATTTGGTTAAATTTCACTAATTAGGCAAAAGAATATGGAAGCTGTGTTGCAACAAGAGTTCCAGAGATTGAGCGTGATATGTGTGCCAAGGAATTTCTGGCGTTAAAAAGTTGCATGCAGAATGTGGTACTGTAATTTTATTGACATTCCTTATACTTTCATTCAGGGATAGCGTTTAAATAGGAAACATCTCATTTGGAATGACTAGAGAGAAACTTTTACGAACTTTATTCTGTTCAGTCTCTATATTCTGACTGTAAACTTTGTATTCTTCTTCTGGTCTACTGCTGAAGTCTGAGGTCTTATATTTGTTGTGGAACTGTTACATCTCTTTGTTATTTTGCTTAATATATATTTCTTATCAACAAATGTTGATCTAAACAGCTCAACAAGAAGGTTTAACAGTGCACCAGTTGTTTGTCCTGTCTTGGGGCATTGAATAAACAAACAACAAAGCTTGGAAGCTACTAAGAAAAGTTTGCAGAAAAGAATTTTTCACCTAATAATTTACAGGAAGGAACGGCAACTTTTGTGGGTAAAGGTTTATCCTTTAGCTCTCATAAGTTTATTGTAATTCTTTATCAATTTTATTTTTTTTAAAGAAATCTTTTACTTTCTAATGTAAATCATTTTTAAAGCTTTGTGGAAGATTTTCGTCTTATTCTGCCTACATTTCTTTCAACAGGTAAACGTTGCTTAAAACATGTCTGGGAAAGCATCAAGTTCAAAGCCTTACATAGATTTGAGTGGATCTGGTGGTCTTTCACATGCTTATATTCAGTATCCGCCATTACAGTGGAACAATCCTGGATCAAAGGGTTTGTTTTATGATGACGGAAATAAACTTCTACTTTCCCCAACATCTGATCATGTAATTTGATTTTTTTAAAAGTAAACTTGATGCAGAAACTGTACATTATGTTGTTTAACTTCTTTCAAAAATAAAAAAAAAATATTTGTAACTAAATTGTGGAAGCTTGCTTTGTATGGAATTTGATATGATATACACGAATAGTGTGGTTTCTTATGAATTTTATATAATAGATTTTATTGTTCAAGTTTTGAGATTTGAGTCATATAATGTGGATTTTTATTTCTTATGTTTAGGTCTTCTCTTGGAAAGTTGCTCCCTTTGATCCTCATGTTGGTCCCACCATTGATTCAATAAGTGAAGGCCCCATCATATCCATTCGGTATTCTTTAGATGCAAAGGTCATAGCAATCCAAAGGTCAGATCATGAGATACAATTTCGGAATAGAGAGACTGGGGAAGCATTTACTCATACGTGCAGGACAGAATCTGAAAGCATACTTGGATTTTTTTGGACAGATAGTCATATCTGTGATATTGTTCTTGTAAAGACAAGGTATATTAAATTTCCTTTTTTAAGATGTTTAGGTTTGAAAGAATCTCCATTCAAGAAAAAATTTTCCTTTCTGGACTAAATGAATTGATGCTCATTCTCTGTTTATTTGTGCTCTTGGGTGAGTTATTCCTGTTCTGAAATTAATCTTTTTTTTCGGGTTCTTTTCTGCTCAATAAACCTTTTGAAGTTTGGCCTCCATCTGAAGCTTTTAATTCCTATTGTATATATCCTGGAATTTGTCTTAAATTAATAAATGATTGTTTGGGAAAAAAGACTTGATGAATACAATAGTAGCGTTTTACACACTAAAATCGCAACCAATGAATATATATTTAAAATGCTTAATTAAATTGCAGTGACTACTAAACTGCAATGGTGTTTTCTTCATTTTTTGGTTTGCTTTCCCCTTTGTAATCCCCTCTCCCCCTATTATTTATTTTTTTAGAGAATAAGAAAGAGTAAGTACTATAATGAGGATATAATATTCTGATTTCGTAAAGGAGGGAAGTATAAGAAGGAATTTAAAAATTCATCTAAAGAATACAACCTTGCACTCTCTTCACATATCTCAAGGATAGCTGTAACAAATTTAATTGCTGAGCACCATAAGGAGACAAAAAAGAAACTCTAATCCACAAAGATTGTAATGCACTGAACTTGCCAAAAGTTCCTGTATCATGCTCCAATAAATGACGTCATATTGCTGCAATCACCTACAACTCCATGAGAGTTTTGTTGTTACTTTTATACAGAGATATGCTAAAGTGCAATTATTTGTTTCCACAGCGGACTAGACATGTATGCATATAATTCTCAGTCAAAGTCACTGCAATTAGTGGAGACAAAGAAATTGAATGTTAGTTGGTATGCTTACACGCATGAAAGTTGTTTGGTTCTTCTCGCATCGGGAATGCAGTGCAAGACATTTCATGGATTTCAGGTAGTGTTATGTTTACTTGTTCTTGTTAATTTACAGAGTAGACAATGTTAACTACCAGCAAGTTTCACTTATTGTAAAATATCTACACAGGACTCTATTTTCTTTCTCTATGTTATTTGCCTAATGCAACAGTACGTTTCTTTAGATTTCATCTGCAGATATTGTCCGCTTGCCAAGGTTTGAGATGGTTATGGCCAAATCTGAAGCAAATAGTAAGCCTGTTTTAGCAGTTGAAGACATCTATATTGTTACTGTGTAGGTATCAGTTATAACTTCATGCTGAGATGTTCATAGTTAACATAACTAACAGCTACATCTTTCCTTATCTTGTTTTGATCCTTCACAGTTATGGTAGGATATACTGCCTGCAATTTGATAGAGTTGCTATGCTCCTCCATTCGTATAGGCTGTACCGTGATGCTGTGATACAGCAGGTAGATTTCTCTAAAATTCCTCAATCCTGAAACTTAAAGAACATGAAATAATATTCCAATTCTAGTTCTAAATATCTTTACTACTAAATGCTAATTTTCTTTGAGGAATGCTGTTGGGTAGTTCTAAATATCGGAAGAGGAAATTTAAGTAAAATTAAGACAGTTCCCGATTAGAATTAATTAGGAGCAACATTCTGTGACAATTTTGTTAATGGTATTAGCAGTATAATAACTATAGTATTATTATTCATAACATTTATAATTTTATTTGTCCATCAGCTTTTATACTTTTCAAGACTTGCAACTCAGGACTATACTGATTACAGAATAATTATGTTCATCCCTACATTATTGTTTTCTCATACTTCTAGATTTATAGTATTTTCTCTCCTTTTTAATGGTTCATAGGTTTTGTAGAAGGCTTGTCAGCTTGGTGATCTGATAATAGATTATAGGTTCCCCTCTATGCTGCATCTCATACGATTGCAGTAGTTGCCACCTGCAACATTCTTCACTGTATGGATTCTTTTGACAAAATGATATTCATGGTATGTGCAGGGTTCATTGCCAATTTATTCGAGCAGGGTTGCTGTGAGTACAGTGGACAATGTACTTCTTATTCATCAAGTTGATGCAAAGGTTGTTATACTATATGATATATTTGCAGATTCTCGTGCTCCAATATCTGCACCACTTCCTCTATTGTTAAGGGGTCTCCCAAGGTCCAATTCTTTTTCATCTCGATCAACTGGTAGAGAAAGTGAGAGTTCAGATGCTAATCTTGTGAGTAATCATGGGGCAGTCACCTATGCCAATACGTGGTCTTTCCTAGTTCCTGACCTGATATGTGATGTGGCAAATAAGTTATTGTGGAAGATTCAATTAGACTTAGAGGCAAGTCTATTTCCATCTATGACTTAGTATGAGTTGTGGGGGCTCTCTTTAATAAGTTGACCTATGTGACAGGCAATTTCTGCCAGTAGCTCAGAGGTTCCATCAGTATTAGAGTTCTTGCAGAGGCGGAAGTTGGAAGCTAACAAGGTACCTTTTCTCTTCACTTTCTCCTTTGCTTCATCTTTAATAATTCTTCAGGGTGCATTTTTGCAGTACTTGTGAATGGTTGTCCTTCATCATTTGAACTCAGTCTGTGGTCTAACTATTAGTTTTCTGTTGGAATGTTGACCTCTTTATTTGGTGACATATATCTAGGGGATGCAGAACCATTTGCTTGTTTAGTTCACAATTATGGCAATTGGGATTCTAGTCATTTTTTAAGTTGCTGGAGCATGATCTGTCAATTTTAGCCTGTTATTCCTTGCATGGTATGGGTATTCAGTCAAGGTAATGGAGAGTAGCATTGATTATGTGAGTTATTATGAGAATTAGAGTACAGTGGATAGTTAATTGAGATTCTCACTTGCCACATGATAAAACTTATAAGAATGATTGTTATTGTTATATCTTTTAGTTTAATTGATGCTTATGCTTGGCCTGGAAAAGTTGTTTGGAAAACTGGAAGATGCAGAAGTTGATTAATTTCATATCTATCCTGCTGAATATTCAGTATTTCTATGTGAAGTCATATTTAGTGCTTTTTGGAAGTTTTGGATACCAAAAAATCTTCTTACTGGACATAAGAATTTATAATCCCTGATAATCATATATTGAGGAGGTGCATGGGGAATGCAATTTTAGAAAGTTACTTGTCCAAGGTGGCCCTTACGGAAGTGAGTTATATTGATATTGCATTAAGCGGCTTTAAACTTCAGTTAATAAATTAATAGCATTCACCATTCATGCTGGTACTTATTTGGTCTAACTAAGTTGATCTCTGATTTTTTAAAGATTTTGACCTCATTTTTTACTCTTTCAGGCCAAACAATTGTGCTTGGGTATAATACGCACCCTTATTCTAGAGCGTAGGCCTGTATCTATGGTTGCCAAGGCTATACATGTATTAATCACCTCTTACTCCCATTCAATTAAAACAAATCCCCATCTAAGGGGAACTAAATCAGATAAGACATCATCAGCTTCTGGTGCACAACATGGTGTTAGCCCTTTGTCAGGTGCGGATGTGCCTGCTTTGGGAGCGGATGCACTTGGAAAATCTGTTATGCATGAGTCTGCTGCTAGGGTAGACAGTGGATCTCTTAACAAATCTTCAACTGTTTTGAGTTTGGATTCTGAGGGTGAGGCCAGATCTGCTAATCAAAGGCGCTATACACCTGAGACCCAGGCTCACAGTGCTCATGCTACGCAATCTTCTTTGCAGTCTGGGCAAGAAGAGCCCCAACTTACTTATCCTGCGATTTCACCTTATGAAATGTACAGGTTTGTCTTCGCTCCAGTTGATGAAGAAATGGTCGGAGATCCTTCTTACTTCGTCACTATCATTGTTGAGTTCCTTCACAGGTATGCAACTACTTGTTTAAGAGGTAGTTTGGTGTTGACGCTAAAAATAAGGGATTTCCAGATCTGTATTGATTGCTTAATATTCTAGTATCTGTTATAATTTCTTATCTGATTATAATCCCTTAAATCATGGGATCATTATTCTGTTTTTAATACCCCGAGATCATAGGAATTCTAGGAGGAAACTTAGGGATCCTACTTCTGAACCTGTATCTATAAATATCATTCTCCATGATGAATAAATCAGAACATTCCGGCATCAAACTCTTCATTTGGCTTCGAATGCCATTTTTAATTACTCATATTGTTAATCTCGTACTGGTAGATCTATAGCCTTCTATGTGAAATTTGGTTATATGTGAGTCAGACTTGAATGGAGGTTATCACTGGTAATTGTCAACCCGGGCATGTTCAGAGAATTCTTTCAGGCTTTAATTCTTCCAATATTTAAATAAGTCAAATTGTTAGTAAGTTGTTATCAGAACAGCAAGCATTGTGTTTTCTGACTTAAAACCAGTGATTTCAATTTTAAGTCATGACTTTCTAAAATGTTTTAGCTTGATTATCCATTGAACCTGTAATAAGAATTAAATTCAGGATAACCTGCAAATCTAGTTGGCCGGTTGGAACAGTTAACTTGAAATGCTTAAACTTGCGTATGCTATTTCTATTTTCTTGATCATGGTTTTTACCTCCAGTTCCTTTTGAATCAGCTTCGAAATGCTGATCTATTCATTGATGCAGTGCTAATGCAGAAAAGGTTCGAGTTCTCCCAAATCTGTTTGTTCTAACAATTCAACTGCTGGCCCGTAATGAGCGATATGCAGAACTTGGGTTGTTTGTCATAAACAAGGTTTGCAATTCTTCTGTCTATTCTTAAGGAGGAGAACGGCCGTTGTCTAACCTATGATTAACTTGATGCTAAGACGTGATCCTCTCATTACAGATTCTGGAGCCCTCTAAGGAAGTTGCATTACAACTCCTAGAGTCTGGTCGTCAGAACTCCCAAACTAGGAAGCTAGGGCTGGATATGCTTAGACAGCTTGGTTTACATCAGGATTATGTGTTGTTACTGGTGCAAGAGGGATACTACCTGGAAGCCTTAAGATACGCTCGGAAGTACAAGGTAATTTCTATCACAATCATTGCTGGATTACAAAGTTATTGGATGCTCTTAACTCTAAAAGGAGGATATGATAATAGAAATTTGTGGACACTGTTGCTGCAGCAATCTAATAATTTTGCAGGCTTCTTTGCTGTAGATTTTTCTTTATTCCTGCCATTTTTCTCAGCTGATCTTGTCATTCTAGGTTAGATAGTGCTTTGCAGCAATAATGTAGCTGTGCGAAATAGGAAATGTCTACTTGCTGAATAAGGTCTAATGTATTGTTGTTATATTCCAATTATTATTTTCCATAGCGAAAGGAAATATTCATTTTTGAAATAGAGGACACGTCCACTTGATGGTTATATAAGTCGAACTTTTTATCATTCATTGCGCTGAATATTTTCTAAAGATTTGTGTGTATGAAAATCGGTTAACTTTGTTATAAAAGACTTAAAAATCAAAAGATGATTCTTTTGCAAGAAAAAAAGCGAAGAAATCATCAGGATCATGATGCTGGTAAAAGTAATACTGTAGTTTATTTTTATTGGTGAATTGGTCTGGGGATGATAACAACGGTGAAAGGAATGCACTATTCAAATTGTTTATGTCTTTATCTTTATCTTGAATAAAATGTCTTTATATCAAAAGAAAAATTGTTGATGTCTTTAGAGTATTATGATAACTAAAAAAAAAAATTTATGGCCATAATGAAGTGTTGCCCCACCTACTGTAAGAAAAAGATCAACGTAACTGCTTTTTAGTAGCAAGTGTGGATCATGAGAGGCTGGTGTTTGTGATTTTGGTACGAGTTGAAAGTTGAAACTTCACGGATAACAATTGTTAGAATCAATTTCAAATTTCAGGTGGATACGATCCGGCCATCGTTGTTCCTAGAAGCAGCATTGGTTTCAAAGGACCCCCAACATCTAGCTGCAGTTCTCAGATTCCTCTCGGATTTCCTTCCTGCCTTCAAACACACTTCAGAGCATAATAGATACTACCGCATTCTTAATGACATAAGCCCTCCTGTTTCTGCTTGAAGAGTTTTCTTGGGATAAATTATAATCATGGAGGAATATGGTTAAATAATTTATCCTATCTGATGGGATAAAACTTATTGTTGTTGTTGGAGGAATACGGCCACTCTTGACCATTGTTGTTCGATTCCCTTATTCAGGCCCCAATGTATCTAAAATCTGCCCAAAGTTTGTTCATGTAATAATGAGCCATTGGCGCTCAATTTGTTACAAATACTATAAGACAATTTTGATTCTCGACATTCATCAATGTCGTCTTCACTATTATAATTAGAGTTATATACTACAAAATATTCTGATTTTATTTCTCAGATGCGTTCAATATCCTAATCTTATTGTGGTATAATTATATCTATAATCTTTTTAATTTAGTGTAATTTTACTTATAATTTTTTTATTTGTTATAATTTTACACATGATTTTATTTTTTAAGTACTAAAAATTACACTAAATTAAAAAAGTTATGAGTGAAATTATACTAAATTTAAAAGATTATGGGTAAAATTGTATCACAAATAAGATTAAAATACTGGACATATATGAGAAATAAGATATTATGTGTCATATAACTCTTATAATTATTAAAAAAAATCCTGTTTTTAGTTGTTAATAACTGTAATGTATGTTTATGAGCAGGCTGTAAGCATTTGGTATAACATTTTCCTTGTGGTGACACCTGGCATAGTATTTTCCAACATAATGACTATTAAGCAAAAATTATTAAGAAAGATTCTTTCAAAGCAATATTATATTGAAATATTGAAAGAGAGACACTCCTGTACCCTTAAAATTCCACTGTAAATATATACAAAGGCATTGGATTAGGATGTGATTGATTTTTTTTTGTTATTTTAATCTCCCCTGGTTTAAGTTAATGTTTTTTTAATAATAAGACCACGGTGTTAAACTGCACGGTTACAAATAGATTACACTGGTTTAAGTTAATATGTACATGATAAACATGACAGTTAAATCTTTCTATTGTCAGGCGTAAGCATAACGTACGTGGATAACAGATAGGAAAGTTGCGAGAATTTTTTTTAATAAAAAATTTAGAACAGTTAATGTAATAATAGTTCTAGATGCGTTGTTACTTTTTTTTTAATGAAAATAAATTATTGCTAATGTTTTAATAATAATAAAGCAAGAATCACTTCAACAAACGTGGTTGCAGCTCCAATTAGGAACGACCTAACGTTAATCCTATCCCTTCCAACGACCAGGCACAAGTCAGACCGTTCCCTCTTTTCGGCACATCGCCTTCCTTATTCTCTTAAAGTAATTAGAGGTTTTTTAATACGTAACCGCCAACAACATGGAATCTCACTGTGCTTATATATGCCTCATGACAAAAAAGGCATTAACCACGTACGAGAGAGATTAGTTTTAAAATCTGATTTTATTAATGTTGGTGTTGTAATCATCTAGAAGGAACAGCAGTAATTTATCACTGCGACTAACTCTTGTATCAATAAGTAATTTAGTTTTCATTAACTTCTTTCAATTAGGGAAAACGCTTACTACATAATCAGATTGAAGAAATTAATTAGAATATTTTCTGTCTGTTACCTATAATATGAAAGGGTGATTGTTCTCGTCAAACTTACCATATGATCGATAGGTACGTGTGATTCCGAAGAAGAGAACAACGTTCATGGGAATTGATGATTATATTTAATTTTTTTATTACAGGATAATTAATGCATTTCTACAGGAACATGAATCAAATCCGCATAGCCAGCAAAAAAAATAGGCGTACGTACGTCGATAATATTGTTAATAGAGATAAGGAACAGCTAATTGCAATCTAATTAATTTGGGGGCCTCTTGACCTATAAATTTGAGTATTTGAATTTATGAACTAGAGGCTTGAGAGGTAGACAAGTTGAACTAAATTGATGAAAACCAATAATGAGAGATCATATGAGGGGACCCCCTTGTGATGATAATATATATATAGATATAGATATCTTAAAGTACACACACAGTCACAGACTCACAGATGCCATACGCGAGGAGTGGTTGGCTCTGGTTAGCATGCAATTATCAACTTTATTTCCTACCTTCTCCCATATATATATATATATATATAGATAAATGATTTCTCAATATTCCTTGTGGTTCCACAAACTCTGTTTCTGGAATCAGCAATATAATGTTTTGCAATGTCGATCGTCATCCTTGAGGCTGAACGTACGTACGTATATAACGTTTTGTTGGTATGCTGTACGACTCATGTTGCCGGATTGTTGTTCTTTTATAAGAAGCTTCTTCACTTTGTTGCTTTTCCATATTAAAGAAAGGATATATTTAGAAGAACGAAGGGTTACAAAAATGACCTAATCTACTACTTGATATATATTTGACAGTTCTTATGCTATTATATGCTAAAGCATTCATTAATGGCTTCATTGTGCTGGAAAAAAGTGGAGAGAATTGCACTTCGAGTGGGATTTTCTATCTCCTTTTACGTCTGTGAACAAAAGAAATAATAATAGTTTGCTGAAATTAAAGGAGAGGTCATTGATCATAAAAGATAAAGCCATACTATGAACACGAGGAAATATAATAAAATAAAAATAAATTGTGGTTGTAAACAGAGAAATAAGTCGCGGCATCAATCATTAAATAGAGAATACAGCTTTATACGAGCAAATACAAAAGAAAAGCATAAAAAGCTCCAGCTGAATATGAACATTTAATAACAAAAAGGGAAAATATGAATATGTTGGAGGGAATCAATGAAAAACACAATATTTTTTTTTTAAAAAAGGGAAAATTTTGCAGTACACCCTGTAGGCAATTTATTTCATATTGCTCCTAAAATTTTATGAGACTTCGCTATGCCTCTAGACCAATTTATAGGTGAAAAAAACATTGATACCCTTAATTTTTTTATTTTATAAAATGATGTCAACCTTCGTTAGAGTTCCAGTGGCCATCTGAAGCTCTGACGTTGACGGTGGCCAGTGGTTGAACCTCCGATGATCGAAGAATAAATTTGCAAAATTTGTGACTAAGAGAGTTTGAACCGATGATCATTTATCACATTAAAAGGATGGTGACTACTAAGTCATCCAAACCTTTTAGTCATATAAAAAAAATAATGTAAGTAACAAAATAAATTTAAGTACCCAAATAATTGTCAAATGAAATAAGAATATTTGTAACTAAATTTATTATTAATGATAAAAGATTTTGATTTTTAGGGTCAAAACATTCCTATGGAAGTTCCAACATGTTGTCATGGCGTCATTTAATATGCACGTTTCATGATCTTTGTTTGATGAGGACGATAAGGTATGAAACTTGCAGTAGTCATGAATGATATGCATTTCAATTAAAAAAAAAAGGGGGAAGGTGCCAAACTCCAAGGTTAACAGTTCTGACAATACTTACCCAACAGGTAGCTACATGTGGGTCCCCTTCAAATCATCTTCTCTTTCTTATCTTCTGTAGGAAAGTGATATTAGAATTGAAGTATTATTTGAAATTGTGTAAATATTACTGTAAGACTCTTTTATGGTGCACACGTGTAAGTATTATAAATAGGGGCATCAGGTATTTGTAAACTTTGAAGAAACAGAAAGTATTATTCATTTTTCAATAAGATGAGAATTCCTTCTATGCGGTGCGTATTGGGTGTGGAATGCTTGGCAATGTCTTAACATGGTACCAGAGCGGGTTCATTCCAATTTCAGTCAATAAAGGCCCAAGATCCAGCCTCACCCAATCCAAACACCGCTAGAAACCCTAAGCTGAGAAACCCTCGACGCTGTAACTCCATGGGGAATCTCAAGCACGACGAAGAGATTCTGTCATTCAACCAACTAGTTATAGAGAAGCAAAGAAAAGTCCTGAATGGGTGAAGGCTATGAACATTGAAATAAAGGCCCTTGAGGATAACAAAACCTAGGATTTGGTACCGCTGCCCAAGGATAAGAAAACCATAGGTTGCAAATGGATTTTTCGAATTAAATACAAGTCAGATGGTAGTATTGATAAATATAAAGCTAGGCTTGTAGCTAAGGGGTATAATCAAGTGGAAGGAGTAGATTACTATGAAACTTTTTCTCCTGTTGTAAAAATGTTTACTGTGCGCATTGTATTGAAACTTGCTGCTATTGGTAACTGGAATATTTATCAAATGGATGTGCACAACGCATTCTTACAATGGGATTTAAAGGAGGAAGTATATATGGATGTACCTGAAGGATTTGAAAGCAAGGGGGAGCATCTGGTTTGCAGGTTAAAAAAATCTCTCTATGGTTTAAAACAAGCATATAGACAGTGGAACAAAAAGCTGTCAAGAGCTCTAATAGAGGGAGGTTTTAAACAAAGCAAACAATATTACTCTCTCTTTACTAAAAAATGCAGTGATGGAATGGTTTTAATTTTGGTTTATGTAGATGATTTTTTAATAAGTGGCAGTTCAGAATCAGGTATTAGGGAAGCAAAACACCTTCTAAGTAACAATTTTAAAATAAAAGATCTTGGTTTAATGAGTTATTTTCTTAGAATAGAAGTTGCAAAGTCAAAAAAGGGGATTATACTGTCACAGAGAAAATATATACTTGATCTTTTGGCTGATACAGGAATGAGTGGTTGCAAACCGTTAGGAATCCCTATGCCTCAAAATCTGAAACTCATGTTGTATGACAAAGAGAAGGACAAAGAAGATATGCTGTTGAAGAATCCTGATAAATATCGCCGGCTCATAGGTAAGCTGATCTACTTAACAATGACACGTCCTGACATAAGTTTTTCTGTGCAGAATCTGAGCCAATTCATGCAAGCACCCACCAAAACTCATATGGCAGCAGCAATGGGTGTTGTAAGATACTTGAAAGGAAGTCCAGGACTTGGGATTCTGATGAGCTCAGAAGGAGATGCTTCACTGGAATGTTTCTGCGACTCAGACTGGGCATCTTGTGGCATCTCGCGACGATCTGTTACTGGATATTTGTTGAAACTTGGTGGATCCTTGGTGATGTGGAAGACCAAGAAGCAGAGTACTATGTCAAGGTCTTCAGCTGAAGCAGAATATAGGGCGCTTGGCATGGCAGTTTCTGAAATAACTTGGGGACTTGGACTGTTAAGGGATCTGGGCATATTACATGGGAAACCAGTTAAGGTTTTCTGTAACAGCCAGGCAGCAATCCACATAGCTGCTAACCCAGTATTTCATGAGAGGACAAAACACATTGAGGTGGATTGTCATTTTGTGAGAGAGAAGTGGGAGAAGAAAGAAGTGGATTTGCAGCATGTGAGATCCGAAAATCAGGAAGCTGATCTTCTTACAAAAGCAGTGGGAAAAGATATTCAAACAAATCTCCTATGCAAGTTAGGGACTATCAATATTTTCTCAGCCCAAACTTGAGGGGGAGTGTAGGAAAGTGATATTAGAATTGAAGTATTATTTGAAATTGTGTAAATATTACTGTAAGACTCTTTTATAGTGCACACGTGTAAGTATTATAAATAGGGGCATCAGGTATTTGTAAACTTTGAAGAAACAGAAAGTATTATTCATTTTTCAATAAGATGAGAATTCCTTCCATGCGGTGCGTATTGGGTGTGGAATGCTTGGCAATGTCTTAACACCTTCCTCCATTCTCCTAATCATTTCATTTTCACCCGCACGAATTACAGTTAGCACTTGCTTGCTACATATATAAGATCGTATAAGAAAGGGATCTGGTTTACATTAGTTCTACCGTTCACACATTACTCCACAATTGTATGTAGTTAATAGTCGTCAACTTAACCGTTGGAGGGTGTCAATGACGTCATATCGTCCACCGATACGAGAGCTCTCTTAAAATTAGGACCCCGCTTATAATTGTAGGACTCTATCTCTTTAATTAAGGAAAATAATAACGAGGGAGGGTAATTCCTCGGTTGACTTCACATTGCTGTGAGTGCATGTGTGCGTGCTCATGAGGGGGCGATTGTCTGTGTTTTGTTGTTGTTGTTGATGAACAAAGAAAGAGGTGGAGAGTGGGAACTTTTTCTAGAGGCGGTTGAAGCGTTGTGGAGGTGGTGGAATTTCGATGCTTAGAAAGGAGGGAATTAAAGAGTAATTAAGAACCTTCCTGTAGCACTCCTCCGTTTCATATTAATTGCTCACAAAATTAAAATATCAAGTGTCTCTTTGTCGTCACTCCTTTCCTTGCAGTTGATTCGTTGGTTCCCATGGTTTCGTGATTCCTCGCTTTGGTATGTTATGGCAATAGACCCATTTAAATTTAATTAGATTAAATTAGTTAATATAATATATATATTTTTTAAAATATTATAATTATTTTTTTAATTTTCTATCATTCTTTTAATTATTTTTAAGAGTATCAATAGTAATATTTAAAAAAATTGATAAACATAAAAAATATATATTATATTTATGATTAAAAATGCTCACTAAGTAAAAATGCAAACACATGCTTTTGTAGAGTTTAATTGCGTCGTTGCCAATTAAATTAATATTTGCCAGAAACATATTAAATATTTTACCATTTCTATTAAATAGATATGTTACGAAGGTTCTTAATAATTATAAATTAATAAAAAATATTTCAATATATTTAAACTAAGGGCATTATTATTTTAGTAAAACACAAAATGTCCATTTCCCCCACAATATACCATGCATGACTTCCTAATCCAATCAGATCCCATTTTTATTTTCGTTTTTCTTATCACTTATTCTCGTTTTCATAAAAATATTCTATATATGAACTGTTATACAAAAGAAATTCTACCAACCAAATGAGTCCTAATAATAAACTACTAACAGTTCTGATTTTTTTTTATATAAAAATTCAGAACAAAATCCCGATGATAGATAAAGTAATCAATCATGCGGTATTAATTCAAATATGTCAACTAAAAATGTATATAAAACTTTTTAGGCAATATGATTTGTTTTGAGGTAAATACAATAGGACCTACCGTAAGCAACAAGGTAGTTAACAATTCCACGCGGGTCTGACCCAAAAAAAAGTTCCATTTGTGTTGACCTGACAGGTCCCGCTACATGTTTGGTCACTGTCTGAAAATTGGTAGTCCCTCCTGTCTGGGTCCCGTAAAATTTCACCATAACATGTTTTCCTTTTCTTTTAATTTTTTAAATCATGATCACCATAACATATTAATATTTAATATATAAAAATATCTCATATATAATTATTTTTATTAAAAAATATATATATATTTAGCAAAAAATAATTATTTATATTGGCATAGACTCTCTTCGTTGTGTGTGATCAGAATAGACATTGTAAGGCTTTTTTTTGCATTAGAACGGGGATAATGATTCTCCTCGTGATCAGTATCCAGGATTTTTAATTTCGTATAAAAATAAAAATATCATATTTCACACATGGAATATTATATTAAAGTATTTTTTTAAATAAAATATAACTTGTCAGAGAGGACATGTAACTTATCAAGTTATTGTCATTATTTCATAGGCAAAAGTTGCTATTCGCTTAACTTCTTTATTCATCTCATATGTTTTATATTATTAAGAAGCCTAAGTGGCTTAACGATATCGTCTATTCTTCTGAGTAGCAAGAGTCAGTTCACCAAATTCTAAATAGGCCTCTTTAGACTTGTCCATCATTTTATCAATTTTGGATACTCATATAGGTTTTTGATATTTTAAGGATATTTATGCCGTATTTTTCCAAATAACAAAATAGACACAATATATATAATATATCAGTTTGATACATATTATAAGTCACTTGTAATTTATCATCACACGATAAGAGATACATTAAATATGTTTTAGGTTGATAAATTTTTAAAATTTATCTTTATTAAAATTGTAACATCACTCCTCTCCTTTTTTTTTTTTACAACAGAAATTAAATAATAGGCTATTTCAGAATATTTGGACGGCTCTATTCAACGAGAGCATCCATCGACTTGTTTTATCTATAAAAAATAATAGGCTATCTCCCCCACTTCCCACAGCCAAACGAAAACCTCGTTTTTCAGTAAAAAGCGGGCCTTAATTCGTCTGCTTTGACACGTTGCGGAGTGTGATTGGTTCGGCCCCGAGTAATTACCAACGTCTTCTCGACATAACTTGTCGCACGCGCTTCTCGTGACAGCTCACTCCCGCCTCTGCAGCTAAAAGGTTGAGAGAGAAAGATGAGTGAGAAACGTGGAAAAGTTCCACAGGAGAGACCCACCACTGGCGTCTTTCTCTATGCATCCCTCAGCTGCTTTCTTTTTCTCTCCGTCCTTCTCATCTCCGTTAGAAATAAGTAATCCCGCTTTCTGACTTTCTTACCTTCTCCTTTCATCATCTTTAATCCTTTAATTTGTTGCTTCATTAGACTTAATCGTGCTCTTAATCTTCAATTAAATATGCCTTACCTTCGAAAAGTCAGTTTGGATTGACAATAAGGTCGTGCATTGATGAGGGGCATCGCTTCCAAGGCAAGGCAGCTCTCCAACCTCTTGAACTTGAAGGTTGAAAATTGAAACTCTACTGTTACCTTTCATAATTCACCAACTCCCATCTTCTTGTTGATGAGGCATGCCCTCTGATTATGCTCTTTTTCCTCATCCTCTGAGTCTGACTCACTCCCTCGGTTAATCCCCTTCACTATCTTTCTCTTTCCCCTATCTGTCTCTACCTTCCAACAGGATCTCTCTCTGCTCTTCCACAGCTCTCCAATGTCTCGCTGATTTTGTCAAGGTGATTTTTCTGTCTTATCTCTAGCGCCCTTTTTTGTTTCCCGGGAAAAAGAGGAGTAGACTATATTGTGGGGAATCGAAGTTAATTTGTTCATTTTCTCGTTCGTATTTTGCCCCTCTTGGAAAAGGAAAGCAAAATTTCTTGAGAGTGGAGCTCATTCCGGTAGCGACCCTCATTCTTCGTTCTATAGTATGTATGGACTGATTGATCTAAGCAATAAGCATTCTGTACATTTTTCCTTTAAATTTCGGGTTTAAATTTGATGTTAGAATGGCTTCCGTATGCCGTTTTTTCTGTTTTCTTTCTATATGTGTAATGTTGTCATACCTCATGGAAGCTCAATAACTTCAAGTAACCTCAGTCCGGTCTGTTTGTTCCTTATCTTGACATTTTTTTTTTCACTTTTAAAAGTGATATTCAAATTTTATTAGACCGATAAACATCAGCATTTGGTGCTAAGTCAAAAAGCTCTCAAAATTCTTCCTCCTCCTTGTTGTATTGAAGGCTTGACTGGAAACGGCAATGGCATCAAAACATGGTGCAGAATCAAAAAAATTAGGATTGAACAATTCCAAAGCTGCCAATTCCCCATCATCTTCCACTACATCATCGTCAAAACAATTTTTGGAAATCACCATTGATGGTCTCAGCTCGCCAGCATCTTCATCAGCTCGAAGTAAGCCACAGTATTTTTACTCAGAAAGTATGCCTTTAGATGCAGAAAGAGCAAAAGAAAATGTGACAGTGACAGTCCGATTTCGCCCCCTGAAGTGAGTGATGATTTTCTAAACTATCTGTTATCCTTAGATTTCAATCTACTTATAGCTGTTAAGTTGACTGGGTCTACGTCTGGGACAGTCCAAGAGAAATACGTCAAGGAGAGGAGGTTGCATGGTACGCCGATGGAGAAACTATTGTGCGAAATGAGTATAATCCATCCATAGCATATGCATATGGTAATGTATGACATTTAAGAATGGAGTCTTATTGTCTATATTTATTTTTACGTACAATTCAATCTCAAGAAATATTCTTTTTCATTTCAGTTATATATAACTCATTGATTTTTCTGTTTCTTGTTTCCAGATCGTGTCTTTGGTCCTACAACCACAACACGTCATGTCTATGATGTTGCTGCTCAGCATATTGTTAATGGTGCTATGGAGGGCGTCAATGGTATGTGACATATTTACTAAATACTCTCTAGCTATTCATACGGTTGAACTTTAAAATATATGCTCGCTGCCAGAAAGTCGGTCTTTCCTTTTCCTTCTTAATGTAGTTGGGTTATGGATGTATGTTTTGAAATAATACAAAACTGAAAAGTCTCACTAATTAGGTTAGAAGTTATCACGTGGTTTACTGTAAAATGACATAGCCTATAAGCTATTTGTTGGGTGTCAATTCTCGTTGAAAATTACACTATATAATATATACATAGAAATTTGTAACCATTCACAGTCAAAGACATCCAGAATTTGCTCATCAAATATTTATTAATAAATTTAGACGCAACATGCATCTATAGCAAAAACTTGCTCTTTACATTTTTAAAAATCTACTTGCAAAGGTATTTGATTAGTGGAGAGTTATAGTTGCCAGTGAGGTCATTGAGTTAAGTAAGGTATTTGATTAGTGGAGAGTTGTAGTTGCCAGTGAGGTCATTGAGTTAAGGGTCGCAAAGTATAGCCATCAAGACATCAACTCTCCAAAGGGAGGCAATTGATGGAGACTGGGGTTATGTGAGGTACTTTAGTTTCACATTGAGTAATATGGGAAGTTCTACGGGGTGTTTAAGTTGATTAGTTCTCCCACTTCAATAGCTAGCTTTTGGGGAAGGGTCTCTCTTTCCACTTAGGTGCCAATCATTGACCATGCCAATTAGAAATCATTGTGTAAACGGAAATGTGGCTGAGGAACTTCTTGGTTGTTTGCAGATTTGGCATGTTGGATAACTTGTATATAAATTCCTTTTTGTTTGTCTTCACAGGTACAATATTTGCATATGGGGTAACAAGCAGTGGAAAGACTCATACAATGCATGTGAGACCATATTTGATTTATCAGTCTTCATCTTATTTGTTTTGCTTTTATTCTACTCATGGAGTCCACAATTGTAGGGTGATCAAAGGTCTCCTGGAATTATACCTCTTGCTGTGAAGGATGCATTTAGCATTATCCAAGAGGTAAATTAAACATTAGCTATCTGTTGCCTCTGTTTGCTGTATTTCTTATGGTAGAAATTACTATGTCCACTGTTTTGGCATTCCAGACTCCAAACAGAGAGTTTCTCCTTCGAGTTTCATACTTGGAGATCTACAATGAGGTACACTTCTTTTTGCTCTAACCATGTAAATATTGTTTTTCACAAACCTAACTGTTCAGCACAGATTGATATCTGATCAATGCTTTACTTTTCAGTGTCTTTACCGTTCTTTAATTTTTTGTCCCTTCCAGGTCGTTAATGACTTACTGAATCCAGCTGGACAGAACTTAAGAATCAGAGAGGATGCGCAGGTGCTGATTTGAATTTTCTTACCCTTTTTCTCATACGCTTTATCTTTATTGTACATAACTAATTTAGAAATAAAGGTTGGATGTGATGACTTTTTCTGCTTGCTTTATGCAAATTTAATTTTGATGGTCAAGTTCATTGAACGAAGTGAAATATAGATTAACCTATACAACATGTATCTTCAATTTAAGACACTGATGGGTTATGCAACATCATGGACATCGAGCACATGCACTGATTAGTTTGCATTATATATCAGTAGCTTGATTTCTTTCTGTCATGTTAACTGCTTCACCATAATTTTGGTATTAAAGCACTAGATCTTTTCTTAATTTGTTATTCGCCTGGTAACATTTTTGAATCTCCATTTCCTTTTGTCCTTTAGTTAGAGACTTCTAAGAAAGTAGGTGGTGACTTTAAATAAGATAGCCGAATTTGGCGAAACATGTTACTTATAACTTGGTGTTGCACTGTTGGACATAGTTATATGGACGGTTGTGAAAAGATTGAGTCTATTTTGGGCCCTCCTTATTCTTCTTTAATTGGTGTGTTGATTAACATTGAGTTCAAGGTACATTATCACTTGTGCCAAGCTCCTACATGGCCCCTATAAGGCAATCTCTTGGATGATTATAACATAGTGGGATTTGGTGTTTGTGGCATTCTTTTTCATGGTTCCTACGTAGGTAAAAGCTTATCTTCAATTAGACTTAGACTTTAATGAAGTTGGGTATTCACATTATCACCAACTGCTAAAAAAATTGATTAGTTGCTATTAGTTGGTGATAGGATCTAGCATATTTTTATACTCAGTCCTTGAGGTTGATTACTCAAGCATGGATATGATATGGGGACAGATATTGTAGTCAATGGTTGTTCTGCCTCTGCTGATGAGGTCTTTTTGACAAGGGAAAGCTTAATTGGTTTTATGGATGATAATTGACTCCAGCTTATTGCCCATGTGATGTTCAACAATTCTTGTATTTTGTTGTTAAAAAATCACTCTTATGGACTTTGGAGAAAAGAACTATTAGTTTTCAAACCTAATGAAAGAAGAAAAAACCTAGAAACAAAATGATATTTACATTGTTTAACAAGTCTGATTTCGTAGATATTTTTTGGGTTCAACTTAATGTTGTCTTTTGTTCTTTTCTTTTCTTTTTTTAATTCTGGGACAATTTTTTATTTGATGAAATTAATGGAATAGCATATATATTGCAAGTTATGTTAATCAAAAGTCTGACATGTTTTGGATCTGGAAACTCCCCCTGCCCGCATGGCTTTGTTCAGGGAGGATAGACTTAGTCTAGTCTAATCTGCTCCTTGGCTTTTGGTTTGTAATTGGCTACTTTCTCAAGTTTTATTAGCTTGCCGCTTAAATTAAAAAAAAAAAAAGTCTGGCATGTAGTTTTCAAAATGCCTACTTTTAGTTTTCGAAGTAGCTATTGTTTGAAGAAAAGGTTGCTCAATAATATCTTGATTGACATGCAGGGTACTTTTGTTGAGGGAATAAAGGAAGAGGTTGTTCTTTCCCCTGCTCATGCACTTTCCCTTATAGCAGCTGGAGAAGGTAATTGATCAACTAGTTCTGTTCTATTGTCAATAATTTTTTGTCATCCTTTTGAATTGCTTTTCTCTTGGGAGTTAAAATTGTGAATTGCCTAAGTAAATCTGTTTGTATGTACGATAAAAATTTGGTCATGTTGTCTTGAGTTATCAATAGGTGCTGTTTAAGTAATTTCAAATATGGATTTTTGTTTTAAGGATCCTGGTAGAAAGCACAACCTTCCTCACATATCTCCTTAGTTTTACTTTGTTTGGATTTTTTTGGGAAGAAGGTTTTACATCTAGAAAGAGTAAGCATATTAAGTAACAGATGTTGTTTTGATCCTCTTCAAAGTAGTTGCATATATAATGTTATTTTTGGGTGGTTGGTCAAAACTAATTCATCTATTTTGCTTGTTTCATTAATGATAATAATAGTTGGGTTCTACAATTCTACTTGATAAAACACTGCTGAGTTTTGTCATTTTACGTGTTCCTTTCTTGCTTACCATGACCATTTTTATTTGCTAACAGAGCATAGACATGTTGGGTCCACAAACTTCAACGTACTTAGCAGCAGGAGCCATACCATATTTACCCTGGTGGGTTTGCCGGACCTTAAAGGAAGATTGGTCTTGTTTAAATTGATTGACAGGGATTTTATATTATGCTCTTACAGCATCAGCATGTAACCTTTAAATTGCTTTGAATACCTCTCACTAACCATTTGCATATCTAAAATACCATTTCATTCATATAAGTTGTAATTCTATGATATCTTGTAACAGACTGTCGAGAGCAGTCCATGTGGTGAAAATAGTGAAGGAGAAGCTGTAACACTGTCACAACTGGTAATTATTGAACACTGCTTTATCACTTTTTGGTTGCACTTCATTTGCTTGAACATGTTACGTGAATGCTTGACATTTGTCTGTTGTTTCTTTCATTGTTTTTAATCTTTTACTTATACATGCAGAACCTCATCGATCTGGCAGGTTCTGAGAGCTCAAAGGCTGAAACAACTGGAATGAGAAGGAGAGAAGGATCTTATATCAATAAGAGTCTGCTAACCCTTGGCACTGTGAGGCCTCAAACTTTGTCGTTAGCCAAGCCTAATGATTGTGCCACTCTTTTATTTGTTGCCAGCGATGTATTTCTTTTAATTAACTTATACATGACTGGCTGGAGCCTGGAAATTTTCTGCTATAATTTCATTTCCAAGCCTCTATCTTTTTATTTATGGGACCCTGTTTCCTGTGAATTATACTGTTGAATTGGTTAGATGTGTTACAGTGGTATTTCAAATCTGGTATGTTCCCCAGTTAACTCTTATTCATTATTCATAATCCCCCACGGACTCACCAATGACCCTCTTATATAGCTCAGAGCGGTTGGTTAGTTGTTTCCAAGTAAATGCGCAGCCATTATGTACATCGTCTGAGTAGTTATTGACTAATTACCTCTGATTAGTTACTCATGAACTAATACATTTTATTCCTTGACTACCACGACTGCTACCAATATTCTGTTAACACAATGCCATTAACACAACGTTGAGTTTCTTATTTTTTTTGAAATATTGAAGCTGGGACACATTCTCTTTTGCACGCTAATATATCTTCTCTTATCCTCCTTATTTTTTGTCCATTGCTCTAAAGTTCTTTGTCTATAGCACTGAGTTACAAAGCTCGCAACAAGTAAATTATATGAACAAGGCTAAGTAATTAAGCTGCATATGACATGTTGATGCCTTTATATTTTATCATTAAATGATCGATAATAGATATATTTGTACCTTAGTTTAACTGAGTTTATCATGTTCCATAACATGAAAATTAGCTTTAAAAATGTCATCACTATCGTCATGCTGAAGAACATGAATTTTTTAACGGAGGCACCTGATCATTATTGTACAGGTTATTTCGAAATTGACTGAAGGTAGAGCTAGTCACATACCTTATAGGGACTCCAAATTGACCAGATTACTACAGTATTCAATCAGTGGTCATGGACGTGTCTCTGTAAGGCTTCCCCTTTGTATAAATTTGCAGACATGAAAATGCATGGATTTCTTTGTGAAAAATAATTTCATGACATGAGATCAACCCGTGGCTGAGAAGGTTGAAATAAGCTACCAATCCTCTTGGTTTATTCTTTTGTTGTCATTTGAAATACAGCTCATTTGCACTGTAACTCCTTCATCAAGTAGTGCTGAAGAAACAAATAATACGTTGAAGTTTGCGCACCGGGCAAAGCACATTGAAATACAAGCAGCCCAAAACAAGGTAAGCACATTTCATGGGCTTTAAATTTTCTTTCTGTTGAAGTTCTTTCTTTTAATTCCCTCAGGCCAAAATCTTAGGGACCTTCGTATGTTTGGAGGAAAGGTTTATTTGGAGATTTATTATAGTTCCTATTGCATAGGTGTCTAGTTGGAATGTTAGACCATTTCATGTGCTTGGAAATAAGATCAAGTTCTTGGCTTCATTTCGGTGCCAATCACTTTATTCGTTTCCCCCCTTCATTTCTTTGAGAAGATAGCATTATTAAATCCTTTTCTTCTTACCTTTCGGTGTTATTGAATCATAAAACATTGAACCTGCACAGATAATTGATGAGAAGTCGCTTATTAAGAAATATCAGCACGAAATTCAATGCTTGAAAGAAGAGTTAGAACAATTGAAGAGGGGCATAGTCACAATTCAGCCAAAAGGTACAGGTGAAGATGACATTGTGCTCCTGAAACAAAAGGTAATGTTAGATTGCAAATTTCGGAGTTCTGCTCGTTTTCTTTTTAATTATTTTTTTTCCTAGGCACACATGTTGGCTTTACCATGGCTCAAAAATTGATTTTAAATTTGAACAATCCAATGATGTTCTCATAGTGCATTAAATTATTTTTCTTTTAGTTAGCAAAAATCATTTTGCATGTATTTGGAAAACTGTGTAATCTTAGCATGAGCTTCTGTGTGTTTTGCGGATTATAAATTAAAATTATGTTGAACAGGTTGTTTGATGCGTATGAATTATCATTTCTATATTTATGTGTGTTTTCAGCTATGCGGCTGTTCTGTATGCTTTTTTATTATAAGAATGTCCATGTTTTGGTACTTTTCTGAATCAGCTTAGGAGGTGTGTGACCATATGATCATACATAGCCAGGCCGTGGAGGCATATTTAGTAATTAACGCTGGTCTGTTATCATTAGGGTGTCCTTAAGGCATGTTAATCCTACTGTGCATTGCTTTGTAATCAATTTGGAGAAATCAGAAATTGTGTTTAGTGTTTTCTGGACTTATCATTGTTATTCTTTGAAATGCCACGTTCTGAAGTTGAATACTTCGATTATTGTCATGTGATATGTGAAGCTAGAAGATGGTCAAGTTGCCCTGCAATCTAGATTGGAGCAAGAAGAGGAAGCTAAAGCTGCTTTATTAAGCAGGATTCAACGGTTGACCAAGTTAATTTTGGTATCCACAAAAGCATCACACTCATCACGATTTCCTAACCGGGCTTGTCCACGAAGAAGACATTCCTTTGGCGAGGAAGAGGTGTTTCTCTTTTTGACTTTTTTTCTATTATTTATTTTGGTATCATGAGTTTAGATTACTAGTTTACATTACATGTTTCAACATAAGCTATATAATGGCACTCTGTTTAATTCTTTCCCTGTTATTCATTTTTTAATTATAAATCATGTTTGCAGCTGGCATACCTTCCATACAAAAGGCGGGATTTAATGCTAGATGAGGAAAATATTGATGTATATGTTAATCTAGAGGGAAATACAGAATCAGCTGATGGTTCTCTTAAGGAGGAGAAAAAGACAAAGAAACACGGACTCCTGAATTGGTTGAAGTTACGGGTAAGTTGTTCCACGGGTGTTTGGTGATGCTGGGAAATTGTTACCTGGCAATTTAACAGTGCTACTTGCATGCCTTAAATATATTGAATGCGTCTATTAATTTCATCTGAAAATTATCAGACCAAACTCCGTTTTGTCTGCTTCTCCATAATATTTTATAAGACCACCAATTTTAGGGATCGGGAACCTAAAAGGTCATCGGATCATGTTTTTAAAAATAATTAATATTAGGTTGGTCTCGTGATGACCTTTTTCATCTTCATTAGGGAATTTGGTTTTGTCGGAAAGCAGGGCCTGAGATTACATATATCATTTAAAAGAAATTAAATTTAGCAAAATTTTATGTTTAATTAAATGGCTTTTCGCCTGAGTTCATCACAATGAGCTCAGTTTCATTTCTTGATTATCCCTTTGTTCTTATTGGCAATGTACAATACATTTGATAAGAAATATTCTAAGTTTTATGTGCAACAACAATCAACTGAGAGTTTTGATCATCATTTTAAAGCCTAATTGCTACATATAATTATGCAAAAGTTCAAGACTTATCTTTGGCCATATTTGTCATTTGAGTTCATCCTCTATTCAAGTTTATTAATATTTGCTAGCTCAAATAACGTGTTTACACATGCATGAATTTGTTACCTTGTTAAACGTCTGATAATTTTCAAATGATCTAACGCATTTTCTATTGGCATTCTTCAAGGATTAATTTTCTATTTGTTTGAGCTTGTGTATTTATTGCTCATGATCAGAAACGAGACAGTGGATCAAGTGCCTTGACAGGTACTAGTGATAAATCCAGTGGAGCAAAATCTGTTAGTACACCTTCCACCCCTCAAGCAGAAAGTGGCAATCATACAGAGTCCAGGCTTTCCCATTCTTTACTTACAGAAAGTTCTCCGTCTGCGGATCTTATATTTGAGGCTAAAGAGGACAAAGAAAATCACGAGGATAGCTTATTGGGACAAGAGACACCTCTGGTATGTAACTAGTTCCTTTTGTTACTGCAGCTTTGCAGAGAAATGCTAATTTCTAGCATGAATGTCCCATGTTCACCCTCATAATGGACAGGACAAAACACCACATGCTATGCCCTATGCTTATGTGTGTCATAAATCAATACAGCAATTATTGTGTCACAAATCGCTTGCATCCCATAAAACCACCACAATTGACCTGAATTCTGTTAGTAATGCATATATGCTTGTAAGTATTGAGTGTAGCCATCATCCAGTGCATATAATATCCTTGTCATTCTTCAAAAGATGAATATGAAGCAAGGTATTTTTATGTCCTGAATGTGGAGAGTAATTTGGTTTGTAATCATTACCTTTTACTTTTCATCTTGGCTATCATTTTTGACAGACATTTGTGATGACTGTATTACTTGTGAACCTCTAAAATTTTCTTCTCAGATGTCAGTTTCTTGTTTTATTGTCTAGACAAGCATAAAATCAATTGATCAAATTGATCTTCTGAGGGAGCAGCAAAAGATTTTGTCTGGAGAGGTGGCACTTCATTCAAGTGCTCTGAAAAGACTATCTGATGAAGCAAAAAAAAATCCTGAGAAAGATCAGATTCAAGTATATTTTTGTCTTTGTTTGTCTGTTAAGATGTGGTTGTGGGTGTATATTTCTATCAATGACACAGTGCAATCCACCACCTGGGGGATAAGGCTTTCTGTTGTTGTTGATATGGGTGTGGGTGTGGGACTCACTGATACTATGACTTTACTATGCCTGAAGTTACACTTCTGTTGCTGTTTTAAACTTCAGGTGGAGATGAAAAGACTGAAAGATGAGATAAAGGCTAAGAATAAACAAATAGACTTGCTTGAAAAACATATTGCTGATTCCTTCATTACCTCAGATAAGATAGATCAATCAGGAGTATCACAAGTATGCGCAGTTGACATCACTGTTTCTCTGTTTCATGTGTTATTAGTCAACTTAGTTAATGCTGGTTATTTCATATGCAGACTGTTGAGGAACTGGTGACACAATTAAATGAGAAATCATTTGAACTTGAGGTGATAATTTTTCTTGCTAATACTTGCCAACTTAATCATTGCATTGCACATAAATTTTGTCAACTTTATTTATGAGTGAATTTTAAGCATTGATCTGATAATGCAAGGCAGTGGTGATCTTTTGATTATCTAGCATAGACATTGTAAATGCCAAATATGAAAGCCGCGGATGAACAATGTGTTTATCTAATGTCCTACGTTATTTTGCATATGTTCAGGTTAAAACTGCAGATAACCGTGTAATTCAAGAGCAGCTCGATCAAAAGGTGCAAAATCTTGCTCAAGTCACTATGAAATTCAATTATTATGCCGTGTTATAAGCTAAGCTAATTATTTGGCATCATCAGATACGTGAATGTGAAAGCTTTCAAGAAACAATTGCCTCCCTGAAACAGCAGCTTGCAGATGCACTTGAGTTAAAAAGCTTTGTCCCTGTAGATCATTCACAAAATTTCTCTATAACCAAAGAACACCAAGGTGAAAGTCCCCTGGACAAAGAAAATGTGGTGATGAACCAGTCCAACGAAGGTTTTCTTTTACAAGCACAGGTATGCGTTTTGTGATACGTGAGTTTTGAACCGTCTTGCAGCAATTTCAAACGTATTCTGTTCTTAATCAAGATTCATCAGAATCTTAATCTTATTAGATCCCCAGCCCCAAAAAGAAAAAAATAACGAAGAATAAGTAAGGAAGGAAAGAAAGAATCTTGGAGAGATTTTTTCTTGTTCTATTAATTGATAAATTGTTTCCATCTTTCGTCATGCTCCTATCATGCAAATTGGCTACATTCCTGTATATTGAGTCAGCATTTTTACTGATTCTGTTAACTTTCTAATTGGGTGTATTCAGATAGAAGAGTTGAAGTTGAAGGTGGCAGAATTAACAGAATCAAAGGAGCAGCTGGAAGTTCGGAATCAGAAACTTGCAGAAGAGAGTTCATATGCGAAAGGATTGGCCTCAGCTGCGGCGGTTGAGCTGAAGGCACTATCAGAAGAAGTTGCGAAACTCATGAACCATAATGAGAAACTTGCTGCTGAGCTGGCTGCATCCAAAAGTTCCCCCACCCAACGTAGAAACAACAGTACAGTAGTCCGAAATGGACGGAGGGAAAGTCACGTTAAACGAACTGATCAAGGGGTGTCAAACTCAGATATGAAGAGAGAACTGGCGCTGAGTAAAGAGAGGGAACTGTCATATGAAGCGGCTCTTTTGGAGAAGGATCACAAAGAGGCTGAGCTACAAAGGAAGATTGAGGAGTCAAAACAAAGAGAAGGGTACTTGGAAAATGAACTTGCCAACATGTGGGTTCTGGTGGCAAAGTTAAAAAGGTCACAAGGAACCGAAACTGAAGATTCTAGGTTGACTAGAGAGACTTTGCAAATGGACGGTTTTGACATTTGATGTAATCTTGTGGTATAGTGGATTTCAATTGATCCATTGTAGAGAGAGAGAGCGAGAGAGAGAGAGAGAGAGGTGTGTGTAAAGATTGTTGTTGTTAGTAGGAAAGTGTGCGTTAGGGCTTCATGTTTGTGTATACAAATAATGGCTGCTTCCTTTTTGTGACCTTAATTTCCTTCATTTCTTTAATCATGCGAAGATCCCTTCGTAAATATTTCAGCATCTTAGATTGGACAAAATACTTGTCCTCGTGTACGATAATTTTTTTTATTTTTTTATTCCTCTTATTTTTTAAGTGGAGTTGATGGACAATATATTTCCTGCCGATTTGGTTTGCTTAAAAAGAAAGCTCCCATTTTGGCAATTGCCTGTGCTTCTCGTTTTAGGATTTTTCATTTTTTAACCCAAGGGTCTAGTTCGGAATTTCCAACGATGTTTTAGGCTTTCAGGGTTCCATCTTAGCATTTCTGTAATCTCCGTTTAGTCATGTCTTCTGTTTTTATTATTTATTTATTTTAATTTCCCGGCTTGACTGTTTAGCGTCACGCCATGCCCTCACCGGTGGCATTGATGTTCTCTTCTTTTTTTTAATAAAAGACAAAATGATATATTAAATATAAAGGCAGTTAGAGTACAATAAAAGCAAACAAACAAACAGAAATATTACCTCCATTTCTAATTATAAAATTTATTTAATTAATTTAGATAAATTAAAAAAATTAAATAAATTAGTTAATTATAATAATTGTGTGTTGATTTTCCTAAACTACTCCCTTTAATCATTAGTTTTTAATATATGCAATCATAGAGGGGTGTATTGGGAGGAAAAATATAATTTTAAGAGACAAAATAGATTAGAGTATTATATTTAGAAATAAATTAAATTCCTATCTAACTCATAAATTTAGAAATGGACGAAGTATTGTATAAGTTTTAGGAAAAACTAAAGCAATTGGACAGAACTGAAACAAAGAAAAACAAATTTAAGAAAGAAAGGGCATCCTGACTAATGATTTCAAGCAGAGCAGCCTTTAAGATCTTACGAGAAATGAATTGTTTTTCAATGCAAATGATATTAACTTGCCACCTGCTGTGAAGAATGAAGAACGTTGCATCCAAAGAAGGGATGATCTTAAACACTGCAAGTAGAAGTAAAAAGGATCATCATGTTTCCTTTTCCACGAGAGTCTTTGAATGGAGTATCATTATAGCAAATTATGCCAGAGCACTATCTATGATAACCACACTTCTGTTTGGCCAAAGTAATTGCCCATGTATTATTGGATTTTTTCACTAATTCTGGGTAAATAGGAGAAGAGGAGTCCTGAAGAGAGGCCTCATGGAAGGCAAGATTTGAGAAGGAAACCAAACTAGCAATCTCTTTGATAAGTTTAGGGAAAATATTTCTCTTCATGAAGGAAACTAGCAATCTCTTTGAGAAGGAAATCAAACTTCTCTTCAATATTTCTTTTACGCTAAATGGTATTAATAAGAATTATGGTACCATGAATTACTTCCTCTTCACCATCCTTTTGCAGTTGAGGCAAAATATCCTTTATCTATTATGCAAAGCCATTGAAATCATACAGGTAATTAGAGAGAGAGACTTCCGAACTAGAGAGCTCTTGCAAATGGGCAATCAATGAAGATGTGATCAATTGTTTCCTCTTGATGTTCAAATGACTGAATTATGGGCAATAACGTCACAACTAATTTAAACAATAGATTTTAGGGAGATTTTTTTTTTTTTGTATGGGGATCAATTTGGAGATTGATATTAGTTATATAAATTGACATGTTAAATTCTCCCATAATTTACACAAACTTCTCGATAAATTCCACTAACTTAAATTTATTTATTTTATAATTTGAAAAAAAATCATTTTATCTCCCTAATATTTAAATTATTGAAAAAAAATCATTTTACAAAACTAAAGTAAACTTTTTGTATAATATTCAATGTTTTCCAAAATATAACTTAGCAATTTTTTACCATAAAAAACAATTTTCTGTCAAATAGTTTATGAAAAATTGAAAATATATATTTTGAGAATGAAATTAGATCCGCTATTTTCTATAGATTTTCCATGAATTTAGAGAAAGAATAAGATCGCAGTGAAAAAGTGTATGTGTGTGTGTGAGTGAGTGAGTGAGAGAGAGAGAGAGAGAGAGAGAACCAATTGGCTATGTCCTAGATCTTCTTCTTCTTCTTCTTGAGCACTACTTACCCCTTTTTACACATTCGTTTTTACACACTATCGAACTTGGGACTTCTGAATCCACCATCTATTGTGCAAGCTTTCTTCTTGATTTGCATCTAAATGCTATGCAATATATATATATATATATATAGAGAGAGAGAGAGAGAGTACGTAGCAAATTTGAGGTATAATACTTCCATTCCATAAGCGATGGTTTGTTGACGTATCAACAGATATTAAACTTCATTTATGTTTTAAATCAACATATATCAAATATGGTTAATCTCCATCCCCCACAAGATTACGCTTTCAGCAGTCATAGACCTTAAACCTTAATCTAATTAAAGTGTACAATTAAACAAGCTGTTGCTTTGGTCTCCCCTATACGTAGATTGATAGCCTGAGGTTCATGTCCATCGCTTTAGGCTATGTTTGGTTCAATGAAAGGGAGAGTAAGTTAAGTTAATTTAAGGGAGGGTAGGGAAAGGTAGGGGAGGTTATAAGCATGGAGGTAGGGGAGGAAATATGATATTTTTTGTTTAGTTCAGGAGGTAAAGGGAGGGTAAGTAATTAAAAGTTGACAAATATACCCTTTGCTCTTTATTTAAATTTATTTGGTCGGTGTTGACAGCACAGCTTGCATTGCAAAGTGGATGGTTCACAGGAAAGGAGCTCGAAACTTTCCTATAGTGTCACCTAACAGACTTAGCCTCCTCGTTGATGATAATCGGAACCCTTCATAAGCAATAGGAGCTGCTGCCTGAGCCCAAGCAGCTAAGCATGTTATACTAGCATTCTGTAGATTCGATCATCAAAAGACAGTACCCTTATAAATCTAAACCTATAACTTCGTGGTCCAATGATTTTCAACATTGCTACCATCAGGAAGAAATCCCAAATCACACATTGATATGCTATCAATCAACAGAGCAAGCAAAACTAAGCATGTATGTAAATGCAAATAGAACTCAAAACACAAGACTATTAATTGAAATATTCCTTTCCCATTACTTGATCGATTAGTTCAGAAGAAGCTAAGGACTTTAAAAGAATACTTCCAAACTAGAGTCCATCAACAAGACCCACAAAAAAAACAAAAAAAGATGTTTAGATATTCGAATTCGAACCCTTCTTCCTCTCCTGGGAAACTGACGATGAACCAGGAACAAAATCCTCGGAGGCGTAACCGTCGGTTGTAGCACCATGATCAGGCGTGTCACCGGCATAAAGGTAGTCAGAGCATGAACAATACCAAACAGTCAAAGCACAGGGCAACTAACCTGATGATTGAGAAATAGAGAGTGTGAAGGAAGCAAAGAAGAACGAAATGTAAAGTAGGGTGAGAGAGAAAGTATGCAGTCAGAAGCAGTATTGGTTAGGAAGACGGAGCCTCTCGGAAGAATAGCGGAACACGGCGCTAACGTTTGCGAAAGAAAGGGGGAAAATGCCTTTTAGAAGGGATAAATTTGGAATATCAAAAAGAGAGTAAGGGTAATTTAGTCAGGATAATGCATAATATTTCTCACCCCTCCAAAAACTCCTAATTTTAGAGGGGTGAGAGAATGGGGTAGGGGACTAAAAGAAGACAAAAAATTTTCTCTCCCCTCCTTTTTACTTTTTGAACCAAACACACATCCCATCTCTTCTACCCTCCTCCTTCCTCCAAAATCTCCCAACCAAATAATGCCTTAAAGATAAAAAATCTCTCGTTATTTATAATTATATATGTTGCTGATGACAAATGATATATCCAGTACAATTTAGCTCAACTTTGAATTTTGAAATGCTATACTAACGTAATTTAATTATATCCTTAACGGTTATAGCGCACACGTGTAACACTTTTTTTTTAAAATATATATATCTTCTTCTTATTAGAAACAATTGTAATTTAATTCAAACTTCACGTACTTTGTTACAGCAAGTGTCCCCAGCCCGTCATAAATGCCAGCCATTTTCTGTGCAAAACCCGTTTGGCATAGAAAACAACAAACGGAAAAGGAAAGCCCGGATATTAATGAGACGACAATGCATGCATGAAACCAATTATGCGTGTGTTTGGATAAAATTTTAAAAATAAGTTTATGAAAAAAAATAGATTTTTAGACAACTTATGAAAAAGAATTTTTAGAGAAAAGTTTATGAAAAAAAAATAGTTCTGAATAAATAAGTGTTTAGATAGTTATTTTTAGAATGACTTTTTATATTGGTAAATTATTAAAAAGAGTATGATTTGATTAAAAGTATGAAAGAGGAAAGAGGGTAGAGAAAAGATAAGAGAGAGGAGAAAGGGTAGAAAAGAGAGATGAGAGAGGAGAAAGGGTATAAGAAAAAGTATGGGTAATATAATAATTGGATAGTTCATAAGCTCTTTTACTGTTCCAAAAGCTAGTTTCAGTAGTTTATTCAAAACTATGGTTTTACCAAAAAAAATACTTATAGAAAAATATGACTGTTTGTTTTAAAAAATTTTCAAACCAAAGTTTAGGCTAGAAGCCCTTTTAAAACTATGATTTTACCGGTTTTCAAACATGCCCTCATATGTGTATGTTCTCTATGTGTGTGTATATATATATACATACGAGGGTGAATGTTTGCGTTTTGAATATTTTCAACAAACAGAACACAATAAGGTAAGTGTTTACTAGAGGTAATACAATATTTAGTTCTTATATAAATTTTAATTTTAATCATTTAAATTTTAAATTATAGATTTTAATTTTTTAAATAGTAAAATAATTTAGATTTTTATTAAATTATAAGGATTAATATTTTAAATAAAAGAAATTTGAGAGACTAAAATTATGAATTAAAATTTGAGGGGTAAAAATAAAACGAAGGCTAATATAAGGGATATGAAGATTATATCAACCAACCATGTGTTTTATATATTAAATACGTATTGATAATACGTATCTGCGAGCGCATAACTTTAAAGAGAAAACTCAAACCTGTCATGGTTCGTAGTCGTCTTAGTAATTTTTTATCATCTTTTTTCTTGGTTGATGGAGAAGTTTTACTGTCAAACTCAGTGGATGCACTATTTTTTACAGTTAAGACCAAACACAGTTGTGCCACTTTCTGCATGTTTGGGGTGCTGTTTGCGCCACCCCAAACTCAAACATGGTATAGAGTTTTGCTGTCAAAACCAAGGTTTTGGCAGAAGTTGCTCTCTGGTTTTGTATAGCGTTTGCATCACCTCAAACACCATATGAACGTATACATAAGAAAATCCAAGCATGTTATATATATATATATATATATATATATATAGTTTGTAGTGTTTCTTATTCCTTAATTTGTAGAGTGAGAGGGGAACCGTAATAAAATGAAGAACTAAGACCAAGATAATTAAGATATTTGATACATACGCGTCCCATCCATTTGAGAGTAGCCCAAATGATAAGAATATTAAACTCTCTTGAATACTCAACAAGTGTGGGGGTGATATAAGTTCTTTAAGATTTAACTGAGATTATTCTTTTATCCTAAATTTTCGACATATCGTGCTGTATCAATCTAAGAGCAGCGGCGTTATTCAACTGATGCTTCAGCAAATTATGGATGATGGATATATATTATTTCTGAATTGTTGTTATTACAGCTTCTTCTCCAGATATCAAGTCCATTTAATTTCCAGTACTGCAACCAAATACATCCAAACATCATTAACATAAAGGCCATATATTCTCCATCGGGATCGGTGAACGTCGTCCTTAGCTATAATTAGTCAACGACCACCATTTTACTTCCATCAATGTCTTTCTTTGCCCCTACTTCTGATCATGATCACTATCATGGTTGACACACAACATCACAACATCCATCGATCCTTTTCTTTTGAACCAGAAGAAAGAGAACAGGCAAGTTATAACACCGGACCCCATAGACACTATATATATATGATATATATTCATAAAGCCAGACGCGGGAAAATTAAAAGATGGGAAATAAAAGGACTCCGACATATGGTATTGACATTATTATAAACTGTAATTAAACCCTAGACCTAGAGCTTCAATTCCAGGTCGACTTCCTCAGGATCCAGGTCAATGACTGGGGCAGTCACCGTCATCAGTTCTGGATATTCGGCCTGGTTCGCATAATCTGGATTCAGGGGTCGGTCCATTGCATCAAGAAAATTCCTGGTGATCAATCCCGTTCCCAAGTCGTCGTCGTCATGTTCTTCATCATCATCAGATGGGATTGGATTCGGCATATCCATGTGGTACGAATGACCAACGTGAACCCGATTCCAGACCGGCATGAAGGGGACGTCGTCGGCGAACCTAGCAATGCTCACTTCTGGGGCTCCGAATGCAGGTGCGGGATGCTGAAACCCGAGTACTGGATGATGGATCGATCGAGTTTCTTGCCTGATCATTGCAATCGCATGGGCTCGCCTGGCCACCTCCGGGGCTCCGAATGCAGGTGCAGGCTGCTGAAACCCGAGTACTGGATGATGGATCGGTTGATGAGTTTCTTGCCTGATCATTGCAATCCTGTTCATTTGTCTGGTCAAGTAATTCCGGTGGCCACGGTGCTGAGACATACCCATCTCAAACGGTGAGTTGGAGTCGGGTTCGGACCCAAAAGAGTGGGCGTTGGGCATGCTTGAGTCGCCGAAGAAATTGATCTCACGTTGCATGCTGAACAAAGATTGTTTGGAAGGCAAAAGGTAACCAGTGAAACCGTGCTCTCTCTGTAGGAAGAGAGAGACAAGGTGGCTGAGTGGGGAAGAAGGGCCTGGTGATACGGGTATTTATTGAGGGGGATTGTGTTTTTTGGAGTTGTGAACCGGGGTCTCATCTAAATCCTTGTGTGTGTGTGTGTGTGTTTTTGGTTTTAACTACACTTTTTGGGATAACACAAAATTTAAAATCAGAATTATATTATTTACGATTTATTAATAATATAATTTAATGGTATATAATAGTTAAATTGAAATCAAGAGTTAGGTTGGCTAAGTATATATATATATTTAGTGTTAACAAAATTATTATTTATTTTTAAATATTGCAATTACTAAGTTAATTTTTTATAAATTGTGATTTTGTTAATTAATGGTTGGCAGTAAAATTCGCCACGACTTATCGATAGATTTGGTCTTCATAATGAACTTATGGAAATTTAGTTTAGAAATCCCGCGTTCAAACGACAATTAAAGAATTAGTTGACCATTATGTTTTTAAAAATTGGTTGTTCGTTAACTAGCGCGTAAGTTAATTTTATTAATAAAGAAATTAATTTTTTTTATCAAATAAGAACAGTTTACAGAAAGTTTCAAGAACGACCGAAAATATTAATTCACATTCATTGAATTTGAATTTATGTTCCGTTTGTTGGTATCCTTGTGAGGAAAAGCATAACAATGTGGAGTATGGTATAAGGAAAGCAAAATCCAGGATTAGAATATGTGAGCATTTCCAAGTAGAAAAAGATGAAAGACGTTGCATATGAAGGAGAAAATCTCCAAAAAGATTGATAATAAATGCTGATTAAGTGAATCAGGGAAGGATAATCTCTAAGGGAGAACTACACAATCTGATATATATATTAGCCTTTTCAGGAATTCAACCGTTAGTATGGTAAGGTCACCGGAGGTAACAATAACATGAGATCAGTGGGTAGTGGCAATTGCAAAGAGAGTGGAATTCGTACTAGCTAGTAACCTTATGTGCCCACCAAGCTTCTTTCTTCTTCTTCTTGAACTATCATATGAATGTAACATACTTCTAGCCTTCAAAATTTACATACACTTTATGTTTTATATATATTTAAAAATAAATAAATCCTAATTTCACCTCATGAAATGCGATTTACATTAATGATATATTCCTTTTGACAGAGAAAAAAAAATTCATATAAATATACAATTTTATTATTCATTTATTTATATTAATTTTGTTTATATTAAGAGTAATATATATTAAATAAAAATAAAATTTAAAAATTATTAAATTTTATATATAGCACTAGTAATAATATTTATAGTTTTTTTTATATCAGTGTAAAATATATTAAAAATTATTTATAAATAAAGAGTATATAACATTTACTACTTTTATTTATCAGCACAACCAACATAACCAACCATTTACCTCTGTATAAGGTAAACAATAAATAGGACATGACATAACTTATAAACTTAATATCAATTGAATTTAATTCATGTAAAAAATAAATTTAGTTTAATTTCAATATATACGATCATTTTTTTTAATTTTTCTATTTATTCCTATTTTAAAAAATTAAAATGATCTTAATTACATTTTTTTTAATTATACTCTTATTTTTACAACTAAATTAAGATAGATTCATGCTCCCGTGAAGCCCTCGTACACGTTAATTAGACAGACAATGAATCAATATTGATGACGTCTAACCAAATAAAAATTTTGAACATATAAAATATTAGTATATTTAATTATTTATAGTCTGATGTATAAATCATACACAAACAAATTATAGGATTAAGTGGTTAATAACGGATACTTGACTACTATATATCTGCATTTTTGCTGACATCACAAATAATTTGAAAGGGATAAATTTGAGAAATTATTATATCGTTGCGAGAAAAAAATAGTTTGGATAAAATTCTAGTATAAACCCACAGTTTTGAAATTCCGCCCGGTGATGTCCCCCGTCTCATGTACTTAATTAATATTCTCTTTTTCAAACCAAATCCAGAAAAAAAAACAAAAAGAAAAAAAAGAAAAAGGAAAAACCTAGTTACTTGAAATTGGAACCTTACCTTCCATCCGTTTCACACACAAATTACATATACTCTTTGAAGAAGATTTTTGTTTTTATTTATCTATTTTAAAATAATCAATATAATATTAATTATTACTTTTAATTACATTTTTATCTTTACAAATTTTAATTAAGACTTAATAAATTATGAAGAAGATGGATAAAGCTAGATTAAGAACATTAAAAATTCTAATACATTATATTTTTAATCTATCTAATAAAATTTTAAACAACAAATAAAAAAAAAGCAGGCATAAGCACCCAAACACCACTATTATTCTTTTGTTTCCTCTGTGCATGTTTGGAATACAGCTGACGCAATTGTGTTAGGAAAATTGAAGTTTGATAAACAAATAGTGATAAAATTAAGGTTTTAAGAATTAGTATTCATATTCCAACAAAAAACGAACCCCACTCTTCATTTTCTTCTCAATCTCACCTTCTCATTAAGGATAACGAATAGTGAATACATGATTGAACCAATTGCAACATCATATTGTAATCTTTCAATAGTAAATAATAACTAGAGGCGTTATCAAGCCATTAACACAGACAACACTTATAGAGTCGTATCGAAGTTGATAATGAAGAGACTTAACTTTATAATCTTGAGTTAAAGTATATTTAGTATCCTATAGTATTATTTTTTATATGCATCCAATATCCTAAATATTTTGTGATATATTTAATATCTTGAAATATTTTCTCAGGCACATTCAGCATAAAAAAATATTTTAGGGTGCTGACATACATAAAAAAATATATTTCAGGATACTAGATATATTATAAAATAATTTAGAATATTGGATACACATGAAAAAATACTTCAAGATATTGAATCCACCTTAACCCTCTAATCTTTTATGTTTGGATGGTGGGAAGCGTTGTAAGAATAAAGTGCTCAGGCTTATGATCGCATTCAGGGTCAAGATGAACAATTGCTCTCTCTACTTCTGGCAGTTCTTCAATCCTTATCTGCAATGATTCTCCAATCTCATGCCCTTCTTTCAGCGGTAGATCTTCTGGTAGTTCTATGTCCACCTTTTCCAAAAATCCTATTTAGTCATCATTCTAATAAGCCTGCCTCTAAACCACACACACACACACACACACCATGCAATGGGTAAGTTCCATTTTTTGTTGGATATAATAACATCGTATTTGATTCAGCAACTTTAAGATTCTACGGTTCCAAAATGATTCGTGTTTAACTATCTCGATCTTCATTTTATTATTATTTTACCCCATTTACTATATTTGTCTCTTATCTTGAGATGGGCTTATATTTCCATAATTTGCTGCTATTTCCGATTTTTAATGCTGAGAGTGCCTTTTCGCAAGATTTGCTCTTCTAGAATGACAAGTTGGCGGTTCTTTTAACAAACTAAAAAGGAGTGTATCAGAGAAGATGAACTTCAACGAAGTATAAAAATCCGAAAGTGTAAGCACGCACTGTGTCTTGATTCGAGAATGGTATCTCAAAACAAGGTATGTCAGTTTCTGCAACACTTCTGGCGGAGCTGCTTGTCCGATCAGAGAAACTACATCAAGTGGTAATAACCACCTTTAAAATATAATATAGGATATAAACAGATAATTAAAAATCTACAATATAGAAATCACCCTTACTTGTCTCTTGTTATATATATGTAGAGAGAGAGAGAACCTGCATTTTCAAGCACTGTTGGGGACCAATTTGAGATTTTATAGAGCGCTAGCATAATAGCACCAATGGGGTCAATCCACCAATAGAATTTATGGCCAAGAACAGCGGCAGCCAGACCCAGTCCGTTATTGGTGATCACATCAAAAAAGTGATCCTGCAAGTAATAATCATTGCAGAGAACTAAGTCAATAATAAGTAACTTTTAGAATCTGTAAACAGAAAGTGCGTGTATATATATATATATATATTAACCTGTGCATAGGCGTGAACTATTTGTCTGGTGAGATTCTACAGTAAAACCAGAGTAAAAGCTCGACTCCAGTGGCTGTCAGCATGATGACGCACAACCAAACCATCGGATCTGAGTTCATGATCTTCTCAGATGGCGTGCCTTTGATAAATTGTTCGACAGCCTCAATCAGAACCTGAAAGCCTTTAAAATAATCGCAGAAGGGAACAATCATTACAAGCTAGTTATTTATTATCCTCTCTGCCTAACCGAGTTACAGTGGAGAAACAAAAAGAATCTGGACAAGACAACATATATATATATATATATATATATATATATATATATATATATATATATATATATATATATATATATATACCGAGAAACGAGAGTAGCCATGATAGCAGCGAAGGTGACCGACTGGTTACAATCTCAATTTGCCCATGGGATACTTCTAGATATCTGTTCTTTTCATGGAGATGTGAGTGAACCACAGCACAGCACCAGCCATGAGATCTAGCAGAGAATCTAGGGTTGATGCAGCCACTGCAATGGACCACTCTCCACTGTTGCCACTGCCTGGTCAAAGTAGGACAAAACTACAGACAAAATGAAGAGAAAGCAAGCTAGTACACTTCATGAACCTAACTATGTCAGAGCTCAGAAATGCATGCAGGCTAGCTAGCTACCATATAAATTCAAGTTATTATAAAATATTATGAGAAAGAAAAGTTATATATAAGGAAGAACCTTAAAAACAAGCAACAAAATACCCTCTCATGCTGCGCTTGTTCTCCATGCTCTCGCTCGCCTCCATCACATGGCATGATTCACTGTAATCAAACTCCTCGAAAGATCTGATGCCAACTGTTTTTCATAATACTCTTTCTCTCCTTCAATAATTAAATATCAACTTCAAATATGAGGCAAATTCAGGGTACTACTACTGATTAGGACGACGCAACAAACCATATATAGCATTACATACAACAAATCCATTTAGTAGATGACAGTAAGCTGTAAGGTGCAAACTAAAAATACCATTTGGAGGAAAGGAAAATGATTTCATCGCCAAACAGCATCAATAAAACTAAGTAATACCGAAAGATGGATGTGGTGACATGTCAACAATCGAAGCAACCAAAATGATACATTATTAAATGATTGCTGGAAGATAATAATGAAGCCCTGGAAACTAATAATTTCGGCGGAAGATATTTAAGGTAATAACAACTTGAATGTTACTTTGCAAGTGATAGATGCAAAAATGATGGGGCTAACAAATTAAAGTGTGGATGCTAGGAGGAGGCTCCAACGCTTCCTGATGACCAGTCATACATCAATAATAATATGACCCACCCTCCCACCCACATGATAAACAATGGTAATAATAAAGTGGGAAATAGTGACCTTCAGTCAAGGAAGTAGTTTTGGAGAAGTCGAGGTGAAAAGGAAGGTGGGGGTCGAGAGAAGATCGAAGCTTCTGAGGCAATCTGGAGAAGAAATCGCACTTGAGAGCGAGCACTCACCGAGTAGCTCTCTCTTTTTGCATTCAAAAATGGAGTTTCTGAATCACCTTCCATTAATACCCCATTCCCAACCACACTGCTTGCTTTTATATATGCATGCACATATATATATATATGAGATATTCATTTTATTTTATTATTTTTTTTTGGGAATTGAAAGATATTATTGGGAAATTGTGAAAGGGATGGCACAAGTAATAAAGAAAGTTCAGGAGTGCCTTGCCTGGCAATGCCAAGCCTGTCCACTAGCCAAAGTGATACCAAAATTACATTCGGGCACATTAATCTTGTCAAATTCACAAAACTAACATCTTGCAACTTTTGAATCATTTTTATTATTTAAAGAGAAGTGCCTGCTGGAGTGCTGGTGATCTAATTTCATTAGCCATGCATGCAACAAAAACCCAAACCCTGCATAACTATTTATTTCTCCCCTTTAATCTTTTTTTAATAATTTGTTATAGTAATTGAATTTTTTTGGTTATATAATTAATTTTTTTGTATGATATCATTTCTTAAAAGTTAAATTTAATTTTTTTTATTTTCTTAAAAAATCTTCAGTCCTTCAGTTGGGCCCTACTTTTCCTCAATTGTTCACAAATTATGGGCTGTAAAGCCTAGGCCCTATATCATTGGGCCTTATTGAGATCCGATAGTCTATAAAAAAAAAAAGAAGAAGAAGAAGAAGTAGTTGATCTGGTGATCCTGCTCGATTTGATCAGAAGAATACGAAGGGTTCGGTTCTTGGTTCGATTCAGTAATCGGTATATATGTTAGAATTGAACCGAAGTCCCAAACCCCCGGAATAATTCAGATTCAAGATCCCACTTGGGTTTGCCCCGGCATTCTCTCGCAGGTTTTCGCTGTCAATGGCATCTACCTTGTCGAATTTCAAGTACGCGGATAGCCTCACCGTGGTGGGTATCTCGCTCTGCACTGCGATTGTTTGCGAGGCAATCTCATGGGTCCTTATCTATCGCACCAGTTCTTACAAGAACCTTCGATCCTCCATTGACAAAGCCGCCAAGAAGCTCGAGACCATGAAGGTTGACACCAACAAGATCAACGTCAAGAAGTCCAAGACCAAAAAGATCGATCGTGTTGAGACCAGCCTGAAAGAATCCAGCCGCGACTTGTCCCTCTTTAAGTTCAAGTCCGGCGGTGTCGTCGCTCTCGTTCTTTTCGTCGTCTTTGGGCTGCTCAATTCCCTCTTCGAGGGCAAGGCAGTCGCTAAATTACCCTTCCAACCGTTTGGGCTTATCATGAAGATGAGCCATCGAGGATTGCAGGGTAACGATCCCACCGATTGTTCCATGGCGTTTCTATACTTTTTGTGTTCGATTAGTATTCGAACAAATTTGCAGAAGTTATTGGGATTCGCACCGCCACGGGGTGCGAGTGCCGGTCTGTTCCCGATGCCGGATCCGAAGACCAACTGAGTGAAGCATGGTTTATTTGCAGAACTTATCGATGTCGCTAGGCTAGAGATAATTTGGAATCGCACGAGTCCTTTGTGGGTGATTGATTCACTAATGGAACCCAATATAATTTCAGTTGTTAATTGCTATGACTTATCTTTAAAAGGTTCTACTTCGGTTTTACAATCGCAATTTGTTTTTAGAAACTTTAATCTATATGGAATAATGGCAATCATTTTTGAAGTTACTAGCGATTCAGTCATTTGATTTCCTCCTGCTGTCTTTTCTGTTAACGATATTATTTGGTCTAAACTCTTCCTTTGCTCAGTATGGGGTCTCAACTCTAAATGAATTAGTCGCGGCAAAATGTTCTTTGTTGTTGAATTTCAGTCTATATGCTGACTCTTAGCTCTTATAGAGATTTTATTTCCTGCTATTTGTGTTTGAACATGGATCTTTTCATCGTTAGGATAATGATTGTTTGCATGTTTTAATATAACTGGATTAGGCATGGTTCTTGCACTGAATTTCACTACATTCACTATCTTCTCAGCTATTGATAGAAGTATGCTTTGTTTCTTTTGGGGATAGAATTATGCTGTGGGTAGAAAAGCATCCTGACTGTACGTTGGGACAATCATAGGATGATTTCAGTAGTGCAGGTTAACATCTATGTCTTAACTGACCTGTTTAGAAACCTAATTCTAATAGACTCTTTTTATGTCATAAGGATTCATAGTTGGTTTAAGGTATTGAAACATATAGAACAACTTTTATCCTTAGTGAAACGGGGGTGAAATTAAGGGAGAGCCTGTTGCATTTAAGTCACATGAATACAGAAATTATCGGCTAACCATATTCTTTAGTATGGCAGCTCTATCCCTATCCGGTATACTCGCTGTTATAGGAGTGGAATTTAGATGCTGAAATCTATTTGTTGGACTGGGAATGGTAGAGGCATCATTATTCATTGTTGTTACTACATGGTCGTAGGCACAATTATTTTTTTATGGAAGGAATTAGACTTCTTTTGCTGAAGAGAAATTATTGAATGACTTTGGTACTACGCATGTACAGTTCACTGTAGGATTTATTCCTCCTTTAATTGAGGTTCTGTCTCAATTCAACAATCAAAATGCCCTAGTTTGGAGAGGCTAGGTGAACTTTGGGTTTTGTGTGCCTGATTTAACGGTCTTGTTGTAGCATATGGATATGACTTCACTTGTGGACTAGAAGGCAAGCTTGGTTAGACTGAGATGCTATGGTGCATGGCCACATTGTTCGTACTACTTTTTGTGGGGGATTGTCATGGGAAGTTTAATTTTGTAAAGGAGTCGAGTGCTTTTGTTTTGTAACATTATTATGTCAAATTGAATATTGTATATTTCCCCTAAACTTTCTACCACCAACCTCAACCACGGCATATATACTTTTTCCCTTTTTACTTCTCATGTTCATTTTGGCCTCGACTCACTATCCTCTATCGTTATTATCTATTGATCTTGGGGGTGTTATTATCTGTCTTGCTATAAATCATTAAGATAGTTGTAAAATGACATTTTAATAATTAAAAATTATTAAGATGTTTGAATGTAATTTATTAGCAGAATATTATAATTAATTATCTTTCATCTCTATTTTTTTATCCATTTAAATGCACAAATAAAACAGAATATATATTTTGATAATATAATCCTTCTATCGTAAATATATGATATATTTAATTAATTTGATTATATTAAGGAAATTGGTTAAATTAGTTATTATAATATATTTTTTTAAAGTATTTTAATAATTTTTTTTTATTTTATCCCTCATTCTCTTACTTGATTATTGTTGAAAGAGTATCAATATAGATAATTTAGGAAAGAATTAATAAATTTAAAAAATAAATTTTATATTTAAGATTAGGATTAATTTTTTAATTAAATCTTAAATTTATGATTGAAATGAGGACAAAATATGATTAGGATTATTCACATCATTGCTCTCTCAAGTGGCTTCCTTTCACGATTGTTTTATTTCACTAGAACTGATTATCATTCTGTTTTCATTCTTTTTCTCGTTACGTGAAAAGTGATTTTGCAAACCAAACATTATTTATGTGCGTATTTCTTTCAAGGAAACCATTGGTTTATGAGTAACCATAGGATTTAATGGATATGATTAACCTTGGATTGCATGTAAGGCAAGGGTCAACATTTTAGTTCCTCCTAAATTTTATAAATATATAGATATATGTAAAACAAAAAATCACATTAAAAAGCTATTATAATAATACTAAATTTCAAATGAGTCAATAAAAATTCACTCAACTTAGGAATGATCTCTAAATTTCATGATATTCTTGTGTATTATTAATATAAAACAAAGTATAAAGAACTGCTATAAAGATATTGACAAATAACAAATAATACAACTCATCTTATACTTCATACAAAAGTCCTCATAATTACTAATAGACTAAAATACTACTTCGCCGCTAGAAGAGCGGTCTAGCTGAATTATAGGTCTAATCTTTAATCACACGATGATACTGTGTTGAAGAACCCCAATATCATTCAACATGCAAAACGGTTTTGTTTCAAGCATTACAGAAAAACAAACAGGAGGGGGGATTTTTTAACGCACACGGAAGACTAAAAACCCTTAAAAATGACAGGCTCTCTCCCAATATTTCTGCACATCAAAAGTAAAATAAAGATAAGTTGTGTACCAAACACTACTCAAAACTATAGGCCAAAATCGGAAATTGCTGAAGGATGGTTATTGTTTCCCGAATTAGAATGTGCTCAAACCTTCATTTATATGAGAAGCGGCGAACTAAATTCCCAAATCTTATGATTCTCTGATCAATTAGAAAATAGAGAACCTTAAGTCATTACTCGCTGCAAACAAGTTGTATTCCTCCATGGTGTTTGTCTCTTTCTTATTGCAAGGGTGATCGGCCAAACTTTTCAAGCTTAAATCCTCAGCGGTTCCCCCGCTTGAAGATGCGGGAATCGATTTACAGCCATTTGAAAGGGCTACAGGTCCCCCAAAATGAAACAAGGAGAAACTACCGTTATTCACTGGTGATTTGGCACTACTTTCATGCCCAACTTCTCCACTCAATGCCGTTTTTGATCCAGCTTGAACACCCCTTTCTGCACTACTTCCATTGAGATTCTCTTGCATTGAAGCAGGCTTAGTAGCTTGAGACCGTTCCTCTGCATTTAAGCCTTTAGCTTTGCTAACTTGCTGATAGACTGGAATGATGGCAGGGCTGAAAACAGGCATCGGTTGCTGTAAGGCACCATACTGTAAGCAGAATTGACGGTCCTCATTTAAGCCATATCCAAGTGGACTAGCGTATAAATAGTGATTGGGATGTGGGAATGGCAGCAATCCATTTGTGGCAGCTACTGGCCATGAAACTGGATTTTGATGGTAATAACCCATTGTTGAAGGAGCTTGGAACACTGGAAATTGTATGTTCTGGCTTGACCCTGGCGCAAGCATGCTTTGAGGTTCGGAACACAGATAGCTGGCGGAATAACCTTTAATAAAATTGTTTCTCCCAGGATTACCTGACATATCACTCCCAGCTCCATCTGAAGAGGGAACAAATAATAACCTGCTGGCCAAACCCTCTCTACTTGCATTGTAATCTTTCTCCATCCCAACTTCATGACAATCAGACAGACCATTCTCAATACCCGCAGAAATTTCTCTACCTTCAGATTGTTGGCTAGCATCTTCTGAATCTGATGTGGTTGATGATTCTGTATTTCCACGATTTGAAGAGGTATTACTGTCACCCTCACTTAGGCAAGATGAGCAGTTATCAGAATTGGACATGCTACCTTGACTCTGATCAGAAAAACCAGTCGAGGTAGAGCTTCTAGTTGGACTTATTCCTGGTTCCTCGCGAGCAAATTTTTTGAAATTGTAAGAAACTGCAGCTTCCAGATGAAGATCATTCTTAGATCCTTCATCCGCTCCTTTGGACATCTTCAGATTACTACCCTCGTCATCAATGTCAACTGAAACACCAGCTTCACCATCAGATGACTTGATCAGGTTATTATCTGATTGAACTCCTTGAACCTTAGAAGCAGGGGACCTCAACGTCACATCAGTGTCTGAATTACTACGAAGATAATTCTTTTGCGATTCCATAGGCTCCCAAACTTTCTTTGAATGAAGGAGCTCCCTGCTTGGATAGTTCCCTGAGATGGCTCTGTTTTTGGGTCTCAGAGAACTCTCATGCATATAGTCTACTTGATTATACTTACTACCACGATAATTCTGCTTAGAAGTATCTATTGCAGACTCAGACTTACCAGCAGGTCTTGTATCCCGGCTAACCCGTGTCATAGGAGAGTTTGGCTCAACCCTTATTTTATACTCATTATTCAGGTTACAACTGCAAGAATGGAAAGCATATCTGTCATTATTCCGGTTATTGGGACCATGGAACTTCTCATTATACTTAATACCAACATTTCGACTATAGGATTTCGGAGTGTTTATTCTAAATTGCTTATTTGATCCATTAATTCTTCTGGATGATGTCACAAAACTATCTCCACAATGCCTTGGTTCTGGTCTTCCTACCATTGATCCATTTTCCCAAACAACTGCACATCGGTGTCTGTCAGGCCACTTCTGAGACAAATCTAATTGATGTTCTTTCCTAAATCTTGGTCTCTGCCAAGAAATATTGGATTGATCCATTGTGAAAGGAACAGTCCCATCTTTTGCAGAGGTTATTTCTCCATCACATCTATCATAAGAGTAGTCTTGTGTTCTCAAAGTAGCACACTCAGTAGAGGGTTCATCATCTTCAATGTCAGGAGATCCATCCTCCAACAGAGCATCGCCCATTTCAATAAATGAATCCCTGCAGATGTTAGCATTAGTTTGCTCCATATCAGAAACTGCTGACAATTCTTCCTTTGGGGCTTCAGGACATCCAGGAACATCATTTGATTCAGAACTTTTTCTTGATTTATCATTTTCCTTTTCTTTTAGCCTTTCCTTCCTCCTAAGTTTTTTCTCTCTTTCTTTTCTCCGTCTCCTCTCCTTGCGTTGTTCCTCTTCACGCTTTTCCTTTTCTTCTTCTTCAAGAAGTTTCATCTGAAGGAGGCAAAAAACAGTGTTAGAAAGAGATCCCATAACAGATGTTAGCATTCTGCCTCTTCATTTAGTCCTTAGCATTCTTTTCCTATAAGCACAAAAGGGAACACCTGCTTTTCTAATGTAATGATCTCTTTGCATGCTACATAGACACGTTCCTCCAGCAGTTTTAACGCAAGACAGACAAAGATGCTATGTGCATTTTGGCGTGCTGTTCCTTCTCTGAAAGCCTTTTCAACCTAAAAGAATAACACAAAGTCAGCCGTTGAACACAGCAGATAAGTTCACATGTGCACACAGACAAGACTGAAGCAACAGATTCAATAGAACATTAAAGATAATTAATTTTTGCTCATTGCTTACTAATAAGTGCATGTTCCAAATTTTGAACACATGATTTGACCATCCGCGATTGTCTCAAAAAGCATTACTTCAAAAGCACAAAAAATATGGATAAAGTTAAATACTGTAGCTTTCACAAGTTCGCAACTTCTCTTGTTTCCATAAACTCATCGACACCATCACATCGAATCCAATAGCCAGTGTACTATCTACTCTTTGCATTTAAATACAATTTAATTATCTTCAAATGAAATCTGCGCAGATTGTACTGAAGTTGGTTTCATCTTCAAGTCCATGTGAAATACCATTTAAAATTAATTACAGCACAGCATAACCTTTGATTCTTCTTAACAGTGAATAAGAATGGGCTTAACTGCATAGTGGATTACGTAGTAATTCCCCTCTTGCTGATGACTTGCTCTAACACTCAAACCATTTCCAGAGACCAGGCTCTACTATTACAACCTCTCCAACTTTTACATATTTTGATTGTGCAATAAATTTTGTAAAGGGATCTAATTTATTAAATTCAGTGATTACATAACTAAATTTGACACTCTAGAGGTGCGTAACTTCAGATCAATTAACATTTTATCTTCTACATTATTTCATCAAACTAACAAACCTTATCATCCAAGACTTAAATGGCATGAACTAAAATTTCAGTGCTACAAAAGGAAGATGATAACAAATCATTGGAAAAATTTACCATACCTAATGTTAATCAAAAGCCAAAACTGATTGCCATTACCTTATCGTAATAAAAAAGCCAACAGGTATCTGACAATACCAGTTTATTCCCCTCTCCCTTTTGTCTTTAGATAATTTTTAAATATACCTCACATGATAATGCATAAAGATGCATGGAAAGGAAGCAAGGAGATTGACTATTATGCACAAATATGATGTGAAAGCTAAATATACCTGTTCTTTAAAGATAACAGTAGCAGCATCAAGAAGGAATTCTCGAGCAAGTTCAGGGCTTTTTGCATGTTTTTGAGGACGGGAACATTCCCCATCAAGCTCATTTCCATCCTCATCCATTGACTCATCCTCCTAAAAGCATACATTTGCATGATAACAAAAGAAATTTAGTTTAACAATATTCCTCAAAGATGGTTTTCAATTACACTATTTTTGGACATGAGCAAGGAAATTGATATCTTTACTGGAATTTGAAGTACCTCTTCTTCCTCTGCCTCTTCAGCATGCTCAAAGAATCTTCTAATACTTTCCCCTTTTGTAATTGTAACCCAACCATCCCCTACAATTAGCCTGCAATGTACACATTGTTGACCCTTTAATGCATGAGCTTTGACAGAATGTTCAGTACAATGTCCGTCAAGTTTCCAAGCTTGAAGGGTGATGAAACATGCACTCAAACTACTAAGATTGAGACCATTGGCTTGAACAGATCCATTCATTCCAACATTTTCAAAATCCAAAATGTCAGATTTTCCTTCACCTGTCCCAACAGCCCACTCAAAGTGATGATACAATCCCATGGTATCTGCAAATGTGTGGCGCCAATCAGCTTGAATTGAATCATCAGAAACCTGACAAAAGCAAATAGACCTATGTCATATTAGATACAATAACTACTCTAACGACTAGTCCTGAGTCCTGACATGGACATGATAAAACAAGACTTTTCACAAGAATGTTACTACAGACTTTTTGACCATAATCTCTATCACAAAAGATTTCACGGTATAGAAATATGAAAGTCACACCTCATACTGAAAGGCTGTGTCAGCAATGCAAAACCAACTGGTGCAACGAGGTTCTCTACGCATGCGCTTCAGTTCTTTTAGCTCTTTGAACTCTCGAATAACATTTCTTCTACAATCTCTGCAAAATCTCTTGCTATCAAACCTGGCAGATAGAGGGAAGCTCTTTAGTAAAACCAGAAGAATGGGATAAAAAGTCTTAATGAAATTTCCAAAAAAAAAAAACATTTAAAAAAGTTCAGAAGTGAGAACATTATTAATCATAAGCAAGGCCTCAAAGCAATGACTACAGATGACAACAAAATAAACTAATTCATGCTATAAATCAAGTTGTAAAAGCAAAAGAATGGGAAAAAGAGTCAAAACTTTAGGGTAAAAGCAAGGAGCATAAAGCTTCACTCAGTATCTATCTTTTACTGACAGGTCATAGAACACATAAAACAGCCAATAAGTTAATTTATGTTCTTCATAATGGCAAGAGAACGATTGCTCACAAACTTGTAATTTTTTTAATCTAATTATCCATGTCTAAGTCCACACACAACCACTGTTATCCAATTACAAGATCATCCATGGTGTCATAAACGAAGTGTCAAGTGACAGTCTCAATCACTCTGCTTCTCCATTCCTCAATGTCACACTCAACTCTAACATGAAACCATTTTGGTAACACTTTATATCAAGCAACACCTAAACAACTCCAAGCAAGAATTAGGACAAAACCTTAAAACATCAGATAGGCTTGGACAAGGCATGTGAGTTAACAAATCCAGCCGCAGTGCCATATGTAAGCAGACAGAATAAAGGCACATTCGGAAGAGATTAACTGAAGACAGTGTGTAAGTGAGAGAGACATCTAATTGACCACTCAATGCAGCTTCCCGTTTAAATTCTACCTTTGACATTGTTTTAATGGTTCTCCTTAAACTTCTTCAATCAAAACCCATTCATCTGATTATGTAACTGAGGCAAATTAATCCATTAATGGAGCATTACATAGCTCAATCGGTTCTGAAGCATGATGCTATTCAAATTTTTAACTTCATGACTATCAGAGGGTTCCCCATCCAACTTTTTACTATCAAGCCAGTAGAACATTTGTCCTATAATCTGACAGATAGCTAGTCCATTACAAATTACCTGCATGTGAATGTTAAGGAATATCATACATCCAAAACCTTTATTAGGGGCACAAAATAGAAAACTTGGATCCCAAAGAACACAGACATATTCAAGATATTTAAGCTCTTCAGATGCATCTCAGATTTTCACTCATTGCATGCTAGTTTCAAAAGCATAACTGCTTCAGGTCTTGCATTTATCTTATCATACCAGTGATAACAACATGATCCTTATTTAAGGCAGATGGAACGTGAAAAATATACAATAATAGATGGACACCTGTATATAAGTCTCTCAATAAAATCTTCTTCTTTCATCCTTAGTAGAGATTGCCGAGACTCCTCTCCCAGTGCCGACCAAAATTCCACCAATGTATCACATGAAAGTCTGGCAGTGTGCAGAGCACATGTTTCCCTTGTCCCATGCCCTCTGCCATAACTCACTATTCCTTGGCTGATCCAACCACGGCCTCCCCCACCGCAGGCATCAGGATAAAGCAATTCTCTTTCACGTTCCCTTGCACGTGCCCCATTAAAGACCTGACATGAACAAAAGTTAAGCTTCCAAAAAAAGAAAGAGTTGAATGAGAATCCAACACAAGTGTCAAGTGGCTGCACTTACAATTTGCAGTCCCTTCAGAGAGTTTGAATACAAGTAGCAGTTCATAAGCGTCAGCAAACCATCACGAGTAGTTGTCAAACCTCCCCAAGGGAGGACAGACGGATCTTCAAATTCATCTTGGTGCCCATTTTTAATGTTCGATCCACTATTATTTTGATTTTTCACGCCTGAAGATCCATTCCAAGGAAAGTGAGCACTGGCTCCCTTCAGCTGCAAGGATTTCCCATACATGACAATCTGCAAAAATCCTTCAAGCAGCAACCCATTACATCGGGAGCAGTACATGTTTTTCCGAGCTTGCTCAAAAAGGGTTTGCTTGTCTATCTTCAAGAGATCCTGCCGAGCTTGTGATGACAGCTCACTCCAGAACTGTACCACAAGAGTCATAAAAACACATAAGAGACAAATTAAGGTTACCAGTTGCGATCTTATCTATAAAACAAGGAGACGTGTGTGATTGATTCTCAAGGCCAATATTCAAATCTCTACTTAAATATCAGTTTCAGTGAATTCTTTCTTTTCCTTCCCCTTCATGTCACAACTTTAGTTAGTTGCTTACAAGCATTGACAACTCATTGTCTCAACCGAAATTCTATCAGGATTTGTTACCTTGATGGCTTGATCATTGCATGTTCGTAAAATTGTTACGTGTTACTCAATGAGAAATTAGAATAAATAATTTGACGATTTAGAAATGACCAACATCAGTTTCTTATTGCATTTACCGAGCACAGATGAAAAGATAAATTAGACTAAACTACATTTCATACATCAAATGTAGAGAATGAATCAGAATATAAATGGCAAGCAGTTACACTACATAATTCCATATATAACACATGAACGCAATCAACGAAATATTTCAACTGCAAGATCCAATACAAGGTCAAAAAGCTCATCGATATTCACATATTATTAACACATACAGGACAGTGATTTAGCACCATCGCAATTTGATTAAGAAAACAATTAATCTCTACCTTGGAGAGATGATGGTAGCTAACGTCGTCACGGTTCTTGGACCAAAATCCCTTGGCTGAAAGCGAGTACACCACCGATGATCCATCACTAAATCGGTCGTTTGTCTGCGCTAATCCTGGCATTTTTTAAATTCTGGAAGAATCATCCACCGATGCTTCCATGCACTCACCCCTCAATTCCAGAGCATACAGGGCCTAACAAGGATCTAATTTAATTGATATTCCCAAATTAATCTGAATCGGATACAAATCAAAAGTATAAAATAATGAACAAATAAAAGAATAGTACGCAGACCGAAAAAGCTGTGAGGTAGGATCGAAATGGTTCGGTTTGGATGGGAATAGGATTGGAGTTGGGTTGAGGAGGGGAAAGCGAGCAAAGGAGTGTGAGAATTGAGAGAGATTTAGAGGGAGAAATCGGATGGAGGGAGGGGCTTTTGGTTGATGAAGAAGATGAGATTTGTTGGTGCGTTGTATGTATTGGAAGAGAGGTGGGGGAGAGAAGAAGGATTGGTAATGGTTTCCTCAAAGGAGAGGCACGATGAAAAAGGAGGCCCAGTGCGCGCGCTCTGCTGTTACACACGTCACAATTTACATAATTAACGTGGGGACAAATAAATCTGAGAGAATTTTATTTTATTTTCTTTTAAAAAAATTTGACTATATAATGATGATTTAAGGGTTTAAAGGAGGGCACCCGGGGTCAATTGGGTTATAGGTTGGGACATCTCATCGGGTTTAGGCACTTCAGAACTATCAAATTTGAGCATATAAACAACGGGTGTTAATCTGAATAGTAAGTGGTTAGGTATCGTTTAAGCGAGGTCTCGAGTTCGAGTCTTAGCGAATGCAGAAAATCTTCGTTAGGAGACTCACCCACCATAGCTAGATACGCGACGCTGATCGGATCTGAATGTAGTCGAAATAAAACTCCGTTGAATCGGATGGATTACTAAAAAAAATTGGAGCATATGAGATACAAACAGAAGATTGAAAATTGAATTGAAATCAGCATTCTTATTTAATTGAGCATTAAACACCTTACAGTATAACCATGAATCACTGAAACCAGTGAGATCGATACACTGCTGGTCGATGAGATTCAAGGAGAAGGTGATTTAAGACGAATCAAGCTGGTTCCATATTAATAGACCACTTAATTGGGCTGGACTGCGATCGAACAAAGACGAAGCAGGTGATTGTTGTGGAATGACGAAAATGACATTGGCATTGATTAAATGTGCGCTAATTAAAGTGGTACATTCTCTGTGCTCATTGCTCAATATTTGGCCGGGCTGTGCTAGTACAGATCCGGGAAGTTACGGCGTTGCGCATGGTTTTAGGCGCCAATGCTAGTGGTCCTTCTCCAATTTTAGCCACCCCATCTTCCACGTGTTTTGATCTCATGCTCCCTATTTCCGTTTAAGGACATCTATTCTATAGCTAGAACTACTTCCGTATAGAATGGTGTGTTAAGAATACACTAATACTAATGTGGATCTTTATATATATGTATATAACTTCAAATTTCTTGAAAGAATATAACTCCTACCATTCTTATAATTTACTCCCTTACTCACACTCACAAAATTTGTATATTTTTTATGTTCTACTGCTTTACATTTAACATTATTAGATTTTTTTATTAGAAAAACAATTGAAAGAAAAATAATAAAATTAGAAGACAGGAAAAAAATAAATAAAAAAACGTATAGAATGTGTACAAGATTGAAAGAATCATCTCTATTTAGACGCAGTAATATAAGATATAATTCAATAATGCTTGATAGTATTATACAAAAATCTTAAGAAAATCCGGCGCACGAATTTTCTAAAAGATACTTTCCTCGTTTAGGTGAAATTAAGCTGTCAAAGACGGGCGTGCACATGGGCGACTAGTGGAAGTAGAAGTCATTCGTAAGAAACTTCAGAAACGTCACAAAACAAACTATATCCATAGCCACGGATACACATTGGAGCTGAGTCAGTGGGAAAACCATAAACCCAAAAACCAAAAAGAAAACATTCTGCAGGCCACTAAACGGTTAACGCCTGGCAACTCTAAATAAAACTTGTAACAGGCCAAAATTACAGGTCTGGGTCCATACACCATGCACACAATATATACATATGTTCCCATCCCAACAAAAGAGGGGGTGAAGCAGAGTGAGCATCATGATGCTTTTTGCTTGATACCAAATCTAAAACAACGAAATAGGATCAGAAACAGAACATGATGATGGTGACTTAATTAGATTAATGTTTTTAAGCACTAGGTTGATCTGGGCCAGCTGGTTTTGCATTCAGAAGGGGCTGCAAAGCTTTCACCACAATGGTCATGTTGGGCCGGAAGTCAGCCTCATACTGAACACACAACGCTGCCACCGCCGCCAACTACGTACGTGTAATATCAACCACCGTCAACAACACCTCCAACTGATGAAGATTAAGAGGAAGAATAAAGGAGAGTGTACCTTAGCAATTGCCTTTGGCGGGTAATCATTGTTGAGTTTGGGATCTACACACTGTTTCACTTTGTCCTCGCTCAGCCTTGGAGTTGCCTGTTATAGAATTAGAACACATTAATAGAAGATCAGAGCGAAACCTTGGAAATTAATGGAAGACTGCATGACATACCCAAGTCACAAGACTTTGTTGGCCTTTGGGCATTGTGTGGTCTACTGGTTTTCTTCCTGTCAAGAGTTCTAAGAGAACTACTCCGAAACTGTAAACGTCGCTTTTCTGGGTTATCTGCCCTGTCATGGCATACCTGAGCATGAAAGCAGGCGCTTAATTTTCAGATACCAACTCAGTACAGTGAGTTGAATAAAGAGGAAGGAGAAAGAATTGATCATGAAGGGCATTATATATATACTCTGGAGCATGATAGCCAAATGTTCCCAAGACTCTAGTTGAATGTAGGCGAGCTGCTGTGTCAGAACCTTGACTGGTCAAGCTAAAATCCGCGATCTTGGCATCATAGTCACCGAACAGTAAGACGTTGCTGGATCTAATATCACGATGGACTACGGAAGGTTGAACCTTCTCATGAAGAAACTCGAGGCCTTTTGCTGCTCCAAGTGCTATCTTTGCTCTCTGGTTCCAGCTAAGAGCTGGACCTGGTTCGGCCCCTTGTACACCTTTCCTTCCTGCACCCAACCAAAGCTTGATTAATTAATCATTTCATAAAAACACTTGTAGAAGAGAAGCTGGTTGCATGTGTAGCTAAGCCTACCATGTAATACGTCGTGCAAGGAACCCAAACTTGCATGTTGATAAACCAAAATTCTGTTACTTGACTCCAAGCAATATCCAATCAACGCCACAAAGTGATCGTGCTTCAGTCTTGAAACGACAGATAACTGCATGGTGCACGGTAGCATGTAGTGTGTTTTATCTAAAACTCTCTTTTATATAGATGTTGAAGAGATGAATACACAGGTATTCACATCTTAATGAGGCTCACCTGGGCTGCAAAATCGGCGTCTTCTTCTGCGGCAGAAGTACCACTGGTATCCAGCTTCTTGATTGCAGCATCCTGACCATCGCTTAACTTGGCATAAAAGACTCGTCCGTAGGAACCTTCTCCTATCAAAGCGTTGGAGCCAAAGTTGTCCGTTAACCTATTTAACTCGTCCAATGGTATTGCTGGGGTCTCAATTGGCAATACTTCTTGGGTAGCACCAGCCTTTGTAGCATTGCTTTTTGGCTCTCCTCTGTCACCCCCTACAAATATTTCAACACCGTTATTCTGAATTATTATTATCCTCAGGAATTGTAATTCTCACATACGAGACCACCAAATATTGCCGAGGCAATTTTTTAATCACACGATTCAATGATGCGCGTAGCGGGATTAGTGAAAACCAAGGTTGAAAATATACAAGTAATGGCGTTACCTTCTCCATACGCATTACCACCTCTGAGTGGTGCAGGGTTTTCAGGCGGGCCACTGCTCTCTTCCTCTGTACCTCCGCAGCACAACATACTTCAAACCAGTCGTAGCAGCAGCAGCCTCAGCAACCCATTAATTAGAGGAAATTATATCAAATGATTTACCTGCAAGAATTTCGTGCCTCAACAATTTTCCACCCCTTAGATCAATAAAAACAAAAGCATACGAGGCCGAGGCTTGCATTTACTATTCAAATCGAATTATCGATAGAGAATATCCCTCACACGTAAAACCAGAGAAGAATTATAACTGCGGGCTGCCGAAGAATTTATGTTGTGAAGAATTAATCTCACGGAGTCAAAGTCTCAGGTATTTTTCTTATACGCATCCCTCATTATTATATTATATTTTTTAAATCCCCGAAAAGGAGAGAAAAGCACAAAGACAGATTGTTAAAGAATGAAAAACCCTTGTCGGTTGATGAAAAGAAGATAATACCGACCTCTAAGGAGTTGCTGCTGAACCCAGAAAGGTAAATAATGGACGGAGGGAAGGAGGATGAGAAAGTTTCCAATGAAGAAGCAATAATGAATGGGAAGGAAGGGAATGCAGAGGAGGAAGAAGGGAGTTTTTGTTAGAATTAGCAAAACTCCCTCAAAGGAAGCTCCGGGAGAGAACAAAGGCACAAGTTTCTGTATTAGGCGTGAACTTCGCGCAAGTGATGAAGACATCAACCGCAAAAACCACAAAGTTAACGTACGTGCCCCCACGATGCACGTCCTTCGCTTATTACTGTTACTATTTTAACCCATTTGTTATCCTTTTTTTCTTTCTGTGTCATTTCGTCAAACGACGCCGACCCACGTTCCTTCCTCCATAATACCAATTGCCCACACACACACCATCTCCCTCAAGTATGTTTCTCCTTCTTCTCTGGAAGGTGAATTACCTCTAATTTTTTGTCATGTTCTGTATATATGTGGCCTCTATTTAAATATGTTATACTTTGAATAAGTGAATTTTAATGTAGTTTATTTATTTTAAAATTAAAAAACAAACATGAACAAGTTGGAATCCGGATCATGAGTCAGAACCCCACACACACGGATATATATATATATATATATATATATATAAATGTTGACACCAAAACGTAACGTCGTGTTGATTTCGTGAATACGTGGCTATATAGTGATAAAAGTGGGTTGGTTCAAAGCGCTTCAAATTCCATATTCAATTTCATTGAGATTGAAATTCGCGTTCTTATGATTTCTAAGTATACTGATAAACTCCATTGTTTTTGGAATCAGATTCGCATTGTTCTTCTCTGCATTTCTTTGCTCGTAGTCAATTCTTTAACGACAATTTATTTCCCTTCAAAGGGAATCACGAGGAGCGTAGTTAAATTAAATCCGAAATTTTAAAGCTTGGCATGGAGGGAAATAAAGCCTCATTTTCTGCTAGAGGAGCTAAATAACAAGAACATTGTTTCTGGCTCTGTACACTCACAGAGACATCCAAAATAATTTACATTTGTCACTCTTCTTTCCATATACGCCCAGTAATCCTCAACTTTAACTCCTGCCCATCTCCGCCAGAAAAACACAGAGCTAGCTTCCTCTGAATAATAAGTCCGTCTTGACTGTCACGAACTTTCCTACGACTGTCACGAATGCTCCGAGGAATTCCTTGCCATATCAGCCTGCGGCCATTAGCACCAACTTCCAAGCTGTAGCTGAACTTCTTAGCCTCGTCATCACCACCCATGAATCGTAAAAAAGCCATATAAACGGGAGCTGTACCAATCTGAAAAGCCTCAAAGTGCAAGCAGAAATGTCTTCCAAAGCAACTGAAAACCTGCAGAGGAGATTTCAAGTGTAAGAAGACAGATCCCACAATGGGGACGGACTAGTAGAATTTGGCTTCAAAAGGACATGGCAAAACTTGTAATAACATAAACAGATAAGGCTTGGTTCAGTGGTATTAGAGCCACTTTTAGGACGGAAGGATCTGTGATTGAATTCCCTTAGGATCAAACTTGATATAAAGAAATTGGAATAATAATATTGAGGATACAAAAGGTGAACCAGCTTATGGCTTAGAGGTGCCAGATGCAAAACATACAAAACGGCAAAGTAAATTCCCACACGGCATTAAGCTCTACTTCGTCATATTATTCATCAAATCATAAAAGTTCATTAAAAAAAAAAATCTCTTTCTAAGCGACCCAAGGAGGGATAATATGTAAGCTGCTTCACTGAAACAAATTAACAAAGCCACTGACATAGCAAATCAACTATTTCGCAAGACCTTTTATAGATGATTTTTTAGGGGTACAGAAATATGCTTTTTGAAAATAAGAATAATAATTTACCGATTGAAAAAATAAGATGTAAGAATGGAATCATGTGATGAATAGCTGATCGACTCCTCAAACAAATCATATATGGCACAAGATAAATAATGACTCACAGTTAGCATCCATGTTGCATTTTCAACTTCATGAGGGTTTGATTTGACGTATCGATGGTTGAAGGTACATCCATCATGCATGTCGACATTGTGATCGTCCTTGAGATGGCTGACAAGAGTTGGAATGTTGCCCACCACAGAGCACTCAGATCCAGCATAGGGGCAATTATATGGACGAAATCTACAATTTTGCTCATGCTTAATCTTGGTATAGCATGCAAATAGATCATGACAACCTAGACTCTGATATCTGCAAGGAAGTTCCAATGACTCGGCCACCTTCTCCAGGGCTAAACATCTTATGTTTCCGAGATCAAAGTGACAAGTTGGACAGCGGTTATGCACTCTAGTCTTACAGTTTGAACATAAAGTATGGCCATTTGGGCACTGCAACACACAATCCATCCATAAAGGAAAAGATTAGAAGAATATAAACAGAATAGATTTCACAGTAACATGTCAAGGAAGAAAAAAAAGTTTCCTTGGGTTCTGATATATCATGTCCTTTCTAGCAAATGGAAGGAAGAATACAAGGACAGATAAAGAGGAATTCAGATTCTTTAGCATCATTGTTTATCTGTACCAATCCAATTCTTCGTTGATAACAATACTGAAATAGCAACTGCTAAACTCCAAAGAACAATTCAGTTTTCAGTTTCTTTAACTGTTCTTATCCAACTTGTGCGTTTCCTTTGAAACCTCTTTTGAAGAATCACTCTCTTTAGAATAATTCACACAACTACACATAGGATTTCAATTAGCATTTCAGAATACAATTTTAGAATCTAAAACATGAATTACTAACCAGTCTTTCGCTGGATGCACACAACATCCTAAAACAATAAATTCACAATATTGCTCCACAATATTCACTTATGTAATGAGAAAAATGAACAGAAGATGTAGAAACTTTTCGGTAAGCTAGAATGTTACCATGCAACTCAATACATAAGTAGACTAATGAACATAACATAATAATTAATCAAAGCCCCCCAGAGATTCAAGACATTAATCAAATTTGTTCACTCTACTCCCTATGACTCCCCATTCATTTTTTCCCCTCAAGATCAATAATTAAAGTAATCCCTCGCTGTATTTAGAAATTTAAGCAGATTAAGAATGGCATTTAACTTGCTGCAGAGACAGGCTGGATGGTGCGGCCTTTGTACTGGAAGAATAAGTAAACACAGTAACGCAAATGAAGTTACCCAATGTGGAATATAAGAATTAAAGATAACAATTCCACTTTCGGTATGTTTATATGTACAACAGGCTTGCATTATACGTTACAAAGGGTTAATAACACGAAAATGCAAGTACTGCACCTGGTAAATTGGAGGATACATCACATTCTTGCAACTAGGGCACTCAAGTAAGTCATGAACACCATTCTTCGAATTACTTCCATGTTTTCCACCAAAGTCAGCATTAGACTTTGTAAGAGGACTACTACTTTTAGCATTGTATTTGCACTTGGCTATGTCATGATCTGAAATTGTCAGGTGAGATTGAAATTCTTTGCAAGCATCGACTCCAGGAGCCATTTTTATCCAGATCTCACAGTATTTCTCTCAAAATGACTAGAACCCAAAAGTCTGCTTTAGTCCAGTCTGATCCGCTTTGAGTTTTCTACAAGAATGGTATATCTGTCATAATTCACAGATAAAATGGTCAGTGCATCAAAAATTGTAAAGCAGTACTGTATTCAAAATTTTATATTTAAGTAATAATCTAGGAAAACAAGTATGCGAGTGCAACAACTGAGAAGACTCAAGACAATACTTCTTTTTCAGCCATCATTATTACCTTACAGAGTTTTCCCTCAAGAATTCCAACATGGTGACACAACCAACTTGCATTCTTAGACAAAAGGACCAAGACCAACTTCTTGTTTGAATTCTTGAGTGTTTCTAGTCCACATTAATGTAACCTCCAATTTCTGTTCGAAAGTCACAAGCATTACAACAAAATCATATCCGTTTTTACATATATCTGGTAGATACATCCTTTCACCTACGCCAGTAGATACTTAGTTATTAAGTAATAAGTATTATGTGTTTTAGTTGACATTATATGTAATTCTCTCGGCTAAATTACTATGAAATTGCTGAGATTACTGGTTTCAGTGATTAAGCTTCAATATGGATGAGAGAGTTATTAAGACCAACAAATCAAAAAATTGATGTTCCCTAAGGAACAATACTACACAGTCAGGAATAGTTCAGGAAACCAAGGACAACCCCGGATCAATTTGGTGTTCCCCAATAAAACATTCCTTCATAACCTTGAAAAGGGAGAGTATAGAAGAAGAAGAACAACAAGAAGAAAGAGAGCAAACAAATTCAACTTCGTATGGCAACAAAGCAATGCCAATGCAATCAATGGTAAGTGTAAATAGAATTAAGCCATGCTTGAAATTACCCTCTCATTCTCTGAATTATTCTCTTCCATTATTAATTTAAGTAAACATCACAATGAAGCGAAAGAGGGAGACAATTTCAGTAAGAAACAGCAACTTGGGAATTCAATCAAGCAACATGCTTCGGGACGGCTTTGCCGTAATAACATCTTTCCCAGCTCGACCCATGAAGCAAAAAACAACTGGAGCAGATAAGGAAAGGCAAAGGGGGAATTATTTTAAAATGGAAAACATCCACCCATTTACCAATTCATGATCCGCAACACTAATTATCTCCAAAAGTAAGTCACGCTCGTATACAGAAACATAATGCAATGAAATCCGGCAAATGACTGGCAAAATGAAGACAAATTCCGATACTATCATCCAAAAACATTACCCATCAGAAGAAGAAACAAAAGCACGAGATATGAACAAAAACAAACACAAATACCTAGTTGAGAATCTCGAGCACACTAGTTCTGTATCCCAAGCAAAAGGAAACTACAAAACCTGGGTTCTGCTCGAAGATATGAAAAGGCAACAGGATCAAAAAAAAATCAAAGAATAAAGACGAGAAAATTTTCGTACCAAGAGCTCCGGAAGTTGCGCAGAATAACCCCGATATGAAGATCGAAGTAAAGAGTTTTTTGTCAGTATCGATGCTGCCCGTCGAATCAGCAAAGGCTAATCGTCGTCCCTCGTGCCCTGATTTCATTTAATTTGTGTGGCTCTGAGATTTTGAAAACTAAGAATATTGCTAGCTTTGTCCGTCGTCTCTACCGATACGTTGCCACCGGTGGAGCAGTGCCCCTTCCCGCACGCGACGTTTAAAACCAAACAGCTTTTTATATAATTTTTGTTTTTGTTTTGGCATCGTTGTCCGTTGACATTAATTTTCTACATCGGTATCTGCTCCCCAGAAATTCCTTCCCGTGATTTTGCAATTAGGATCAATTGTAACCATCGTTTTACTGCCCCCCCCCCCCCCTTTGACCTGTTTCATTCCCAATTAATTTAACTCGACCTTTAATTCAAGCAAAGACAATTTTTGGCCGGCAATTCAATGAAAAATAACTTGATTTTTCATTATCGAATTATTATTGGGGTTAAGTGGATATGTAAAAAGTGAAGTTGGCCGTTGCTTGGAAAGTGTATTTGTTTAGCTTTTGAATTGTGGACTGGACGATAATCATACGGTTTGATATATTATTATTAGGCTTCTTAAAAAGGGTGAAGGCGATAAGCAACATGGCCTGGGACATTGCATGTGCATCCAACTGTGACTGATCGTTTCTGATTCGTTACGGGGTGACGCCCTCACGGTGACAGACGCAGCTCAGGAGGCTAAAGGCTGCTGACCCACCACCGTTTTACTAGATCCCCATATCTATATTTATTACTCCTCCTCCTGTGTTTAATAAATAAAATTATGAATTTATCTTTATTTTCTGATTCGTTACGGGGTGACGCCCTGACGGTGACAGACGCAGCTCAGGAGGCTAAAGGCTGCTGACCCACCACCGTTTTACTAGATACCCATATCTATATTTATTACTCCTCCTCCTGTGTTTAATAAATAAAATTATGAATTTATCTTTATTTTATATATAAATATATTTTTATATATATAAATTTTTTAAAATAATTTATATTAATATTCTCTCAACAATAATTACATAGAAAAAAAAAAATAAGTTACAAAAAATTATTAAAGTATTATAAAAAAATACATATCATCCTAATAAATTTAATTAATTTAATTTAATAAATTAATTAAATATATTATTAATATAAAATGTACTTATCACCCTAACGTGTGTGTTGATGCATGATGGTGAATATTGTTCTATTCATAAAAAGTGTGACCCGTGTTTTTAAGAATATTAGTTCAAATTTCTGTATAATTCCTCAACGAGAATGCATATGCAATTGAAAGCGTACTTTGCAGTGGTATCATAATCAAACCAGATATTAAACCTATCAAGATATTGATATTGGTCGTTGAACTTATGTTAATTAAAATAGTATTTATCATATTCTTAATATAAGATATAATTTATATTATAAATTAATTATAAATTATATATTATGTTAAGAATTAGATAAATATAATTTAAATGATGCGTGTAAAAATAAAATATTTTAAACACGATGAATAAATCATCAAATGCATATATAAATAAAGAAAAGGCAATCGCAAAACAAATAAAAAAGTACAGAATAATATAGTTGAGGGGTTGTTGAGATTTTTTAAATGAAAAAAACAAGCTCTGACCACTTTCCCACCGGTTTGACCGGTTCACTTTTTGGGCTGGTCATGACATTGTTTGGGATTGAGTTAGACCCCAGTTTTATATCAAGCTAGCTGACCTTAATACCATGACAACCTCAATATTTTATCATCGTCCAATTGTGTGTTTTTTCACGATGTCAATGGTGAGAAGGATTTTTTTTAAAAAAAAAATTAAGCTCACCCACAATCTACGGGCAAAGCGAAATCTCAATTCTTTTTAGGCGATACAAATATTGGGTAGGACGAGCCGTCTATTACCCTCAGGAGTAAGGTACCTAGGAGCTAAGATGCCTCCCTAAGAGTCGCGACTGGAATCACAACAAAGTAGTACTCCCTAAGGATCGAACACACTCTAAATGGTCGTATGTCTCACCCCTTCGCTAGTTGAACTCACGGACGATGGGTGGTGAGAAGGAATTGTTTTTTTGGTACAAAAAGTTTTGAAAAAATGTTAGGCTCACCTATGATCTAAGAATAGGGTGAAATATCATTTCCTCTTATACGTTACCAATGTCTAGTAGGGCGAGCCGCCCTTTACTCTCAGGTGTAAACTCAGACACTTAAGAGTTAGGATGTCTTCTCAAATACTATGACTAAAACTATAATAAGATAATATTTTTTATAATTTAAATATATTTTAAATAATTATATGTCGGTGAGAAAGAATTTAAATCAATGTAATGGCTTTATAATGTGCGTACGCGTGTGTATAATAACAATTTAAATGTAAAAGCCCGAGCATCTGGGCCTCGTTGGAATTTCCCTGCCCAGAGACAACAGTGCCACCGGCCTGATGGGGATTTCAATTTAAAAAAAAAAGTAAGGAGAACTCGTAAAAAAAAAGAAGGAAAATGTGGGGTTAAAGTATTTATTTCAACAAATTCTGTATAAAAGTTATAGATATTTTAAAGTTTTTATTAAATTAATATTATCGCTCGGACAAGTGTTTAAAGACACTGAAGTGGGTGATGATCAAAGGTCTCAAAATGATTATACATGATTAAGAGTTGGCACGTCTAACGTAATTTCTATGCAAAAGACTAAAAGAGAATATCAATCAAAGGTCTTTTTGAATCATACTACTTCATGCTTTAATAATATATTGAATTTTTAATTAATTTAATTAAATATAAAAATTAATTTAGTTAATTAATCTAATATAATTGTTTTAAAGCACCATAACAATTTTTTAACTCAATCACATCTATCTTATTTAATTATTGTTAAAAGAATATAAATATAAATAATTTATAAAAAATATATTTTTATATTTATAATTAATATTGATTTTTTAATTATATTTTATAATAAATATCGAGGAGTATTTTTATTTTCTTTTTCCTCCACAAAGTATATTATTATGGTTCATGCCAGTGAAGGATCTAGAGCAGCACCCATGGGGTTCAAATTTAAAAGCTACTTTAAATGCGGGAGGGCTAAAATCAGTTTTACCATTTTCACCAAAAAATTTAGAAACAAATGCTAAAGGAGGTTGACCCCTGGATCAGTCACCGCTCATGTAGAAATAATCCTCAGGTTTTCCTTCACTGTTGCTTAATCTTCGTTCAAATGGTAGGTGATCTTTTTGGGAAAAGAATGGAGGATTATTTGAGTTCAGATGGTGCCCCCATTATCGACATTGGAAGGGAAGAAGAATAGTTTTACAGTTGTTACGAGCAAGAAAACATGAAACTTGAAAAATAAATAAATTCTGTTGTTCTATGGCTTTCAGCATGGCTCAAAAAAATGAAACCCATTAATCCAGTCTCTTATTCGCAGGAAGATGTTTCGATTTCATCAAAACCACAATCTCTGCATTCTGGGTAAAAATGTTTGTTTCAAATGAGGTTGTTTATGTATATATATATGCATGTGTATATATATATATATTGCGGTTTTGTATTAATCCGGAGACAGTCGAGTGTTCGAAAATTGCAACAAACATAACAAACGTAGGGCCGTTACGCCGGCCCCCGTATATGGTTTCTTCGATTATAACAGGAACAAGAACAAGAAGAGGCAAAAACAACGAGATCAACATGATCCCAAGTTCAAACTAGAGGGCCCGGGTTGTGTCAGGCTTGGGGCTCTGGGCCTGTAAAATCATACCCCTAATTTTGGCACTACGAATTCGACGTCTTCTAGACTCTTCCACGGTCTTCCCAGTCAATGGGGGGCTTGAGGAGAAACTTCAGCACTTGTTTCTGCTTTGTTTAAATCTAGATCCTTCCTTCCTCCGAAGTGTTCCGAACGATCCAGATTCAGCCTTGTCTAACCCACCTATTTCTTCATTATCTTTCTCAGATCCTTCATCTCGCATATTCGCATCCGCGTAGCTTCTTCTTCCATGGCTAGATACGGTGAGGGCGACAAGCGGTGGATCGTGGAGGAGAGACCTGACGGCGCCAACGTTCACAATTGGCACTGGGCCGAAACTGACTGTCTCGAATGGTCTCGGAGCTTCTTTAAAAACCTTCTGTCCAACCTCGTCCTTCTTAACGGCGACGCCGATTTGTTCATCAAGACCAAGAAAGTCGACAGGCTTGACGGCGAGGCCTACGTCAACATTCGAAAGGGCAAAATCATACCCGGCTATGAGATCAGTCTCACATTGTCTTGGGAAGGAGAAGCTAAGGATTCCGACGGCAAATCCTTGATCAAGGTCAATGGCACAGTGGAGATCCCTTATATATCCGACGAGAATGCCGATGAAGACCCCGAGCTTAAGGTCACTGTCAAGGACGAAGGACCCATTGGGAAGAGGTTAAAGGAGGCAATGCTTTCCAAGGGGAAGCCTTTGATTTTGGAGAAAGTCAGGGTTTGGGTTCAGAGTATGGCGAAAGGAGGGCCTGTCCAAGACAGCCTTGAGAAAAAGAAAGTGGCGCCTAGGAATCACGCTTCATCCCCTGCCGCAGCTCCGGCGAAGAATGAGAATGCGGTGGAGAAGAATGAAGTGGAGAAAGAAAATAAGAAGGGGTTTAAAACAGTTAGCTTGACGGAGAGATTAAATTGCAGGGCAAGCGATTTGTATGATATATTGATGGATGAGAATAGGTGGAAAGGTTTCACGCAGAGCAATGCTAGGATAAGTAAAGAAGTCGGTGGGGAATTTAGCATTTTTGATGGGTCTGTGAAAGGAACTAATGTGGAGTTGCAGGAAGCTAAACTGATTGTGCAAAAATGGAGATTTGAGAGCTGGCCGGATGGTATTCAGTCTCTGGTAAGTTTTAATATCTTTAACAGTTCTGGAATTCAAATGTGGGTTAGGTGTCATATGATTGAGTGTCGATAATGTTGCAGGTAAGACTTGTGTTTGAGGAGCCTGAGGCAGGAGTGACAATTGTCAAACTGACGCACACTGATGTTCCGATTGAAGATAGGTGAGCAATTGAAAGCTTTGGTTTCCGTTTATGGAATTTTCTATCGAATTTTTTGCATCTGAACCAATTGCTCTGAAATGCAGATATGGCAACGCCACAGTGGTGGAGAACACAGAGAGGGGATGGCGGGATCTAATTTTCCAAAGGATAAAGACTGTCTTTGGCTTGGGAATGTAGCATTTCCCCGTTGTGTTTCTATGTTTTTATTTTTTTGGAAAAAAGATCAAGGATTCTAATCCATTCAATAAAAAGATGAATGGATTGGCATTGGAATTTGTGAACTACCTTAATGCTGCAAGAGTCTATGAAAATTGTTTTCTTCTAAAATGCAAATTGTCTCATGTTTAGTTAACTTGGTCTTGGATAATTTCGGTTCGATTTAAATGAGATTCTCTGGAAGTGTCAGCTGCCGTCAATAACTCTATGTCTGTATTAGCTGTGTCATGCCAAAGCGTTTTCCATTTTTTTGTTTATTATTATGGGGATATAATCAGAAAGACGTCGCTCTGATGCAAGTTTAGCTCGTCATCTAAAAATTACAATTAGATTGACAAGCTTTTGCTATTTTGGGTATCTGATTCCTGTGAGATTCTAACTGAAGGAAAACGTACATGTATTAAAATACATAATAGTATCCCAGAAAAATTGGCTGACCTGTTTGCAACTCACAATTACATTCCACAAATCCCTAACATGTGAATAGCGTTTGATCATTTCAAGGATTAAGGATCTATCTAATACTATTGTTGTCAAGTGTATGAGAAATGAGGAAAACAATATGATTGAGAGGAGATAGGTGCCTTGACAGTTAACAGTGTGTTTTCTGCAATTTTGCCCTAGAAGAACTGATGTGGGTGGTTTTATAAGTCCAACAGCCAAAACATGTTTATTATTGACTCTTTTTGCAAATGATGAACAGGATAACAGGATCTTCTCGTCATATGTGTGAAGAGTAAAATGATTAATCTTCAAGAGAGAGATCTGATCCCACAGCTCATGTTATCAATGAGGATATCCACTGGATGCTTTAAGCGTTTCCCCCATGTTCATAGTTGATGTGAATTATTTTCATAGCCTTAGTTCTTTAACGTTCATAATATGTAATACTCTCTCCTATTAATCATTTTGCTTTTTCACCAAAAAACAAAAAAGAATGCTCATGAATTATCAACCAATCCAATGATTTTTCGTACCTTTTTTACCCAGATCTCGAATTTTCTTCGGTTATTTATTTTCCTCCATCTTCTCAATGTTTTTTTTCCCTGACCCCCAACGTTGTTGGGCCAGCATCTTCTTTACTCTATCCTTGTGTGATTGGAGATTTGTTGGAAAAGTGCGAAATTGATAATAGATTCTTGGAAACTGGTACAAAACGTTCATGGAAATGAAATTGAAAAAAAAAAACATAAACGTCGCCTGAGAGATTCGAACTCTCGCGGGGAAACCCCATGTACTTAGCAGGCACACGCCTTAACCACTCGGCCAAAGCGACTTTATTAATAAAGTTTAAAGAAAAATACTAAATACCTTATTTTAGTTAGCCAACTGTCAAATTTTCAAATACCGCATCACAATTGTCGAGAGATTTTATCCTTCAATCTGTGACTTAAAAGTTCTTACAGAAGCAAAATTACAGTATAGACTCTGTTTTTTTTTACATGTTCAATTATGTCGGGCTATTGCAAGGCTTGCCATTGATATGCAGAGCTTCATAACATTGAGATATAGAAAAACGGCCAAAGGCATTATACAGCAATGAAGTTTTCTTTTGGGAGTGGAAGAAGACGAATGCTATATATCTTATACGAACTTTTGGATCATTTCTCTCACTTCTTCAATCACCATCCAGGCCTTGTGTCCACCAATCACTTCAGCCTTCATCTCTCCGTCTTTCCACAGCTGCAACACATTCGCCCATTAATTCCACATGCCCATCCTTGTGCGTGTGCGTGTGCGTGTGTGTGTGTGTGAGAGAGAGAGAGAGAGAGATCAATATAGTGAATAACTTGCCTGAATCGTTGGCATTTTCTGGCAGGAAGAAAGAAACCAAGCAAACTTTGCTTAGCACAGCCATATACAATCAATCAGAAAGAAGATAGATAGAGGAAAAAACTTGGTAACTTACAGAGATGTTACCACGCTTAACTAGCGATTGAGGTACTTTATTAACATCCACACTATAAAATTTGAGCCTATCAGCCACCAAAACGGCAAACTCAGCACCATAAATTTATGCATAGACTGATATTGTAGGAACTGTATTTCACAGAGACCAAGTTTTAAAACAAAGCTCACTTCTTATGATACTCAGCGGCCAGCTTTTCCAACTTGGGCTTCAAATATATACATTTCCTGCACCAAGCAGCCATCCTATCCCCAAAAATAAAATAACAATAATGGCTCCAGTTAATTATTAAGCCGCCGAACCAGAATTGCTAAACGACATCAAGAACTTTGGAAACGACACCCAAGCCAAAATATCATGACAACAATTGAGTAAAGGAAATACCAATCGATGAGAATGGGCTGGGAATTTTGCTGAGCGTTTAGAAGAATTTGATCGAGATGATCAGAATCCGTGATTGGTTCCATCTCAATTACAGTGGGTCTCGACAGATCTGGCCAAAGCGCTTCTACTCGTGCATTCCTCCTTCCTATTCTCCTCCCTTCTCCTTCCTTCTTTCTGCGTTCAATCCAACTAGTCCCAGTCGAAGTCTTAAACGATAACGAATTAGTTCCTCCGCTGCTGATCAACCACGGATGCTGGTAATTCTCTCTGCAGATTATATGGGAGGAAGCCGCTATTGCAGACATAGCCTTCTCGCCCTGAGTTCCTCAATTTAAACTGGTAGAGAATGGTTGAAACCAATGGAATTTAGACCAGCGGGGTTATGACAAATAACAAGTGCTGAACAAGGATCATTTTCGTGGAGTTGGATGCGGTAAAAGGGAAAGCCGATGGCATTGAATTCCCGTTAAGAACATGAATATGTTAAAGTAATGATTGGAAAAGTAACGATGGGGAAAGAGTTGTTTGGGAGAGCAGCAAAAAATGGCGACTGTGGGGAAAGCTTATCCGGGGAAGATGTGTCAATAGAGCATAGTTGAGGGGAAAGCAAACCTCTGGGGCAAAAGAGTCGGGGTCCATACATTTCGGATAAAGCCAGTTTTATGGTTTCGATATACCACAAGTTCTCGTTTGGGACAAGGTGACATGGACAGTCTCCTTGATTCCACAGGATAATTTGGCAATAGAGAAGCCGGTTATAAACCATTCATGCGCGGTATTGATAATTACTCAGAGAGGTAAAGAGATTGGCTTATATTCTTACTAGACCTGCTTAGATAGGAGACTTATAAAAAAAAAAAACTTATAGATAGGTTATGGAAAATAGGGAAGAGTTTATAAAAAAAATTGGTTTTGAATAAATAAGTGTTTGGATATTTTTTTAGAATGACTTTTTATATTGGTAAATTACTAAAAAGGGTATGATTTAATTTAAAGTAAGAGAGAGGAGAGAGGTAGAAAAAAGAGAAGAGAGAGGAGAGAGGGTAGAGAGTAGAAATGAGAGAGGATGCAAAAAAAAGTAGGAGAGAGGAGAGAGGGTGTAAGAAAAAGTATGAGTAAAATAGTAATTGGATAGTCCATAAGCTCTTTTACTGTTGAAAAAGTTAGTTTTAATAGTTTATTCAAAACCATGGTTTTGCCTAAAAGTACTTATAGATAAATATGGCTGTTTGTTTTAAAAAAAATTTAAACTAAGATTTTGACCAAAATGACTTTTAAAACCATGGTTCAAAAGAGAACCAAACATGCCCTTAACCGATTACTAGTAATATTAAATACTGGTAGATAAATAAAAAAAAATCTACCTCGTGGGTATGTAATTTCATTTGATATGAATTAAAACAAAAATGTATATGTACTCCTGGCCTGGTCCGATGTTCCGGAAATTTTATTCTCTGCAGTATATTTTTTATGGGGTAATTTTTTTTTGTTATAAAATTAATACTCGTTTAATTCAACAGGTTATGGGGGAAGGACTGTGTTGGCAAAAGAGATGTGGGCCATGAATTGTATGAAGAATTCGTTATAACAAAAACTTTGGCCCAAGAGTAATTGCAACAATATCCAGTCCATTTTCTGAAAGCCCAGAGATGTGGACGAAAACATGTACCCTTCATTGACCAAAGATGTATTCCATTTAAGTTCGTCAGGAATCTGCAATTAGCAAAATTTTAAGAAGTCTTCATATTTATTCGTCAAGTTGGAGTAAAATATACATAATTTTTTTTATATTAGCTAGATAGATCGTGAGATATAAAAGAAGTAAGACTATCCCAATTGAAAATACATGTGAAGAATCCAATTTTGCTACACACAATTGGCACAAAACCCGGGCTATTATAATTATAAACAACTTAATCGTGATGTAGTGATATAAAAGGCACGTGATTTTGCAAATAATTCGGCGTCAATGCCCTTGAAATTGATCATCAGTGGTCATGCAATGCCTACATTATCCACTTGTTATACTTCCCGATGAGGAGTTATTTAACTAATTTAATTATACAAAGGATATTTGTTAATATGACATGTTTTTTTCTAAAATATTGTAATTATTTTTTTTAACTCTTTCTAATTTTTATTTAATTATTGTTGAACAAGTATTAATAGGGATAATTTAAAAAAATTAATAAATATATAAAATAAGTTTTATATTTATGATTAATAGCAACTCTCTTAATTAAGTCATTAATAGATGGAGGAGTAATTAGTTAGATGTTCAAGAGACGTATTCCGATAACGTGGGGAAGGGCTGGTGTTAGTCAAATACGCTTAGGGCGGTACAAAATTAGTTGAGGCTTCCCACTGCAACTCGTATTGAGGATAGACTTGTGGGTTATGGTGCACTTTTTGGATCTTACTAGCAGAGGAGTGGACAACATTTTTCACGTAATTGAAACTTTGGTTTAAGAGGGAATGGTTAGGGAAATAATGGCGGCGATTTGATTAAGATTAATTAGGAAGGCAGAGACAGGTGGCAGTTGAGATGGAGATGGAGAGTGCATTGAATTGGCCTGAGATAAAGATTTGATCTAAATCTTTATCCAACTCAAGATTGGAATCGAACTAAAGATTTGATCGGTAGATAAACATATGAAACTAATATAAATCGGTTAACTTCATCCAAATCTAGCTAGGCTGATCAGGTCAAACAAGTTGACTGAGGTTTAGCGGTTAACATTATATATATGTCTATAAAGCCTATCTATTTAAGTGCATTAATTGAATTTGAACAGCCCAGGTGGATCATCAATGAAATATTTATTGGAATGGACTTGATACCAGACCTATAAATAAAGAGGCTCATCTTCAGCGTTAAATACAATAAAATATCCGCGTCAACTCGCGTACGTCCAGGCTTAAGAAGGAATAAAATCCAAGCTAACAGCAAGATCCCGGGCTTGATTTACTGAAATTGCTTTTAATTATCTGGTTATAGGTTTCGAAATCAGTAAATGCTCATGGGGAGGGAGGTCGGGATAACTTGAGCTGAAATCAAATTGGGAACACGATGCATCCAAGTTTGTAAGTCGAGAATTGGCAGCTTGCCTCCATTCTTCACATTTCGGGCCAACAGCAGTGATATATGTGTGTAATGTTGACGACGATGATGGGGAGGAGTCGGTGGAGCTCAAGAAGTGGGTGAAATGGTGAATGAATGACAACACGTGAATCGTATTCAATGGAGGGTTTTGGGATCCATATGTTTTGGGATGGGATGGGGAGCACTGTATATAAGGACCCTTTAAACACTGCAGTTGGTACTATTTTAAACGACACTTGACTAATTTCCTTCTCCTTCCGATGCTTTCACTGTATGGTATGAATGCTCTTGTCCTTCGGAAAAGTCAACTTTTAACAATTTTTTAAATAAAAAAATAAATATCTTATAATATTTTACTATCTTAATTATATTCAATTAAAATATAATATAAAATAATATATTTTAATTTTTTAAAAATAAACTTCTTAATTTAAAAAAAATAAAAATTCATATAAATTAAATTAATATATTTATTTTTTAAACATGTAAATTATTTCACATTAGCTAAGTAAAATTATATAAAATTATTATATTTTAATTAAATAAAATTTAGATGATGTTGTATTTTTTTAAATATATAAATATTTTTATAAATGATAATATTATAAATTTGTTTTTATAGGATGAATAAATAAATTATAAATTTTATATTCGGTAGTTTAAAGGGGTATAAGTGAATTCTGATTAATAAGAGGGGCGGCCACCCCTCCGCCTCTTTTATGGTTCCGCCACTTGAGGAGCGGATCCGACCAATTTATAAGTAAAATGGTGCAGTTATTTCGTTTGTATCCCATCGTTAACCAGTGCCCAGTGGGTGTGAGTGACACCCTCGCCTGTGAATCTGTGGAATTCAGTTTTTTCTTAAAATACTACATTAATATATTAATATGGATTATTGAGTCGTACTATTGATTTTGTTTTGAATACTACTGTAAGCTTGACCTGATTAGTATGCGGTGCAGGAGAGAGGGTAAGGCGGGCGAGAGATCCGATCACCGACACACTAACAACCTCTTGAAAAGTTGACGCCCTTTTTTACATTCAAGCCTGTTTAGATAGGATTTTAAAAAAATACTTATAAAAAAAAAAGGGTTATGGATAACTTATAAAAAAGGGCTTTTAGAGAAGAGTTTATAAAAAAAAGTGGTTTTGAATAAATAGGTGTTTGGATAGTTATTTTTAGAATGACTTTTTATTGTGATAAATTATTAAAAAGGGTATGATTTGATTTAAAGTAAGAGAGAGGAGAGAGGTAGAGAGAAGATAAGAGAGAGGAGAAAGGGTGTAAGAAAAATTAGAGATAAAAGAAGAGAGAGGAGAGAGGAGAGGGGTAGGTATGAGAGAGGAGAGAGGGTGTAAGAAAAAATAGGGGTAATATAGTAATTGGATAGTCCATAAGCTCTTTTACTGTTGAAAAAGCTATTTTAAATAGCTTATTCAAAACTATGGTTTTAAATCATGGTTTTGCCCAAAAGTACTTATGGACAAATAAACCTGTTTGTTTTAAAATTTTCACAAACCAAAATTTTGCCCAAAAAAACTTATAAAACCTTGGTTTGATTGTGTTCCAAACACACTCTCAGTCCATCCAGCCCCCCTCCACCACCCATTTCCATATGCTCCCTTCGTCCTCTGTCTCAGGCTGCTCCCTTTCTGTCATCTTCTTATTACTCTTTTCGTTGGCTTCTTTTTAAGACAAAAAAGAATTTATCTATTCGGTTTAGGAGAATCCAGAATGGGAAAAAATAGCTTCCGGGCAAGACATGGTACGTAGACTTGACAAATTTAACCACAGTAACAAAAATTTCAGAGAGCAGGTATGTAAATGGGTGAAACATGAGGGAAACAATTACCATCCTGTGGAACCCTTTTTCGAGGAAAATACCTGAGTAATTAATCATTAGTAATTACCACAACAAGAAGAAGAAAAAAAGGCTTTGCATGGGCGGCAGAAGTGAAGGCGGAAGATCCGTGCTTTCTTTTTTCTTTTTATGCCGAGGTCTAAAACCCTTGGGGCTTGCTTCTCATTTACTCGCTCCCTTTGCACTCTCGTCTCGTGTTGGAGTAAAACTATATTAGTATAAATGCATCTTAATACTGAAACAATTATATTTTTGCTATAACTATTCGGGATTTGATATTATATTAATGACCAATTCAAATTTAAATTTAGATATTATTAGACCCAAAAAAACCCAAAAGTCGAAATTAATGCATTCTAGATTCGGGACATCCAATAGTGTGAAAAGTATCAAACATTTCAAACTAATTTTATAAGAATAATTAATACCTAAAATATTTAAATTATTTTAATTTTTTTACTAATAAAAATACAAATTTTTATTTGATACATGCTATATAAATTTTTTATTTCGACATATTATTATTTAAAAAGTCATATGTGTAATATTATTTTAATAAATTACACTAAAAAAATCATAAAATTTCTCAATTTTCATATATGAATTCTATACAACGTCAATTTTAGGATTTATTCAGTACTCTTTTTTAAACAATATAATATATGTGACATTTTAAATAATAATGTGTTGAAATAAAAAATTTACGTTACATGTATTGGATATAAATTTATATTTCTATTAGTAAAAAAGTAAAATTGTATCAATTTAAATACTTTAAGACGTTAGTAGTACATTTAAAATTAATTTAAAATATTAATTATACTTTTAAATATTTTAAAATATTAATTATTTTTTTAAAATTAATTTAAAATATTAGATATATAAAGAGGGATACACACGCACTCGAATCAGGACGCCACTGATATACATTCTTTGGCCCAGAAGAGAGGTAGGAGCTGGATGTGTGGGTGCGGTGCGAGTGTGAAACCCCAATGAAGTGCAACGCGTATACGGGGACCACCCACTTCCAAATGCGGACGACAAGTCTCCCGGATCCACCTCTATTTATTTTATTTTATTAAAAAACCAGAAAGCGAAAGGGTGTAAATAATTATGGAATTAAAAATTATTATATCGTATTTTTTTTGAACGGTGACATTATTTATATTTTTCAATAAAGATAATTTTGAATTAATTATTTATCTCCTAAACTTTATTCTCTTAAGAATACATTCGAAAATTTTAATTCATATATTTATCTTCATATACCCTCTCCCTATTAATTTACTGGATTACTGCTACATCAGTGGATTTTGACCGTTTAAAATTAAAAAGAAAGCATACGAGTCTTTACTATGTCCGTCGCCAAGAGAATGGAAGCCGTTGATGGTGAGCGGCGAGTACGGAAGTGTGGGTACGGTGGCCTCCCCGAATCGGAATTCAATCAATTCATTTGTCATTACCCTTGGCCCCTTGGCCTTGCTAAAACAACAGGAAATGCTGTTATTTTAATTATCAACTTTCACTCTTAAAATTTTATAATATTTACTTTAATTAAAAATATTTAATTCTTTTATACGTACGTTGAGATCAGTAATCATATTTTTTATTTTTAAAAAATATTGAGTACTATAATAATAATTAATTAATAATTTTATTAATTAATTATATAATATTTTAAATTTTTAATCATAAATCATTATGATTTTTTGAAAGATTTTAAATTCTATAATAATAATTAATCAGTAATTCTTTAATTAATTTTATGATATTTTAAATTTATAATTATAATATAATTCATAAAAGAATTAAAACATATTTTCTTTTAACTCATGTATTTTGTTCATTGCATCACAAATAATAAAAGTAACAGTTTATGTTTGATGTTTATTGCCCTCTATGTTTGAATATTTGAAATGGGAAATTACTGAATGATAAGTAAATATAATTTTAAGAAGAAAATAAGAGCTCTTAATATCCGGACTCAAAACACAAATACAAAAAGTAGTGGGTGAATTGGTGCGTCCCCGCGAACAGTGGCATTTTCGCTGCTATATGATTAAACCTTAATGAGGCCGATCAATGCAATCTTTTTATAAACTGTGTTATTGTTAACTTCCAATTCTGTTCACGACATGCGTATCCTCCTCCTGCCCCCCATCTCTCCCTGATGTTATCTCCCTCTCTCTCTTCCACATTCATACTCTGAGACATGACAGTCTCTACTCTCCTTTACACGGTTTTGATTTGATTCTTACATCTACTGTTGTCTCCAACTCCCATAGCTAAAAACCTTCATCCTCCATGGCTGATTCCACCAAGTACCTTCCTGTTGGTGGCGCAATCCCACCCTCCGATTTCAAGACCTTCTTCTCTCTTCTCAAAACCAGAAAAACTGCGGCTCTTGGCTATGGCTTCATGATTGCTTTTGTTGCTCTCACCGTTTTCCTTGCGTTTTCTCCTTCCCCAAATGCTTCCTCTCCCTGGTTCACCAACATCTTCGCCTCTACCTCTACCTCTTCCACCCCTACTTCCTCTAATCCTCACTTCTCTTCCCTTTTCTCTTTCTTTTTCCCCCGCACCACCTCTTCCCCTCATCCTCCCTCCACTCCTACCCCGCAAACCAACGTTACTTCTAGATCTGCTAATTCCACTTCTCAGTTTCCCAGCTCTACAAAAGATTCATCCGAACCAGTCTCTCTTCTCAACCAAACTCTAAGCTCAGGGAATTCGTCCCAGGATCCGCTTCCGAGCTTCAATCACACGATAATTTCTAGCTCAACTCCCCCCGAGTTAAGTAATCTGACAGCAGATTCGCTGGTGAAGCCACCCGTTGTTCAAAGTCACGAGCAGACTTCGGGAAAGTCTGCTGTAGCTACATCTCTGGAGGCTAATCGAACTACAGTTGCTGCCCCGCCGCCTGAAATCTCACTCGCTCCTCCTCATCAAGGAGCCCCTGCAGCCACCCCCGTTCAAAATGTTAGCTCTGCATTGAAATCTAACTCGCCGGTCAAGACTAGCCCCGAGAAATCGAGTGATTATACGGCTTCCCTGGCAAAGAAACGGAGCGATGGGACTGGTACGAGGCAGAAGGATGACTTGATGGAATCTCTGATGAATTGTGATTTGTTTGATGGAGAATGGGTGAAGGATGATTCTTATCCACTTTATGCTTCATGCGATCTGGTAGATGAACAATTCAAATGTATTCGGAATGGCAGGCCTGATAAAGACTATCAGAAATACAAGTGGAAACCTAAGGATTGCACCCTCCCAAGGTATGTTAGTCAGTTAGTCTTGATAAATTTAAAGCCTTGTCGATTATTTCGAATGAAACGGTCGCTTCGGGATTTATCTGAATTCTGTTATTCTGTGATTGGCTGGAAGTGTTTAGGCATTAAGCTTTTTCTATTCGATAAACGTTTGTGCCAGTAGAACTCCACAAGATTTGCCCATTGCTCCATTTGATCTTGGTGATTCAGTTTGTTTGTTGGTACTAGGGCCAGCTTGTAAAATTACTCTTGCATTTTCTTTATTCGGGATCCCAATTTGATGAAAAGAGCAAAAATGCGCACATTTAGGTTGGATGGGCATCGAATGCTAGACTTGTTGAGAGGGAAGCGACTGGTTTTCGTGGGCGATTCTCTCAATAGGAATATGTGGGAATCTCTTGTATGCATACTGAGAAACTCTGCAAAAGATAAAAGAAAAGTTTACGAAACAAATGGCAGGGTTCACTTCCGAGGCGAAGCCTTCTATTCTTTCATATTCGAAGTAAGTACTAATTTCTTCGGCTTGTTTCCGTTTATTTGATTGTCGTTTCCCTTTCTGGATTAATGCATATGTTTTTCCATGTGTCATTCCATGAATGTCTCGCTGATGTTGTTATTTGGGTGTCGATGGTGGATTAGGATTACAAATTCTCCATAGAGTTTTTCGTAGCGCCATTCTTAGTTCGGGAATGGGAGGTAACAGACAAGAACGGAACAAAGAAGCAAACTCTTCGCCTCGATTTAATTACGAGGGCCTCAAATCAATACAAAGATGCAGATATCATCATCTTCAACACTGGCCACTGGTGGACCCATGACAAAACTTCCAGAGGGTAATTAAATGAATTGCAGTTTTCTCTTCACTGCATGTTGCTGCTATTTATTTAGTCTCATCTCCTTATCAGTATATTTTCAGTCTAAAACTCGCTGAAGTAAAACAAATTTCCCCGTGAAAATTTCCAGGAAAGATTATTACCAAGAAGGTAGTCACGTGTATGAGGAACTAAATGTGATTGAGGCGTTTCGAAGAGCTATAACAACTTGGAGCAGATGGGTTGATGCCAACATAAATCCATCCAAGTCTTTGGTCTTCTTCAGAGGCTACTCTGCTTCTCATTTCAGGTAAACTCATATTATATTGAATCACCGATCGATTTTGTTATAAATTCAGGACCATTGAGAATGTATCTCTTGAGCACTGATTTGAGAAAACCTTGGAATTCTGATGTGGGTGCAGTGGTGGACAATGGAATTCAGGAGGGCAATGTGACAATGAAACAGAGCCGATTAAGAACGAAAAGTACTTGAGAGAATATCCACCTAAGATGATGGTGTTGGAAAAGGTTTTGAAGAATATGAAAACCCATGTAACGTACCTAAATATTACGAGAATGACAGATTTCAGGAAGGACGGGCATCCCTCGATGTATAGGAAGCAAAACCTATCGCCAGAAGAAAGGAGATCGCCACATATGTTCCAAGACTGCAGTCATTGGTGCCTTCCTGGTGTTCCTGATGCATGGAATGAGATTCTTTATGCTGAGCTTCTTTTGAGACAATATCGAAATCAGCATCAGCAGCAGAACCGACCATAGGTGAACGAACTTTTCCTTTCAATGACTTCAAGCTTAAGGCAAGGCCAAATAAAAATTAAAAAATAAAAAGACAAAAAACAAAAACAAAAAGAAGAAAGCAGTATGATATTTTTTGTCCCATCCTTATACACACACGGTGTAAGAAACAGTCTTTAGTCATTTTTTTTTTAGGTGTATAGAAATTTGGAAAGTTCAAGTGAATATGCTAGTGGAGACAAAATCAAAGAGAATCGTACCTTGAAGATTTGTTATATTATATTTTTATAGAAGTTCTCCTACTGGTCAAAGGGTCGCAAGGCGGGGAGTTGTCTGTTATTGTAAATCCCTTGTGTTCCCAGTTTTTCTCCTCTCCTGAACGGTTAAGTCGTACTGTAAATCAAAAATCAATTCATGTTGAAGCAGATTCTTGAGATGATTTGTTGGCGCACCCATTTATTTTATTCTTCTTAATATTTTAAGATGGCTCTAGACATTTATTTAGGACGGTTAAAAGCCGAAACATCACTTACGTTGATGATATGTAGTTATCAACTCTCTCTAAGTTATAGTATTTAATGAATAATATAGACAACTAATTTGTAGGATTAAAAAAATTATTTGAGTTGGATATTTAAATAAGAATGTGTTAGTTTTCTTAAAATCTTCTATAATAATTTATATTAAAATATCTTTTTTGATAAAAATGCCTATAATATGTTAAATTAATAGAAAGAATTAGAATAAATAATTATAAATTTAAAAAATAAGATTAATTAGGCTTTTATATTTAGAATTAAAGTAAATTTTAAAAAAAATTATATATTCAAAATATAAAATTGGAGATAATTTTTGAAGATAATTCTATTTGAGATATGTATTGAGTAAAGTATAGTAACGGGCAAAGTCTTCATAATGAATACATGTGGGCTGGGAGGAAATGTATATATATTCAGTCCTGTGGACTGGACTAGCGGGCTCTTCAAGTTATATTTCATTTGCTGAACCCCATGGCACCCCTCAAATTCTTCTAACTAGATACGTCTACCCGTGTGTGCTTCATAGAATTTAAAGAATGCCGTTGTTTGTTATCATTGAATGGGGTGATTTATGACGAAGTTGATGATATATGCATTGATGTTGAAATAGATAATTGAGATTTGTCCTTATAGAGAACGGATATACCACCCTTTTCCATCTTCATTTATTAGCAGTTCAACTGGTCTTATTAACAGTTGCAGTTGTAGATACCAGCCATGTCGGTTATGAACATATTGTGTGATTAGCATCATACTAACGACACCATTCTAGGAGGGTTATGCTCCTTTGTTTCCTAACTTCAGACATGTCTGTAAATGACGCTCTGTTCCTTCCCCAAGAATTGGGAGAAAGCCCATCTTTGAGGAAATGAGAGCACGCCCATTTGTACGTACGTGGAAATGGGTTGTTTTTTCCCAGGGGTACTTGCAAACAAGGATGTCAAGGTTAAAACTTAGAGAAAGCGCTGGCCATGAGAACGGAGAAGGGAAACAAATTAGCTGGCCATTTATTTTATTTAGGTTTTACTTTGTCAGCCTGCCATTCCTGATAGCGCCGCTCCCTATATGCAACTCTCGCCAAGACGACGTATGGTGATGTCCTCACAATTCCTCCAATAATTTAGTCTGCCTATAATATAGGATGTGTTACTCTATATGAATCGTTTCTTTTACATCGTTCCCCTGGATTTCAATTCCTCAATGGCTCTCAAACCAGGAGTTCAAATATAATTAAAGATCACGCGGGACTCATTCTCACTAGTTGACCCCCTCCTTTTATTTATTTCTCTCCGTCGAGTATTTGAAGGGAGATTCAGATCTTGAGCGTTGAAATTAAACTGCATTCTTCTTCAACACGCATTTGCATATTCTTTGGCATGGGAGTGACGTGGCTATATTTATTGGATACCCTAGTTTCACGTAGATTTACAACCTGCAAAAGGGTGCCCTACGATAGTCTATGACGTGAATATATAATAGATGGCTGGCATTCAAACAATTATGATGCCATTGCCACCCATCCGTTGCATTTACGTCGCCCCCCACTTTAAATGTCGACCTAACAAAACTCTGAAGATAATAGCTGCTTTCCCCATTAGCTTTTTCGTTTTCCTTCACAACTTTACCCATCCCAATTTATTATCGCAATCATCATCATATCTCCCTTTCCCATTTCCCTCCACCCCAAAGCCCTTTAAAATCATCCCTTTCTATGTCGCTATTCCTATCCCAATTCCTTAATTATATGATATGTCCTCCCCCCATTTAACCGCCAACCAAAATAGAGACTCTGGAGAGTCATCCACGCAAAGCCTTCAACATAGCACATCAAACCCACCAAACTCGACAACAAAAAAATGCATCGTGTTTTTTTGCCTCAGCGATTGCTTTTTTTTTTTGTTGCCCATCCGAATCCGACCCGCGTCGCACACCTGGTTATGGTGGGTGAGTCTCCCAACGAAAATTTTCTACGTACGCCAAGGCTCAAACTCGAGACCTCGCTTAAGTGATACCGAGCCGCTTACCACTCGGACCAAACCCCATTGGTATCTCAGCGATTGTTAAAAAAGAGAAGATCGTCCATACATACATCCCTCGTAACTCCACCGCCCAGGAGCTAGCGCGAACAAAAAGAATGGACGAGGATAACAAAAACTATTTACAACCTACAACACGAGAGCGCATGTCTTTTGTCCTTTCTATGTTCCAAATATGTGATACATAATCAAAGCAAACATCAAAAGTGGGTCCATTGGAATTGGATCACGAAGCCGTCTGATGAGCCTGGGCCTGGTGAGCTTGGGCTTGACCGTTGCTGAAGGGTACCATTCCGGGCTTGCCGAGAGACAGAGCTACTGGGATTCCAGACGCACTGCTTGGGCAAGTGGCGGTCGCCGTCGCGGTGGATGTGGCTCCGGCGATTGAAGATTTTGTAACGACCCTCTCACAGGAGGGACACATGGTGAGAGTGGTGGCCGGAAGCTGCATGTAATACGGCTGTGATGCCTTTAAAGCCCGTAATTCTTGAACCTCCTTCTGTAGCCTCCTATTCTCCTCCGTCAACGTCTCGCAGCATCTCTTCAAATACTCACAATCTACTTCCGTCTGCTTCAATTTCGTCCTTTTTTTAATATATGAATGGACCAAAAAAGTAGTTAGCCTATTGATTTATTTTTTTTTATTATGAATAAAAGGATGAAGGAAAAGTCGGTTCCTATTTATATTTTACCTAGCACGTCTATTTTGGAACCAAACTTCCACTTGACGAGGACGAAGGTTCAACTGCTTCGCCAGAGCAAGTTTCTGCTTCTGCAGACGAGGGGAAAAAATTTTGCGATTATAATAAGTTAATGATGACAAAGACGGAGAGAAAGAAAGCCGTGGAGCCTGAAACTCGGACTTACTGGGTTGAGAGTGGTGTGTTCTTTGAAGCTCTCTTCCAGGAAAGCGGACTGTTCCTTAGACAGTCGGAGTTTCTTGCGAGTTGATCCGTTTTCGTCATCGTCGCTGGGTCTGTCGGCGTTGCCCTCGTGCTCTCTCTTGTAACTGCCGGTGCCATGACTATTTCCGACGAGGAAATCCATGTGAAATGATGAGATCTCACTGTTGGGAGATGAGATTGCCGCAGCATCGTCGGCCTCATCTAGGTCCGCCGGCGCACTGTTCACATCCAAACCCCTCGCAGTCACCACTCTATCTGATGAAATATCTTCGCCACCCACTGTCACGGCACAAAATATTATGACAAGAATGAGACAAAAGGAATAACCATCACAAGAAACAAAAAAACGAAAGCAATAACAACATCTTCAGCGAAACAAGCAGAAGGAGAAAATGAAGGGGGAAAGAGAGATTACATGGACGGGAGAGCCAAGGAATTGAAAGGCGCGGTGGTGGAGGAAGAGGAGGGTTTGGAGGAAGCGGGGTGAAGGGAAGAAGATCGAGCTGAACAGGAGGAGCTGATGAAGTCCGATGATCTTCATCGCCTTCTCTGTGATGATTCCATCTGGTGGCAGCGGCGAGGGGTATGCAAAAGGAAGGTTCTTGGCGGACCATGTTGGTGAGCTTGTCAAGAAAAGAGAAGGGTTTTGGTGCGTCCCCTAAACTCAAGGCCAACTCCATATATGTTTCAGGCTCAATGGCATGAAGTAAATAAGGATTAGGGGGGTGGCTTTAGGCTTTGGGAGGCTTGAGGCTAAGCGTAGTAGACGTTCTTTTTTTCTTGGTGAAAAGCGAAGGAACTCAACAAGTCAGCAGCACAAAGTTGAAAGGAGATAGTGCATATATATTGCAGAAACCGCTCCAACACCCCCTTTTTATTTCTTCTCTGCCCTGTCTACCTCGTTCTAGGAGTAAGCAAGCATTGACCCACAAACCACAATTCCGACTTGACAAACGCACGTGACTTCTATTTATTTGAACACCTCGCATTTTCAAGTTTTACAATTAATGCTTCTCAAATTGCATCTTTTCTCCCTTTTTTAATCACACTAGGAAGTGGTCATCAATCAGTGCAGAACAGCCGCATACTTAATTATTTTCTATCCATTCTTTGTCTCATCTGGTTCGCCCCTTCTGTATGCATACAGTATTTTTAAATATTTTGAGAGCGACATGTCGGATGACCATCGCAATAATCGATGTATAAAAGAATAACATTCATACTAAGCCACTATAACGTAAGTTCTGGATTATGGTATTACGTATCTCCCAAGTAACGCACGAACCCACGTCTTCAGGAGAGGAATGGTCTTTATAGCTCTATGTACTTAGTATATTTATTACTCCTCCTTATCTTTAATATAAAAACTAATTAATCTTTTAATAAATTAAAGAAATCAGATAAATAAATAATTTTGAGATGAAGACAGCAGTACCAGGTTAGTGCAGATGTACATGGAAATCAAAATAATTTGGGTAAATGAAGAGCAGCGCTGTGGTTGAGCATGAAGTGATAAATGCGTTGGATATATACTGACAAGGGATGACACAAATTGAAGAGGTTCTACCAAACAAAAGTCCAGAAAGCATCATGATGACGAGGGGAAAATGATATATCAGATACAGAGAGAGAAATAGGGACCTGTTGTCTTATTGACTAACTGGTATACATGCCACTTTTAAATCCATAAATACTCCATCCTCGTCATCATTATCGTCCTTCTCATCATGCCTCCCCATACGATAAAAGTCTTTAAAGACGATTATTTGCCTCTCGTGCCACATTCGCTATAAACCAACCATGTGGGCTCCCACTCACTAATTTTTTCTCTTTGGCTCTACGCGCATGGGTTCAACTATCAAACCAAAAGCTTATGCTGTTTGCAAGTGAGATTAATGAAGCATGCTTATTAAATACCACCTACGACCGCCGCTAAGCGGCCAACCGCAGCGGTGCTGCTTTTGCAGATATCAGCTTTGTCATCCGCTATATATATATATATATGATCAGGAAAAATCTACTATATCTTTCCTAAGAAGATAAAAAAAATGAACAAGAGCGAGAAGTGAGGAATAAGGGGGGAAAAGAAAGTGAAAAATGATTGGGAAGGAAGGATCCGATGATTAGTAGAATGGTGAGGGGTCGTAGAAGGGTGGGGAGACAAGGCGACCAGCGTTGTCAGCTTTGCCATGGTTTGGCAATACAAGTAAAGGGGAGTGTGAAAGTAAGTAAGAAGAACATAAAAGGAGAAGGTTCTTTTGAAGCTTTTGAAGCGGCCGCTCAATCCTGTCATAAAAACCAGGGAGCATCCAATGAGACGAAGCGTGGGGACGTCTCCAAGCAATCAACACATTAGCTAACCCTATTTGTAGGCTTTATTGGATTTTGAAAAGGATTACTGCTACTCCCATACATGTCCTTCCCAAAATATATAATTAATATTTTCTTTTTAATTTTTGTCATTCTTCATAATTAATGAGCCAACTTTTACTTAATTATATATTCTTTAACTCTTAACCGACGGTAGATTTGGAAGGTGCTACTGCTACTCCCATCCATGTCCTTCCCAAAATCGTGCTCTTAATCATTTTTTAATAAGGCATTTGATAATTTTAAAAAGCGGTATATATTTTTCTTTTATATGTGTTTGTTTGTATTTAATAAGGGAGAATGCTCTCTCTGTCCCAAAATATAAAACTATTTTTTTTAAAAATTATTTTATTCTAAGGTATATTATCCTTTTTAATTTGTCTCAATAATAAATATTTTTATAATATTTTACCTTTATTTAATTTTAGTATCTCTCAATAATAAATATATTTTACTCATTATTCACTCTATTATCCAACCACTTTAAATGCGGCCATATTTAGAAAGAAAAATAAGTTTCATACATATTTATTATTTTCAATTAATTATAATTATTTTCTTAAAAAACACGATTTAATTGAATTGATCTTATATTTTAGGATGTAGAGAGTAATAATGTTGGGGTGAGTGTATTTAATAAGGATAATATACAAGGCAGAGGCTTGGGGTGGGGTGGGGTGGGGTGGGGTGGGGTGGGGTGGGAGGGGAGGCAAGGGGAAGGGGGGGTGGGTACTTGACAATAGGGGAGATGGCAATAATTGAAGTGAAGCAGGCTTTAATGATAAGGTGCAGGGGGCAGAGAAGGATGTGTGCATTATTGGGTGGGGCCCTCTTCCCTTCAACGAACCATTTAATTCCCCCATGCATTCCCCATATTGCCCACCTACCCCCCTTCTCCCGCCCTGCCTTCCCCCTTCTTCTCCTTTAAAAAAAAATACTCATCTAATTGTACTTATAATTCACTTTTAAAATATTTTAGACAGAGAAAAAAATATTAAAGTCCTAAGTCTTTGGATGTGTCCTTCGTTATTCTTGACGGATAATGTGAACAAGAACTAAGTAACATCTCAACTTGGAACTCAGGATGGGATTGACTTTGGAAGTCGTGTTGGCGTGTTATAGGAATTAACACGGCTTGCAGGGGCATGCTGGTCTTTTTACCAAGTGATTGTACATGGATTGGGTGACAAGTGTGGCTGATGACGTGCGTGAATATGAAGTATTCTTATTTCCCCCCTAAGAAATGCTACCCACCATAGCAACGGACGCACAATATCTCAGGGGGACCATGTATCGACTGATGCAGCCAGTTGACTAATTAAGTATGACTTTGGATATTGCTAATTTATGCGATCAGAATGAGGCAGGGCCAAGACTAATGGGTGCTTCACGTGGGAACGCTTTGAATTGGCAAATGGAGTGCAATCCTGGGCCTTTTCCCTTTCACTTCTTCTCCCCTCTGCTCATTTTTTCATACATGTATTTGTTTATTCCTCTGGGTATTCTTGGTCTTCTCACGACACGGAACCACACACGGTGGGTTATATAAAATAGGGACATTTTACACCGTATCATCCATGGCTCCATTTTATGATTTTGAGTTCCCCCCCCCCCCCCAACTATCAACGGTGTACGATCCTCCTTGGCCGTCATTCAAATTCCAGTGACGGAGGAGCCTTGCTGGGATAATGATTAGAGTTTCGTCTCAGCCTGAAAGGCTTGACGTGACGGGTGTGGTCACGAAAATCAAACACCACCTTCGACTTTTAAACCTTTACTATCTCGGATTCATTTGGGATTTCGTCAATTAAATAAAAAAACAGGAACAAATTGGAGAAATATCTAATATGTAAAATTTAATTGGTTAGAATCAGACTCCTGGTATTCTATATTTAGAAAATTTATAGAGTAATAAGATTCTGCGTAAATAAAACTTTATTATATTATTTTTATTAATAAAATTTTTAAATAAAAAAATTCCTTCCAGTCTTCCAAAATAAAAAAGGATGAAAACTCCAAAAATAAAGTTGAGGAGGTAAGAATCAAGTCATATTATTAGGATTGTCGTATGTATCACTTACTCAATCACGCATGAATAATCATATACCCTCCTCCTCCACTAGTAATATATTGGAAAGTTAAATTTTAGATAAAAATGGAATATAAATATAAGTCTCTTAAATCTTATTTATTATTAAAAGGTCAACAAAATGAAAGTCCCCATTGCATTTCATAGAAAGAAAGAAATGAATAATAATGGAAGCATATATATATATATATATATATGATTGATTTGGGGGGAAGTGTTGTATCCGTGGAAGCACGTGGGTTGGCCCCCGGATGGGATATGCAATGGCGAAGGGGCCTGGGCCAACAGCTTTCTTCTCTTGCAAAATAGTATTCCCTCCGCTGCTTACCTCCCTAATTTTTGCCTATCACCTATCACTTATCACTTATTTGCCCTCGCCCTCTCAATAATAGATTTTCATAATATTAACGGGATTAGTCCAAATGATAAACGATTCGGTATCGTTTAAACGAAGTCTTAAATTTGAGCATTGGCATATATAAAAAAATCCTGTTAACAGACTCACCCGCCATAGCCAAGTGCGCGACGGGAGTCGAATCCGGATGTAGTCGGAGGCAAAGCTCCGGTGAACCAAGTGGGCAAAAAAAAAATAGGTTTCCAAAATTAGAAGATCATCGATTCGATCATACTTATAATATTTTGTAGTTAGTTGCTGCAATAAATGAATCAACGGACACGTAGGAGGGATGCACTCTCTATTAGGATTTTGCATAAAGACCGCGACCATATACGCCTATTTAACCAATAAAAAAAATTATCCAACTCAAAAAATATAGGTCGAATAAGATATTGGAGTATAAAATTCAGCCCATCTTTATTAGGGCTAGGCACCGGGAAGATGATACTTTACCCATGCTCACCCTTCTTTTACTTTTTAATTTTTCCCTTAGATGATACACTTAGAGGAGAAAATATGATAGATACTATTGACTAAATGATCATTTTACAAATATAAGTAGTTAAGTAAGTAAATTATATCCTTTAAAATTTATAATGATTTCTTTTTTCTTTTTTTAAATCTGCTAACAATCATATAATTACATTAAAAATTATAATTGTTTATTTTAATTTTTTAAGATGCTTCGTCCTTGTCAATTTTGGGGAGATTAATGCAAAGTTACAATTACAAACTATTTAGAGTTTAAGTTTTTTTTTTATATGCAATTGACTCCAAGACTTTAATTACTATCTTTTTGTTCCATTATTTTTAATGAATTCTGTATAGTATTTAACTATCAAAGACATATGAATATGATATTATTTTATAAATTCATAATTGTATATTTTTTCCTACAATATAAGCAGGACATTACCACTTGACCATCGAAACCCGCCTATATCTAACCCGATATAGTTAAGACTTTTACTAGGTAGAGTCAGACATTTCTTTGGCCCTACCCAATGCATAGCCTTACCAATACACACCCCTACTCTCTACAACCATTCGCACTCCCTCACTAACCCTATTTGTTTCATCATATATACAACTCCTCTTCTAAATGGAGACACCATGATTCCTAATCACGGGCACGTGCTTCTACACTTGTCACGTGCATGATGATGATTAATGCAGCATAGGCTACCACTGCTACATCATGATATGATCAGCGTACTTATTCTGCATCAATTCATCAACATATATTATTGTTTGTTACCAACATGTGTGTGTGTATTAGGGTTGTATCAGATCCCACGCAAAGTCACCTGATATGCAAAACGTTTCTAATGAAGAGCAACATTTGGCTGTATATGCACCTAAAAGCTAATATTCTGATATGAACGACTAGTCATCAAATTATTCCATACAGAAAAGACAAATAGTCACGTACGTCTTCTCATGTCAAAGATAATGATGGACCTGATCGGTGGTTGATATTCATTCCCTTAATTATTTTCCCAGGCTTTGTACGTCCCAACCAAATGTATACCAGACTTCTCCCGCCTTATATATCATTCCAATTCTTTGCCATCAATTGCCTCATAAAGCTAAAAGAGACAAGACTCTCAATACGTGAGAGAGAATTTCTTATTCTTGCTTGATTGGGGGTACTATAACACTTCAATTCACTTTATTAACGTTCAGATAATAGGATATATATATATATATATATGCTCACAAATTCTCAACAACATTGAAACCTTTCATGATGTTTCCTTCAATCTCATAGTAATCTCAACCATGATTGTCGGGGTCGGAGCGAGGGAAAAGAGAATGTCTAAAGTTCATTTTGACCAGAGAAATTAAAGTTGTTTTCCTCAACGTGACTTGATGAAGCTCTCAAATGTTGATATCCTGAATCACGATGAAGTGATGGTCAAATGAGCTAAAGTCTTTCTTTCTGAATCGCGGGCATGCATTCATTCCTGAATTCTCAGGGAGCACAAAGCATATCACCACAATGATAACGATAATGACTACATTAATAATTAAAAATTGTCTGAAAAGATAATCATGACACAATAAATCAAATCAAAGGAATATATATAAGAATACTGCTTTTCAATATATATATATATATTACATACAGAGGAACATTGAGGCATGGAATTAAAGGAAGAAAGGACATCATGGGAATGTTTGGTAACCGTGATGAGTGTGGATCGTGAATTGAGTGTGACCACAGACAACGGAAGATGAAATACTTCCAAAAGACTGAAACTTGTGTTTGTGTGTCCAACTCCAATCATGCCTTTTCCTTCACTTCTATCACTTTGTTCCCTGCTCCTTTTCTCTGACTAATTCCCATACCTCAACGTGCCTGTAATCATAAAGAATCAATCACCAACACAATTTATTGATGATCGTGATTACAATCAGCAAATCGGAGTAGCAGTCTTGTCTTGCTAATCTGCGACGTCGTTGATTTAGAGCTAAGCTTGGGCTTCCAATTAGAATTTCAGGCTCTTGAGACGGCCGGGGACCAGTCCTTTTTGGGGCTATCACTATGAATGCCTCTATCTAATTGGAACCCCACAAGAGAGAATGCTTAATTATTAGTAGGGAGGAACATCTTTACACGATCAAGAAACTTGGTATGCCGATTCAGTCCAAGCATCTGCCTCTGCATATACATACATATATATATATATATATATATATGGTTCACTTTCACAAATATATGTCAACATATTGTCGTTGGTGCGTCAAACCGTTGTGCCTGAAACCCACCATTTTGACGTAATTAATAATGAATGGTATGCATAAGGAAAAAGGAATGTCCGTCCTACGCACTAATTAGGTGCCTTGGAGAATTAAATATTGACCAATATGCTACGAAAATGGAACAAGTTTGATTGCTCAAGAAGAAACATGCTTGAAAATTAACGGAGTGTGTTAAGAGCTTACATTTGTGCTGGACACGCTGATATTATCGCAAGGAAAGGAATGATATTAAAGAAATGCATGTATCTGTTTGTCTAGATTTGGAAAATTTAGCTCAGCCGTTGCAAAGGTGATAATGAAAACATTTGTTTGGGCGGGTTAAAATTTGATTCAACCAAAATTACTCAAGCTAGTGCTTCCGTTCCGAAAGTGTTGCCTCAGTAGATGCCTTCTGCAAACAGTACAGAGTGCTACTTGATGGGGGGAAGAAGAACAGACGTGTGATCGGAGAAAGGACGGAATCGGCGAAGAATTATTAGTTATTGTTGGATAAGTTTTAGGAAATAGTGGCGCACTGGGCCCTTGTGATTTCTGACCTTATACAGTCAGGGTACAGAACCCTAGGTGTCATAATACGCTGACACCTATACAAATAATGAGAAAGAAGAATAACGAATACAATCTGCATAATCAGAGACCGGTGAGCTGTGAGTAACTTGGGCCTATTACTTTGAGGAAGATAAGGATGAACAATGCCATTAATTAAGTCGCCTATTAATGGTGAATAATGTCGTCGGGAGACTCACCTATCATAGTCAGGTGTACGACGCGAGTCGAATTTGGATGGAGTCGGGGCAAAACTCCGATGAACCGAGTGGGAAAAAAAAAAAATTAAGTCGCCTATTTAGGAAGCACGCTTTGATTAATTATGACTAAGACTAATCAAACCCCCATTTAAACAAGCTTATGAATTTTGAGGAGAATTGCTGGCGAGTCAAGATGTACAGTACCGTTGAATAATACATCAACGTAGTGGAAAATAAAATCAGAAATCATATATATAGCTCTAGCTAGCTTCCAAGTAACTTGGAGGTGCATGTGGAGTAATAACCAAACAGAATCTTCAATCAACACGGAGATTCCCTATAATGGCGTTAAGTCATGATATGTATCCCCTGCAGATATTGATTGGCATAGCTGTTGACAGTCCACAATCAAAGGCACGCCATCTAAGCATAAGCGGTTGGAAGAACACAAATAAAGGGAATGCCAAACTCCCCCGTTTTGAATGAACAGAGGAACAGAAATGGATTAAGAAGAGATTAGTTAATTGGAATAAGCAAGGAGATGACGTGTCACACGTCCTATTAGGAAACGTTGAGTTCCTAGCCACTTCAGCAAAAGGTCTCAATACAGGATTTGAACAGAGGACGGCGAGCTGCTGGTCTTCAAGTAATATCTGCATGACCGCCCAAATACTAATAATTCACAACACTTCCATTCCAAGTCAAAAGTAAAGAAAGGCCGTAATGGGTTCTCAAGTGCGTTTTGTGGGGAAAATATTCAGACTTTCGAGAAGTAAAAAAACAGCGAGTAAATCTCCGAAAGCGCATCAAATTCTATAATAGTACTGAGCCCAAATTTTTTGAAGCACAGCAACAAAAACAAGGAGGTCCAGATGAGCAAGAGCAAAAGGCTGAGAGGCAAATGTGATCCGTTTCCTCACTTCTTCTCCCCCCCCCCCCCCCAACAAAAAAAAATTATCATTGAATAATATCCAGAGAGAGACCAATTTTTGTTGTGTTGAATGGGTAAGTTAAATGCATTCATACCCCGAAGTCTATCCAATCCAAGAAATACCAGAATGTCGTACTATTCAACTCAACCATTGTAAATATGGATGATAAACCACTTTTCATTGTGCTCGCTGTTGTTAGGGCAATTGGATGATGGCCTGTTCGTTTCTTCATGTTTTCTCTCACCATATGCAAGATAATGGTGAAATTGGCGAAGAAGAGGAATTGACAGATTGGGGTGGCCACAATGAATAAGAGGAATCAAGATAGAGTGGGAAAGGTATTTTGATCTTGCGATGTGCATAACATTTCATTCTACTATTAATTAATAAACGTACTCTAATGAACAACTTCTTCAAGCATTTCATTTTTTTTTCAAATACCAGATCTATTTTTATTGCTCATTTCCATTCTCTTTTCCTATTTATTTTGTCCTATTCCAATTCCTTTCAAAATCTTACCCCCATGATACGTTCACTAGAAAACGTGCCCTGGCATCAGCTCAAAGCAACACATCTATGTAAAACCGCTAGGTTCTTTTAAATACTAGAGATTCTTATCAAGCTTGAGAAAACGAAATTGAAGACCAAGAACTCATTCATTAGGATAAACCAAGACCAGCGTATCTCTTTTGGACATCAAGAATAAACGGGACTGTCAAATATGCAGGTAATTAAATTTTATCGCTTAAGCCTAATAATCCAATATCTGCGCCCCAGTGAAGAACAACCATATTCCACCAAAGGTATTCCCGAAGGCTTAATATAAATGAACATTATATTAGTTTCAAGAAGAGCTCCTTCCGATACAAACACAGTACATTATCAGTCATAAGGGTAAAAAGTATTTGAAATGAGTTGTGATCACCCCAAGGAAATTCTTCAAGAGAACTTTGCATCCTAATCATTCTAGATTGAATAGTGAAACAAAGCAAATGCTTGAGTGCTGAGAACAATTAGGATGCTTGCTTAGACAGATAAAGACAAGGTTAGAACTACATAGCCTAAGTAGGAATGAAACTAATCATAAGATTGCTTTCTCTCCTCGCACTAACTTGCCAAGCTGATGACTATTGGTTATAAATATAACAATACCATATAATCAACCTAATACACACACACAAACAAACAGTACCATGGCCATTTAATTGGATCATTTAGTTAGCCAGACAAACCAAAGATGATTGACTCTCAAAAGCTCTATCCTTAAACAGGGATAAGTGACAATTCTGAAGCTTCTAAAACCATCTTATAACTATCAAGGGTTGAAGTAAAAGGAGAATACTTCATTAATATAAAGCCATATAAAGGCGAGTAGCACTTACATAGCTGTTGGAATATTATAAATTTGTGCACTACAGGAAAGATAATAACGATAAAAATATTTTTATCAGTTCAAACGTCTTCGCCTGGGAGCCCGAGAATCTCCACTATCCACATCAGAAACCCGAGATGCGTCATTTCTCCTCCTGGAAGAGGATGTTGACAAGGATACCATGGAATCAATTTCTACATTAGTGTCTACTTGACTCTCTGAGCGTATAACGGCAGCAACACTTGAAAAGGAATCTCTATCATCCACCGGTGGAGGCTGCTCTTGGTTTCTACCTATAGAATGGCTACGGATATATGCCTCAACAAATCTCTCGGCAGAACTCAGAGCTGATGAAAGAGAAGAAAGTGTTGTTCTTTGTGACTGTGTTCTTCGGCGTAAAAGGGATTGAAACCTGCGGTTATCCCCTGCCTCAGGGCCACCACCAATGTTGTTTTGAGTTAAGTCCACTACATCATCTGCAATTTCCCCATGAATATGCTCTCTCCGTAATGCTCGAGAGGTCAAAAATCTATTTAACAAGGTAGTGGTTCTGTCGGCTGCTTCCCTGGCATTTTCAGGCTCATGCGGCTGGCCTACATCTCGAGAGAGATCGAATCTACTTCCAAGACGCCGAATCAACTCTTCCACTGGGAATGCAAATGCATTTCGATTAATGGTTTGTCTCAGACTTTCAACACGCCTAGCATGGGGTCTAAGAGGGACTTTAAGAGTAGGATCTTCCTCTGGTAGACGGACATTGTTTCCACGACCATATATTGGTGTAACATTTTTAAATGTTACCTCTCCCTTGCAAACTGGACATTCCTTAGCATCTGAATGGACATGTAGCCAACGATAGAGGCATGGCCAACAAAACAAATGACCACAGCAAGTCACAACAGGATCTCTAGCCAGGTCCAAACAGATATTACAATCAAAAAAGCTCCCATCATTTCCACTACCCTTTTCAACATCATCCTTCTTATCTGATGCTTCATCCTCCGTAACACCATTGTTTATCTCACATGCTTTTGGTGCCACCTCTGTCCTATCTTCAGCTGCCACGCTTCCTTCCCCAGCCTGCAACGCACTTCCATTACCAGGGTTGGCCAGCAAATGATTCAATTCCGTTGAGATATGTTGGACTTCAGGCGAAAAGATAAAGCTACGATGAGGTTCAGGAGGACTAATGTGAAGATGCCGCCACCTCCACCTCTGTCGAGTCCTATGTCTAACTGATTCGCTAAACCTAGGCTCTTCAATCCAATCCTCTAAGCTCACGGATTCATTGGTTATGGAGCCAGCTGCTGGCTCTGGATCAGGACCCAGATTCAAATCAAGGTTCATCGCGTCCGATGTCTCTTCCCCCATTACAATTTCAATGAGCAGGAATTAAAAAAGCTTACTTTATTACGAATTCTGACGAAACAATGTCAGGAAGATAACGAAGCGAAACCACAAGAGAAAATCTTAAGAAAACATAATTAAATTACGAAACCTCGACTTTATTACAAATTACAAATTGGGGGAGAAAGGAAAAAAATAAAAGATCGGAGAAACCCTCAATTGGTGACAGAATTGAACAATCAGGAATGAGAATAGCCCAAATTTGCAACACGGTAGATCAAAAACCCTAACTCCCGCACAAACACGAACGAACTCAGATCCAAAACCCAAGGTTGGACGCAATCGAAATAAAACCCCACGCCCAATTGCTCGAATTCAATTCAATTACAGGAAACTCATATCGAAAGGACATCGGAGAAAATCTTATAAAGGGCAATGAAGCTACGTGGGAAGAGTAACCGAATTGGGTTTCGAGAAAACGGGTTTAGGTATAACAGATGAATAGAAAAAAAAGAAGAAGAAGAAAGACGGGAATTTTATTGGTGGGAAGGGAAGAGAGGATAGCTACAAAACTTGGGAGGGAGGGATAAAACCTGGGCTGCGACTCGTGACGGGCGACGTTGACGATCAGCTCGCACCTACTCCAATGGTGAGGAGGGGAGGCCTAAGTGGAGCTAGGTCGGAGTAGAGCCGAGCATTATGGGTCTCCTTGGCTCAGCAATCTAATGCGGGAAGAGAGAAAGAGGAAGAGGGTTTAGGAGATGGGTGTATGGAATGAAAGAAAAGTCACCACCACGCAGGGTAGAAGGGGGAAGAGAGGAAAGAGAAGATCAGGAGGGAGCGCTTATGATCTCATTCAACAGATTGAGTTGAACGGCTGTGATGAAAAGTGTCCAACCTTGTGACGAGTGACGAGGGACTCTGGTTGAGCTCTAAACAGAATCAGTGACTAGCTGCGACTCAACTTTATTACTCCTCCTCCCATTAATATATAAATTTGATTAAATTAATAAAATTAATTAATATTATATATTTTTTAAATATTTTAATTATCTTTTTTTAAATCTATCTCCTCCTTTATTTGAGTATTTTTAAGTGAATAATAATAATAATAATTTTAAAAAATATTATTAGAATAAAAATTAATTTTTTAATTAAATTATATATTAAATAATAATGGAGTATTATATGGTAGAATCCGGGCCTTTCATAATAACCATACAAGTTCGGACTTGGGACCAACTAGTTTGGGAATTCAAGCAATTTGGAAACTCGCAAAACTTTTTCCGCCTCTCCCCACTATAAACGATACTAATCCTTGTCCTACTGTTCTTCCTTATTACCATCGGGTAAATATTCAACTGTAGAAGATATTTTGTCACTTTTAAAACAGGATTTATTGTTTTAGTGTTTGATATATATAATATTTGTTATATAACAAAATTTATTTGATTTATATTTGTTAATAAACTTAATTCGTGAGATACAATTGTTAATTTCTTTAAGAAAATATAACTAGTATACTCACGTAATTTTTAACGTGAAAGATAAAATTTGTCACGGGTGTTAGTAGTGTTCTCTTTTTTTCGTTAATATGGTTGGGGCTGGTGTTGTACAGGCCATAAAATAAGCAGAAGGTATTTTAAAGAACCTAGGTAGCATAAAAAAAAAGATCATTAATTGAAGAAACGGAGATTAAAACTAGGCTGCGTGAGGAGGGACAGGGGTGTGACAGGAGTGAGACGATTGCATTAATAAGATGGTCAAGCTCTGGCATGTCGTCGGGCTTAAAATCTGAAGCTAGGCATGTGAACGTGAACGTGAACGTTCGAGTAAGTGATGAATGGACCAATGGAGGGAACAGTGTTTAAAATCCTAGGCATGAACTTGTGCTCAGCTTCTAACCTTTGGATTTACTATTTAGGTGGCAAAAGGCTTAGGCCTCTCCAATGCTCTCATCTTGAAGTTTTGTACGTAAATATTTATATGGTGGCCCAATGCATTGTATTGTACCCAAATGACACCATCTCAAACTTGTATAGTTTACCCCAACATTCTCCACTGACTGTTGCTCTACAGTTTTTGGATATCAAACCATGATGCCAGAGGAAAATTTGCCTTTAGACAAAAGTTTATATGTTCATAAAATTTGAGTGCTTGTTACCTACGGGTTAAAGTTAGATGTAGCAGGAAAGGAAAGTTTAATTACTCATGTCACAAATCAATATTTAATTTTTTATTAAAAAATATGTCTACATTTAATATTTTAAATAGGACTATGAATAATACATGTGCTTAGTAAAAAAAATTTAAATGCTTGTTTAGATTAGTTTTGTTGTTGTTATAAAGTTCAAGTTTTATCCTCCTGCTGATGGTTAAAGATTAAACATAAGAAGCACATAGGATTAGTTTATTTTAAACTTATTTTAAATGCTTTTGTACTATATATAAGGAGTTTTGTCTATAATTGCATAAGTGTTTTTTGGAATGTTGAATTATAGTCATAAACAAAAATTGAGAGGATTATGTACGCTTTCAAACCTTAACAATTACTACACTTGAAATCTTCGTTGAGATGCACATGAAAGAGTAAAAAATGATCCTCCCCATTTGAAACCATCTCAATTCGTATCCATTCTATCTTTCTACTTGTTTATATATATATACACACATTTAATTATTAAATGAAACAATGAGTTTTAAATAGCGTTTTTTGTTCACTGGAGAAACTCTTTTGTTTTTTAAAAAATGATAGATCTGGAGACCATGTCGAATATTTGATCCGACGGTTAAAAAATAAATCGGAGCAAAAACAAATTGGATTGAAAATTGAAATTGCCGAAGCAGGGAGGACTGACTCCCACACACTGCGCGCACGGATACAACCCAGATTCACGTTATGTCGAAGTCGAAGATAAGCATCAGATTCCGATCGAATCAGGAATCCTCGCAAACAATCATTTTTGGCCGACAAAACAAACCAGAAGTCTGCATCTTCCATTTATACGAATAATATCTTATAACAGTCACATTAGAAAGAACTCTGCATATAACCTAGGAAGCAAGCCCCACAATAGCTAGAAGGCACACATATATATGTCACGAAATACAATATTGTTGGAAGTGGATGCATCAACTTCCGTTCACTTTCTTACAATCGGATCTGATCTCTCCCTGAGTTCCTGTTAAGGGGCTAATGTTTCCCATATTGATCATGGACTGAGCAAAGGCGATGAAGAAAGCAGTTTGGTTGCCGGCAAAGTTGCTAACAACGGAAACAGTGGAAGAACCGTTTGTGGAAAAGAGCTCCTGGTCGGACTGAAGAAGGCCCCGATTGGTTACAAGATTTGCGAAGTAGTTGTTATCAAAAGTGTCCGGAGAAGAAGGGTCGAGATTGTTCAGAGTTGTTCCACTCCCATTCTGAGGACAATTCTGCTGCAACATCGCCAAATAACTGGTGTTCAGAGTCGGATCAGGCCCTCCCGTTCCGCTGAAGTTGAATAGCCTCTGGCTGAAAAATCGACACTGCGCTCGACCAAACGTGTGCGCACCTTCAAAGTTCAAACCCGCTTCATTTTTCCTCACTAGTATATTACTCTAACATATATATCCACTTAAGCTAACAAGATATATACTATAACATATATATTCCACTACTTGTATTACCAGACAATGCAACGACATCGTTTGTGTTTAAGCCAACTGCAGCAAACTTTGCAGTGATATTGGCAAGGCTTTCAAATGGGGTTGGAATTGCAGCGTTGGCACCGCTCTGATTTGCTATCATACCGTCTCTCCTTCCAAGTAGAACGTTCCACGAAGGACCCCCTGCCTGCAAATATCATAAGGATAGAGGCATGGGCAAGTATATATAATTAATAACGTGAAGGATATATATGAATATATAGTTTACCAGGGATACAGAGGCTTCGGCTGCGAGGACAAGAATATCGGCACAAGACACCACACCAGGGCATGAGTTTTCAATGGAGGCCTTGATTCTATCAACCACGTCAAAACCCCGAGCTGAATTGTTATTGGGAGTCGCAGTTTTCTCGCTCAGCGTTATGTTACCACCCTGGTCTAACAAAACCGACCCATCACATCCCTGAACACACAAATAAGCAACAAGAGCTTTCATTAATATATATACCATCATTCATTCACATAAGACCATAATCAAACCTGCCTATATATATATTGTTTACGTTGACAAAACAATCATGAAATTGAAGACGGGTGAGGCTTGCTCCTATACGGGGATCAGATTGCAGAGCCTGCTGAATCACACTGCGCACGATGGAAGAGACATTGGGGCATGTGTTAGAATAAAAGGTTGAAGTCAGCTGAGCGTTGGATGAATAAATTAGGGCAACGGGAAGCAAGATGGTAACCACCACAAGCTTATAACAGGAAAGGGAAGGCATTTTTGAGTTGTTGATTTCTCTTCTTTCTCCTGAGAAAATGGTGGGTTCACTGGCGAGTGATCTGCGGGACGACTATATATATACTAGATAAAGATAAGAAGCACGTCACGTTTTTGCAACTTTATTATTTGCTTGCAGATAAAGTGTCGCCCTTTAGTTATTGCTTAGAAGCATGAATGAATAGTGCATATATCTGTGATGCGTATTAGGTACAGTCTTTCTGGAAAACAAAGTTGAAAATTCAAACCATAATCATTCCCACTTAACAAACTCGTCGTACTATATATGCCATCCAATAAAATATTCGAGGTCTCCTCAAAGTTGAATCATTTTTTCTCGAGCACGGGCTGCTCGTAACTATTGGTGTAATCGCAACAGCAAGTTTATAAAGAACGAGTCCATCAAAAGCATCTGCTTTGTCCTTAAGCAAAGGTTTGATATTGTTACCCGTAATTTCCTCAGCCACGTGTCTCTTTCCTTCTAATCAATTATAGGACACAAGTTGCCATTGCCAATCACTTTTTCTTTCTCAAAGTACTTGGATTGATTCGTTTTAAAGGGCGTTTCTGACACCAAAAAAGGGAAAGAGATTGTGTTTGATACGAAGTCAATTTCTAAACCATATTAAGGGAGAAGATTCTGGGGGGCCTACGAGCTTCCCTCCCAGGCTAGAGGCAGGAAAGTAACCCAAGAGCTACAAAGGTGTCATTGATTCATATGATTGCTTGATTTTGTGTTTTGGTTTGGTGCAGGTACGACATCTAGTCCAAGGCGCCATAACAGTGTGTAATATTAATAAGGTTGTACTATTCACTGTTCACACACCAAAAGGGACCAAAAAAAAAGGAGCAGTACTACTACACCTTCATCCAGCTCTCTCCCGACAACATTGATCAGCGACGCCCTGCGTAGTTTCCATATGGAATATTTAGATAATTCTCTCCTTCCGAACTCACTTTGTCAATGTACGTGGAGCCCCAAATTTAGAATTAAAAATTAAAAGCAAGACTAAAACAAAATAAGAGGAATATTAGGTAGCTAGGTAATCAATAATATCCTCTTCTATATTCATGTTATTGTTTAATTTGACTATTGTTAGTTAAAATTGCAGAGCTTGATTGCACCAATCAAAACCCTTATTCATTTTGGGCTAGAATTAGTGTTTTTTTTTATATTTGTTTATGATAAACATATTCATGTAAAGTGAGACAAAATTTCTCTTCCATACTTATTTCGTAAATTTTAAAATTATTATTGAAGAGTTGGATTGACAGGGACTTCAGATCATCAATCTAAACACATATTCGATTTAATGAAGCTGTGTTGTGTACCTCATGGAACATTTAATTTTTTATGTTTAAGTAGCAGAAATTCTACCTTTACAAAATATAAAATTTTCACCTTTTAGTGGGTCTTCTGATTGTACTTCTTGAACTGCCAGGGACGGTATGGTAGAAACATAAACAACAGAAGTGTACAAGCCAGCGAATAAATGGGACACGACGTTTTCTGTCTTGGACTAGAGCAGTGAGCAGATAACATATACACATGTATGTTTGTTTGGGTTTTCCTGGTCTCTGGTATTATCAGAACCCCACAAAAATTCCTACCTCAAAATCCCAAGGACGCTTACCCAGCTTGAAAAATATATTGCTCGTGGGTCGATATTTATCTATTATAACATATAGTGATTGTTTGGTAATTATATGCACATATTATACTTAATAATTTTCTTGTTTAGTTTTGTACGTGACGTACGTCTGTTTAAATTGTTCGCGTATCGTTGGGGGAAATTAAGATACTAAGAAAAGGACAATATAGTATTGATTTGATGAGTTAGAAGAAACTAATTACGCGGTAATTATGGTTGTAAAGTGGCAGGTTGGTTGGTATTCAATTATCAGAAATCGCTTCATGTCAGATGAGTTATTTTTATTTTTGCATGTTTCGCAGCTAACCAGGCACCGTTTCCTACAATAACTTCCTAACTAGATAATGTTTAGAGTAGCTTTATAATCCGATTACTTAATCACTAGATTTAAGGGGCACAAAAATTTCCAACCATACGAAAACCGGTTGGCTTGTAATTTTGAATATACACGGATATGTGGCTATTAACATTTAAACGAAAATAATATTATTAATTAATGACACCTATACGTCATCCGAAGACTAATTTGATATCTGATGTTTTCTCGTGTTGACAGCTGAGCATGAACCAACTTTCTTATAAGTTATTTGTCAAGTGTATTAATCATACTGATGACAAAAATTAGAGAATTAATATTCGGATCAAAACTACGTACCCTTGTATGCAGTAAAGTAAAACCGAAACCTATAATCTATAATCTATCTATACGCTAAATTGACAATAATACTATAACAGCGACCAAATTTTCCCATTGGCATTATACCTCATTTAAAATCGTTTTATTCACTTGAGAAGCACTTTTCAAAAACATGTTTTAGCTTTTTTAATTTAAACAAAAGGTTTTTGCTTTATCCAATTACTTGGTTTTTTTAAAGAGTATAATAGCGTGGTAAGATATATTTAGTCGACTCCATCTAATGAGATAGAGCTTCTTGTTTTTATTTTTACAATTTTTTATAAAAGGGTTAGACTCACCCACGATCCAAAGGCATGGCGAAATCTTTCTTCTTCCTAAGCGATACCAATATCAAGCAGGGCGAGCCGTCTATTATCTTCAGGCGTAAACTTAGGTACCCAGGAGTTACGATACCTCCCCAAACACCACGACTGGAACCATAATAAGTTGGTACTCCTCAAGAATCGAACACACTCTAAATAGTCATATGTCTTATCTTTTTATCAGTTGAACTCACGGGTGATAGGTAAAGCTTATTGTTGTTGTTTTCACTTTGCCCTCGCTTATTGTCCTGCGGGTTCTCGGGTTTCGAAGAGATGTTTTAGAGTTTTTTGGGCTTCACAGAACCAAAATGGTCGAAGCCCAGGTGTATATCCTCTTTTGTATTTTTAGCCCACTCTCTTTGATAGAAAGCAGGTGGGCTTTTAGTTACTATACTGTTGCTAAATTACATTAGCTTGACTATTTCTTTTTATTCTGTCCTAGACAAAAAGAAAGCTTCAGTTTTCCACCATAATTATTAGATCCGAAGTCCAACTAAAATTGATATGAAGACTGTGACATGTGCCCCGTGTTTAAGATAGTTAAAGGGACTTCTAGTTATTATATGATTAATAATTTCGAAGGCGATTCCATGGTAGAAAACTGGACATGTCAGATTATAGAATGCGAGGATCCACCGATTATGATATGGGTGAAGCCAAAATTGTGGAGCTCTTTAAAACAAAACCTATTACAAATTAAAGTAGCATTGATCATATTAGATATATATGGGTCCCTCGTATCATACGCGGTCAGCCTCATATTGTTATGGATTCTCAAAAGAAATTAATGTAATAAAAATTAAGTGGACAAGATTATCTCCGCCCTGTTAAAAGTTAGTACAAACTCATTAGCACGTGAGAAGCACATGGCAGCAAGCTCAACGTCCAGTTCCGAAACTCTTGGTCCTTATCTTCTCGTCTTTGCTTAGTTTACCCAGTCCAGTAGGTCAGTTCCTATTGTTTTGGTGATTTATTTTATTCTGAATAAAGAGGGAGTGCTAGCAAGTCTTTAGGAGATATTTTAGGAATAAGTTGAAAGCCTTGAGTTATAAAAGGCAGCTGATGTACTCGTCCATATCGGAGGAAATAAAGCAAGCATTCCTGATAAGTTCGTTGCTTTTGTTCTTTATTTTCCTTCTCTGTTTTGTTTTATGGTATCAGAGCCAGGTTTGGCATAACAATATTATTCTGTTGCTGAAATGGAGCTCTCAAACGGAGGAAATGGACACCTTGGAATGGAGAAGTTAATCGGCACCAACTACAAATATTGGCGGATGTGCATGGAGGCTTATCTTCAAGGACAGGACTTGTGGGAGCTGGTCGTTGGCACTGATACAATCCCCAGTGAAGGTTCCGAACACTCCGAAGCAAGACGCAAATGGAAGATTAAGTGTGGGAAAGCTCTCTATGCGTTAAGAACGTCCATTAGTAGGGAGTATATAGAACATGTTCGAGATGTTACGTCTCCGAAAGAGGTATGGGAGATTCTTGAGAGGCTCTTCACAAAGAAGAACACGGCACGACTGCAACTTTTGGAAAATGAGTTGGCTAGCCTAACTCAAGAAGGTATGACGATTTCAGAATATTTCTTACGAGTCAAAAATGTGTGTGCTGAAATTTCAGAGATCGACAAGGATGAAAAGGTTAGTGAGCCGAGGTTGCGTCGGTATATTATACGTGGCCTACGGAAGGAATATGGACCCTTTGTCACCTCGATACAAGGGTGGGCAACACAACCTTCCATTGAGGAATTGGAAAACCTACTCTCAAACCAAGAAGCCTTGGCCAAGCAAATGTCAAAAGGATTCGAAACTGGTGATGTTCTCTTCTCAAAAGGGAAGTCGAATGTGAAAGTCTCGTCAAGTAGCAAGAACAGGGACATGGAGTCAAGTGAGGAAGAGAACGACGAGCCTCAAGTCAAGAAGCCTATTACGTGCTTCAGGTGTGGCAAACCTGGGCACATAAAACGGTTCTGTCGAGTAAAGCTCTCTAAAGCGAATGTGGCTAGCACCGAGGAGGATGACCAGCTCAAGTGGGAGCAATGCTTTACAGTTGAAGCAGTAGATCAGAAGTCCAGGTTGAGCTTTGCTAATTATGCATCCAACGAGAGTGAAGAATGGATAGTTGACTCAGGATGCTCCCACCATGTAACCGGTAATGAGACTCTGTTTTCAGAAATGCATGAATATTGTGGAGACACAGTCGTGGTGACCGCTGACAATTCAACCCATCCCGTCACAAGTGAAGGAGTAGTAATGGTTGAAGGCAGTGGTCAGGAAAATATCAAGCTGCAAGATGTGTATCACGTCCCAGGTGTGACTAAAAATTTAATGTCTGTTCCCCAGATCACTGACACTGGAAAGTATGTATTGTTTGGCCCAAAAGATGTAAAAATACTTAGTAATGTGAAAGAGATATCCGCTGATGTCCTTTTTTCTGGCAAAAAGAAAGGCTCGTTGTTCGTTTTATCAGCAGGTGAGGCTTATGTGAAGAAGACAAGTCAAACCGATAATGCAACCATATGGCATGCTCGATTGGGACATGTGGGATACCAGTTGTTGCAACAAATCTCCTCAAAAGGACTAGTAGATGGGATGCCAAGCTTGAAAAATGTTCGTGAAGATGTGATATGCCAAGGATGTCAGTATGGTAAATCTCACCGACTTCCGTTCAAAAGGTCATCAAACCGATGCTCCTCGATGTTAGAACTAGTTCATACAGATCTCATGGGACCAACAAAGACAGCAAGCTGTAGTGGACACAGGTACGTGATGGTGCTAGTAGATGATCACTCAAGGTTCACTTGGGTGAAATTCCTAAAGGAGAAAACCGAGGCGCTGACTAAATTTGCAGAATTTAGAGAAACAGTTGAGAAGGAGTTCGGAAAGAAAGTCAAGTGCCTCAGGAGTGATAATGGTGGAGAATACATGTCTGATAAATTTTTCAAATACTGTGATACGCATGGTATTGCTCGGCAGATGACATGTCCAGATACCCCTCAGCAGAATGGGGTTGCTGAGAGGAAGTTGGCCTATCTCACGTCTGTTTGTCTTTCATGGCTACATGACAAGAACCTCCCTAGAGAGCTGTGGGCAGAGGCGTTTTAGTGTGCATGCCATGTAATAAACAGGTTACCAATTTGGCCAGGTACACAGAAGTCTTCTTTTGAGATTGCATATGGAGAAAAACCAAATGTTAATTACTTTAGAGTATTTGGGTCGATATGTTATGTTCATGTCCCTAAGAGCAATAGAACTAAACTTGACCCAAAGGCTAGGAGGTGTGTGTTTGTTGGATATGATCCGTGCAGGAAAGGTTGGAGATGTATGGATCCAAAAACAAAGAAATTCACAACTTCCAGGGACGTCGTGTTTGATGAAGTCTCGACAACGTTCCCAGCTCCTAAGTTTATTGCTGCAAATGACAACAACACAGAACTTCAGCTTCCTGAAACAAGTGAGAAAATAACGAATGAGGATGCAGAAGAAGATAGGCAAATATCTCCCACAAACAGTGAACCCGAAGAGCAAGTAGTGAGACGTTCAGCAAGGGAGAAGAAACAACCTCATTATCTAAATGACTATGAAGTGAACACTTGCTCGATTGCTGCATGTTTCTTTATGGGGGAGCAAAACGAAGGAGAACCAGCTTGCTATGAAGATGCAAAGGGAAATCCAGAGTGGGAAAAAGCCATGCGAGAAGAGATAAGTGCTTTAGATAAGAATGAAACATGGGAGTTAGTACCCAAACTAGAACACTGTGAACCTGTCACGTGCAAGTGGGTATTCAAACTGAAGAGAAAGTCTGACGGCACCATTGACAGGTACAAGGCTCGTCTTGTAGCACGTGGCTTTTCTCAAAACTATGGGCTGGACTATGAAGAAACTTTTAGTCCCGTAGCAAAGATGGTGACCGTGAGAACTGTTATTTCCTTGGCTTCATATAAAGGGTGGAAGCTGTGGCAACTGGATGTGAAAAACGCATTTCTCTATGGTGAATTAGACAGAGATGTGTTCATGCAACAACCTCCTGGATTTATTTCTGAAAAGTTTCCAAGTCATGTGTGTCGACTGAAGAAGGCGTTATATGGGTTGAAACAAGCTCCACGAGCTTGGTATGGAAAGGTAGCTCAGTTTCTTGCCTTCTGCGGGTTCGTGGTGTCGAATGCAGATTCAAGTCTGTTTGTGAAGCTAAAGTCCAATGTGCAGTTGCTGGTTCTCTTGTACGTAGATGATATGATCATAACTGGAAATGATGAACTTGAAATTTCCAGCCTACGGAATGATCTAGCTCTTCGTTTTGACATGAAAAATCTAGGGGAAGTGAGTTGCTTTCTTGGCTTGGAGGTTGAGAAGACAGAACGAGGGTACTTTATGACACAACAAGTTTATGCAAGGAGTCTCTTAGATCGTTTTGGTATGAGAGAGGCAAAAGCAAAAGCCACTCCCATGGAACTAAACCTGAAGCTAAAGAAAGAGGAGGGAAAGATGTTGAAGAACCCGAAAAAGTACCGACAACTAGTAGGTAGTTTAATCTACCTGACTATTACGAGGCCAGAAATTTCATACTCAATGGGCATCATATCTCAGTTCATGCAAGAACCGAGGGTTCCTCACTTAGAAGCAGCAAAAAGAATCCTACGCTACATAAAAGGGTCTCTTGAATACGGGCTCTTGTACAAGAAGAATACCAAGTTTATGTTAGAAGGGTTCACAGACGCAGATTGGGCAGGAGATACAAATGACAGACATTCAACCTCTGGTTACTGTTTCAACGTTGGCTCAGCAGCAGTGTCGTGGTGTAGCAAAAAGCAAGACATCGTTGCCTTGTCCAGCACTGAGGCGGAGTACGTGGCAGCTACAATGGCTGCTCAAGAGTGTGTGTGGTTAAAGAGACTGATCAAAGATATCCTGCATGAAGACGAGAACACGGTGGAAATTAAGTGCGATAATGAGAGTGCTATCAGACTTGCACTTAATCCAGTGTTTCATGCTAGAACTAAACACATAGAAGTGCGCCATCACTTTATCCGTGAGAAGGTTCTAAACGAGGAGATAAAGCTTACTGGTGTTCGGACTGGAGCTCAAGTTGCAGATATATTCACCAAGGCTTTGGTGAAGCCTAAGTCTCAGAGTCTTCGTAAAGCACTCGGAATAGAAGATCGGGAGTTTGTACTAAGGGGGAGTGTTAAAAGTTAGTACAAACTCATTAGCACGTGAGAAGCACATGGCAGCAAGCTCAACGTCCAGTTCCGAAACTCTTGGTCCTTATCTTATCGTCTTTGCTTAGTTTACCCAGTCCAGTAGGTCAGTTCCTATTGTTTTGGTGATTTATTTTATTCTGAATAAAGAGGGAGTGCTAGCAAGTCTTTAGGAGATATTTTAGGAATAAGTTGAAAGCCTTGAGTTATAAAAGGCAGCTGATGTACTCGTCCATATCGGAGGAAATAAAGCAAGCATTCCTGATAAGTTCGTTGCTTTTGTTCTTTATTTTCCTTCTCTGTTTTGTTTTACGCCCTCCATCTAATTGAAGTCGAAACACGTTAAAACATAGATGTGTAGGTGCGTGGTGTAAAGAGTTATGATATTGTGTGGCAAAGAAAAGACAAGCTGTGATATGATCATTCATGCATAACGTAGTCCACCAAATTTTTCAGTGTATGAACGCCTTAATGCGTTGCGTTGTCATCTCTCCTCTGCGTCTCTCTACTGGACCAAATCAGTTTCAGTTTAATCCAACACTCGTTCCCCATTAACCTTAGACGGTTTGAGAGAAAGCAACCACGACCATTGATTTTTACACCATTTCCATGTCGCCTCTGTACGCACAACTTTCTTAAAGAGATCGCATATACGCTGTCAATTTGTAGCTGTTAAACATGAAACACTGTCAGAGAAAGTTGCGTTCGAGAGTGCAAATATACGAGTCTAGATGTAAAAACTAACTAACAAGATGCATTTTGAATTATTCTTCTTCTTGTTCTTTTTGGGCTTCTGGGGATGCAAAGATGAAGATGAAGATGAGTAGGACCAAAACGAGGCATTTAATTAACGACGGTAACGCATTTTTGTAGGGAGAAAACTTAATAAGCGACAAAATTGACACCGCTATATAGCTGATTAGACCATGTATCTAGAAAAAAAATATTAAAAAATAAAATCTATTTCGATGATCCTATACTTTAAGGGATTAATCATTAAATTATTAGTTAAGAGGTATTATATCAAAGACGAAAAAAAAAAGAGAGATGATCAAAACGCATCGTTTGGGCGAGGGAAAGACAAAAACAGAAGTGTGACCTGTGAGTGAAGAGGCAGGGGAGGAGGAGGATGTTAGGGCGAGGAGTGGGGCCCACACGTCCCCTCAGTCGTAAAACTACGAGGGAGGGGTGAATGATAAGACCACCCACTCCCCCCTTCCCCTCCTCTCCCCTGCCACACACGTGCTCGCGCTCTCTCTCTTGCATCTTCTCTTTCTTTGGTGCAACTAACTAAAAGTTAGAGAGAGGAACCCCCGCAAGCCCCCTATTTCTAATATATGTGGACTCTCTCATGGAGTCTGGAGAGCGAGAGGCAGCCACACCAACTGTGCTTCTCTGCTCTCAATCTCAATCCTTCCAAGCCCCAATTTTTGTTGGTCTTCGCAGCTTCTCCATCTAGCTTATGTCTTCCTCCCCCTTCTCCCCTTTCTTTCTTTCTCTTTTCCTCTTTCCCTTTTCCCCTCTCAAATCTGAACCTTCTTCCTCCCCATCACCTCTTCTTCCTCCCACCGCTTCCAATCTCTCCGTTTTTCCGGCTTAAACCTGTTGGGCTTATCCTCAAATCCTATCCTGCCCCCCCATGAGAATCCGCAAAAGGCAGGTTCCTCTCTCTCTTCCCTCCTTCCCTCCCATCCCTCTTTCAGATCCCCGCCCGATCCAACCGTCGCCGATGGTGCAACTCCCCCATGCTTTCTCAACCGAATCTTCTGTTCCGCTCCTTCTCCAACAACAACCTGAGGCTGCTACTGCTCTCACTGCCTCCCTCTTGGATCATCCTCGCCCTCTCCCGCCGATGGCGAAACCGGATGACGCCGGGGACTCCTCCGATATCTTTGCCGAGAGTGGAGCACACGATCACCACGCCGAGCTAGATCGTTTGGTTAGCGATTTCATTTTCTTTGAGTTTGCTATTTCCTTTGGCCTTTTCAGTTTCGTACGATTGCACCTACTTTATCTCCAGTCTCTCACGCGAGTTATACGAATTAGATTTTAAACTCGCCAAGGGGCGCTTTTGGGGCGAATCCTATATCTCTGGATCTAATATTTTCGATGCGCGATTTTGCAGGAGGAAGCTTGGGGAGGGCGAGACGGAGGAGGAGAGAAGCGCAATGATACCGGGTAAGAAAGATGACAAGAAAAAAGTTAGGGATGAATATATATATAAATTAAAATACGATTATATGCGTCGTCGTCTCTTGTTTCATGAAAAATGAAAAAGAAAGGTAGACCACATGGAGATCCATAACTTGATTTTACCCGGTATCGAAAAGGGGAAATAATAATAAAAATAGGAGGCGCAAGAAGAAAACATAATGATAGTGGAAAATACTGTGGAAGGTGTCATTAGAGAGATAGCCGCCACCACAACCCCTCCTATGAGTAGGAGGGGATCGTGTTTTTTCTCTAAATTGGCTAACTACCATGCGTCTCAGGCTCACAAATAGCACGGATATGCTGGTCCCCATCTGCATCACTCCCTCCTTCCTCTTTCTATATTACATTACACCCAACTTTATCTTTCCTCTTCCTTAAAACTTATGCTATTATATGGTTCTTGTTTGAATATATATTCTGGGCGTCGCTTGTTAATTTCCAGGAAAGGACTTATCTTGGGTTCCGGTACGCTCTCCGAGGCCATCCCACTATCACCGTCTAATCTAGGTAAGTGTGATTACTTGTGACAGCTTGTGTACGGTATTATTGTTAACGCCACATAACTTGTAGATTGCGGCATGCAGATGGGAAATGGTGCGACGGAGAGAAAGCGATTCCGCCGAAGACCCGAAGAGGGAGAGGAGGTGGCTACTACATGATAAACACGACGAGGGAGAGCAACAGTAATACTAACAACAACAACAACAAGATGAAGACGAAGATGAACAAGAAATGTACGCAGAATGATGATGAGAGAAATATTGGAGAGGAGGAGGAGGAAGAAAGAAAGGTGGATGTGAATGTGAATACGACGAGTAAGAAGAGGAGAAGGGGAAGTGTGGTAATGGAGGGGTCGCGTTGCAGTAGAGTCAATGGGAGGGGATGGAGATGTTGTCAGCAAACACTGGTGGGTCTCTCTGTGTGAGCATCACTTGGGGAAGGGAAGGCTCAGAAGCATCACCAGTGTCAGAAGCCGATCTATTCCTTCTACAGCAAAGAATAACGATTCTCTCTCCCTGGTCGACGACTCATTGTGCGGAGCTTCATCTTCGTCGTCTCCTCAGAAGAAAAGTAAATATGATTCTTCCGCCGACGTTGATGAACACAAAGACGAGAAGAAGCTACCAGCTGTGATTACCAAGAAGAGAATGAAGCTTGGAATGGCAAAAGCACGGTCCATAAAAAGCTTGCTCGGACAGACAAACGCCATAGTTACTCTACATGAGAATAACAAGTAAGGTCAATATAATCACAACGAGCATGAACTGTTATAATTCCATGTACTTGACTCTTGACCTCCAAACAAAATTTATTACTATAACTTATATTCCAATGAATGCAACTACTTTCCGTGAGTGTGCTGTATATCTTCAGCCTTCTCGTACTTTGACTGTTAAAATTTCTTTCCTCTATCGTGATATATTTATATTACTTTCTGAGCGCATTGTTTTGTCTGGCAGTAATATAATGTTATATATAGTATATGTATGTAGTCTCCCGATGGACTGCATTGTGATCCCTGCGTGTCCATTATCATTAGCCAAGCAATTCACGCGAAGAATTGTAGTGACCGAGATAACTTAATGGGATTTTACTAGCTCGGATAATTACATGGTTTCAGTTTTAACGTAATAGATTGCACCCTTTCAGTAATTTAAAACACAGTTAAGATTTATACAAAGAGCATGTAGAAGCGAATCATTAATAACCTTCTGATATTTACGCTGTATAGTTGGAAATACCGCAACTTATATTTTTTAACTTTGGAATGAAAATCAGCCATCGTATTTTATATTGCTGTTTTGTAGAAATATATACATGGCTCATGAACAGAGATGGCGTGTATAATTCTTGCGTGTATAATTTCATTACGGATATCGTGTATTCAGGTGTATGGTTTAGAGGGCGCTAATAAATGGCACGAAAAAAAGAATTAGAGACGTTAGTGGCTTTATTATTAATTTGGCAACGTTGTTTATCATGCTGAAAAATAAATTTGACTTTTGAATCTGGATTTTGTTAAAAAGTGAGCACGTGACAAATAAAAAAAAAATTCTAGCTTGTTTTTTCCCCTGAAAAATTTGCCAGAGTGATAAGCTGCAATTGCCGCAAAATATGATCGATGTTTCCAGAACTCTGTGATGGCACTAGATAATATTTATATCGCGGTCGATTAGAGAGATAGGCTAGGATTCTTTGAATTTTTTTTTTGGAGATATTGTAGAGTATATCTATATTAAAATCTGGAATTAAACCTTGGTCCGGTTGGCCGTGCAACGAAGATATTGATTGAATATCTTGACCTTCGTCCGGTTGTTGCCACTTATGTCAAGTACTCCAAATTTCATTATCTCCGTCAACAGCGTAATTAATCCCTGTTCAGAAGCATCAATATGGAATGTCTACTAATTAAGTTAATTTAATGATATATATATATATAAGGCTGTGAAGAAAAGAAGACCAAGCATTTTAGTCAGAGGATAGAAAGAGGAAGAGTATCGCTGGAATGATGGACTAAACAGCTAAATTAATTGATACTATTATAGTATTATCAATAGGATTGCTTGTAATGTCATATTTACGCCGTTTAAATTCGGGGCCATTGTATTGTATATCATTTTATGCTACTTTCTCAAGTCTGTTTTAGTTATGCATATATACATGTGGTGGGTGGAGTTTGTCAACGACAAGGTATATTTAGTATTTTTAGGTTGAGTAGATAGGCGAGTCGTCAGGATTTTCTATATATTTACAGTGAAAATTAAACACTACGTAGTACGTAGAATTTAGAAACAAAGGGGCAGTCTAGGTAAAGTAGATTGTTTGTATGAGAAGTCCGAAAGCTAATTAAATGCATATACGTGTTGTATCAAAAAAAATGCATATACGTGACCGTTGTTTATTATTATTAGTACTTATGATCAATCACGCACATAAGCGCAAGTCAATATCGCATCCCATGCTGCTATATCCCCCACACGTCCATCTCGGGACTAAAATCGTTTGGCCGTAATTCCCATGAAAAAGTGATGACATGGGCCCATCCATGCATTGTTATTTAAGGTAGAACCCTACTAAGCACTTCGCCTGTGTGCCTAGTACCACTTGCTTTTACGATAACACCGGGTGCAGAATTTTCGGAAACACCATATCACTTAAGCCTTATAAGTCTGGTCAAAAAGTTTTTGGATGTCAGAATCCAATATATATATATATATATATCCGTAACTCTTGTTGACGGTTTCTGAGTTCCCTTTTCATCTGTCTCCCTCAGATTATAGCATGGGGCTTGGTCTCTCCGAGCTTTTACTTATCTTGCCGCTATTCGGGCACGTTAGAGATTGTGTTTCACACAACTTAATGTGTGTGTATTGGTGATTTGTACTTTGTGGGAAATCTGAGGGGTTTGAGGCGTACGGGACGCGATGGATGAATATGGAATAATGCTTGTGTACGTGTGTGTCGTGGGTGGCTGTATGAGGGAACGAAGGCCAATTTAGAAGTCAGGGTCGTAGTTGAAGTGTTGTTATTTGTGTATGAGTTCGGGGGCTTTAAAGTAAGAATAGAAGGAAGGCAAAGGTATGTGTGATGGATGAATATAACAAGGCTACCCACTGAATTGACTCCCAACTTTCTCAGCCACTCCCGTGCTTTTCTTATCTTCTCACTTCTCACACCAATTAATTAATAAGGCGTGTTTGGTCGAGGTTAAAAAAGAGGTTAGTTAAGTTAAATGGAGGAAGCAGGGGAAGGCAAAGGGAAGAGGGGCCCAGACAGCAAAGCGAGGGTTGGCGTGCTCCAGATCTCAGTATTATTATTGAATGGCATGTGGGCAGGCGTCCCCACCAGTAACAATGGCCTTCCAATACTAACAAACACTACTTCTCATCTTCTCTCCCATTATTTCTTTTACCTTCAATGCCCTCTCTTGTCCACGCCTTTCTTTAGCCCTTTAAATATCCTGTTCTTCCATTAACTGCAAAAGCCAATGTCACCGTGTATATATACATATACTACTCTCAAATCTTAATGGTCAGCGTGTTGTGCGCACAACACAATAAGCCGCAAGCTTTTTCAGCACATATTACTATTAGTATATTTGAATCGCAGGGAGGGGACCCTCTGACGCCCAGGATTAGGCTCTCTGTACTACAGACGCGGAATTTATAAACTGAGGGATTCCTTTCCGTATGTGGTTGCCAAATTTATGCAACAGTGGCATAGTGGTTGTGAACCCACTAGGGCTTCAAATAGGGAAAATGGGATCTTGTTCTTGACGAATCTTCCCACCCACCGTGAGAGCTTAGTCTGGCTAACAGGTCTGTCATGGCTATGCGCTTTGTGTCTCTTGATTCTGCAATTATGACAGCATTACCGTGATCATGATGCCACAGTAGCTGAGCCCCCAGAAAGTACGTTATCATTACTCTCCTTTGCCGTTTCTCGTGAATTACACCACATCGTTTTTTGTTTTTTATTTCGAGTGAAAGAGCTCATCGATTTGCAGAATAGAGGAATTTCAAGACCTTGCCGTGCTGGCCTCTTTAAGGTTTGGGCTTCGTGTTAATGCTGAAGTTAAATTGTAGTACGTTGATGAGATTGGAGATTCCTCAATCATGTGCTCGTAAGCTAGGCTACCCACCCATCATCGCTGACCGTCACATTCTTCTAAGCAAGCGTTAAAACTATAGCTTTCCCGAAAACTTGCGGTAGTACAGTGCTGGTTTCGGTGAGAGTGATAGGCTTGAATTACTCGCTTTCATTTAGAACTCTAATCCTGCAGGCTGGCCAATTCGCAATATATTTCAAGTTCTGAACAGTCAAAATGAAAGTAAACTGCATTTCAATTCGAACGAAACATTGGGTTATAACGTGTGTGTGTGTGTCTATGTGTGTGTGTGTGTGTTTCATGCGTAGAATGCAACCCTTGAAGCTAAGTCATGGAGTGGACGAGGGAAACGCCCACATGCTGGAGCTGGTGGCCACTGTCACGAAGCAGATCTGTTCGTATCTTGTTAACGTGATGGAGTTGGCTAATATTGTCGTGTTTCATTCTCACTGTCTTCGACCATCATTTATTTTTTAAAGAAAAACAATATAATTCATTATTCAAGCTTTCCATAATCAGAGCAAGTACAATACAGTCACAGAACCTGGAATGCTTTCAATTCCAAGCCATATATTCTTCTCTCCTCAGCTTTGAATCTTGACCAACATGAACAAGTTCATCTTACAAGAGCCAGTTCATTGCTTCTTTCCTCTTGTGCTGCAGCAATTGGTTGCGTCGTTGAGAGAACCACTTTCTTCGAGGTTTTCGCTCTCAAGTTACTCGCATTTATAGCTGCCAGATAAATGCGACTGAAGGAAAAGTTGACATCGATACGCTACTCCTATACCAGAGGAAAAATTACATATGCAAGCTGCAGGCAAAAATAATGTTCAGGCCTGATTTTCTGACGAGTGTTTCAAACGTTGGAATTGTCCGCTGGTTTTTCTTTATGTTCCTTTTACCTTCTCAAAGAAAGATAATAAATGATATCAGAAGAGGAGATTGTTTCATGCCAAGATTGAGGTGAATAAAAAGTTACATGCACATATCTCGCATCACATGTTCCGTAAGATTTAGCTTTACCAGGATTATTAGTTTTTTTATGGAAACTCAAAAGAGGTGGCGCGGGAAATATGTAAACTAAAGAGCGTGGAAAAAGATGCTTGTTTAGTGGACGTTAATTAATTTAAGTTTGGGGTTTTCCTCAACTTCCCATCTTGTGGAACGAAACCGGTCACCGGCGGCTGCTTTTGGATCTATGCATGGAAATATCATTCGCCCGTTTACAATTTTATAGCACGTGTTTGACAATCAAATTCACTGGTTTCTTTTTTCAGTTGCGTGTATGATTCTTTATAACTTCCGTGACATTGCTGTGGTAGGTGAGAAATCAAAGTGAGAAAGTAGATTTTCATCTAATAGAAGTTATTTTTAATTTTACTTTTATTTTTAATATTTTAGTCTATTTTAATTTTATAAAAAAAAAGGAATTAAGATAATAGAAGTAAAAATAAATTTTTTTAGATCATTTTACCTTATTTTTAAAATTTTTGAATAACTTTAACCCTTAGTAAGTTATAAAAAATATTTTTAACTATTTTACTCTAAATTATAAAAAAATATACATCAATTTTATATTTATTTTTATCATATGTAATAAATTTTTTAAACTAATTTTTAGTCCAATTCTACTTTCACTTTACAAAAAACTCTTTCATCTCACCCTACATACCTAGGCGTGGGCCCTTTTCTAGTTCAGCAACACATTAGCAAATAGTAGAAGTGTGCATGGGCAGGGCTGAGTAGGGCTGCCCCCGTGCCCGGTGCCCTGCCCGAAAAAAATATGGGCTGCATTTTGCAACCCGATGCCCGGCCCTGCCCGATAAAAGCCCTAACTATTTTGGGCTGGGCATAGGTGGGCTGGGCATGGGCGGGCTGGGCATGCCCAAGTTTTGATGCCATGCTCATGTTGTAAAAAAAAATGCAATTATGAACTTATAAAATAATACCATATTCATATGTCTTTAAGACTTAAATAATATCCATAATTCACTAAGAATAAAGCAACAAAAATATAATAATTAAATTCTTGAAATACATTGCATGTAAAAAAAGCCTTGAAGTCTAAGTAATTTGCAATTGTAACTTTGCATCAATCTCCCTAATGTTGATAAATATTAAGCATCTGAAAAAAAAATAAACAATTATAATTTATAATATAATCATATGGTGATTAATAAAGTTAAAAAAAAGAAAAAATTAATATAGTTATAAATATTAAAAGATACAACTTACCTACTTAACTACTCATATTTTTAAAATAACCCTCTAGTCACCAGTAACTATCATATTCTCCCTTATAAGTGTAGCATTTAGGGGAAAAAGTAAAAAAAATAAAAGAAGTGGTGCTCATGGGTAGGGCAGGGCAGGGCAACCCCCTGCCCGGTGCCCAGCCCGAATAAAGTATGGGCTGAATTTTGTAGCCCGATGCCCAGCCTTGCCCTATATTTATTGGGCTGGGTAGGGCTATTTTAGTGCGGGCTGGGCTGGGCATACCAGGCTTTGGGCTTTATGCACAGCCCTAGCAAATAGCAATCCGATCAATACATATTACAAAAATATCTTTCAATCACTTGTAATATTTTAATTAAATACAATATTTTAGTTTTAGTCAAGATTAATTTTAAATACGGTATTCAGTTACAATGAATTTAAATGAAATTAAATTATATAATAATTACTTTAATATTATTTAATTAATCTAAATAGACTCATTAAATATAGGGAAAATATCACTTGGATTCCTAAATTCTAAATAAGAAAATCCTACAGAAATGTATCTTCATACTATTTTATTAAGTATAATCAATAGCTATTAAAATATAAAAATATAACTAATTTAAGATTCTAAAATTTAAGTGATATTTTTATATTAAAAGCATATCCAAAACCCAACACTTATTATAAATATTTTACCAACCAAATGAGCACCGTAAAAGATTTTTGTGCTACTTTCTGTGTCCACATGGGAAAAGTGATTGGAGCTAAGAAATGATGAAGTCACACGATGATATAATATCAAGTAAACAAGCAAACAAACAAAAACTCGTCACGGGCTAATCAAAACGAGGGGATCGTGTTGTATAATTATTATATCCTTTAAGGACATCACTGCAATTATAAAATAAACGTGCTTGGTTCTGATTATTGGGGATCTTGGTCCAGAGGACTGAATACCAAATAGGCATTCATTCAATTCAAGGATGTCGGCCCGAGTATTAGCGTGGGTTCCGTCTGTCATTATAAATTTAAGGGTCCGAAAGAGATAAGCATTGAGGCGTGAGGGAATTGTTAGGTGGCGAAGACGAGCGAGTTCGAATGCGCCGGCCATCGGTCTCTGGTCATCTCCGATCCGGGTGAGAGAAACGCGTACCGTGTTGATCAGGCCGTGATTTACAGATCGTTAAACACCAGCACGATACGGGTCGCTCTCACCTGGATCGGATCTGCCCACGCCTTTCCTTCTCGGATCTTCCCTCTTCCAAATCAACATATGCCCCTCTAGATCGCTTGTAAGTTATTCTCCTTCGTCTTCGTTTTCTTCATTATTTACATTTTTTCTGATGATTTCTGTGCCAGTCTTCTTTTCTGAAACTTCCCCAGGTTTCAACATGTTCTTTCTCTTTTTGCTTATTCCATATCCGTTGTCTTATATGGATGATTTACATGTCGTTACTTCACGCAATGCGAAATGCATTTCAATTATATATAAAAGGAAGTGACCATGTATATAAATTTTTGTAATTTGCGATTTGTTAATCAATTATAAATTGTTTTTAATACAGCGTGAACGAATCATTATAGAAATTGACGTTTGTTTAAATATCGGCATGCAGGCAGGCTTTAATATGACAGGTTTAAAGTTTTTGAAGTGGCTATATATACTACGTATAGTACTAGTTGGGTTATAAGAGAGAGTATATATTTTGGGCCCACGAACCCCTTTGTTTAATTATTTCGATTGATGATGTGAAAAGCAAAAAAAGTACTCGTGTTTTGAATATCCCGGCCTGAATGCTTGAAATAGAATATGGAAAAACAAACAAGTAGGAACTCGCTGCTTTGACCGCATTAATTAAATGGAAGCCAGCTTCCTTAACTTAACTAATCTCTCTTCTCTTCTGCGCTTGTTGATATTTAAGTAGATGAACACAGAGGCCGACAGACCATATTTCTTAAATATATTAACTCCAGTTATACGACAGTGAGTGATAACTTCAGAAGAGCTAGGCCGCTAGACAGCTCTATATTCCACAGCGTTCATCAAATATGCGGGGGCGAGAGAGATTGATGCAGGTTTTGTTAAGAGCTATCCCAGAAGGAGGTTATATATGATATATATATATATATATCATGGTCATACGATCGAAATGTATAAGTCTAATTTAGATGCCTCAGTAACAATACCAAGAATGACAGAATCTCCCAAAGCATCGATACTCCTCCGGTATCTGATATATTTGTCCGACGGGAAATATAATATAGTATTCGTTATAGGACATGTTCGTACGTATCCCAGTTCGTAGGTAAAACTCCTCATTGCCTCACCTATTGATGTGAAGAAGTATATATATATCTCCGAATCAATTGTGCTGCTGGTGCACGTGTTTAGGTATTGTTTTATACGTGGAACCGATTAGACGATCGCATTGTTAATCACGGGACTAATAAAATTAAAGGGGCCTTGACCAAACCCCGAATGATGGGTACCCAGTAACGGGTTTTTTCTGTTTTGGACCAACAAAAAGATTCTTTATTTTCTTTTTAACGTGGAGAGAGATTATCTATTTATCTTCGAAAAACGCGTCAAAGCTTAGTTACATGAACGATTAACAGATGAAGGAAAGTGAGACGGTCACCGGATTCATGGGATTTTGCGATGACATGGGAAGAAGAGGAACGTGGCAGTTGGAAGAAGGCGATGGACAGAAAACAGTGATGAGGGTCCCACACTTACAGCGGATGGATGACAGTATGAGAGCTCCATCCAGATCAACGGCTAAACTTCGCCTCAGATGGACGACCAAGATGCATTTGACTCGCTGGATGGTATGGACCCTTCGATCAATCAAATGGTCACCATTCACAGATGGCGATGCTGCATTGCTGCCTGCAGAGCCGGATCCGTATACTTCGGCCCAAAAAGTGGGCAAGTAGCCGATTACGTAATGTACGCTTATATTATATATTTTCAGTTTGGTTGCGTCATGATGGGAGCGTTCATCGTAGACTACGTACGTTAACTAATAACTAACTCGCATATTTGACTCAGTTATTGATAGTGTCTCTTTTATTTTGATAATCACATATTCATATCCGGTTGTTTTGTTGTGACTAGACTAGAATATGCTGGTGGCAAAATATCATTTCTTTCATAAACTGATTTTCTACACAATATAACTATATAACACTGCAATCTCATTTTAATTTGATAGCAGCGAATACTTAACTAAATTAACATCAAACATGATAAGAGAAATAGAAATTTCTAGAGAGCATAAGTGAGAGGAGTCTTCTCATTCGTCATTCGTATATGTGTACAAGACTTTGAGACTGACTATTATTTATAAACCTCCAATTATTAAATACTAATTAGTTTATGATTTACACTATATCCATGTGCTAACATTTATAGTGTACATTTCATGAATGTGTTTGGTGTATATGAATGTTTCTACACTTAAAAATTTGAATTCATATACAGGAGAGTATATAATAAAATTAACAAAAGTATATCAATGGATGAAATAGAAATACTGATAATCAACAAAAATTAGTCTAGTTGATAAGGAGTTAACTCACAATCTATGATACTGTTGTTGAGCCTGGAGTTACGCTCTTATTTTGTTAGGCCTCGAGATATATTAATAGATCATGAGGATATTCATAGAATAGAAGTATCATGATTAGTAGGTAGAATATAAATACTAGGTGGGTTACATAATAAGATTAACAAAATTAAGTTATTTTACCTTATATATTTAACATGCTTTGTTCAGTCAAATCAAAAGACGTAGAATTCAAATTAAAGGGTTAATAATATTAATAATAAAATTTTGTTATAGATTAAATAATATATAAAAAATCTACATGTTTTAATTAAATTTAAAACAATTCATTTCAAAACATAAATCTAAGTATGTAATAAGTTTTCTTCTAAATATAATGGTTTAATTTATTTATTGTGAAAGTTCCTTGTAGGAAATTATTAGTTAAATTACTGTATAAATATTTTTACTGTGGTAATTATTGTGTGTATCTCAGGAGTAAGTTGATTTATCTAACATTAACTTGATCTGATATTCATTTTTTTGTGTAGACCTTAAGTCAATTTATGCAAGTATCCACCAAGCCGCATATGACCGTAGTAATGGGAGTCGTGAGGTACCTAAAAGGGAGTCAATGACTTAGGATTTTGATGAGTTCAGAGGGAGACACTGCAATTGAATGTTATTGTGATTTAGACTAGGCCTCCTACAGCATCGGCGCTCGGTTACTGGCTACCTATTGAGACTTGGTGGATTTTTGGTGATGTGGAAGATTAAGAAGCAGAGTACAATGTCAAAATCTTTAGCTGAAGCATAATATAGGACTCTTAGCATGGCAGTCTTTGAAATAACTTGGGGATTTGGGTTGTTGAAAGATCTAGGGATATCACATAAGGAACCGGTAAAAGTTTTTTATGATAGTCAAGCAATAATTCATATTACAGCAAACCTAATGTTTCATGAAAGGACAAAACATATTGAAGTGGATTGTCATTTTGTAAGAGAAAATTGGGAGAAGAAGGAAATAGACCTGCAGCATGTGAGATCTAAAAATCAACAAGCAGATCTTCTTACTAAGTCAATAGGAGAAGACATTCAAATAATTTTTTTGTTTAAGTTAGGAACTGTAGAAATTTTTTCGTCCCAAACTTGAGGGGGAGTATAGAAAATTATTAGTTGAATTATTGTGTAAATATTTTTACTGTGGTGATTAATGTGTATATCTCAGGAGTAAAGTTGTTAGTATAACAATATAAATAAGGGCGTGTTGTTCAAACTCATGCATCACCATATCATTAATTGGGCCTGTTTGAAAAACAATAAAACTATAGTTTTAAAAGGGTTTCTGACCCAAATCTCGATTTGGAAAAATTTTAAAATAAACAGCCATGAGGTTTGGACCAAACTATAGTTTAAAACCATTGTTTCAGATAAACTGGTCATAGTAGCTTTTGGAACAGTAAAAGAGCTTATGAACTACTCAATTATTATTGTACCCTTACTTTTTCTTACACCCCCCTCTCTCTATCTTTTTCACTATCTTTCCTCCCTCCTTTATCTTTTCCAACATCTCTCATCTCTCCTTTATATTTTCCACTATCTCTCATCTCTCTTATATTTTTTTCACCCTCTCTGCTCTATCTTTTTTACCATCTCTCCTCTCTCATATATACCATTTTTAGTAATTTTTTAATTATAAAATTCCTTTTGATAATAACTATCCAAACACTCCTTTATTCATAACCTCTTTTTTTCCTATAAACTCTTCTCTAAAAGCCATTTTTTATAAACTGTCCAAAAACCCATTTTTTTAATAAGCATTTTTTTAAAATCTTATCAAAACACACACATTAATAAAGAGTGTTTTTCATGGATACGGTGCGTTTGACATAGGGAGAAAGGTAGGGCTCAAGGGGTGTTCATAAAACCCGCGGCCCGGTATGCCCACCTGAGCCCGCGAAAAAATGGCCCTGCCCAGCCCGATAAATATAGGGCAGGGCTGGGCATCGGGCTGCAAAATGTAGCCCATATTTTTTTCGGGCTGGGCACCGGGCAGGGGGGTTGCCCTGCCCTGCCCTGCCCATGAGTGCCTTTTTTTTATTTTTTTTATTTTCTCCGTAGATGCTACATTTAGAAGGGAGAATATGATAGTTACTGGTGACTAAAGGGTCATTTTATAAATATAAGTAGTTAAGTATGTAAGTTGCATCTTTTAATATTTATAACTACATTAATTTTTTTAACTTTATTAATCATAATATGATTACATTACAAATTATAATTATTTATTTTATTTTTTTAAATACTTCATCCTTGTTAACATTTGAAAAATTGATGTAAAGTTGTATTTGTTACCTTATTTTTAGTGGATTATAGATATTATTTAACTCTTGAAGACATATGAATATGATATTATTTTAGAAGTTTATAATTGCAATTTTTTTTCACAACATGAGCATGGCATCACAACTTGGGCATGCCCAGCCCGCCCACGCCCAGCCCAAAATGGTTAAGGCTTTTACCGGGCAGGGCCGGGCATCGGGCTGCAAAATGCAGCCTATGCTTTTTCTGGGCAGGGTACCGGGCAGGGGGTCGCCCTGCCCAGCCCAGCCCATGAACACCCCTAGGCTCAACATTCCTAAGTGTGTGTTTGGGAAACCCCCAAACTACGGTTTTAAAAGGGCTCGGTTTGAAAAAATGTGGAAACAAATAGCCATTTTTGTCCAAAATCTCGGTTTGGACCAAACCATGATTTTAGATAAACTGGTCAGAATATCTTTTGAAATAGTAAAAGAGCTTATGAACTACTCAATTATTATTTTGCCCTTACTTTTTTTTACACTATATATTCTCTTTCTTCTATATTTTTTACTATCTTTCATCTTTCCTCTCTACTCTCTCTCCTCCTTCCTCATTTTAATAAAATCATACCCTTTTTAATAATTTACCAATACAAAAAGTCATTTTGAAAATAACTATCCAAACACTTATTTTTTTAAAATCACTTTTCTTCAAAATCTATTCTTCCCAAAATATATTTTTCAAAATCTATTCATCCCAAAATTACTTTTTAATATAATTTGTTGGGTCAAGCTTCTTTTACCTCACGTTGAATTTTGTACCGCTCAGGCAAGTCATTTAAAAATAAAAAAGAATCTTAAGAACAAGGGTATGTAAGTTAATTAATGGCCGTACTGTTGGTTTGACTCTCGGACTCTCGGCATTAGTTACTGCTAATTATTCTACACCCTTTTGTCCTCCGAAGCTACGTAACTCTGTTTGGTACGAGAAAATGGAGAGAGATAAAAATTTTAATGAGTTCGATTTTAAAAATATAGAAAAAATGAGGTTAAAATTTTTTAATTAATCTTTTTTATTTATTTATCTTATATCTTTTTTTATTAAAATTTTATAATCTATTTTTTTTAAAAAAAAATTGAACTTATCTTCTCCATTTCCTTGTACCAAACAAACTCTAAGTACTTATCCTATCACTCGTACAGTATTTGGTTTAATGTTAAGAGTAGGAGGGGGGGGGGGGGGGGAAGAGGAGAAATTTACAGCCTTATTTTATCATTTTTTTTTACATCGGTATTAAAATCCTCATTTTCTCTCCCATCCATGGAACCAAACGGGTGATAAAATTTTAACAATCTTATGGAGTTCCTTCACCATGTAAGCATGGAAAATTAACAAACACCTCCTCTTTCGATATACAATATAAAAAAAAGGTAATAATTGGAAGAAAATTATATTATTAAACATGTAAACAAATCTGTATAACTTTTCAAATATACCTTTTATTAAAAATTAATATTACATTAACTATAATGAAATTTAATCTTACGGAAAGACAAAATAATATTAATGACTCTAGATATTTTTAAGATGAACTTATATTTTAGTCCAAGTCAAGCTAGGAGAATATTAATGACTCTAGATATTTTTAAGATGAACTTATATTTTAGTCCAGGTCAAGCTAGGAGAAAAGGACTTATATTATATATGAATTGGGGGAGTAAATCTTTTGAAAAATTGATATCATTTTCAATATTAAATATATAATCTGTAATATAAAATTTATAATTAATTTCATAGCTAGCGTAGTATATAAGTAATACTGAGAGGGCAAGGTGGGCGGACTGGTTCTGACTCAATCACCAATACGAAGTTTCCCAGAAAAGCCATTATTTTGTTGGCACATGCTATGCTAACCTTTCTACGAATCAATATATGTATTTCTTATTCATTTCCTTGCTAGTCACTAATCCTGTATTCTGACTTTGAACGTGGCTATGGCAACCATATTTGAATATTATATCACCTCAAATTCTTATATGAAGTTTTATAAGTCGAACTCCCAAATCCTCGTACCCTTCAGAGAGATGTGTATACGTGATGCAGCCACCACTGCGATAGTAAATAATTTATAACTTCCAACGACAAATGCAAGTAGGACCTTTCCTCTTACATCACCCGCCCCACTGCGATAAACATCATTATTAGCTTTTTTTTTTTTTTTTTTTGTTGGAGATATTCATTGACTTTGCCGAGTTCGGTGTACCTTAACATGCTCGTTCGGAATTACACACACACACACACACAGAAGAGTAAACATTCTAGCATATATATGACCAAGTCATATATGCAGACAAATTCTAACTAAAATATTTTCCACATAAGAAGGCTCATCAAGGGCAAGGAAATTTCCCATTGATGAATCAAGTCTTTTTTGGTTGCTGTATAAAATACACACACACACACATATATTGCATAATGGAACAAGCTAAGTGTGCTTGATCATCATCATCATCATTTTAGACTTGCCCTCCAATCTCTGATAATCCTCAGACGACGTTGCCACTTACAGGCTTGTCTGTTTAATGAGCAGTAGAATGCACTTTTGTTGGATGGCTAAAGCTCAACTGTTAGCAGTCATCTTCATCAGCATCCTCGGTCATATCCAAGTCGACTGTTTTAACCCTTTCAGTTTCCTCACCTTCAAACCAGAAGATCAAAATCGATTAATACTGAGTGAATTTTCGCGTATATTCCGAGATGCCATCCAAGTGACACCTGATGCTTACGGTGAAGACTTGAGGAACAGGTCCGGGAGGGCCTTCTACAATAAGCCATTCAGAGTTTGGAGCAAGAAGAAGAACCAAACTGCATCGTTTAATACCACCTTCGTCCTCAATATCAGCCCCGATACTCCTTCAAACCCAGGCGCAGGCGAAGGTTTGGCCTTCATACTAGCTGCTGACACAAGTCTCCCGCTCAACAGCCATGGAAGATGGCTTGGCATTGTCAATTCTTCCACAAATGGCACTTCTGGTGCATCCGTATTGGCTGTGGAGTTTGATACCAGAAACAACTCCCCAGAAGATGGCCCAAACGGTCATGTTGGCGTGAACGTGAACAGTGCTTACTCCATTAAACAGGTCCCATTACTATCCTTGGGGATCAATATTTCATCGGGCATCAATGTGTCGGTGAGAATTCAGTATGATAATGATGTGATTTCAGTCTTCGGTTACATGAATGAAACCAAAGCACAAGACATGAAACTCTTGTTGCAATCTCCACCGCTTAATCTCACTTCATATCTCCCAGAGAAGGTATATCTTGGGTTCTCTGCATCCACAAGTAATTTCAATGAGCTGAACTGCATCAGAGCGTGGGAGTTCAATGGTGAAGATATCGGAGACGGAAATCAAGAGCTACTTTGGGTTTGGATCACAGTTCCAACGGTAGTGGCTATCGCCGGAGCGGTAACATTTTTCTTGATATGGCGGTGGAAACGAAGAATGGAGATAGCAGAGGACGCGTATCCGAGGATAGAAGACCAGATTAATTGTTCCTCAACTGCTCCAAAGAAGTTCCGGCTGAGGGAGATAAAAAAGGCGACGAGCAATTTCAACGACCAGAACAAGCTCGGCGAAGGTGGTTTCGGAAAAGTGTACAAGGGAATCACGGGAAACAAAGAGATCGCTGTGAAGAGAGTCTCCAAGGATTCACGTCAAGGGAAGCAAGAATTCATAGCAGAAGTCACCACAATAAGTAGCCTTCACCACAAGAATCTGGTCAAACTGATAGGATGGTGCTACGAGAGAAAAGAACTCCTCCTGGTCTACGAGTTCATGCCCAATGGAAGCCTAGACAAGTACCTATTCGGGAGCTTAGATGGATCCCCATATCAAAACCTTCACTGGAAAACCAGATACAGTGTAATACACAGTGTGGCCGAAGCCCTCGACTATCTTCACAACGGGTGCGAGAAGAAGGTGATTCACAGGGACATCAAGGCAAGCAATATCATGTTGGACTCAGACTTCAACGCGAAGCTGGGAGACTTCGGACTGGCTCGCACAATCCAAACAAGAAACGAGACGCACCATTCCACGAAAGAAATAGCAGGAACACCAGGTTACATGGCCCCAGAGACGTTTTTGACAGGGAGGGCAACGGTGGAAACAGACGTGTACGCATTTGGGGTTCTGATAATGGAAGTAGTGTGTGGGCAGAGGCCAGGGAACGCGTGTGCTCAGAACGATTACAAGAACAGTGTAGTGTACTGGGTGTGGGAGATGTATGGGGAGGGAAGAGCATTAGATGGGGTGGATAAAATAATAAAGAAGGAGATAGAGGAAGACGAAGAACGATTGGAAAGAGTGATAATGTTAGGGCTGGCTTGTTGCCACCCGAATCCTCACAAAAGGCCGTCGATGAAGAGGGCACTGCAGGTTCTGACAGGCGAGGTGGCTCCGCCGGAGGTGCCAAGGGAACGGCCGGCTTTTATGTGGCCGGCCGCTCCTCCTTCCTTCGACGTCAATGATAACTCCATTAATTCAGCCCAACTCAATCCTCCCTTCACTGAGATCACCGGCAGATGATCATCTTCATAATTACCGGCTGGAACGGTTCTTCTTCTTGTGCATAGGCAGATATTATATCGCTGTATAGTTAAAAAGCACCCAACAACAGTGTGATCTGTGTAATTTTTTTTTCCTTCGAGTTGAATGTTTAAGTCAGCTTAATTGCTTAAATGAAAGGTGTAGTCAACTTCTGGATACAATTGATTATAATTAAATATTTCTCCTGTCAACTTCAAATTTATTTATCTTCGTTATCATTTAATCTCTACGCCGTCTCTCTTCTCAATGACTGTACCCCACTTTTTTCTTACCTAAAGTCGATATCTAGACGATTATATATACGAATTGCCTGATTATTTATACGAATTACCTAAAGTCGTTGAAAATATCCGGTGTTCAGATGGCTCCAAGGTTATTAGAATTTTGAGAATTATCGGATGCTAATCTGATCTTGGAAAATAATTATTTTTGCATACGATCATTGGACTCTTATGTTTGGAATTTAAATCATTATTACATTACATACACTAATGATATAACTACATGGTTGTATGCAAGGAAAGAAATACACAAGTTTGGAGTGAGTCGCGCGACAAAGAAAAAAGAACATTGCAAAATTAATGTAGATAATGATCGAAAATCGATTTTAGAAAATAGAAAACTTCGTTCCGACGGTCATAATAATGTATTATTGGAACTTAGGAAGAGATAAAAGGTACGAAAAATGAGTTATTTTTATATTGATATTTATGACTATATTAACAGGGTGATAATAAATTATTGAAAATAGTTCTTTACAAAGGACACGAGTGCAGGGCCGTCTGCATGAAGATTGGAGGATCCATGGCCGGGTACTTTTTGAGAACAAAAGCAATAGCGGAGAAGACAACGACTCATGTAATTTGTTAGATGTTAAATTTATTATATATTTTATTGAAGTAATGTTAAAAAAAAAAGATAATACTTCACATTTCTTAGAATAAAAATATTTAAAAAATGTGAAAATGACCATCCAATTTTAACATGAACAGATCAGATTTACGGTAATTGACAAGTATCCATGATCATTAGCATGAAATCTAGAGTTACGTTTCCTTTACATCTATAGCAAACAAGCCAACATTGGCATTCAGCAAAGACGACAATGTTTTGTTAGCTGATTCCCGTTCTGCTGTTTGCCAGGCGGTAGTTTTCATGCTTTCCTTACTTTAGCTATATTAAAAAAAAAAAAAAACTAGGCTGCGTAAGGTGAAAGAAATTGATATTGACCTGTGATGGCGTGATACTTTTCTAAAAAATTCCTTGATCCATTTTCTATGAGAAAATAAAGTCACTGTCCTTTCACCAGCAGAGCGATGATAAATCAAATAAATAAAAACACAATCCATGATAGTAATCATTTGAAGAAATCCATGTATATGAGACACTCATGTTTCTTCAGTCTGCACGGTAAGGTCCTGTACACCCAAATCATGGTATAGACCATGCACAAGTCCTAGCAATGGACGATCATCCACCCCTTTCTTCACCTGTCATGCATATCCCCACTAGACTCAGACTTCAGTCACAGAAACTCCAAAGAATGAAACTGAGGGAAGTATCTTTATATGTGCATCCAAATATGCCGTTAGCTTGCTTTAGTGCATGTTTGGATTCACGTTAGATATAGTTTGGTTTTCAACATCAAATTAAACACAATCTTACTCCTACTTTTAGCATCACCAAACACACACCAAGTGGCAGATAGTTAAGGGGGGCAATTACCTGAATTGAGAGAGAACCAACCACATGACCAGGAACCAGCTCCCAAAAACGAGCTTGCGAAACTTCCAGCACATCTTCCAGAGCAGTTATCTAAAGAAAATTAAAGATTTTAAAAAATATGAAGCATTTTATATACACGAGCATTCAAGCATCAACAGGTGCGTTCAAATGAAAACTAAAGATCATAAATTAATGAGAGCAAAATATAGTTTTTCACCCTTTCCACAAGAGGTTGGAATTGTTAGAAGAGAGAGAAATTGCATACATTTAAGCACCCACTGTTCAAAGCTAAAACCAGTCCCATAGCATACTTTATTTATCTCATAGAAACTAAGAGTAATAACCTGTCTCAAACATTTGCTCAAAGCAGAAGTTGGAATACTAGGAGGTGCCATTTGGAGCAAGATACCGCCAGTTGTCCTAAAGAGAGGCAAGACTAGCGTAAAAACCGCAGCTGAAACAAGCCCCAGACACAAAACTTCTGCATTCTGGACCCTATAAAGAAAGGTAAAGAAATTACAAATCTGAAGAACTCAGAAGGAAAAACAATTGTGCCCTCTCTCTCTCACACATACACACACATCTTATTGCAAAATACTGGGTCTGAAAAAACAGGTGCTTACCCAATGGACAGTAACCAGGATGCCAATATCAAACCTGCACTGAGAAACCATTAAAGTATGTTAATATTAATGAGCGAACTAAAAGAATGAAACTGATTGTCACTGCAAGGGCGTTGCCATCCTTCACATACACAATGATGTCCACACAAGGCCTAGCATATCTACCTGCGAATAGAATCTGCTAAAACGTGCAGGAAAACTGAATGATGATTCATATCTTCAGCATTTCTATAAGCTGCAAGCAAAATTCCAAGAGAAACAGATTAATGAAAATAGTCAAGCGCCAATCGTCCATCAATATGTGCCATCCCATTCAAATGGAGAAACATTACTCAAGGCTGGTAGCCAGAAGAATAAAATGTTCAAAGATACTCACTGAGATTAATCCGAGCATAATTCCTGAAGAACCATACGCCAATGAGATTCACAACTAAATTGGTCGCAGCTGAAACAATCAAATAATGCCTACAAGCATATCATTATCAGCGTCAGCAAATACTGAAGAAAATAATAGAATCTAAGAACCATAAATCCCTACCAGAGAAACAAATTTGCAAGTATTTGGGTACAAAAGTTGAATACTAATACGTTAGCAATCAGCCAAAAGATCCGTAATGGCTTCACGTAGATGGGTTTCCTTTCCATTTTCTTACAGATAATACCATTAAGCATATATCCTAAACATATTACGTTTGAAAAGATCACAAGTAATACACATGTATAGGACAAAGTATCTAGGATAAGTTAACTATTACCAACAGGTTTATGGAGTATGACTACAATAGATCACAAATAAAATAGTAAAATGTATAGATGAAGACACAATAACACAAATTGTCCAGCTAAAAAAAGTCTCGCAGTCTAGAGCCATGCATTATTTTACAAAGAAAAAAACACAGTTTTACGGTTCAGCACGGTCAAATATCAGAAAATCCAAGGGAATTAAAAGTTAACACTTAACAGCTATAGTAAGTATCTTGAGTTCCTAACATGCATGAAATAGAACTCAACCATCAATAGAAAAAATGAGAGTATTATTGAATGCAAAAATACTAACTCTTCTCCACGCTGAATGTGCACATAAAATGTGATACAAAAACTGTGATAGTCATTGGTAACACACACTTACTTGTGCTCTGATTCATCTTGTATGAATGCGTGAAGTGCTTCAACCGCTAGAGAAAATGACATAAACAAAAGAAACAGCTGTCTACACAAGCAGCAAATAAAATAAGAAAGTTCAACATGTTAGTGCAATTGAGAGTGAGAGAGAGAAGGGAGTGCAAGTAAATGCTATTGACCTTCATAATTGATATAAGGTGAAAGCAAAATTTAACATTAAATTTTCCGGTTTTCAGGTTCATCAGACGACTGAGAATATCAAAATACGACTAGACTTCTAGTGCAAACATCAATAGCCATCAAGTTTACAGAAATGAGTGCAAGGGAACATAACACATAAATTAATGTGCAAAAAGGCCAGCAACAATTAAAACCCCAAACCTAATCAAATACATCAACAACACCACTAGAATCTCAACTGCAAAACAACACCCTCAGCAAGACTATCCCAGATTAAGGTGGAAAGCATCCATCTAACCAATATGCAAATTTTGTATTTTTTATAATTAATTAAAGGAGGGGAAAAGAACAGTAAAAATCCTCTTTTAGTATTTAAAGCGTACATACTATTAGTTTGCATTGACTGCCACTAGTCTTACAGAAGCATCATTCTGTACCTTGATTACGGTTAAGGTTTAAAAAACTATAGTTGTAAAGGATACTTTGAATACTTACAGTATTTGTAAATGCAGACAAAACTTCTAGCCTTTTATACCTGAAATTAGAGAATAGTAACTAAATCAGAAATACTGACAGACAGCAGTGTTTCAAAATTCATGATATCCGTCAACTACACATAGAACTAGTTCTGCCATGTGTGCATCTGCTATTAAGTAATTGTGAGACAAACACAAATTCATATCATTTTGTATCACATGCAAGAATATGAATTTCCCACAAAATTTGTTTTATACACAACTTTCATCTTGATTAGCATTTTGATTAATCAATTCAATTGAACAACAAAAGAAACCTATTCCATATAAATACTCATCTTTTTCATGTTTAGAGAACTTCAATATGTAAGAACTAGCTCTTAATATTTGATTCAAGGAGAATACACACACGATATACATGGACATGTACGCAGCCTATACACAAATAGCGCACATCATTGAAGATGATTTTCAAACAGCAGTCTTACCCATATGTATAATCTCCATCAGCCTTCTTCCTTGAGGCAGCCATAACAAATAATGAAAATGTCAGAAGACCGCATCCAAAAGTCAAATGAAATGCATCAGACACCAAACCTGAAAGCAGATGTATGAAAAGCGGAAACAGAAGTCATCAGAGACTCAGCCTTCAAATTGGGGCCACGCTAATGATTTTATGTTGAATCCACAACGGTTTGCTCAGTATGGGAAGAAAAGAGGACATTGGAAAAGTTATTAAAGCAACAAATCTTGTCTATGAATTACCTGTGAAAGATTTGCGAAATTAAAAGTGTAAAATCTGCATTTTATTTCATACTCTCAATATTACCAAATTATAAAATATAAAATTCATATTTCCGTTGAGGGCTCTCGTGAATGAAAAGCACAATCCTCAAAGCATCAAAAGCCTTGTGTGCTATTTAAGTAGAAGAATAGCAGCCCAGCAAGGAGTGTCATTTTTACACATTTTGAACAATTTTAAACCGAAAGGTGTATATAAAGCAATTATCAATTATCAACCCATTATGAGAAATTAACGGTCTTTAATTCAAAAAGAAAAAAAGAAATGAAATTAACGGTCTTACCTACACGCCCAGTAAAAAGGCCAATGAATAACTCTGCAGTAGAGTATGCTACATTCAGGGAAATCATAAAAAATAATCTCTTCATATATCTATGCCCAGACCTAATGTTTCGAAAAACAGAGAAAATAAGCGAGGACCAAGAGACTTTCTCCGGGGACTTTTCCTCAGAAAAGTAGTGATCTTGGCCTGACCAATAGTGCCCCCGAGGAATGTCTATGCTGGAGTCAGTCCGGGAAAGGAAAGGCCTTCTGGAATTGTTCAAAGGGAATGGAACAGGCGAGTGAGGTTCTTGCGATTGCTTGAGCGAAGCTTGGCGGGAGAACGCGAATCTCCGATCACTGGCACCAAACCCAAAATCCCCATTTAGAGAGCTCCGAGTGTGGGATGAATCCGACGTCTCCATTGATCGTAAGTGTTTTGAGACACAGATGCGAAATGCAGATCAGCATGGAATTTTCATGACAATACTATAGAGAAGGCAAGAAATCAAAGGAAACAGTAAAGGGAAGAGTATGGTGATTCGGAATTGTGCTTCTCAAGTCAAGGAAGGCACTTTGGAATTGGATGATTCGAAAGGGGTTTCAAGTTGAAACAGAACAACAAACGCAGCGTTGTTTACAAGAGGATATAAAGCTGCGGCCGAAACGGAAACAGATCAGTAGCAAAAAGGAAGGGAGATTATTCAAAGTCAGAAAAAATAAACGAAAACAGAAGTAGAAATCAGCATCGTACGTTAAACGCGGGGCAGCCGCCACCGGAGATATGGTATTGTATCCTTTGGGAAGATCCAGTTATCTTTGACACTTATGTCTTTACCGTCATCTCCGAGTCAACAACCGAAGGCGGCAGCCCCAGTTACATTAAAGATTAAAAATATACATACCAATATCAAGCCATTTTAAATTTAGGAAAAACATTTTAAGCCGAATTAATATTCTATTTTTTAAAATTTATTTAATACTATCACCATCAGTTAATTTTTTTAGATATACTAAAAAAACTAAATAAATTAATAAATTTAATTAGATTGAAGAGTATATTATATTAATTTATTTAAAAAAATAAATTTAATGATGATTAACTGATTTATTTGATTTTCTTAATTTATCTAAAAAAATTAATAAAATTTATTTTAATTAATAACTAAATTTTATCCCCTCCTAAAAAAATTTAAATCTTTTATTTAGTTGAAGGAAAATAAAAGGGATAGTAGAGAAGATTTTAGTTACTTTAATTTAAAAAAAATAGAAAAATAAGGATATGAAATTTTAATATAAAGATATAAGAAAAAATAATATATTTTTACATATAATGTATGATTGGTCGAGTTCTTTTAAGAAAACCCACAAAAATCTATAAGGATAAGAGAGTAATACGTAATCCCTAATTAGGAGCTAAAGGCTTGAATTAACTTGAACTGTGAGACGTCTCTAAATATTTGCATGCGAAAACAAAATAAACTGATGTGAAACTATTAGTTGCCCCGATCTTCTTCTCCCTACAGCATTTCAATTATAGTTAGGGAAATCAACAGGAGTTAGTCCGAGTGATAAGCAGCTCGATATCACTTAAACAAAGTCTCGAGTTCGAGCCTTAGTGTATGCAGAAAATTCTCGTTATGAGTCACCTACCATAGCCAGATGCGCGACGCGAGTCGGATCCGGACGTAACCGAGATAAAACTCTGATGAACCGGATAGGAAAAAAAATTATAGTCAGGGAGCTGGGACTTTCACATAAATTACGTTTAGTGTGTAGCTATTGCATTGCGAATTTGCGATTCAGAAAATACTTATATAATAAAATAAATAAAACACAACAAAAGAAAAAAAAACTAATCTTAAATAAACAAAATGTTTTGGTAATGGAAACGCCTTTCCATCAAGCATCCCAAGGGCCACAGATTTACACTAAACAGGTCGATTGGAGCTGGAAATTAAAACTATGATAAGCTACTAACCATACTGGCACCTAGCATAATGAAAATTACAATGAATGAACTAAGGATACACGATTTCGTCAAGAATTTGGCCTGTTCCGTTGGCGTAAATTTATTTCCTCAATTCAATATAGAACTACTCAAAATTGAAAACTAGAAATTTAAATTAAGAGGTTGTGCTGATTTGGCAAAGACCAAATTAACTGCCATGACCTGGATACTGGTACAAAAGAATTAGGCATTCAGACGCGTCCTTAATTTATGGCCAACTTATCACACAAAGATTGGTATGCTGCACTGCAAGCCTTGAACTTCTCTTCTGCTATTACCTATCAATGCAAGTCAACAAAAGATTAGAAGGTCAAACACTGATGCCTGTGAGACCTGTCCATTGAACAATATTAAAGATCAAGGAAGACTATAGCTTCAAGTTATAAAGACCTTGAAAGAGCCTTGATGACGATCTGGATGCCACTTCAGGGCACAGGCCCGGTACCTGACATCATAAAATCGGTTGAATTCAAGATATAAAAGAAAAAACTAGCAGCTCCGGTTTCCATGAACACTTCAGCATGGAGGAAATGGAAGTAGGTGTCAAGAACTCACGCATTTTTCACATCTTCAGGTTTCAGAGGACCATGAGCACTCAAACCAAGGGCTAACCTATCAGAAGCTAAATTTGAATCTGAACTATTAGACTCGGTAGAAGAGTCATAATATTCATCATCGTCGCTCCAGTTCCATGATCTGCTGTAGTTAGAATAGCGTCCTGACCTCCTCCATTGAGGATGCTCCTCATTGATGAAGGAATAACAAAAGAATTGGTTCCCACCAAAGGCGGAGCGGAAAATGGTTTCAACATCAAAATCTTCTTCAGGAAAATCAGAATCAGAATTTCCTGAAAGAGATGACAAGTGTCGTGAATAAATGCATGCATCTGCATAATCTGATACTTGCTACTATGAATCGCATACACTCAAAAGAGAAAACTTATTCAAGAGAGCTTATGGGGTAATTTAAAACCCCAAATAGCTCTATGATATCTACCAGAGGCAAATTTAATCACCCATAATCGTACCAGATAGACAGGACAAGCTTTTAGAAGATTCCTCAAAGGAAAAACAGCTCACTCAAATTTTGATATATCAGTACTAACAGAAAACTTTAGTATTCTTTTATAGCACAGCTATTTTAGACATCCATCCTTACTTCTGCGATAATAACGTGAGTCTTTATTGCCATTTCTGTTCCTTCCACAGCCCTTGCCAGAGTATTCTTTCCTAAACCATGAGGTGCCTTGACTTGAAGATGGAACATCCTCATCAATCTCATCCTTCCAGCTCTACAACATGCAGGGGGGAAGAGCAAAGAAGAAGCATTAAGTAAATTGAGAAACAGAAAGAGAAGCAAGAAGAAACCTCATATCTGTATATGACCAAGAGAACATAGAGAGAACAGCCTCTCACATTGATGATACTAAAGAATCACCAATATCACACCAGCCACGATTGATAATGGCCAGACAAGGCAGAGAGAATTGATTTAAAAATCATACAGAGGACTTAGTAGTTTCATAAACCATGTACGAATGAAGACAAACAAATCATGTAAAATAGCATCATATAGCATTACACCAGTAAAAGGAACAACATGCAATGTTCCAGACATTACAACTGCCACAATTGTCACGTTTCCAGAATTGAGTGTTTAGACACTGAATTTACTCAGGTAAAGTTGTAATTGCAGAAGAAGGTGTTATGAAAAATTGAAATAACCAGGAGCAGAATACAGCATAAGCAGGCAAACTAGGAGAGAAAGAGGGTCATGCATCATTTGTTCAAATAATACTTCAAACATGTTTTCTCTCAGATACAGTATTTTTTGGATAGGAATTGCAGATTTTTCAGTTAAGAAAGTTTATCATGATGATGCCAAAAAAAAAATATAGGTGAAGACCCAAAAGGAGGTTGGTGAACTTAAGTATTGAAAGCATTCATTGGGGTGAAAACTGAATTATCAGCAGAGCTATAAGAACGCAAAAATCCTCAAGAACCACTATTTATAACCTTTGATTAGTTCTCCACCGGCTGATACACCATACTATTCTTCTCAAGGGTTTCCTAATTCCCAAATTCCAAGGTAGTTGGTCAGAAACATAACCAACCGTAAGAAGTTTTATTTTAACCATCTGTTCCTAAAGATGAAAAACATCATTACCATATTGTATGAAATTCTAAAAACTAAGTACAACGGAATCCACCATTCTTCTTATTTTATTTAATATCACCCGATAACAAGTTATTGAAGCATACCTCAAATATTAAATAAAAAGAGGGGAAGTAAATCAATTGGGGGGAGGGGAAGCGTGAGAATAAGATGAGATAACAGCATCGTGAACCTGAAGCAGGAAGTCTGCATAAGCATTCATATTGCGCAATAATGTCTGTTTAGCATGAATCCTTCTACATCTTTTTGAATAATGGTTGAATCTCTGCAATCAAACAGGCTCAGTCCAACACAGTTCTCATTCAACAAGAGCCAAAGATGGTAGAAGATACTAGGAAAAAAAATTAAAAGATTAATTTAATCTCAATTCTATAGCAAATAATCTCCACTCAATGGTGCATAATTGCATATGGTAAAAACTAAGAGGTAATCACCAAATTACAAATTACTCGGAACTAGGCATGCAATGAGAAAGCAAAACATGGACAGGAGATTAAGGTAGAAAGGCAATAGAGAAACTAACAGAGTCCCAATTGTTTCGCCTTTTACGTTCCAAGACGGGAGTGGAATGAAAGAGGGCAGCCCTGAGAGACATACAGGTGTTTTTCGAGTTAACCAGTGCCAATTTCATTGCGCTATTCATTGCTGCAAATCGACGCCCAGGATCCAGGAGGGGTTCAGTTGCTGCAAGTCGCGGTCTTGAGGCTAACCCAACATCAAAATGTGTTAACCCTGTTTCGCCAGGACCGTCGCTCGATGCCGCTGAGAGGCCAACTGCTTTTTTTTACAAAAAAAAAAAAAAAAGGTAAAACTAGAGCGTGGGCAAAAAAATGGAGTGGGAAAAAAAAAAAAAACCATTGTTCATGGCTTATATAGTTTCTCACATTTTATTATCTGAAAAACAAAAACTTCACACCTCTACCGAAATTAGGAAACAAATGTTGCCTTTTTTTATGAGGTAACTTCGTTACTTTCTATCTTTGTTTGTTGGTTCGGGATTGGTGTCCCTGTAGTTAACATTCATCGACTCCTCTTTTCAGGGGTTCGCACAGACAGCCCATATTAAAAACTTCCACGGGTTTATAATTAATCATGTTAAGTAATAAATGGTGAAAAATCAATTATAAGTTGTTAAATAATGAAAATCTGTAGACTGAACATATCAGTGTATAATATAAAATTTGAATAAATTCCATTGTTTTAAATTTCAAGGCTCTAATTTTGAGAATAATGAAATTCATCAGGTTTGGTTAGTGTGCTTCTCGAAAGCTCTTATTGGGCTCTGCTGTTGGATCGATCTATATCTAGGCCTTTAAACCCACGAAGATTTCCCTAGATAATGTTGATTTGTATGTGTTGGAGGTTCCACTGCGAATTTTAAAACTATATCTATAATAATATGATACTAGTATAAAAAAATTATAGTACAATCTCACATAAATAATTAATTATTAAAAATTTACATAACAAGTTAACAATGACAATAACATGATGCGGTGTAAGAAATAATAATAGTTAATGACATATTACTTGTTAATAATTAAATTGTTTATAGTAAATTTTCTCTGTCTTTTGGTACAGCAAACGAATGAACCCCCCGACAAGACCGTTGACCGAAAGTGAACGTGAGGAAGTAACAACCTCATTTTGCAAATAAAGTGGGGTGACCAGAACAACGTTTAGATGTTTGCCATATTAATTAAAGAATTATGGAAACTTTCAATCATGTTAAGGAATATAAAAGATTGCATGCAATTTTTTTTCATCGCTTGTTCAAGGAAGCGAGACGTGCAATATACCGCTGGTGAAGTCGTGCTCCTTGGAGTTGATCGAGATGCTTATTATATTAAGATAAATAGATAGATAATTACTTGATTTTACAAGTGCTGTCAGGCTTGCTTCTGACGACGTACGCTGTATAAAATGAAACCCTTGTTCAGTTATTCTCATTTTCGATGCTATTCCAGCTGGTACAAGCATGAAGCTATGGCCAAGATATCTGAGCTCGTAGAATATAATCTTTAAGAGCAGTGAAAACATATATGCATTCTAGTTATTGATTGCCTGATGTTGATGCTGGAGCCTTCCTATTCATATATCTTTTAATTTGCTCATCCGTTTTTAAACTCTCTTTGTTCACTTGTCCATCTGATTCACTGGAACTTTACCCCGATTACATTCGGATCGGACCCGCGTCGCGCACATGGCTATAGTGAGTGAGTTTTCTAACAAAAAATTTCTATATATGCCAAAACTTGAACTCGAAACCTCGTTTAAATGATATCGAACTGCTTACTACTTGTACTAACTACTATTGGTTCCCTTTTTAAACTTTGTTTTGCCTGATTGATGATCGCCCCCCTTTTTCTTTTTTGGCCCAACATAATGGATGATGGCTTCAAGAAAGTTGCGGCCTGTCCGTCCACAACCTATGTGTATATTCTTTCGGCTTTGCCTTTATGCTTTCCAATTGGACGCAATTATAACAAGCTGCACCTTGAGGCCATGTGCTCGACGGGTATATAGCTTGTTGGCGTGATAGAGCCTTCTCGTACAATTCCAGCCTTGCTCTGCTTTTACACAATTCCAGCCTTCTCTCTCTCATTTTCTTCGTGCGTACATTCAAAACTCCTATGCCTATCTCTTTTAACTCGATGACTTGCTAATCCAAATCAGGCTATGGTACAATCCATTTGGGTAACAAATCTACCATTTTATGTTACTGTATTCATAAGTTCTAATACGAGATCTCTAGTTAAATTATAATAACTCTGACAGTACTGAGTGATTCCGGCATTCTCTTTTCCTTGCACAATTACTCCACTAATGCTTAGATTCACAGAAAGAACCTTTTTTCCACTAATTATTATTATTATTATTATCTATTGGACAAATGAGCAAATATACGAACTCCCGCAACTTCCTGATACACGACAGATCAGTGCAAAGCATTGTCAAGTCCTGTAATCTGGGTTTGGTTTGAGTCTCAAAAATTACAGTTTTGGTGCAAAGTGCAAACAATTGGGCATATGATTAATGGCACCCGTTGGAGAAGAAAGAAGAGAACTCGCCTGCATTATATTTGGGGTCATCATTAATGAAAACATGTACGGAAACAAGGAGGATATGGGATGTAGGGTGGGCTAGAGCTAGGAAGTTGGACCCATTGCCAGCCTTTGCTTTCTCCCACGCCTTCACTCACATGCACGCATGCACCTCCTTTCACATTTCGGGATTACTATATTACTAGAGTCGTACAAGGTTCTGCACCAAAGTCTCCTACTTTAATTTTCTCGAAACTATGGCAACTCTCCCTTAATTCGATCACAGAGTCGATGTTGCAAGTTATCTCAATATTAATCAATGTATTCATATATATAATAATAACATTCATAATATAGAAATCACGCTATTGTCACCATTATTGTTGAGTCATGCATAATAATGTGACTTGGCTTAATTAATCATCAAATTTGTGCCTTATTTGGTTTGCTGTGTCAGCTACTCATCGTGGAACACGAATGAACATTTATCCAGACACGCGCGTACGCGTTTGGTTGACAGACAAACAAAGTTAACTTAATGGAACCAGAGAATACTCCATGTAATTCCATATTAATTAACTATTTGTCGTTGTTTATGATTTGTATACATGTGTCTGCCTGTCGATTTCAACTTACAAGTGGTTTAAGATGGCATGCTCCTACCATCAAGCCATGAGGGAGCCCATATTCACTACATGATTGGCAATAACCCAACATGTTCCTTTTATCTCAAATATTCAGAATAAAAATTTGTACTTTAAAAATATAAAATGAACATTTCAATGCATCGTTAGATATTGAATCCCGTCGTTGGAAAAAAAGTATCGTTGTAAATCAATGAACTTAAAGTCCAACATTTTACTATGTTGTCACTAAATAAGCGTGGGCTTTAATTGTTAAAAACTCGATAATAAATATCTTAATGTAGTTTGATATCATTAGGAATACTATTGTCAAACCAAGCACGTACGCTTGTCCATTCCCACCGAATATAATTAATTCATCTCATCTAACTTTATTTTCTATCATCATATTCATATTCCAGTTATCATTTATATTCTAATTTGTATAATTTAATTTTCTTTTATTTTTTTGCCAAGGAAGGGAGTCCTTGACACGATACATAAAAGCCATGTCTAGTTGTTCCTATTCCTACAAATTAAAGGTATATATATGTTTGAATAGACTTTTAGAAAAATGTTTATAGAAAAAATAACTTTTGAACAGCGTTTAAAAAAGAACTTATAGTGAAGAGTTTATGGAAAAAAAACGGTTATGAATAAATAAGTGTTTTGATAGTTATTACCTAAATAATTTTTTTTATTGATAAATTACCAGAAATAGTATGAGATAAAAAATTAAAAAAAGATCTCTCCTTTTTTCTTTCATTTTCTCTCTCTCATCTTCCTATCTTCTCATTGCCTCACCATCCTCCCTCAAGCCATATGGAGATGGACAAAGAAGACGTCACCAAGAAGCATCTACCTGACCCATAGTTTAGTCTAAATTTTTTTTAAATAAATATGATTATTTATTTTAAAAAAATTTAAACTAAAGTTTAGACTATAATTTTTTTTAAAACTGTAGTTTAGGAGTTATCCAAACACACATTAAAAGAAATATATTCAGTTGTCATGAATCTAGATTTCCCCAAATTGAAGTTTTTATAATTAGAAAAGAATGTCCAGTTGTCGTGAATTTAGGCTCACCAAAATGAACTTATTCTAAACCCATGACAACCCAAACCCACCTCATATAAAAGAAAGCATAGGAAAAATTAAGAGACCCTGCAAGGAACCAAATGTTAAAATTTTAGTCGAGGAGATATGTTCATATTCAATATCTAATAGTACTTAAAAATGGAATATATATATATATATATATATATATATCCGATATTGTGAAAAACAGAAAATGCTGGGAGATTTTGTTTATTGAAGTAGCGGGGAGACATGAATGACGACGTGTGTGATTGATATTTAGGGGTGTCTCATCTCTGGAAGATGGGGCCAACAAGCAAGATAATAGCTCAAGTCACCAGAGCGTAGATTACCCCATTAAATGGAATGATTTAGATTCAACACCTTATAAATTTAATAACAAGAAATAGGACTCGTGGAATTTGAGGGCAACTATACACTACAATGGGACATACGTGCATGTAAGTAACCCCGCACTAACATGCAAATCATGGACGCCCAGTCCGTTGCGATCCGAATGCTGAGCTGGCTGGTTGCTGCGTTTTTTTTTTTTTTTTCAAACCCCCAGCACCTTTCTTCTTTTATTTTTATTGGGGCCAACCGCAAAAGTTGAATCTGCAATCGGGCACCCAAATTACAAGTCAATTTTAGCTTTACAATCCGGCCCTTCCATCATTCGTCATTATTGCCCCACCCCCTTCTCTTCTTTTTCTTTCTACCAAGTCCAGCGCAGGGCATGTCTCCTCCTAATTTATTCATCATGTATATGTCCCCACTAATCTCCCTCTAACTCTGACTACCACGCCCATCAACCTTCCATTCGCTCCCCACCTCACCATTATAATCAACCTGCTTTTCAATAACCCCCTCTAATTTCACTATTTCAAAATTTTCAATATAAAGGCTCGATAAAAAGTATGTATTATATCCGTTCTAAATTATAAGAGTTAGTTAATTTGTTTTAGATAAATTAATAAAATTAAATAAATTAGTTAATCACTATAAAATTTATTCCCTATAAGATAAATTCATATCATACTCATCAATCTATTTAAATTAGTTAACTAACTCTTATATTAATTATAATTAACTGACTTATTTAATTTACTTAATTAATATATTAAAAAATTAACTAGCTTTTATAATTAAGATCATATATAATATTTAGCTAGCAATAAATATGTACTAGTACCTAGAACTGCATTTTATTCAAATTTTAATTTATAAAATATAATTGAGTTAAATTACTTTTACAAATAATGAATCCAAACAAAATGCTCCGTGTCGTTGTAAATAGATGGTCAGGGTTTAGAAATGAAGAGATTGAAAAAACAAAGTGAGTAAGGTCCCGGGTCCCGGGTCCCGGGTCCCGAGTGGGTAATAAAAAAAGAAGCGAGGGAGAAATGAGTCCACGTGGGAGAGCAAAGGGTGCCAGCTATTTCCAACATGAACGTGACCGCGAGGATGGGGTCCACGGACGAGTTGAGATATTCGAAAAAGACGGTCTTGATTCATTGGCGCTACCTCTCTTCTTTAAACGACGATGCGGGTACTTCTCCCTCATATTCGTTCGTTTCACCCCTCACAATCCACAGGCCCTCCTCCTTCCTTCCCATCCTCTTCTTCCACCCCCGACTTAGTCCGCTTTTCCTTCGGGTAACATCAGTTTTCTATACCTCCTTCACTTTATTGTTTTTTCCTCCCATCTCAATTCGCTTGTTTTCAACATTTTTCACGATTCTTCTCTTTCAATTAATCGCCGGTTTTCCCACTAGGTATGATGAACGCATGGGCTTTCTTATAATTCTAACTTCCACAACATATTGCGGCTTGTGAATGGACTATATACCGTTGATGCTTATTCCTTTTAGTCGATGTTTTTATGGAATGCGCCATATTGTTTTATTAGGTCATTTGATAAATCTGCTTATAGCGATATATTGTCCGTGTTTGTCGTTGTGTTCTTCTCTGTGTTCTCCCGATGATTAGCAGTAATGGCCTCTAATGCGTGGGAATTTGTGCTTAGCCCCAGGTCTTGTAAAGTTCTTTAAGACTGTCCTTGCAATGGAACGACATTTTCTAATTTCCGCGATTACTTCAATGGAATGAAATTTTGTCGTCTAAACCGATTTGGGCGTGTATCATCAGTACACAAATATTTGCGATTAATGATTAGAACCATGTTGCATCTATTACTGAAACGGGCTTTCATTTTTTTTTTGGTCGTTTGCATTCCCTGAGATTTTGATGGGCGGTTGGTGTCTTTCTGCAGCATTTAATAAACAATGGCAGATGCTGAGGATATCCAACCTCTTGTTTGCGACAATGGGACGGGTATGGTCAAGGTAAGGATCCAAGCATGCAAATGCTATTGATCTTATCTATCAGTTGGGTTTCATGATTTCCAGTTCAATAAGTATTACTTTTAAAAATCATGTAGGCTGGATTTGCTGGAGATGATGCTCCGAGGGCAGTATTTCCTAGCATTGTGGGTCGCCCGCGTCACACTGGTGTGATGGTTGGTATGGGACAAAAGGATGCCTATGTTGGGGATGAAGCTCAATCAAAGAGAGGTATTTTGACTCTGAAATACCCGATCGAGCATGGTATTGTTAGCAATTGGGACGATATGGAGAAGATCTGGCATCACACTTTCTACAACGAGCTCCGTGTAGCTCCGGAAGAGCATCCCGTTCTCTTGACAGAGGCTCCTCTCAACCCAAAGGCTAATCGTGAGAAAATGACTCAGATTATGTTCGAGACCTTCAATACCCCCGCTATGTATGTCGCCATTCAGGCCGTCCTTTCCCTTTATGCAAGTGGCCGCACAACTGGTAATGAATTCTCTCTCTCTCTCTGTCTCTCTCTCTGTCTCTCTCATATATATATATATATATATCAGTGCGTGTGGGTGTGCGAGCCAGCGTGCTTTCTAATGTTAGGACAATTAATCTTCTCTCTCTGAGTCAGCATTGTTGGCTATACTAATTGTTCTGGGAAAATAAGTTTCTTTTCAGGAGTAATGATCTGGACCATAGCATATCCATCCAGCAGCACATTTGGTTTATTAAAATATTAAGGAATTCTTTTATTGTTCTTCATGAAATCTAGCATTGAGAATAGTTAAAAGTTCGGTATTGAATTGAATGCTCAAACGAATAGAGTTCTTTAAAACCTGCTGGGATTTGGAATGTTTTGCTCTGGTCATTTTGTTATGATTTATCAATCTATGTTTGAGTGGGATTCCAAGGGCCATCCAATTAACGGTATACCTTACCACTGAAATGGGTTGATGGTGTGTTTTTTATGCTGTTTTAGGTATTGTTCTGGACTCTGGAGATGGTGTCAGCCACACAGTTCCAATCTATGAAGGTTATGCCCTCCCCCATGCAATCCTGCGTTTGGATCTTGCAGGGCGTGATCTCACAGATGCCCTAATGAAAATCTTGACTGAGCGTGGATACTCTTTCACCACAACTGCTGAGCGAGAAATTGTGAGAGATGTGAAAGAAAAACTGGCCTATATTGCTCTTGATTATGAGCAAGAGCTAGAAACTGCAAAGACCAGCTCAGCTGTTGAGAAAAGCTATGAGCTACCTGATGGTCAGGTGATCACAATAGGTGCTGAGAGATTCCGCTGCCCTGAAGTACTTTTCCAGCCGTCCATGATCGGGATGGAAGCTGCTGGCATACACGAAACGACATATAACTCAATCATGAAGTGTGATGTGGATATCAGGAAGGATCTCTATGGTAACATTGTCTTGAGTGGTGGTTCCACAATGTTCCCTGGCATTGCTGATAGAATGAGCAAGGAGATTACAGCATTGGCTCCCAGTAGCATGAAGATTAAAGTGGTGGCACCGCCAGAGAGGAAGTACAGTGTCTGGATTGGAGGTTCCATTTTGGCATCTCTCAGCACCTTCCAACAGGTAGAGTGTGTGATTTTAAGTACATAACTGTTGGAGCTTGTAAAGATAATGTGACAGATACCGCATGGAAATCTATTTCAAGAAATAGTAATTTAAATGAATAGGGGAAATGAAGTGACATAAAATAACAAACATGATAGTCAGATGAAGGAAGGCATAAAATCACACGTTCAGTATGCAATACCGATTCTTTTATTCCATGGGAGATGGGTTTACATGATGTGGAACTTCTTTAAGCCAACTATAACAGTTGAACATGTCTATGCATGTTTACATAGGCTCTGCTATTTTGATCGTTTCTCTCATCACGCTATTAAGTATTTATTCTGATACATTTTAAAAAAAAAAATTCTCGAGTGCAGATGTGGATTGCCAAGGCAGAGTATGATGAATCTGGTCCCTCAATCGTTCACAGGAAATGCTTCTAATTATGGAAAGCAAGAGGTGGATCATAAAATTGCTACATATATTTCATCCTACAAAATTATCGTCCGTGCTTTGGAACTTTCATTTCCTATTCTTTACCTTTTTTTTTCATCATCTGTTTCTTTTGCGTTTTCTTTCCTTTATATGTTGGGATAAGAGAATGAAGGCAAGCGATTCTTTTTCCTTATTATTTTGTTGTGGTAGAGTTGTGAATGATTACTGATTTGGTTTGGTTGAACCAACAATTCTTTACTTAAGTTATTCTGGTTATCATGGTTCTCGAAAAAAAGATCTGAGATTGTCTGAAACAGAGAGCCGTGCTTATCTCTCTGCCCTGATAATTAATGTTTGGACTACAGTAATAGATTATACTTGCTGTGTATTAAATCAACTAGATTTTGGCCCACGTGCTGCATGAAGCTCGAGCTAGCTGGGAACTGCACTGATGATATGATGATTGCTTTTGAACAATGTGGTGTGCGCGTGTTGATTGATATTCAAGATTCCATGTGAACTGTTAAACGCAATACGCGGGTGGGCAAAGTCCCATCAGCAGTTAGCGGTTGAGAACTAGAACACGGTCCTATACAAGTTACTTTGAAAATAAATCACATAATTCGAGAATAAATTATAAAAAATAAATAATCGGCAACCCAATAAGCCTGCGAAAGGACGATGTGAAAGCATAATGGCTAGTAAGCCAAAAATAAAAAGACAAGCAGAACATGAAGTCGGCGAGGATAAGCGAGTAATGAATGCATAATCCAGAAGCAGGAGATAAGGGTTTGAATTAGGTAATAATTATAAAATTGGGTGAAATTCAATTACTGGTTGCCGCCGCGGCCACCTCATAAAATGTCAACTTCACATAAAAATATGTTTAGTTGGTAGCTAATGAAACGCCGAATGCGACTCAGCAAGCACCAGGCAACAGTGATGGAATTGTCAGACCCACCACCACATGCTCCCAAAAAGGATGTTTCGTCTTATACACAATTCACAATGTGCGGCTGAAAACGTCCTAACATGATTCTCTGTCCATATCCTGGGCAACAATTACACATCACATGAGCCCTTCAACTACACCTAAGATTAACACTGTTTAAATTATATTATTATTATTTTATTTAGAAAGTTTAACTGCTTAAATTTTATTTAAAACATGCAACTTAAATGTGAAATTTACATATTTTTAGCAAGGGATGGTTCCACCTTCACTATAAGTTAAAATATGATGTAGCAAGAATGACACGCTTCGAAATGAACTTAATTAGTACTTGTTTGAGAAACACCCAAAAGCACTTGAAAAAAGTTCTTTACATGCAATTCAAGAAAAACACATCTCACATAGTAAAATGTACAATCAATTAGAATTTAGAAGCGAGGGTGTCAATGTATGTAAACGATTGCACTTCAAAGATGACCGTCCCAAGAAGCGTTAGAAAGAAAAGATAAAGGAACACTGGCTTTCCACCACTGTCCCCCACAGCTGAGAGCGCGCAAAAGATTTTTAATTTTTTCGACCAACACTATGCAATAGATGAGGTCTCAACTTAATAGTTCTGCATAGTTCTTGAAAGGCGAGAATAAATGTTCAAAATAAATAATTAGATGCCATAAAAATGTTCAACTTTGACTTAACATAGAATTGTTAGAGCTTCCCCTTAATGGCAACTTTAACCAAGCAGGGACATCCGGTTCAAATTGGTAGGCGATAAGCCTAGGAGTGAACCTTGTAATAAGGCCATTTCCCAATAAGTTTTGCCCCCCATTACACTAGAAGAGTTTGGATCATAGGCCATCTATACGTGACTCGCTCCACTTTTATCACTTGAATTATTAGTCTTCAAGTAGAGCCTCACTTCCAGACAATTTTAAGATTTGATGGTCCAACCTTGTCCACGAAACCTCTAAAGGATAACTCCGGTATGGGTATCTTCTTTCCATGCAACTCATGGTCTATGAAGATCACAACAACAGAGATGTCATCATGAAAAAACCTCCTGATCCCCTTCTCAACTTTCTGCATGTCTTTACATCTCATTTCCCTCTTCCTAGCCGCTTCATTCAGGGCAACTCTCGCAAGTCTTCTTGCAATACCCTGAATTTCAAGAAAAACATCAGACAAAAGCCAGAGTTTTTAAGATCCAAATGCCAAGGATGAGGCCCAAAAAGAAGCGAAGAAAAAGGTGAAAGAGCAAGTATCACAAGAAGCATACAGTTCGTGGGTTGTTATAAACAATCTCTGCAGCTTGCTGGTTTGTCATGTGTTCCCAAAGGCCATCAGATGCAAATATAAGAAATTTATCACTTGGCTGTATAACTCTGGAACATATAGATGGTTCTGCTGAAAGCACAGGTCGACGGATAGGATCTGGCAGATGGAACCGTGGGTAGGAAGAATCAAGCGCAAACTCCGGTCGCTTCAAATATGCATCACCTATAGCTCTGGATACCTGATAGCATGTTTGCAGTAGAAACCAAAAAGAAAAAAATAAACTTTTATTTGGAGCAAGTATGAAAATAACTTGCATAGACACAGGAGAAAAATGAATTAAACAAGCATCTATTAAAAGTTTTCACAAGCCCAGAGAAAAATGAAGTCCCTATGCATAAACAGTTTGCACATCTGACGGATATAATTTGAGTCCTTACACTGGTCAAAAGATAAACATAGTTGTGCAATAAAATATATAAATAATTAAACCCCAAGACTGAAAATTGAAAACATGCACTAGACGAAAGCTTCCATTCCACATACAATGGAGATAAATGTTACAATTCATCCATCTATCAAATGTTAATATTGATTATTATGAATTACCACAATCAGAAAAAATATGCTTTTATTGCACTTTAAACTAATGAAAGAGACGTAAATGATGAGAACTAAGAAGCTCAATAAGAAATCTAATTTCTGAAGAAATTTTTCTGTACCTATGCTTTTTCCGAGTCCTTGTAGAAATCAAAGGGGGTAAAAAAGCGATTATAACAGTTTGACAACATGTGCATTTGATCTTGGGCTACAGAGTTACACCCATAAAGGATTTTAAAAAAAATCAAAATAATTGAGTTCATTTCAAGGAAAGGGATCCAATTTATAAGGGCGTTACTTGTTACTTGTAATAATCAAACTCACCGATGTTAGATAAAAACACAAGCAAAAGTGAAAGGGAGAAAAACCTGAATGATGCCTTTAATACGCCATGTTCCGTGCTTCATAACTACAATTTGTGAGTCTTCTGGATGCAAAGTCCTCAGTTCTCGTCTAACCTCCTCTCTGCTTGCATTGTGCTCTTTGGTCAACTGCTCAGCGATGATCTTGTTAGACCCGCGCACAGAGCCAATTACAGCACGAGAATCTCCAAGATTTGCAACATATAATGTCCCTTTCCAAATAACACCCACCAGACAACAGGAACCCGCTGCTGCTATCAATGGCTTTATACCAAATGATCTTCGAACAAGATTCAGAAATCCATATTCAGTAGCAGAAACAGCATCCCTGATTATATCTTCTGTTATGGTACCATTTTCATGAGCAATCCCTGTAACCAGATTCACCACAAAACTTCCATAAAATCAAAGCAGTTCCAAGGGCGTGCAAGACAAAATAGAAAAAATGCTGAGTTCATAAAAACTAATAATACATGCATTGATTGACAAACGGTAACATAAACTACATATATACTAACTCACACGAGTATGTTCAGTCAATTCTGATAAAAGAAAACAATAAAAAATCCGAAATTCATAAACCATGTCAGCCAGAATCGGTAGTAGAACAATCAATTTGCAGCATAAGGTTTATTAAGCCAGCAAATCTTTGGAAGATCCTCGATGGAACACTCACTTTCCGATATGACCTACTGACATTCCAAATGATCAATATGGAAGCAAGCTATTAATTCCACAGTAATTATAAAACTAGAAAATGGAGCATACAAAAGCAGAAAAAATGGTAAATGATGACCAATTTAAGAGGGGGAATGATCGGATAATAACTACTGTTATTATGTTAGAACTAATTTCTGTGATTTAGATATAGTTAGTTGTATAATCCCCTGTATAAATACTTAATATCGAATACTTGTTTGTCTTTTCTCCCTCGTCTCCCTTCAAAAGAAAAGAGGGGTAGGGAAGGGAGACGAGAGGAATGTTAACCGGCCTGATATTATAGCTTCAGAAGGCAAACCGGAATTTCCAACACCAAATCCTGGAGGCCAGTTCCTTGCATTCTCAATAATGTGCAAAATCAACAGAACAACGATACAACAATACCATCTGGGGCATAGATGGTAAAGGCCAAATGGCCAACCAAATAAAAAGAAAACAGAAAAGAAAAAAACACATAAGCTATATGATTGCAAAGGACATCAAAGTCCAAAAAAATCAACTTAGAAAACACTGCACAACGACCCCTTCAGGAAGTAACGAAAAACCAACAATAAATCAATGTAAAAGCAAGCGAGCGCATAAGACTCACTCATTAGATGATGGAAGAGGTGATCGCAGACGAATCGGGACGCTTCGGGACCGCCATGGCCATCGTATATCCCAACGAACACGGCGTCTGGCCCCGTCACAACCTGGCTTTGATCCTCAATTACTTCATTAGCCTGAACCACAGCAAAAGAGAATTCGCCGCACGAGTGCTTCTCAAGGTCCTTGTACCAGAGGAGAGCGTCTTCAGACGCGGAAGAATCATCAAAATCATCCCTGTTCATACGGGCATACCGCCTTATTGGTCTCAAACACGTAGAAACCATCCTTGCCAGCCACGAAAACATCCCACATTTCCCTCTAACAAATCCCTAGAATATTCGCCAGCGATAATGAATAGAAGAGGTCGGGTACCCGAGGAGATGACAGGGTGAGTTTCTAAATTCGAAAAATAAATTGTGATATCTTTGACAAGTGAACGAATATAGGTGATGAGTGATGAGAGAAAGAGAAAGAAATCTGAAAGATATTGTAATTTCACAGAAGGAAAAACAATAATTGCACGTTATATGAGTCGGGAAATGAGAAAGATACAAAATTTGGGGGAGGTAGCGCACCCAAGATGAAGGAAAAGAGAATGTGAAATTGAAAATAAAGTGGAAGGAATTGATTATTTAGATTTGAAAAGAGATGTAAGGATTTGTTTCTGGGAAAGAGAGAGGGAGGGGAAGTTGAGAGAAGAAAGGAATGAAAAAGAATTATGGGTGTAGGCGTAGACGCGTAGTCCGCAGAAGCGGTTTCTTAATGTAGGAGGCAAAGGCGCACACAGTTCCCAAAGAAGGTACTGATGGCAGAGTGGCGGGTGGAAGTGGGAGGAAGAGGAAAGAGAGGGAAATCTCTGTTGACTTTTTACCGTGAAGACGATGCAGAGCGCATCAATTTCCCCCTTTTTCTCTTTTTTCAGTTACCATTTCATTTCTGTTTGCCCAAACAACCAAATCATTACCATTCATCCATTTATAACCTATCGTTCTCTTGTTACGAGTCTGCAATCTTGGGTTTGTCATTTACGCGTGTTCAACCGGGTCAAATAATCCAAATCCTTCCCTTTCAGCTGAATGAACCGAACTGGCTTAAAAATTTGGGTCGAATCAAATTAAACTTTGCATAACAGTCGAATTGAAATAACATGGTTTGGTTCATGGGCTCAAAGTTGGGCTTATTGGACCTGATTTTGCCAAACTAAGTATCCAAATAAAATTAGAAAGAAGCAAGTTATAGGTTCAACTGATAAAAGGGTAAGCGACTCAGTATCACTTAAACGAAGTCTCGAGTTCGAGCCTTGACATATGTAAAAAATCTCCGTTAGGAGACTCACCCACCATAGCTAGGTGTGCGACGCGGGTCAGATCCAGATGTAGTTGGGACAAAGTTCCGGTGAACCGGGTGGGTAACAAAAAAAAAATGATAAAAGGGTGAGATATGTAATTATTTAGAGCGTATTTAATTCTTGGGGAATACCACTTTATTGTGGTTTCATTCGCGGTGCTTGGGGAGGCATCATAGCTCATAGGTGCCTAGGTTTATACCTTAAGGTAATAGACGGCTCGCCTTACTCGACATTAGTATAGCTTAGGAGAAATGGAGACTTCGTCCTGCCTTTGAATTTGAATCGTAAGTGTGTCTAACCACTTTTTAATTTTATTTTTTTAAAAAAGAAGCATCTATGCACATCACATGTAATATGCATTTACAAACGGGTTAAGTTTAGTGGGATGTGCTAATGCCTCGTGACATAATGAATCAATAATTAAATTTATGTTAAGACATATACTAATATTTAGTACTCGATAATATCTCAAATAAAATTACATCTAATAAAAAATAAGGGGTAAAAGGCTGGGATTGACTTGTTATTTTTTCTTTATTTTATTTCTTGACACTCACATAAAAATTATATATTATACTGGCTCTGCCTCTGGTCCTCAATATAAAAGTTAAACAATTAATTTGAGTAAATTAAAAAAATTAATTCTGTTAGTTATTTGTTATAAATATAGTTTAATTTTTTTAAAATATTATCTTTTATCTTCATGACTAACTAGTATTTGATATAAATCTCTTCACATATGTAAATAATATAGATATTTTTTAAAAAAATTATAAATTTATTAGAAACAGTTTTTTTTTTTTATTATAATCAATTTAAACACTCACACACGAGCATGCCAACGTCCAGTTCAAACTTGGAAACCAGTCCGCGAGTGACGTCATTGGGATAGCTCGCTGTTAAATATCATGCACATCTAATGGTTTATAGTTATAGAGGTTTTTTGTTTGTTTTTTTCCCAGCTGTTGCTGACTCAGATGAGAATAGGCAATATAAAGTTTGTTTCGCTTTGCCGTCCCTTGAATTCAAATCCTGGAAGGAAAGTAAAGATGGGGGACGGAGGGATGACGACATCATGATGACGATGATGATTCTAGTAATCATAAATCCTCTTGTGCAATTATCTAGTCTCTAAAAGGAACACAGAGAGGAGAAATTTGCCAATACTAATTAGCCGAGATGATTACGCAGACAAATAACAAAGAACAGACGGGATATATATTATTCAGAGACTAAAGAATAGAATCAACCAATGAATAAAGAATGGTGATAGTGCAATATGCATTATACATATAGCCTGAGTTGAGTTTCTGTGGTGATTGATCAGATAGTACCGGGGAAGTAACGTGGGCTGGTTGCCTGCTTCCTCCAGAGCTCTGTGCTCATCTTCAGGACCCAGCAGATCAGAAGCTAAACAACATCGCTGATCAAACGCTTATGCCGATGATAATGCTTCTGCATGAAAACTCTGGATGCACCTTCTATAGTACTCCGCCACGTCTGCAAGAACCAATGAACAAGTTAATGCAAAGCTCAGAGAAAAATTGTTGTCAACATCAAGCTGCGATTCACATTTATTTTAGGGGAAGGGAAAGTCTGATTGACACATCCCGTTATGCTTTATCTCGATTTCAGCACTCAGAAGCCACCGCCAAACTGTGCCTTTTCTTCATTCAAGCCGAATCAGCCAGCTGGTATCCATAAAATCGAAAACTCAGGAAGCAAATGAAGTAGAAAAGGTTCTGCTCCGTAGCTATAGAGGAAAATAATTAACTGGGAGTATTGACCGTCTTAATTCTAGCTATTGTTGGCCCTGCCAGTTTTTATTTTAAAGCTTGAATTATAGGACGAACCCACCAAATGACAGTATGATCAATGATAAAGTTGGTAAGCACCCTCTAGTCTGAAATTGTTCAACCACTCTTCCGGCTGGTAATTCAAGAACTATGTCAAAAACATCAGCAAATTAAATGTAAAAGAAGCGGACCTTATCAAGGGTCGCGAAGAGGGATCTGTTTCGGATATCCCGGGCCTTGAGGCGGGCGCGGGCAATGCCAAGCTGGCGGAACAACGTGGAGCGGCGAGTGGCGGTGGGCGGGAGAAGCGACCTCCTTTCCGCTAAAGCGGATCCTCCATGGGAAGGAGCTTCGGCGATGGTGTTTCGGCGCTTACATTTGATTTTGGGGGAATGGGAATCCAAGTGGGCGAATTTCTGGAGGAGCTGGTCGGAAGACCTCTTGGCGACATGTTGAACAGTAGGGGAGGCGGCGGGATGAGCAGGAGCGGCCATTGTGAAGAAGAAGGGTGGCGGTATAAGAGCGGGGATGAATAAGAATTATTAATTGGAGAGGGAATGGACCGTTGAGAGAAGGCATATGATTGAAAGAAGGGAATATAGCCGTTGGGGGGTTTGCACTCTGCAATGATTTGGGGTTCGGCGTGCGTAGTGCGAATGCGCTGTGCTTGCCTCTTTATTTCTCGCACATGTGTTTGATCTGTCATTTTCTGATGCTACTGCTAAGTTGCATTTAGTTAGGAGCTTCCTAGTTCCTATAACGGCACTCAATCCCACGCGATGCTCCCTCTGCCGGCTCGTATTCAATAGACATTAATATGTACTTCTGCTCCTTTTCCCCACGCATGCATCCGCATTTTACCAGACATATGTTGTTCGGTTCGCTCCAAGATTATTTCCCCATCTCCCCGCACTTTACTTCTGCCTGGCCTTGAAAGTGGGGCCCCGGGGGACTCAAATGGAATGTTCCACCAATCCCAAGTGTTTTCTCCCACTCACTCTTCCTCCAATACCACCTAATTAGGGGGAGTTGATTTTAATTTTAATTTTAAATATAAAATTTATTTTTTATATTTATTATTTTTTTAAAATTATCCTTATTGATACTCTCTTAATGATAATTAATTAAAAATAAAGGAAGAGAATTAAAGATGATGATTAAAGTATTTTATAAAAAATAGCTCATAACAAATAATTTAAACTAATATATTTAATTTAATTAAATTAGTTAAATATGTCATATATTTAGAACCGAATAAATAATAATTAATACTCTCTCTGTTGCTTAATATAAGAGTTAAGTATTTTTTTTATAAATAGATAAAACTAATTAAATCAACTAATTATAACAAGTATAAAATCTAGTTAATTAATTTGAGTAATTTATAGAGTATTTAATATAAATTTTTATAATTAATTAATTTAATTTTTTTAATTTATATAAAATAATTAACTAATTCTAAGCAACTTAATATAATAGGAATAGTAATGTCACGAAATTGGTATTTCATTGTTAAAACTACTACACTAAAACAAAATTTCTTATAAGAAAGTAGAGTGTCATTCTCTCATCACATCCTTTAATAGAAATTAAAATAAAAGAGGAAACTTCCTACGACAAGCATTGTGCCACACACACACATATATATATATATATATATATATATTTTTACCCACTCAATTTATCAGAACTTTACCTAATTATAGTGGTAAGTCTCCCAACAAAATTTTTTTATATATACCAAGGCTCAAACTCAAAATTTTATTTAAGTGATATCAAGCCGCTTACTACTCGAATTAATCTTCGTTAATAATGTGCCACGTATATGTTTAACATCAAGTATCACTCGCTACCCGCGTATAGATTATAGAACCATTGGCTCCAAGTAGGGGTGCTCACGGGACGGGTCGGGACCGGGACAATCCATTCCCGTATCCCGTCCCGATACAGTACACGGGACGCAAAATGCGTCCCGTGTCCCGTCCCGAATTTGTCCCGGTCCCGACTGGACCGGGACGGGTTCGGGACGGGACGGGAGTTCCCGGATCCAATTTTTTTTTTAAAAAAATACTATTGCATCAACCAAACATAGCTCACTAAAAGAATGTTAATCATGTAACAGGGATATGAAACAACAACAACTCTTACATTGCAAGAGATCTATGCCTTTTTGTTATTATTTGCAACACATACACCTGGCAATACACTAAGGAATATGTTCCAAATCCCAAAGTAAACTTCAATTCAATCACAAATCACACGCCCTTTATCTGATTTATTCCAGTTGCAGGAAGTGGAAAAATCACAAACCCCAAAACCAAACATGTAATGAATAAGGAAATCAAACAAGCCATACAGATTTCATTCATTATTAATGCTAGCTAGTATCATACTGAGGTTAGAGGCTCTGCAAATGGCAGCATTACAGCAAAACATGGCCTAACAGGAAGATCACGCAACTTTGCTGATAACTCTGGCATCAAATTCATATCTGCATTCATAGCAAAGTCAATCTGCCACTATTGACCATAGAAAGACCACAATAAGTTTGACATAAAACAACAGCAAACAGCAAAAGAATACTGATGATTCCTTGAGTTTTTCTATCAATGTTTAAATGAACCTTCATAACAAATTGTTATGTAACAAGAAAGTCATCATATCCATACCAAGAGGTGGCAACCTCCCTGACACATTCTGTGAATCTCGGAGAAACTATATTCTTGTTTGATGCAACAATCCCCTTAAACTGGCCAAGAATTTGTCCATCTATGCCCATCAATGACCATATGTGTTCACTGACCACTCAATTTTTCCAATACTCACTCCAAACTTGCTTTCCACACCTGAAGAAGGGACATTCACATTTTTGCTGGTCTACCATCAACTCTGAACAAAGAGATAGACAACATAATGAAGCGATTACCATTCTCACTGCACAATGCTTTGCATATCGAATTCATGCCTGGGACACCCACATATCTCTTGCTTAATCCTTCCTTTAACATTTTAAAGTCAGAGAAAGAACTATGCTAACACCAAAAACAAAAATCATCCCTCAAATTTTAAACAAATACATAATTGATGCTGGAAATGATAGTGAAAAAAGGAAAATAATGCACCACATAACCGAAAGGTAATAAAACAATTTGCACAGTGATCCTAACTTTGAAGTTTGAATCATGTAGGAGCTGGTTAATAGCTGGACATATTAACCAAGATTTCTTATCAGAGATCCAAAGCTCAAAGAAAGCAGCATATTTGGAATAGAAAGATGTGTGTAATATAGTGACTGAAGGATAGGGAAGTAGTATGACTGACTGTAAAAGGGTTCAACGATCAATGGAGGCCAATTTTAAATGCACTGTACACATGAATCCACTTTTAATAAATCCATTAATTACCACCGTAATGGAAAGGGGCCACTATGGGGAGATATGTCGTCGGCAAGGTATTGGAGATGTAGCTGAATAGCCAAACCTGAAGTGAAGCTGAGCAATACAGCCTTGACTAAGAAATGAGATTCCGTAGCGTTATTCGGACGAAATTGCATTCATAAACCCTAACTCGAACGGTTATCTATTGCCTATATGCGAGTCACAGCCGAAGAGGGCAGAGCCACATAGGTTTCCTGATACGTGGCGTGGGACTGGCTACTGGCCGACAAGGCGAGTGGCGACGGCCGCTGGTGGCTTGGGCAAGGGCTGAAGGTGAGTGTATGAGGGTGCTGTGTGGTGTTTACTAAGGTGGCTGGAACAAAACATCTCCCTCTTTATATATAATAAATAATAAATAAAAAAAAAGAACTTCCGGGACGGGACGGGATGACCCGAGGGTCATACCGAGATCCGTCCCGTCCCGGTATAAATATTGTCCCGTCCCGATATTTTCCCGTCCCGGTCTTTCTCGGGACGGGACGGATCTGTCCCGAAATTATCGGGACCGGGACGAGTCAATTTGGGACGGGAATAAATGATCAGCCCTGCTCCAAGAAAGAAGGGGGGGGGGGGGAATTAATTACAAAAACAAAAAGAGAGGCTCATTGATTCTTCTGAAATCTGAATCATCAATGACGTGGCTTGTCACCTAATATCTCAAGGCGACATGAATACTGCATGGGGGGGATCTCCATTTTCTCTTTTTCTAAGTTTGTTACGTCATACCAAACGTATGGATAGCATGCAATGCGCCCGAGTCCCACCTTGTGTCACATGGCTTCAAATTCTGCATTTTCATTTATTCTATTTATCATAAATCCAGATATTGAAACCGCCATCGACCATTTCCCCCCTTTAATTATTTTACATGGTTTGAATGAAGATGCATCATATCCCCCAATCAAATGATTAACCAAAATTCATGAGCATCTTTTTTAAGATAGAAAAAAAAATGCATGAACACTGAGAGAAAGGAGACGCCCTATTATTATTTCAATGGGTAAGATTTATTGTAATTATATATTTTATATATTCCGTATTAATTGCTTATTGAAGTGGATTACATAAAAATAACGAGGATGAACAAAAATAATAACATGTAAAATTAATTATCATAATCTAAATATATTCCGTATTAATTACTTTATTCGTCCCCGTCCATAAGTCTTAGTTTAGATTTTTATTATAATATTAAATATAAACCCTACTTTAAATTTTAAAGTATAATTATTAATTGTTTCAATAATATTACTAATTTAAATTTTATACATAATTAAATATATGTTATATAATTTTTTATATAAAAAATTTAAATAAGTTTAACGTTAATTTTCTTATAGTACAACCTTAAAAACAGGAGTTAAAGTCATCTAAATGATTTTGATCTTTGAGTACTTTAGGCGATAAACTTTGCCATCGAAAATTTCCAGCAATTTTCCATAAAAAACAAGTAATTATTATATATAATTGTTTTCTCTATTTGTACGTTTTTTCTTATAATGACGTATAAATAGAGGAGAAGCAAGAATTTTTATTTTAGTTAAAAATTAAACAAATAGTTATAAAATATTTAAAAAAATTTATAAAGTAAATTATAATTTTTTAGAGTTGAAAACTATAATTTCAGATAAATTTATGGGATTAATTTTTAGATAGAAAAAATAGTTTTTAGACTGTGTAATGATTATTTTATTTTTATTTTTTCTCTATCATTTTATTACATATCATTTCTAATAATTTATCTATTAAAAAATATTTTAATAATAACTATAAAAATATTTATTTTTTTAGAATTATTTTTTTTTTAAAATTATTTTTTAAAAGCTATTTTCGATAATTATTTCCCATAAACTTTTATCTAGAATCTAAAACCAAATCGGTGACTTGGTCTGATGAAATTTACTACCACTCCTCAGGCCTACGATTTTTTGTTTATTTACTGCATTGAATACCAGATCGTAAAAATTTATTATTTCTATATATGGTCAATTACACACTGTTAATAGATTTGGGGGAAAAATCTGAGTTCCTACCTCCGTCTCACTTTTTTGGCCAGATACATTAGTCTCCCTTGAATATTGGTTTTCTGTCATCAGCGGACAATGAATGGAAAATAAGTTCGGTGTTAGTTTGTTGAGGACCTCGACAAATTCACAATGGTGAAATTGAAGAAGACGCCTTCTCCACCCGAGCTGCCGTATTTACTAGCGCTTCTCTCCTTATAAATACCTTCCCCCTTCCCTCCACCATTCGCTAACTCGCTTTCATCTTCAGACCCATCCCCACTCCACAAAAATCCCCGTCTGTCTCTGCCTAACATTTCTTTCAATGGCTGCTTCGCAAGCCTCAATCTTCTCCATTTCTGCTCCCCCTTCGTCTTGCAAATATTCTTCTCATTTTTCAGCATCTCCTACTTCGCTGCTATTCCTGTCCAACACTAATCGGAAAGCTTTAGGGGCCAAAAGGCTTGGCCGCATCTCTGTTTGCAGAGCAATGGTTCAGGAGGCAGTTCAGGGAGCTCCGGCGGCTTACGCTAAGGACATGGAGAGGCTATCCGCCAAAGAATCGCTTCTTCTTGCCGTGAGTATCGACTTCTCCATTCCCTCCCTCTTTTGCTGCGCTGGTTTTTCTGGGCTGTCCGGTTTGATTTGATATTTAGTTCTGATTACTTGGTTGACAATAAAAGGGGGAACTTCATATGGAAACAAGGAAAGCCCTGAATTTCTTTTTGCTGTATTTTCCACTATTTCCCTTTTTTAAATTTGAAATTTAGACATGATTGTAAATGGGCATTGGCGTTTCCCCCGTTCATTCGATTACCTAGTTTATAGTTGTATCATTACGAAAGTGACAAATGAAGAATATTGGATGCAAGCAAACTCTGCTAAGTACTGTAAATTACGCGCGCTCGCATAATCATGTACACTTCATGGAGGTGGTATGGATTTTCCTCTATTGTGAGTCATGTGTAATAGACTCGTTGTGAGTCACAACAGTAACCTCTCATATAGTACTGGAGGCGTGTATGGCATATATGGTGACGTAGAACTGATTTGCTCAAGAGAACTGAACAAAAGTTCTACAAGGTTAATGTTGTCTCAGGGTCTTTTTCTGTTAAACACTTAACCTGCTGAAAGAGCTGAGGAAATACTGAAAATATAGTCTAGGAATGAGTTCTATATTTTCTTGGAAACCATTATTCTTAGATCAGACATTGAAGACATCCTTTCAGTTTAAAGATGCAGGGGGTTTTGGGGCCTTGGTCACTGGAAAGACATCAGATATGCAGAAAATTGATGTGACGGAAAGGATAACTAGTCTTGAGCGGCTCAATCCAACGCCTCGCCCCGCAACGTAAGTGACAAAAAGAATCTATCCATACTCTTTGGTATGAGATGTTAATACCTTTCTCAATTACAGGTCACCCTTCTTAGAAGGACGATGGAACTTTGAGTGGTTTGGTTCAGGAAGTCCAGGATTGTTTGCTGCTAAATTTATATTTGAGTAAGTACTCTGATCACAGATTTGTATTTAGTTTTTGTTTATTTTGAATTATCCGGTGGGGCTTGGGATCATGTATTTCTGATCATAAGACCTTGAAGTTTTTCAAAATCTTCTAGTAAGTTTTTATTAAACTTAATGCCAAATATCACTGCTCAGGTGGCCCTTGTTTCTTTGTAGGAATTTCCCTTCAAGTTTAGCTACCTTGTCAAAAATGGATGTCTTTATTAAGGATGGAAATGCAAGGATTACTGCAAACATGAGATTATTGAACTCGGTACTGTTTTCTAGCTTTCAGGGCTGCCAAAATTTTACCTTGGGAATATGAGAGCACTTTTGGTTGTTTGCTATCAGAATCAGATTGAAAATTATCCCACTGTTTATAGTATGCTGCACTTTTGTTGACAGCCTGCGAGAAAGTTAACCCCTTTGAATTAAATTGTTTTATAATATTTTGTCCATGAGTGGATCCTGCGTATTATTTCATACAGGAGGTAAAAAGATCCATTGCGAATTCTCCTTTCATTTACCTTTGTTCAAAGAAGATATAAGAAGTGTGGTAGCAGTAGTTTGATACTCTGATTAGTTTGTGAATTCATCCATATAAGAAGATATTGAGTACTTCCTAAATGTTTATGGACTTAACACTTCTTATTGTACAACTTCTCGATGATATTTTACTACTGGTTGTCCCCTTGTTGATTGTGTTTTGGCTCACGTATCACTTCATGGGCTTTGATTATGGATCATATTGATCAAATGTAGGTAGAAAGCAAAATTGTTCTGTCAACCAAGTTATCTGTAGAAGGTCCCCTTCGACTAAAAGAGGAGTATGTTGAAGGGATTCTTGAGACCCCTACAGTTATTGAGGAGTCAGTACCAGAACAGCTTAAAGGCGCACTTGGGCAGGCAGCTAACGCTGTGCAACAACTTCCTGTCCCTATCCGAGATGCTGTTACCAGTGGGCTGAAAGTTCCCCTGAGTAAGATTTTGCCTATCTTCTATATGAACCTCTGATAATATCCAACAACTTTTTTGAGAGATTTTCACAATCTGTTAAATTTTATTTTCATTATGTCATTGCCAAAAGCATATGCTGAAGTGAAATCTATCGAGCTATACTCTGGGAAGCACCTTTGCTACACCCCTATTTTACATGAACTTCCACATGCACTTATTATGGATGGTAACTGATAGGTGACATATTCTTTTATGTATAAAACTTACTGTTGCAAGGCTGCAGACATGACTCTTATGAAAGCAGAAATTATTTTATTTACTTTGACGATTGTCTAAATACTTCTGTTTTGGTGGTTCAGATTCCTCTGTTAGAGAAAATCTCGCATTTGGTTGTAGACCAACAATTATACATGATCTGCTATTTCCCAGGAAACATATATTCAGAACGATAGGACGTGCAAGAACTTGAACGCATTGACTTAAAATTATAATTATGTATATGTGTGGAAATTGTAGAATCAAATGTTTGAGAGTTGGGACTACCTTTCTATGTTCTCATGTCTTACACCTATACTTATTATCCTGTTTTCCTTGTGAAAACTGGTTTCTCACTTTCTTGTTTTGCATGTGTAGGTGGAAGTTTCCAGAGACTTTTCATGATTTCTTATCTTGATTCGGAGATACTTGTAAGCATTTGACACGTTAGATATTTTTTTGAGCGCATTTTCCTATGTTTTTTTCGTTTCACTGCTGTTTTTTGCTAGAATAGAGCTGACAATGTTGAAATAGTTGATGTAGCATCCTGAATTTAGGTGCATTAATTTCTTAATTCAGTTAAATTGAATTTACGATCAGAAATCTCTATACGCCATTTACATTGCGTGCTAGAATTGATTTAGACAGAAATATAATCTAGTAAGTTCCAGATTACTGAATGCTTACACTGTTTGTGATGCAGATAATGAGGGACACAGCAGGAATACCTGAAGTTCTGACAAGGCTGGATGCATCTCCATCTACCTTGGTGGAGGCAAATCCTGATTACGAGAGCTAAGATTTCTTGGCTTGTAAGGAGACTGAATTATTATATGCACATATATAAATAAATATATATTCACTTACTTGCAGTGATGAATTAAAAGCCATCTGTTTTTCTCATACTAGTCAATTCACAGACTAATAAAACTAGTTATTCTATGTAACCAAAAAAAAAATACTAGTTGTTCTTCGTTATATGGATCATACGAGTTATAAAGAAACTGTTGAAAGCATCTGAAGGGACTCTCGACTTGCAACTTCCGGGGAATCCGAAGGGAATCAAACTGAATCCTATAAAAGCATATTCTCTTCTATTTTTTCAATTCCAACGTAATTTTAGATTTCAAGACAATATTTTTTGCCACGAGATTTTAATCTAAAGTAGAAGTAAAAATTAAAAAATGTCTTTTCTTTAAGTAGCAGAAAAAAAAACTCAAATGAAGGAATTCGTGTCAAATAATTTAACCGTGGTAGGTTTACCCTCAACCTCAAGTTACTCATTTTGTGTGTAATTAAATTGGCTTAGGGGGCATTCATTACCGCAATTTGTAAATAGTATGACAAGTTCCAAAGAATTGGGTAAAACTACTTATGTCGCAAATTTGAGGCAAGCCCTTGAACAGAGATTGATGAGCTAAGCCAAACATGGCCCTAAATTGACTTGGAAAAATGAAGTCAATTTGAGAGTCCTACAAAACAACGGGCATTATAGTAACAAATTAAACTTAATTTTTTATTAAAATATGTGTCTACATTTAGTATTGGACAATGGCTTGAACAAAATTGCCTCCAACAGCAAAATATCTATGCATTAGGAAAAAAATTTGGAGAGGCATGAAAGGGGGAAAGATGAAGTGTTGAGAAGTATAATTTGAATTAGGCGACGCGAACATGTGCTGTTAGCAGCTTATATGAATTGGTAAATGGCAATGTGAACGAACATGGTCCATCAATAGCACCATTTCATTGATCTGTTACATGCCATTTATCTATTCTTTGATGTCACTTCCTAAAGAAGCTCCTCCATCAGTGATTAGCAATTTCGGATTTATAAGGGGTCAATGAAATTGGGGCCAACGACTTGGGATGCCATATGGCCGGTTTTGATTCATCTAAATATGACAATTTTCATATGTCATCTGCCATTATTTTCATTTATTTTTGTAATTATCAATTTATGAAGCTGTATTATAATAAGATGCCCCCAATAAAATGGATATTGCAACTTGCAAATTAATAGACTCTCACGCTGCTGTCTTCCAAGTCAACTTACTCTTGTTCGTTTTCCCCTAAAATGGGAAACCATTTTAATATATTTTTACATTCTTTCATTAATGGGGTTAAATTTATTGGATTAGTTTCGTGTTCATATATATAGTCAATTGAATTTGCTCATCAGTTTTTTAATATATCTCTCTAATCTTAAATATAAGACATATTTAATTAATTTGATTATATTAAAAAAATTAGTTATTATAGTATGCTTTTCTTAAAGTATCATAAATATCTTCCTTAACTCCCTCATTCTTTCTTTTACTTGATTATTTTTTAGAACTCTCAATAAGGGTAATTTATGAAAGAGATAATAAATTTAAAAAATATATCTTATATTTAGGACCATGATCAACTCACTAAAGAGGTCCTATATTTAGGATCAGAAGAGTATATTATAACCTCATTCTTTTCTTAATTTGGTTTATCACACTCATCTATTATTATAAGGCTCATTTTTCAAGTTTTTCTTGATGCAAAAACACCACCTAATATATATTAACTTCACCTAATAGAGGGAGAAGTCATTAAACCATATACGTATGAATAACCTCGAGGTGATGATGAATAACAATTCTGTCTATAATTCCTATAGAAGACAAAAGTATTTGATGATCAAACTCCGAAGCTATCAATATACAAATTGATTGAAGAGAAAAAAAAAAGACTAAAAAGGGATCAAAACAAACGAGCATCTATGAAAGAAGGGGCTTGTCTTCAAACTCTTGGGTGTGAAGATGAGCAGCATCCCAATTAGGGAAAAAGGGGAAATCGCCGAACTCAGGAATGAAGCCTTCCAATCCTCTCAAGTACCCGCCGGAGCTGGCCTCACCGTCGTAAACCCCTTGTTCTTCTTCTTTGATCAATCTCTCCCTCGACTGATGATCCAACCCCAAAAACCCATTCGTGAGCTCCATTTTCATGGTCTCGTCGGGCAGGCCACAACCAGTAATGCCTGTTCTTGATTCTTCGGATATATGTGTTGCCCGCTTGGTCTTTTTGCTGTAGTTTTGGCGAGCACTAGGTTTTCCGGTAAGCCTCTGCACTAGTTCGCGGAAGCTGTGAACATCGGTGTGGATGATCTCCGGTGAAAATATGTGAATGATGCGTATCTTGGGCTTCATTTTGGATATGGTGCGGGAGTGTTTGTGCATCTCTAGGCATCCTCCTCCACCTTCATTAATATTCGTAATCTTGTTCTCCATGCATGTTATCTCTCTTTTAACCCCGTTATCCATCAACGCAGACAGACAAATTAGTTACTAAAAGCAGCAGGAGTAGGGTTTTGAGGGATGCGAGAGAGAGAGAGAGAGATTGATTTCAGCAATTATTTGAAGGAGGGAAGATGGGAGATCGTGGATTATATAGAGAGGAGGCATAAGAGAGGCACTGTTTGGTAACACACACACTGCACACATGTCTCCAATTGGGAGCACGTTGATGAGATTCAATTGCTTATTTAAAAAGTGGTATGATGCAAATAGGGGATCACCTCATCCCGGGGAAGCAAGCATTCTAATGAATATTAATATATAAAAAATAGATAAATTGTATAATTTTTCCGGCTTCAAGGGATTGACATTTGTCTTCCATTTGGGAAGTCTTAGCTAGGTCACTATTGATTGGCATTGCCGCCTGATTTACTGTCACAAGCTATTTCCCACCCAATCATAATCATTAATCAAAGTATGGCTTCATGTGTGTAAGATTGGGCATTAATTCACCCCATACATGTTCAGATTCAACCCCAGAAGCGAGCTATGTCGGCGCATATGACGCAAATTTGCATCCAGAATTCCTTCATCTCTTTTTTTTTGTTGCCCACCCGGTTCACCGGAGCTTTGCCCCGACTACATCCGGATCCGACCCGCGTCGCGCACCTGGCTATGGTGGGTGAGTCTTCCAACGGAGATTTTCTGCGTACGCCAAAGCTCAAACTAGAGACCTCGCTTAAACGATATCGAGCCGCTTACTATTCAGACCAACCCCGTTGGTAATTCCTTCGTCTATCTAGACTAAAAGGAGTGATTACAACTTGAACTCCCCCATTCTTTATGCAACACTACACGTTGTCGTTTAACGTCATCCCCCGTACCCCAGTCATCTCCGTGGATCCGTCTCATGTTAGCACAAATATAAGTCGGCTTAAATAGACAACGCAAGACTGGGCAAGCCCAAGATAATGAGACTCACCCCAACAACAAACGCCCAAATGGCTTCAATTATAATATAAGGACCAAATTGAAACTCTGAAATTGGAGGAATGATGTAGTCTTTAATTGTGGTGAAAGGAAACTTTTGGCTCCGGAACAGGTTATAGTGTAAGTTTTGCCATTTTATGCACTCCCTGAACAAATTAGTGCAAAGGATCTAGCACCAGGTGAAAATCTTAAATGGACTCCTCCTCCAGAAGGATGGTATAAATTAAATGTGGATAGTGCCATGTCAAGATTTGGTAGTGTAGCAGGTTACGGTGGTCTATTAAGGGACACTAATGGTAATTGGGTTATGAGGTTTTCTCATCTTATTGGATCTTGTAGTGCATTTGAAACGGAACAATGGGCTATTTTGAAAGGGCTTAAAATTGCATGGGATCACGGTTATAGAAAGTTCATCCTTGAGTCAGACTCAAAACTCCTTATTCATATGATACAACAGGAGCACAATAATCAGATTGACAACCTACTCATTCTACAAATTAAGAACCTGTTGAGTAGGTTAGGAGAAGTGCAATTGAAACATATTCCAAGAGAGCAGAATCAAATGGCAGATATATTGGCAAATATGGGTCTCTCTAAGTCTTCATTATATATTACTTGCCTGTTCCGATTAAGGAACAGACTGGCTTCTGAGTGCTTGAGATTAATTTTCCCTTTAGTGTAACAAATTTTATTGGGCATTGCCCTCTTTATTATAAAAAAATAATAATAATAATATAAGGACCAAATTGAATACTGATGTAAAGTATGGGGACTCATTTCATAAAAACAACTAAGTCGACATTTTAATAGCAAAATAAATATTACCTAACAAATTGTCTCTTTTTTCCTATTGACAAATAATTAAAGAAGAAAAGGTATAATGAAAATTTTGAAAATACGTGATATATTGTTATGTATTCACTTCTCATATACCTATCGTTCCATGGGTTCAACTAGTAAAAATATGAGACATACGACCATTTAAAACGTGTTTGAGCTCTAGAGAATATCATTTTATTATTGTTCCAATCACGAGGCTTAAAGAGACACTCTAACTCTTAAATGTCTAGGTTTACGTTTGAAAATAATAGACGACTCATCCTGCCCGATATTGGTATTACCTAAAAAGAAGAAAGATTTTGCCTTACCCTTAAATCATGGGCGAATCCAACCGCTTTCCAAATATTTTTGTACCAAAAAAAAAACAATATTCACTTGTCACAGGAATTCTTTACTATTGTATAATTAATTATAGGTTTCATTAGTTCATCTCGCAGTTCATGACTCTCAGCTGGCAGAAATTAGATTCAACAACGATACTCTTACAAAGGAAAGGAGGAAAAGAAAAGTAACTTAAATCAAGTATTAGACTTGGGATCACCAGATGGATCAATTGGCCCAAGTTTGTGAGATCAGGCACAGGCCATGTCTTCTTACTACATCTATGAAGCAATAAAATTATTACAAGGCAAATCTAAAGGTTACACAGTCGCACAGTCTCAATTGGAGACGCAACATGGTCTAAATTCTCGGGGAACGGAAGCTTAAACTTATCAACCTGATAACGTACAACGATCCTAATCAAATCAGAGCCTGTTCTTGTACCAGAATACACCTTTGGTCTCCGCACCTTCATCTGGCTCAACGTAAATGCATTCCTTAGCCTCCCTCCACACTGCCTTATAAACTGGTGTTCCATCAAACTGATAATACTCTCCCAAAACTGGCTTGATCGCCTTTGTAGCCTCCATCGCGTGATAATGAGGCATCGTGGAGAACAGGTGATGTGCTACATGGGTGTCTGTAATGTTATGGAAAACCTTGTTCAAGATACCATAATCTCTGTCTACCGTGGCTAAAGCTCCCTTCAACCAGCCCCACTCATAGGAATCATAGTGCGGCAATGCAGGGTGAGTATGCTGCAGATAAGTGATCAACACCAAAAATCCATTAACCACCAGCAATGGCACTCCATAAACACACACAACCCAGGCAAGTCCATACGCCACCGCAAGACGGTAAAGCCCATAGAACACGGCGAGCACCCCTGCATCTGATAAGTATATTTGTAGCCGCTCACGATCTGAGAAAATGGGGCCGTTTGGATCATAGTGGCAAGCAAAACGATCATAAGGCCTTCCTGAAACGTTCAAAGCTAGGTAGAGAGGCCAGCCAAGAGTGAGGGTAACAGTAAGGGTTAGGACTCGGCCAGGTGGATTGTTAAGGTATTTAGAGTACCAGCTAAGACCAGACCTTTTCTTTGGCACGAAGACTTCGTCGCGCTCAAGGGATCCGGTGTTAGAGTGATGCCGGCGATGGCTGTATTTCCATGAGAAGTAAGGGACGAGGAGGGATGAGTGGAGGACAAAGCCAACGGTGTCATCAAGCCATTGGTAGTCGCTGAAGGCGTGGTGGCCGCACTCATGAGCAACCACCCAGACGCCAGTGAGGACGCAGCCTTGAATGGCCCAGTAGATTGGCCAGGCCAAGAAAGAGAGAGGCCGTGGGAGGAGATGGAAGTAATGGGTGGCGACATAATAGAGGCTGAAGGCTATGGTAAGGTCGTAAAGGACATAGGAGAATGAGCGCGCCACAGAACGGTTGAAACAGTGAGGCGGCACGGCTTTCTTGATCTGGCCCACTGTGAACGGGGGCTGCTCCACAGGGCTTCTCTTCATAGGCTCAGTTTTCCTCTGGGCCGGAGGAACGGATGTTCGGCCACCTGCTCCCATTTTGACCCAATCCGTCTGTAAAAATTGAATTTGTCAGAATAATCCTCTCAGTCATCAGTCTAACGACTAACATTAACAGTGTGTCATTTTCATTTTTTTAAATAAAAATATGCCATTTTAACGCCAATGCATAACACTCTGTCATTTTAACGTGGCATGAACGTGAAAATGTGATAAACAAATTCTTCTCTCCAGGGTCCTACATGTCAATAGATCCATGTGATTTAGAAGGAAAGGAAACCACATACTTTCGCCAAAAAGGGGAAAGAAAAACAAGAAGAAAACCACATACGCGCATTAGCGCCAACCACATATGATAGATATTTCCAGTCTCAAACGCTTGATTGCCAAAAAACGGATCAAGCCTTCTTTCCCCTAATGAAAACAATTAGCAATTTAGCAGACAAAGAACGGCAACTCTCCATTTGAGGACGCAGAATAGAGAGCTCGCTCATTAAAGGCTAGCGTCCTTAAACCACAAACCATCCTGCCGAATTAAATGCATGTTGAAGTACAAACCTAAACAAAGCAGCTATAAGACGGGCATCTTGGAGGGTTTTCTACCTAGCCGACAAAGATTCTGATTGTGAGGTGAGGGTGATCTAGCAGTGGAACCCGTAACCAAGACCACTAAAACTCCACGAAACAATTGACGATGGTTCCGAATGCGAGCACCAAGTTTTAGGTACAAGACAGAAAACAAGCATGCACGAACTGATATGTTCTACTCCGATCCGTAACCAAAGAAGGATGCCAAAATTAGTGCCGCTAGATCAATTCAAATGGCTATTTATCTTATAAATAGATTTACTTCTGTCCATCAATCAGTGAATGGTTGCAAATTTATCAAAATAATTTGCGCCGAGAACTTTGATCTGGTCAGGCGCATGACAACTCAGCAGGCCCTAGTAACTTGGACAGGCAGTATTGATTGAGAAAGTGACCAACCGGCAAAATAGCAATTTACAAAACCTAATACCAGAGTATAAAACGAGAGCGACCAATTATGTCCATACATTTGTCCGCACAAAATATTTCCTCACTATTTGAATAACTTAAATTTCACATAGTTAATACTACATCCAAAAGTTAGTTATCCTAGGCAATTAATTTTGGAAATACTGAGGTGCTGGAAACTAAACTTTGAATCATATTTTTACAATTTTAATAATAAATTTCTTTTTTTAATTTCTATAAATAATAATTGTATTACTAATCAATTCATTTAAAGAATGATATGTCAATAGCAATAGATGGATACTTTTATTTTTTATACATAATATCTTAAATTTAAATTGGAAAATGGATATAAGTTAATGGAATGAAAAATAACTAATAGAACGAATCGAAAAATTTAAGTAGCAGCATGAAGTTTCAGAAATCTAGCAAATTTTCTATAGAATATAGATATCCTAAAGATCAAATTAGGACTCAGGTGGAAGCTAGATCATAACAGTACCCACTGTGGTCAGAAAATAAACCAGGTCGAGGTCAACGTAAGCCGTGAGGATTTAGGTCAGCCGTCGCATTAGTGATAATAATTAATACTCCTTCCTTTAGCCTATAATTAATTAATTAATTTTATTATATTAAATAGTATAAAATATGAATTAGTTTAAATTTAATTATAATTAATAAATTTATTTGTGTTTTACGAGGAAGGAATAATAGTTGCTGAAATTCAGCAGACAAACAGCCGCCACACTAGTCGGCTGGCGTTTCAGTTGACTGGGGGAAGGAGCCATGGTATTGAAGATTCAAGATTCCACGAAAGCCGTTGAGTGGGACAATAAATAATAGAAGGGTCATGTGACCACCATTCCAATCCCAGATATACGACAAACAACCCAGCGATGGAGGGCTTTTCCCTCGCTAGATCCTAACTTGAAACGCCTAGGGTCATTCACCTCAATATTATCAAACGGTGCTACCGGCGAAGAGCAAAGCAGAAAGAGGCCAACCATCCACATTAGGCAAGAATGAATCAAATAGGGAAAACATTTCAACCATAGATTTGCGAAAAACCCACCGGAGAACCTTGAACGCCTTGATTGTAGGGTAAAACCCGCAATTCGTAACTCCTGATAAATATGAAAACAAAAACAAAAAGGGGAGAAAAAAACGGAAGAGATCTAAAATCTACAATAAAACTTAGAAGCATAAGAGGAAAATAAAACTGGATCTAGCATAGATCCAGTGGAGAAAGTGAGGGTGGGAGGCCGGATTCGAGAGCATTCAAGCAGGAAAGTGAAGCAACAATGTGAGAGCAGAAAGAAAAAGCAGAGAATAGAGATGAGAGAAGAAGACCTGAAGCGGAAGAGGATGGTGAGAACTCTGAAACTGGTGTCTCCTCCCTGCTTCTGAACAGAATGAGTTAGGGAACACGCTGCCGTCCCTGAGACTGAGTCGGGTAAAAAAGAACGAGGGAGGCGGCTCGTATTTATGCTTTTTTTCCCTCCTCAACTTGCTCTTTCCGTCCAAATAGTGCAGGCCCCCGTGGCTCTCAATTCTCAAATCAAATTTATCGAACTTGACTTTTCTTTTATATATAAAAAAATTTAGATACATAGTTTTAAAATTTAAAAAATATTTATAAAAAATTTATAAAATCTTCTAAAAAAATCTTCACAACCACAAGAATCGAACAGTCTTATGAAGTATAAGCTTATATTTTGTATCGTGCTAACTCGAGGAACATCACTTTTTGGTTGTGGTATATATATCTACCTCATGCCCCAGCGCACAGTTCTTCACTTAGAAATCCTTATCAAAACTGTTCACAACCAACGGGTTAGGTTTATGGCTTTTTTAAAAAATACGAGATATCTAAGTCATACACTTAAATCACCGTTAAAAATATATTATTTTTAATGTTCTGACGGTGCCTTTATTACTGCCAACAGAAGGCACATGCACAACTATATTATCAAAAAGAAGGAGGGAAAACACTTGAACGAGTGCCAGAATCATTCAAATTCTTAAAATAAGAAATGATGGAGATGCACTAATATTGATAAGTGGATAAAATTGTTATGAAATGAAGCGTTTTATAAACGAGATCGAAACGAATGAATTATAAATAGCTTAAATACAGTGTGCGGAATTTGATTTTTCTTTTTCTTTTTTTATGTGGCCACAATACCATTCCACTTTATGCCCAAGGGCCACAGCCCAGTACCCCCCCCCCCGACCACTCTCTTATTTCTTTCTTCTTTTTTTTCTTTTAATTTAAAAAAAAAAATTAACGGGATTGATTCGAGTGATAAACTGCTGGATATCATTTAAACGAAATCTTGAGTTTAAACCTTGGAGTATGCAGAAAATCTCTATTGCAAGACTCACCCACCATAGCCAAGTGCGCGACGCGAATTGGATTCGGATGTAGTCAGGGCAAAGCTCCAGTAAACCAGGTGGGTAACAAAAAAAAACTCATCGTAAGTTTAACTGACAAAAAAGTAAGACATATGACTATTTATAGCGTATTCAATCTATGGAAAATATCACTTTATTATAGTTTCAGTCGCAGCGCTTAAGAATACATCATAACTCCTAAATACTTAGGTTTACGTCTGAAGGTAGTGCACGGTTCGCTTTACCCGATATTAGTATTGCTTAAGAAGAAATAAGACTTTACCCTACCTTTATATCGTAGATGAGTTTAACCTTTTTTTAAAATTTTATTTAGTAAAAAAAACTTAAAAAGACTTTGTCATAAATATTACCTGAAGATATTAAAAAGAATTAATTAAATTATTTGTATAAAAGTCAATTTTTTTATAATATTTTTTTAATCATTAATAGGAAGAATTGCTTCGTTAATAAAAAAATATCTTTAATATATATAAATAATGAGAAGAATTTAAGAAGATAATTTTTAAATTAAATAAATAAAATAAATTAAAATTTTATATTTAAAATTAAAATAAATTTATAATATAATTCTTACATGCAAGTAAGGAGGAGTGGTTTTAGTAGTTAAATACATTTATTGCAAACTAGTCTCTTACTCACCTGTTTTCTGCAATTTTATTTTATTGAGACAGACCGTACATGGCTGTCTGCATCATTTTTCTCTCCTTCTGACATACTAGGAGTATGAGGTCAGGGAAAAAAGTGGAGAGAAAACACATCTTTTATTTGTAATTTTGTTTTGATAAGGAGAGAAAACTTAAAAAAAAAAAAACAGTGAAAAAGAGTGAGAATAATGGGTGGAAGTTTCTCAAAATTTCTCATCACATATATAAAAATCTGAATAGTCTAGATTTAATATATTTAAAAATTGTTAGAATAGATTTAAATGTTAAAATCTGGTTTTGAAAATTTAGAGCTATAATAAAGAACATATTAAAAGATTATTTTATAAAAAATTAAATCTAGATTGTTTAAATATCTATCTAATATTAGTTGAGATGAGAAGTGAAAAAAAGTGGAGGACAAAGGGAGGGGAGAGAATAAGTCCTGTTTCTTGATTGTAATGTTTCAAAGATTGTTGAATTCGTGGGTGGGCACCAAAAAAGAAATGTTGAACTTCATATACCTGGGGATTAAATTATCTTAAACTAATATTTTTTCAGTATCTTGTTTCGCCAATGAGATGATAGTTCATTCAGTTGGTAATTGGTCGCTGGTGGCCAAAACAAAACGCATTTGCAACTCTTTCGAGGAAAAAGGGACTTGAAAGGAATATTTTCTAATGAACTAAACATAGTATAAATAACGACAAGTACTGACCACGACTTAAAATACAGATTCTTTAAAACAAAATTTATTTATATCTAATAAATCAAATCGCTATCGCCTTAAAGATACTGCTACCCTGGTCAAGGTACAAGCGCTCTACCAAACACGATTGATTATTAAACTGATTCGGCATTAATTTGTGAGGATTTGTTGGCTGAGTGTTAAATTGCTTTAATAATCTAAAATTGACATGTGACGGGCTCCATTAGGCATTAACTACGTGGGGAAAGCGTACCGTATCTGCAACACTCATCAAATTATATTATATAGTCTTTGGTATGATATTAATTAAATTAATTTAAATATTTATAAAGATTTTTTAAAAATATCTCATTTAATTTAAATCACCTTAACATATATGATCGTATAAAATATTTTAAAAAAATTTTAATTTTAAAAAATATAATAAATTAAGATCTTATATTTAAAATTAAAATAATTTTTTATTTAAATTTTATATTTATGATATAAGAGAAAACTACTTATAAGAGAAACGTGGGGCCTCTCTCGTTTTGGGCCCTTCGAGGTGAGATTAGATTAGAAAAGTATAAAATTACAGGCAGTCAGATCCACAAATCATGGACTGTATTTTGATTTTAAATTAATATTTAATAGTTTCATTTTAACTGAATTTTACACGCAAAACTCAATTCTATATAGTTCTAATATTTAGTTTTTAATATATAAATTAGATAAAAAAATTATTTTATTATAAATATAAAAATTTAATCTATTTTATATATAATATTTATTATTTTTTTAAATTAATTTATTTAACTTATTAGTTGATATATATTCTAATATTATATATAAATACTCTAAATATATCAAATTTTACATGTTATAATTTATCTATTTATTTGACTCATTTAATCTATTTAAATTATTTAATTAAATTTTATATTAAAGATTATGATAATTAATTTAAATAAATTAACTATAAATCTATATATTTTAATTATAATTGTGCCATGACTCACACGTCTTTACGTTACGGTCCATATGCAAAAGTGGTGACGAGTAAGATTGACAAAACAAGTTAGACGGAGCACATGTTTTGATTTTTTTTCCCCTTGATAGATATTTGATAGTACTTTAATTTTTAAGATACGAGACTTTAGATACTATACTCGTAGCTGCCTGTATTATTTGTCCACGTGTACGTATATACAATTAATAAAGAGGGTTGCATGCCTGATGGATGGAGGGCGAAAGCGAGTGGATTTTGGAAGTTGGGAACGTGACGGGATTAATTTCCAAAACCCCCGGATAGGGACTAAATAATGAATACGGCAAGAAAGAGACTTAAACTTAATTATCGGGGAAAGTAATGGATTTTATTTGCAGAGAAAGGGAGGGGGGGGGGGAACTAACATGCGTGAAGCGGTGGAGATAATTAATGGAGGGTGGTGGGTGTACGACGTAGGATGTGAACTTGGAAGTTGGAATTTATTAATGGAGGGAAGAGACTGACCGCCTCTTGAACAGTGACGTTAAAAGAATGAATTTGGCTGATTTTTTTCAACACGTCAATTTAACCGAAAGTTCCACGCTCTGCAGTCTCCACAACTTCATCATACTTAAAACGTGGGATTCGCGTTTAGGAAGGACGGAACTAAATCGACGCCAATGGGGCCCTTGCAGGTTTCCCCCCACAAAAAATAAAAGACAAGTAATTAATAGCGTGGATTAATTACCTGTAATATTACGTACCAATATTTTATTATATATTCTTGTGTGTACGTATGTATATATGCAGATTGCAGAAAGTGTTACGTAATTTTATTTCTGTAGTTAATGACGATTATTTTACTCGTCAGATAAATACGTTTCCTATTTTCACTAGTTAGCCTGTCTCTTCAACAAGTGCTGATTGACTTCGTATTATTTTTATCTTGTTTTACACATTTCTTTCATGCGTCACTCCTTTCTCGTGTTTCCATTCAATTTTTTAAAAGTTTGCTCGACAAAATTCAACTTAATAATTAAATCAGAGTTTTTATTTAGACACAGTTTTCTGGGGGAAAAAAGCAGAGCCAGTTTGATAAACATAAAATTGCTTGGAAAGTAGCTTAGTAGGTGTTTGAATAGTTGCATGCCCATAATTTAAAAAAGATTTTGCCTCAAAGCACAGTTTGAGAAAAAAATTAAATAAATAACTATAAAAAGTTTATAGGCTAAATTATGATTTTATATAAACTTATGATAATAACTTAGAGAGTAAAAAAAATGACTTATAAGCATCAAGAATACTAGTACGTATTTCTAGAATAAAAACGATGAACTTGGCGTGCGAGGATGGGGCGAAGCATAAAAATGTTAAAATTTGGAGAATGGTCCAAGGCATGGGAAGGTAGGGAGTAACTACTCCCAATTTCTTCTTCTAAAAGTCATATTCAGCTTCCATTACTGTGAATTGAGCCAAACCGGGACTCGGAAGAGCCTCATATTCGTAATATGACTTGGTCGTCTTTAAAAAATTTAAACCGCGAAGTACAAGTTCTCTTTTATCTGTATTTGTTTTTAAATATTGGCAAATGATCGCACCATACTATAACACTGTTCATCTATAAATGCAAGTTCAATTAATCCGCTTGAGCCACCCCTCTTCCTCATCATTCCCTACTCAAATGAAATTATGCTTCCAATGTTAACATCATTTCAGCGGGTTTGAACAAAACTAGCACACGCATCTTTGGCACCACATTCAATTTTAACATGTTCAATTAATAAATGCTTTTTGACTTGTATATAGCCCTATTCGCACCAGTTAGTCATTTACCTCAGCGATTTCACATGATTGAATGTGTTTCAATATTCTATTAATGATTTCACACTAGAGTTTCCGGCTGATGCAAACTTTTTGTGCCAGGGCCATTATGATGATTTGAATAATGCGTTCAAGGTTTGGTTGGCTGTTTGGGATGGGGATGCAGAAAATCATTTTTTTCCCAATCTTGCATTTATTAACATACAAAATGATATCAGTCCAGACATCCATGGCACACCTGATAATCATCGTTAACAAAAAGATGAGGAGTCTATGAAACCCACCAAAATGCCACTGCCCACTCCAAAGTTCAGACCCATATCCTTAAAAATGAACCATGCTTCTTGTTTTTTTTTTATATAAAAAAATTTAAATAGGTTAAACACCGAGCCCTTACCAATACTAAAGACAGCCCCAAAATTCAAATAACTTATAAAATCACCTATCAAAAAAATTCTCACAACGACAATAAGAAACAAATTCACATCTTAGAAAATACAAACTCATTCCTTGCCACTTTTACTAACTCTCATGGCAACCATGCTTCCTCTTGTGACCAACCATTCACACTCCGTCCGAGGGACATTTTCTCTCTCCACCTACCGAAAGAGAGACCAATGCCGTATGACTAATATGGCCCAAAATGATACGCAGATATTATTTTTATTACTAATTACTAATTCTAATATGAAGCCAACGATCCAACAGAACAGAATCGAAAAACAAGTCAAACGTAGAAGAAACAGTGCAACTCCGTACAATAACACAGTACCAGTCTTGATTAGAAATCTCGGGACAATGAACTCTAGCCAATTCAGCATACCTAATGAGAACATCTACAGATTCAATCGAAATCTAAGATGGAGAAAGCCATGCCAGCCTTGAAAAGAAGGCAAGAACGAAACTCTGACAATGGAATTTGTCAGTAGCACTTGCACAACAAAAATAACAACTCTGGCTACGAAAGGGCAAAGACAAAATGCACCTAACCAGTTCATACTATTGTTTTACGCAGTTCAGAAGCCCCATGTGCAAAGTGACATCTTCCTCCGAAGGTACAAGATCCTTTGGCAAAATTCTCACACAGCTTGGTCTTATAATTGCTTCCAGGTGGGGCTGGAGCACTGGGAACACCGGGGATTTTAGGTGGCGCAGACATTGAGATGGTTGCAAGCAACTCTTTAACCATGTTACTAGCTTCCTTAATTTGTTCAAAGGTTCCCTCAAGTTCAATGCTTCTGAGATTTGGATCTGACTCATGATCCCGAATTGATAGTTTGGCTCCTGTTTGGCGACAGATCTGCTTAGAGTTTACACCGCCCTTCCCAATGATTGCTCCAGCTAAGGATGCTTCTACACTGATCTTGGCAGTGGCATTGGCTCCAAAACTAGCCATAGGACCAGGTGGAGGTTCCATTCGATTAGGAGCAATACGGCCTGCAATAGGTCCCATACCACGATGATCTTCTACTGAAGAAGCAATAGGCTTGCCAAGCTCCCATTCACCATGTGCAAAATGACACTTCTCACCAAATTTGCAGCCTTCTGCAGAATTATATTTATTGCATATGCGAGTTTTGACAGCAGGAGAGGAGCCATTATGAACTGGTGGTGGGGCTGCAACATTTCTAGAAGCAGCAGGTGTAACAGGGGCTAAATTCATCATCTGAGCAACAGCGTTATAACCACCAGGAACATAGTGCAAGAAGTGGCAACCCTCTCCAAAAGGGCAGCCAGCCGTGCTGCAATGTACAGAGAATGAAACAATCAGATCGTGCCAAAGTATTCAATAATGACTGCATAGAAATATGAGTCTCACCCCCTTTCCTGCAGGGTGAGGTAAATGTGTTTACTCATTTTCAAATTCCTCAAGTCATTGTATAAGAATCAGGCTTGAAAAAAATATCAACTATCTGGCAAATCCTAAAGGAATGGAAAGAAACTACAGACATACAAATAACAGGTACACCTATATATTCAAATAGATACACTATAAGCATAAAATATGCCCACATAAAGTTCCAGAATAGTGCCTGTGCCTCCAAAAATAAGTGACACATATAAATCGTAAAATGAAACAGCTAACCAAGCACACAAAAGGGAGGACATGTTTATCAACATTTAGAGCTCAGAAGCAAATATTTGACATAGCTAAATCAATTTTTATAAACATGAGAGGACATATTTCCCTTTTCTTGATCTCAACCATTAACCAACAGCCAGTTTCAGTACTGTATTGTACAAAAGCAAATTTCCTACAAGTTGTGCTTCATAGTTACCATAAAACCAGTAAAAGGTTTAAATACTTAGGCTTAAGCTCTAGATATCACAGACCCTGGTTCTGATGAAACCCAACCACCATTCCTCTTTACCCCAAAGAAAACAGAGAAGGACTCAGAAGTAATGATATTGGGTTGACTAAATTGGACTAGACTTGAATTAATATTCAAATACGGTTACATTGTTGAATAATAATACCATTTTTACCATCACTCAGAGTAGTGCACTCTTCCCTCTAACCCACCTAAAAAAGATCCAAACCCAAACTTTCATGGATAACAATCGAACTCCAAAGTTATTGAACTCCATTAAGCTTATCTGCATGCAAAGGTATATATGATGTGTACATTTGTCTAGCTTAGCTTCTCCAAGAGACGATTTCAAGGGTGCAGTTACGAATTTTATTACCAATTATAATGCTACAATTGTAGTAGCAAATACAAAACAAATACTCAGGAAAACACAGTGACATTCATTAGTAGCAAAGTATCCAACACTCTCTCAACTGAAATTCAGGGGAAGGAATTCCAACATCATAGTAAAACCCAGAAAGACATCACAGGCCTCGAAAAGTATCATATTGTGATTGAAGAGATTAAAATTTATTAACTACGAAATGTTTCATGGAAAACTTAAGCGTAATTTGTCAGAAACAATAGAATAGAATGCAGGCAGCTTAAATAGAGCTCATAATAATATAACAGAGTGAACGCAAGCACAAAATCACAAATTTGAACTGTTAGCATACACAAATTAACATTTTCAATCAATATATACACCTAACTATATCACCAACAGTGAAGATTAAAACATTAATAGCACTGAATGTGCAATTAAACTGATAATGCTATAAAGTAGTTTCCGTAGCAAAAAAGAAAATAATTAGGATTATGAAACAAGAAGTTCAACAGATTTCATAGATAAAATGATTGCAAAAAGAAAAAAAAACAAGAGCATCGTGATTCAATCGAACCCTAATTCCTAGATGAAAGTTTCACGCAATCAGAAAGAAGATTTGGGATAAAATACATCTAGATAAGGTTGAAGATGACAAAAGACAAGCGTTACTTCATTTTTAAAGAGTATGTACGGAGCTCCACAACACAAAAATCCAGACGTATTTCATGTTGATATCATACCTGTTCCAACTGATCAAAGTTCATTGTATTAACTTATTACTGGCTCACCAATTTAAATGTGGTTCATAAGCCATAGAATCCAACAAGAGCTGAGTATTAGCATTAAATATTGCTTAATTGCGTGGGACATATTAATACTATAAAGCTGTAATGCAAACATGAAGAGGGTAATTATCAATTTATATTGACAACGTGGTGAGTGCTCAACACCAACTGTCCAGCAAAGGGATATATTATCTTTTCTGTACTCCATAAAAAACACTATTCTGTTATAACAACAGTATGTACCTGTATAAAAACCTCCAATACCCAGGTTAATTAGCAGAGTTTTATAGCAGTTACACATTTAATTATTAAATTAAATTAACTTATAAAAACTGTACACTTCAAAATATTTATTTAGATAAGAATAGATTAGAACCTGAAAAACTTGGTACAAGGCTTCGATTTGCTTCCTACCCCAGTTGATAAGGACTCCAATTCTGTTGCAAAACATTAATTACTTTTTCTCAGTTAATATTCTCTTGCTTATTAACCTAGAACATTTTATATCAAAAATTGTTGACGCTTCAAATGATATCTTACTTTTAGGTAGGCAAAAGTCCATCTTAGCTCCCTAAAGCTTCATGTTAGTTTTGAATTAGTTCAACAAGTCTATTTTGGTTCAATGTTGTCCTCAAAAGTTTCAAAAAATGTTTAATATAATATTCTTTCCCTAGCTCAATAGTGCCCCTAACGGAAGTATCTGATATGGCTCATACACATCTAAATATTGTTTGAATGAAAAACGCAGACCTGCAAAGGATGCTGCAAAAACAAAACCCCCCAGACAATGTATTTAGAGTTTAAACAATTTCTCCAATCCCTAAACCCCAACTCTGTAGGACAACTTGTTAGAGCTTGACCTTATGTACTCAATCTAGCATTAAGATGGTGCTTCACAGCACTGCAAAAGAAACTCAGATATCTAACAGGGATTATGAAGAATATGGTATAAAATTAAGGATATCCTAAACGTGTTATATTCAAGCAAGAGGGTTATGATATACAAGCATTATGGGCGCTATCTTGTTCCATCTACCAATTAAAGTTGAGTCGAAGACTGACAAATTGAAGCAACCTCTAGTATTCATGGAATGGGAATGTCTAGCCAATTTTCAAATCTTTCATCAGCACTTCCCATCAATTGTCAAAACTTGCTTGGGGCTATATGTGGAATGACTGCAGCTCTAAAATGGACATCAATTGGATCTTGTAAGTAAATTAATCGTTGTCTTGAAGCATCAGAAACATCTTCAGCTATACATTTAATTGGTTTAACTTACTAAGAATTTTGGGTTCCAGAATGGGAGCGATTGTTTAACCGTAAAATACACTGATTCAGGGATTGTGTTGAGATGAATTGAAAATAGAGTTGGATATAAGCTGGCACAACTTGCACTCACTCGTCAACTTACCCATTATGTATGTGAGTCGAAGTTAAACCATAATATAACTTTGAGGGTGACATTGAACCAAGATAAACTTATTGGACTAAATTAAAACTTTAGGGACTAGAAGAGGACTCTTGCCCTGTTTGAGTCATACTTAAAGGACAACATGCTCAAAGTTAATAATTTGCATTTTAACTAATAAATGAAGTGATTTCAGTAATAATGGATATTGCAAATTGTGGTAATCGCAACAGTGAAAGGCATTATATCTTCGGAAAAAAATTGGTTTCTTTAATACACAGAACGGCAGTCGTTGACTGTCCTGAACACAGAACGTTTTCCCATTAGTTGATGGACCAATTCAAAACATTTTTAGTTACAGTTACAGGTATTCTTGTGCAAGTGGAAAAATTTAACGCCTCAAGGGTAACCCTAGCAGGGAATATTATGCATGAAAAAGTGGTCTTGAAAACAAAAATCTTAGGATTAACACTGAAAAGTATACATGTGTTGGCAAATTTTCCGCAAGAAATTAATTTCCAAATAAACTTGGATGCCCGAGACTCTAATTTTGAAGTCCAAAGACTTTTATATTACGCCAGATTCGAAGGGTAGCTGAAGAATAATTTCAGATGCCTCTTACTAAGAAGACTACTACAAAAATCCAGCCTGGATAGGAAAGGAAACGAAGCAAATAATCACCAAAGAAAAGCCAATGAACAAGAAAGCAGAACTAAAGATGCTTCTAAAACATGAAAATCCAAATACGCGAGACACAGCTAGAATAACTCTGGAACATGTTAAATACGTCAGCAGAAAAAGATGGAAACTAAAAAAAAAAAAAAAGCAAACCTTGCTTGGTCTTCTTGAGGCCACCGTTAACGTTGATGCCAGCCTCGGGCCTCCCTCTCTTACGAACATCCATTTTAAGGAAGCAGTATATCAAGATCCGAATAAAAATAAACACAACCGAAATACAAACAGATAGCAGACAAAAAAACCGCAAGAACACAGAAAGATGAAGAGGATAGTAGAAGTAGAGAGGGATTAAGGTGGGAAACCCTAGCCCTAGAAGAGGGCTTCGAAAGAGCAGGGCGCCAAGCTGCTCTGGGATGTGGAGGCTTCGAAAGGAGAGAGTTCCTCGGAGAGGATATTATTAATAAAAAAATCGGCTGGTATCATTAGAAATTTAGAAATGAATCATGTAGTGTTACTACTATTTTATAGACCAATAAAGAATTGACATTTCTACTCCGCTGTTAAGATACATCCATCCCCACTGACTTCAAGTGAGGACGAGCCATTTATTTATTTTTAAATAACCATTAAGGTTGCTTCGCTCTCCCGTACTCCGTGATCGAGCCATTAACCCTTACTGACGTGTGTAAATCTAGCACTACAAAATACACTTATTTCTCGGCCTTTTTCGGCCTGTGGAGGAGGGCTATACTTAAATCACCCCCTAAAAAAACTAACCGAAAAAAAAACATTTTTACATAAATTTTAATATTAATCTTTTAAATTTTAAATTATAAATTTTAGTCTACAAGAAAAAAAATAATCTAAATTTTTATTAAATTATAGGGATTAATCTTTTAATTTTTTTTAAAAAAGATTAAAACTTATAATTTAAAAATTTTGAAGGACTAAAATAAAAATAAAAATAAATTTAATGACTAAATATTATATTAACTTAATTTTATTTAGAGCCAACATACTAGTTATTCCATTTGTGTCCTTTTCTGGGCTGCTATACAAAAATTATAGGCCGAATTTATAATAAAAAATATCAAATTTTACAATTATTATACATATATACAATAAAATGTTTTGCCCCTTTTCTTAGCATCGAAAAATTTGCGCAGCTAAGAATAAAATCCAGTGCATTGCACAGGACCATTCTAACACTAAACTGTAGGAAGATATTTGAGCTTTTAAAGAACAAGATGCATAATTGAGTAAAAAAAAATAATACTGTTTAAAACCATTATTATTTATTAATGTAACTAATTCATAATAATGACTAATAACCGGTGTCAATATATAGTAATAAAATATTAGTTATTGATGATGATGATAATAATAAATAGTAGAATGTGTGCGTACGTGCATGTGCATACGTCAATATATAACTTAAAAAGCACCTTTGTGGCGCCCCTAATCGTGCGTGTGCGTGTGCGTGTGCAAAAGAACTTGTGAATAATATCGCTTTATATTGTGCTATTAGACCATTTATAACTTCCCTAGCACACTACATGATGGGGTATGGTGGTGACATAAACAATGCATTCAAACGGCCCTACAAAGGTTGGCTATTACTGAGGACTATGCAAAGCTAAGCAAGATTTGTAACAGCAAAGATTGTAAAAATCCGAGCTATTTCTGTAGACAGCTTGGCCTCCGCCATCAGCTTGCCATAGTCAAGTAACACTTGGCTTTCTGTTGCTAATTCCATCCATATCTGCTGTTGCTGCTGTGGAATCAGATGGCGATTTGCTATCCCTGTGCGGCATCATCTCCTCACCAATCCCAACAGAGCGAGCCATCAGCTGAGAATTTCACATAAGGCAGGACTTGTTAAAGAAGACATTCGGCAACAAAGAACTTGCAGGTTCATATAAATTCCTTCAGCTAGCCAAAATATACATTAACAGATATCAAACCAAGTGTGTCCTTCTTGCACAGATTGCTTCCGTTAGGAAGATCGCATTTGAATAACATATACGACGAACAAAAAAATACATACTGACAACGATACTCAGGAGTGCCAGCAACATGTTGATGGCTTCGTGACAACTTCCAGACCTATATGATCATATTTATATTCTAGTGTGAAACATGTGATGCATGCACAAAAACTCGAGTTTCCAGGAACAACCAATATTCCTGTTCTGTTATTTTCTTCCGCCTGCCTAGCAAATCAATTGCTGTCTGCAGAACCACCATTATTGCTAAGGCCAGTATAGAATTTGGTAGTAAAAAGAAGTTACTTAGCAGATTTTATATGTAGAAACCAAAGAACATTATCCCTTTAGTTCTAATTATACGAGTTAATTAACTTTGTTTAGATACATTAAAAAATTTAAATAAATCAGTTAATTATGGCTAATTTTAATCCCTAAGGATGAATTCATATTATATACTCCTCAATTTACCCAAATTAATAAGTAGCTCTTATATTAGTTATAATTAGCTTATTTATTTAGCTTCCTCAATCTATTAAAAACAATTCAACTAGCTCTTATAATTAAGATTCGATATAATATAAATTATAAGATCATTTTTAAACAGTCATTCAATAGTCAGTAAAAGAAAGTACAACAGTAAATTTAATACCTCTAAACACAGCAGAAAAGCAGTAAAATTATTTACATACAGCTGCTTCAAAATACCTCCCAATCTTTAAAGTCAAATCTGAAGACAAAGTGGCTGTGAGCAACTTGACCAGAAAGAATTGCGTCTGCAGCAGGAGCGTTTCTTGGTGCTGGCATAAAGCAAGTGCATGAAGAAAAGCTATAGATAATATCATTTGAGAGATGATGAACAGATAGATAGTGGAGAGTGAGAATAGTAAAAGAATTTTTTAAGTCACTTACAAACCAGTTGCCATCCATTCTCATTCACTTTTATTTCGGCTCTTCCATCTTTGACTAAAAATGAAAGAGCAAATAAATTCTCCACCGTCTGGGCAAAAGAGTTCCTGTTCAATACCAAATTTTCCAGCCTGACAACTCTTTTTTCCCTCAAGATATTAAACATGGTTGACATGTTTTCATCTGTATCAACTATCCTTTCCCTCGAACAACCATCAAGCTGCAAAAGGGTACAATTACATCGGGAAACTCAGATAATTAAGACACGATAACACAAGAATGACTAGTTGTGGATCCTAAAAAGTAAAGATTGTAAAGAAAATGAGTGTCATGTGCGTAACTACGTGTTAAAATCTTGGCCAATTTATTTCCATATTAACTTCAGACACAATGCAGCTACACCTTCATTATGTTCCGACTATACTAAAATGGGTAGTAAACGGGCAGAAGATTAGTAGGAAGATTACAGAATTGGCAACTAAAGACAACGTAATATCTGTAAATGAAAGAAAGGTCTAACAAAATTTAAACCTCAGCCCGCCAATTTCTGTCTAGCAAAAACTGCACACTGTATGTTTTACTTTTACCTCTTCTGGCCGATCAATTTGAGTGGGTCTCATTCGCTTTCTTCGATTAACAGTCTTGCTCTGATTTATTTCAGTGTCCATGGGGCCAATGCTGAAGAAGAAGAAAATCGAAAATGAATATATAAAGTAATGTTACAATATGACAACAGGACTAGCAACCCTTGATGTATTAACATTACATGGTGCAGCACCCAGCAACTCTTCTGAAAACACCTGATACAGCAACTCCAAGATCCTTCCAAAGTATTGAGTTCCTGCAGTCCTGAGCGCTTGTATTTGATTTACAGTGTTCTCCAAATTCGTTAAGGAGATGAGAGATAAAACCTGAAGGAGTTAATCCATCATTGGTGTGAGCTTTCACAGACGATACCAAGCACTCCGTGATGTCCAGAAGAGCTTTTGCATCAGCTACTTGTTCTCTGGGTTTTCTAACTGAGAGCAGGGAGAACAAATTAAAATGTAAAATCTTATATACCTTGTGTCATGAAACAACATAGGCAGCAACCATATATACAGCGCTATTTGACGCCAACTAAGGCAAACAACTAAGACTGTCATTCAACATCATGAATGCTGTCGATATCCAAATTATGGAAAATTTTATACCTCGTTCATGCAAGCTCTCCACACCTCTAAAGATCAAATCAAACTTCTCAGAGTTAGGTCTTATTATGTCTTCGCTTTCATCTGCAAAAACAAAATAGCAGGCTGCCATTTAGTAGTTTGGTACCGAAAGAAAGGAGTCAACAAACACACGGAATCTGGATTTTTAAAGTAGGTTTAGCAAATCACTCAATCAAGCCTAACCAGTGCGATAACTAACAAAGAATAGCAACGGCAAGAAGGCAAAAAGAATCACGGGGAATTAGGAGGGAAACTGTGCGTTCGAGACTTGGGGTCCAAGGAACGGTATGAAATCATAAGTCACGTAGAATGCAGCAAATATGAAGAGAGAGAGAGATAGACATAAACAAATTACCATAAATAAGATTCTTCACGGACTGGTAGCTAGAACGAAGATCTCTACGTTCTTCGTTGCTTTGAGAGACAGAGGCGGGGGTAACGGGCGCTTCAGAACCAACCTTGCTAGTGCCATCTTCATATTTCACTGACCTGACCATGATTGTGTAATTCCTCCCTCAGTTTTCTTCGGATTTCAGTAGGTGATTCAGGGCAATTCAAAATTTCGGGCTGCAGCTTGCAAGCAGAAGCAGCGAAGCCTGAGAGACATAAGGAAGAAGATCGGGTAGGACCGTTTTCGTAAACTCCTATTTTATATATATATATATATATATATATATATATATATATATATATATAAGCACACACGGGAAAGACATTTGTGCTCCTATTTATGTTTTAAAAAAAAATATAAATCCTATTTAAAAGATATGAAAAATGAAAAAGTATTCAAAGAACAGGAACAAAATTATGCAGAAGTCAATAAGAAAAATAGCTGCAAGAAAATTGCGAGCTCATATTATTTGAGTTTTAAATGTTCACAATAAATTTTATATTTTATATTAAAAATAAAATTTATAAAAATTTGAATTATTTACAGATCATATTGCACTGATGTGGAGAGATAAAATTACTCCAATAAATAAAAGTATTATGTGAAAAAATGGAGTATTTAGTAAGGGAGAAGAGAGGAAACGGAAAAAAAAAAAAAAAACTCATACGGACCTTGTATTCATGACAGAAGGGTATGTCACATGATATTATATTAATTCATATCCACGAATAAACATAATTAAATGTAGTTAATTTTTTAAAATTAATGTCTACTCTAATTTATTTTTTCCAAAACATTATTTATGCTCCCTTTAGTCTTGATTCTTGAGCATAAGTGACATTTCAGAAAATTTTCTGGTTTCAAATATGAGACGCTAATATACACTATTAGGTTCATCTTCGGATACATGTCTGGTCTCTCTAAACGGAATAATATAATTACTGCATTTCATAATATTTTCTTATGACTGATTCGGATCTCAGAATCACACGTCAAAACGGATAAACCATTTGTTCTCTCAAACGGTTCATCCAACTATGGCTCCCCGGCTGCATGCCTGACTTCTCCTGGTGTATTCGCTAATTAAAATTCCCATTTTCTCGAGGAAATTAAAAAAGAGAAAAAGAAAAAAAGGTTCATCCAAATATAACCGTTTGCTTCCCCGAGAAGCTAACTATCCATAATTAATTGTGTTATTAGAGGAAAGAGATTTTATTCTAAGTATAGGTGAACCTAATTTTTTTTTTAAATTATTTTACCAAAAACAAAATTGTGTTAGTTCTTTCAGAAGGTCTGGTACGGAACACATGAGATGATCGCTTCTCACGTATAATTAATTGTGACTTGACAGATAAATCTTTTCTGTGAAAATAACTGATCCATTCCACAATTGCTTGCAGGGGTGATAGAATTGGTCGCACTGGGTGATTATGCGGCATCAGGCGTAAAAATTCTCGTGCAGAAGCAATCGGAATTTATGTGGGTAATCAATTACCACCCTTCATTGCTTTGAACTCTTTTTTTTAAACCTAGATTAAACTTGTGTGTGAGTGCTTTTGACAGGAATTGATGAGGGAAACGGAGATTCTTGTTACAAGTTTGTCTGCGATATTCAGCAGAAATACGCTCGTGTAACTTGTGGAGGAGAAAATTGTCAGCTTAATTAATGGAGTATCGGAGTTGTAGGTTTTTTTTTTATACAATATTTTTTTAAAAAAAATTAGTTTTACACGAAATTTCCTTTTCTCTCGTAAGCATTACCAATATGGGCAAAATAAATTTTTAATTACTCTGGAATGTAAAGCTAAAACTACAACTATTGGAGTAGTAGGTTTTAAAATTGGGATCAGAATTCCTTCCCCTAGCTTCAACTATGAGTCCATGATTGCTATTATGGTCCTGATTATTATGAATTCTGACGGCATTGAAGGCCTACAGCTCTTAGAACACGTCCGTGGTACGTTTCTATTCTCATTAACTTCGACTCCCTTTTTGAGTGCATAGATTATGGATAAAAGGATAAACAACCTTGCATTTAGCATGATTAAGAGGTGGCTGTCGGAAGTTAGCTGATAAACACGTTCACATTTCCTTTTGACTAAACCCATTAACAAAAGAGTATAAATGTTAGTTTATTTGTAGCATATTATTGTTCTGCTTTGTTCTTAATCGCCAGTGGACACACAATTGGCACATATATTAAGAATACAGAAACAAATGGCGGAAATGCATTACTGGAATGATTATCTAGTTGGCCAATTTCGCCTGGGTCCTTTCAAGGCTTTTCCCTGGATTGATTCACAATTTCGCCTCCATAAAAATGCCAGAGAGCTCAAACAGAAGTACATTTGGAGACACTCGTCTCTCTCTGTCTACTCTCTCACGTCTCCATTAACTGCGCATCCAAAAGTCGGTGTTCTCCATCTGTAAACAAGCCAAATAAAATACATCTTGGTTATTACATCATCTATGAAAATAGACAGAAGGTGGCCACTCTGGTATTGTATGGATGCATTCCCCTTTGTTAATAGAGTTAACATTCTTCTCAAAATTTCAACCCAAAAGCTTAAAATACTACATATTTTGTCTATTTACATAATGCTAATTTTCGTGTCCTTAAAATCTAACCCCCCTAAAAGAATGAAACAAGTTGGAATATAAAATAGAATACATTATGATTATGTTGACGGTATGTAGTCATTACCACTTTCACCATCAGATGCATCTGTAAGTCTCGCGATAGCATCAACAAGTGCCTGCTCATGCTCCTACACGGGCAATGATTAGAAAAGCAATAACATTGGAGCATGAATTTCAAGAAAAAGAAATAGAAAGAAGCTCAGAGATTATACTTTCAGCCTATTTTTAGCTTTCTCAAGTTCCATAGGATCTGGGTGATTCACAGCAAAAACCCTTTCCACCTGTTAAAGTAACAACAGCACCATAAATGACTAATATTTCTTACTCTCAATGAAAATGTTTAAACATGTCATGTTACTCACCTCTTTAACCACTAAATCTGTATTCAGCAACTCGAATTCATCCAATACTCTTTTCACAATACCATTTTGCGGTGGGTGAAATTCTTTTCTGGGCTGAACCTTTGGATTTCCCCTCCCTCTTCCGGTACCTAGAATATCAACACCGCGGCTAAAAGATTTCTTAATCCCATGGCCTTGTCCACCAGGCCCACCTCTATGGGGTATGCCTGGATCTCCATCCCAACGTATGTCCTCAGGTGATATCTATAACCAATCACGTATCAATATCCTAAAGATAGAAATGATCATCCTCTTGGAAAAAATTGTGTAATTGCAGATATTCTTAGTCATTAAATTTAGACGAAGCATATGTTGGCTTTTCTCAAGCACATGCAAACATTGGCTCAAGCTTGTCATCATTGTGGTCATATATGAAAGTAATGCATCGAGTTCTATGCTTAGCGTCACAACTCACAAGGTTTAATATTGCTGCAAATTGACATATCTAGCACAATTGCTGCACTGAAATTAGTAGCTAATAAATTTAAAAGTAACTGTTTCAATCTATGCAACAATATAGAAATACCTCCTTGAGATCAACCCATTCCCAGGTTTCACTTGATGTGTTAATGTCATATACCAATGCATGACGGCCCTGCAAATAATGGAAATCCAATAAGAAGGAAGTATAAAACATTAGAGTGATCTAGTGGTGAGGGGCGAGGGTAGATCTAAATAAACCTTAGATTCATCAAATCTCTGCTTCGTTACATAAAAATCAAATATATGAAAACCTAAACACACCTCTGTAGGGTTGTAATCAGTTATGACAGCCTCGTAAAAATGGTTGTCTTCAGGCCATCTAGTCCAAACTTTCTTCCCGATCAATGGATCAGAAGCTGCTGCTTCAGCAGGTGCATTAGATGAGCGGGCATTAAAAGAACTGCGACTTGGCAAATGCCTACCTCCAGCGGCTCCAGCAGGATACTGCACAGCCTTCACTGAAGACAAACCAGGTAATGACTGGACCTGACACCAAAATTAGCGGAATTTTTTTTTTCAGAAAATGGAAGTCAAATTATGACTTTTCTTTTTACTTCTCTATATAAGAAATGAATTGAAGTGCTGGGTCCTAAAGCAACTCCTTCAAGGCAGCTGAAAATAAACACTGAAATGCACAGAGCTACTACTAGTGCTGTTAAAAGCTCACATCACTTCATGTGCAAAAGAAGGTACCGATTGGGATGTCTTCTGTTTCTTACGAGAAGCAGAAACAGTTGGACTCGGTAAAACATCCTGAACAGGTTGAGAACTGCTACGCATTGAAGGTTGGTAAGTACCAGTTTGCCTCCACTCCCTGCTTGCATTTCCCATCACAAATCATTGAATAAAGAAAAAGACAACAGTAGTAGATAATTAGTTTGGCAATATTGTAGCAAATGTTGAAAGAAACACTATACCGTATCCGGTGGATAATTTCATCAGCATTTACCCTTGTAAGAAGCTCTCTGTGTTCATCATCAGAAACCCTTAGCTCTTTCCTGAGCTCAGTTATCAAGCCTTCCTTCTCCTGATGGATATATGAAATGATAAAGATAAACCTTTAAAGCAGGAAACTACAAAGATAATATAAGAAGTCAAGGAAGAAGCTAAAGAAATACCCAAGTAAGAGCATCAGACTGAGCTTTGAAAGCACGCAAGACAGATGAGTATGCTTCTTGCTCTAGTTGGTGAATTTGAGCCTCCATGTCAATGTACATTCTGAAATGTGGGACAGAATCTACAGCAGATATTGCATCACCAGGAATACAGCTAACTCTCAGGGTTCTGTTTTGATTTAGGGGAAGATGATCATTATCAATATCCAAAGTTGTTTTACAAAGAGGAATTCGCAGAAAGATAACATACATGAAGAAGTAAGAATATAGTGGCTCACATATTCAACATGGAAATGATTCTACAAGTAGTTGCAGCCCCCAAACAAACACACAATATATATAACCCTTCTCTTTTTAGGGGCATCCAATAATTTAAGGTCCTATAGCACAGTCAATATAAATTTATTCGATCGATTACCAAAATTTGGTCAATCCTAAAAGTCTACTAAATGCACTGCCCAAGCTACGAGCAGGCTTCAATTGAATTGGTCACACACTATGTCAACTCAAAAGGAAACAGACTTAATTGAAGCAGAGGTCAAATATAAGGTTCTGAATAACTAAGTTCCGAGAATTCTTTGAAGTTTAAAAATCAGTGTTAATGTGACACACTTGCAAAATCCAGATCCCCTTCTTTTTCATCATCAATATGATGGTAACGGCATTTGAACCGTTGACAGAAATCCAATTACCAATATCTCGCCATAAAGACAAATTTTGAAAACACATGAACACGCATTTTTCTTCAATCAAAGTCATTCACGAAAACATTAACAATATTTGCGTGAACACAAAATATCCTACCAGTTGTTTCTCTTACGCTTTCTTCTTCTAATTCCTCTCTACAGCCCCTCTTATCAGATTTGTCTGGATATTTCAAGCCCCTCATCTAAAAGAACAAAATAAAAGAACCCTAATTCTATTTTTCTTTTCTGCGCGTCAACCACTTACGTAATTAACACAGAAAATAAACACTACGAAATAAATTAACACCAATATCACATTACCGACTTGAACAAATCCCAAATACCGAAACTCTTTCAAACGTTTAGTCAGCCATTACAACGAAAAATAGAATCTTCGCCCAACCACTAAAAATCAAAAGGCAGAAGAAGTAGGAGAAGTAGAAGAAGAATAAATCTTTTTCTAACAAGATTGGCCGGTGCCAGCAGACAGTTAAAAAAGACGCTAAAGTTGTATGGGGATCAGGTACCAGTACCAGCAAAATCCAGGAAGCTTCCCCGCAGCGATGGGATAATTAGTAGCGCGCAAAAAAGCCCGGCAAAGTCAATCCCTAGAGATGAAAGTTAAAACATGTAAGAACTACACTGTGTCTCTGATTCACGAGGTTGAATTTGCAGAGGGTGCGCAATTAAGCACGGCGCGGGCGAAGAGGAAAAGGAGCGCACGAAGAGCAAAGGCGGGTTTTTGGTACAGGGTTTAAGAAGAAACAGAGGAACCTGAGTCTAATTGCCTGGTGGGATTTGGATATAATAATAAGTGGGTTTTTAAAGAATGAGCTGGACTCCTGAAAAGGTTGTCTTCCCATGTGTCACTTGCTACGTCGTTTAATCTCGTGGATAGACTATTACATGCTTCCCATGTGTTAGCATTATTTTTCTTTAATTTAAAACAAAAGCTAAATACACTAATATATAGTAGTGATAATATGGAGAGGAGAAGATTTATGCGCTTAGATTACAGCCAATTCTTCAATTTAGTATTCACAATCTTTTTTTCTCTCACTTTATCACATACTTAAATATAATGGGCTACAATTATTTTTATGATAAAATTGAAGTGTTAAAATTTGATTGGAGAATTGATTATAATATTTATAAATAAATGGATACAAATTTTATTCATATTAAAAAATACACCAATACTGTTGGGAGAAAATGTCAACAATATATATATGTATGGAAAATTTAAAAAACTCATCGATTTATTTAATAATATTTTTATTGATGGAAATATCAGTAACTTGAAAATATCCAATATTTGTTAATGAAATCACGTCATGAAAGCCCATGGCAGCCTTTTCGATTTAGCTAGCGCAAATCTTAGGCATTGAACGGAATACACATCATCCGCAGCTCATTAATTTACAAAATTAAAATATTATAACAAGAATGTTTTGAAAATATCTTTTTCCGTGTAATTTGTTTGACAATTCTGTTTGTAAAAATTATGTTTAACCTGTCACTTGATTTAATAGTGTTATTGTCCAACAATAAAAAAAAAACAGAAATACAGTTACTTTGAGTAAGACTTAACATTTGTTGTTCCATGTTTTAATATTTGTTTTTTTTTAGTATAATAATTTTTAAAAAGGTTTATGTAAGTTCACCCCCAATATAATGGCATATATAAGTACAGGGCGAAGTCTCATTTTTTTCTAGACTATATTAATATCGGGTAGAGCGAGCCGTCTATTACCTATAGGCATAAACATAGGCATCCAGGAGCTATGATGTATCCCCAAGCGTCGTGACTGGAACCACAATAAATTAAAACTCGTTAGGGATTGAATACATTCTAAATAATCGTATGTCTTATCCTTTTTTTTTATTGCTCACCCGATTCACAGGAGCTTTGCCCCAACTATATTCGGATCCGACCCGCGTCTCGCACCTGGCTATGGTGGGTGAGTCTCCCAACGGAGATTTTATGCGTACGCCAAGGCTCAAACTCGAGACCTCGCTTAAACGATACAGAACTGTTTACCACTCGAACTAACCCCTATTGATTGTCTTATCTTTTTGTTAGTTAAACTTACATACTGGATGATGATGGGTTACCGTTTTTTTTTTATACACAATGTTTTAACGTTTTTGCGTCGAAGTAAGATTCAAACAAGGCGACCAGCCCATAACAGTGCAAGTTAAGCCATTCATCGTTCCGGTTGGCGGCCCATGTTAATCAAGTGAAGCCCGGACTATTGGATCCATAGGGCCATGGTCAAACTGTGCGTAGCATTATTTAATGCGATTTTCACACTGGAAGTCAGCATGGCACTGGGAATCTTCCATTTCAAATCCTGGTTTGAGATTTTTGAAGAGTCTGAAGATTCAGATCACGAAGAGAAAAACGTACTCAGGGAGTCAAGATATATATATATATATTTACATTGGGGACTAGAATCTTCTAATAATAATATTATATATTGATTCCCAAGATGGGTTGTGGGGCTGTGTCTGTCATGTGAAGAGTTCATTAAATATCTTCTTTTTTCAGGCCAACATGGGGGTTGGTTTATCAGGCGTTTAGTTCAGATTCACTTGTTTGGAGATTTTAACAGGGTCATGAACAGCATTAGTCAATTATGCGTCACATGATTACCTGCCTGCTTCCGGGTTTCGACCTAGTAAACAATAGATATGTCTTGACTGTTTTAAGATTATTGGAACACTCACTTGAAAGTTGAAATAATAATAAAGGTATGCTGAAAAGCATACCACGGGGAGAAGGAATGCTCGTGTGCCTCTTCATATAAAACCTGATCTAACTCCCGCCTACCATTATCAATTCTTAGTGCCTTGTTATTATTACCACCCTCTCTATGATCCTAGCCTGTTTCTTATTGAAACTATTGCGATGAAGATTATCATCAGCTGTAGTGTTTTGGCTCTTGTGTTGGCCTTGATTCTAGTTCAATTGCTTGTGTTCTCCTCGTTTTGTATTCCCCATGAACAACAGAGATTATCGGGAGGCACGGGTCTGTCGAGGAATCTGTTATCATCATCGTCTCTGGATTTCATGTCAACAAGTATAGGCAAACCAAGCGGAAGCAAGAAACAGCCCAAGAAAGCTGTGGAGAGCAGCCTGAGGAAAGCACCACCAAGCGTCCCAAATCCTACCCAGAACAAGTAGAATCGGATGTTTTCCCCACGAATCTGATCACCAAGCAATGCCTCATTTTTTTAATATAAATTCGGTTTGATATGGTATTGTTTTTCCTTGGTGGTTTTATAATACACCGAATTGCCAGATTCTTGAGATTCTCTTCGTCCCGTGAGGATTAACTATAGAGTGTTTTTGGAGGGAATCAGTAAGAGCAGAGCAATGCAGGAAATGTGCATAAGCGCTAGAAATAGTGGAGCATGTTGATTGGGAATTGCTATAAAGATGATGAAAGAATGCTGTTATCTACATGGAATGGTGTTTCTTTCCTGATATGCGCATTCTCTTCACTGTTCCATTCTGAATTAACAAAAGTAGTGAACAATTCAGTGCCCTGAATGAGTGGAGTGGGGTCAAAAGAAACAGATGCAAAAGGAAGGAGTGCGCGTTTGGTTGTTGGGTTGTGCTTTGCATACCTTTTAGCTATGAAATTGAGCTTTCCAGCCAACCAAATGTGGAAACATTAATTGCATCTCCGATCGATACTTTTCCAATTTTTGTTTTTTTTTTGTTTTTTTGACAACACGCATATTAGCGTTGTGGTTTGAACAGTTTCTGAGAATTGGGCCCAACGATGGACAAGGGCCCTTCCCGAGGGGATTGGAATCACACTACCCGACAAGATGTGTTATCCTCTCCTGTAAAGCTGTTTGCGTTGCTCTTCAGATTTTAGAGCCCATATCCCTTTGTTTTGTTTTTATAATATTAATCTGATCTATTAGCCGGTATTTCAGTTTTGATGTTCGTGGTCATTCTTACTTTTTTATTACCCATAAATTATCACACACTTGTCAGTTTTTTCCTCTTCGCTGAAAATATTCCAAATACAAATAAACAAGGTGTAAAATTAAATATTTTAATGCTAAAAGGGATAATATCTTTGTACCCTTTTTACTAGAGCTGGGAAAATGGGCCCAGCCCACTAGCTGGGCCCGTTTTACCTTAAGGGGAAGCGGGTTCGGGCTGACAAAATGCTAGCCCGCCACTTTTTTTTTTTTAAAAAATTAATATTATTATTTATTTTACTTAAATATTATTTTGAATATTCCTATTATCGAATACTAGTAAAGATAATTATTTATTTGTTAATATATGTTTACATATTATAATTGATTAATATTATGTTAATATTTATTTTGATTTATAATTATAAAATTTGAGATTTTTTATAAAAAATAGAAATTTTTAAGAGTATAACATGAGCAATTTTTTTATTATGCTAATATAACATTCAAATTTTTTTATTAGTATTTTAAAAATGTTAAAAATAATTTTTTTAAAATAAAAAAAAAAACGCCAGCCCGCCACTAAGGGGGGGCGAGAAACGCCAGCCCGTTTTGGGGCGGGCTGCACAGCCCGCCCCGTCTTCTGGTGGGCTAGCCTATTTTTGACGAGCAATCCCGCATTCCCAACTCTACTTTTTACCCCCTTCTCTCTCCAAGGGTATGACACTTTCCTAATATCGTAGTTGGATACAGTGCCATTCACATCAACACTTCTTGTATATTAAGGAATACTTTAAAATGATAAGATTTTTTACATTTTCCTTTATTAAAGAAAAGGTATTGAAATTCTCAAAATGTCATTAATTAATAATTACTCTATAAGGTACTTATATTTAACAAGGGTAAAATTAAAAAATAGTCATTAATTATTTTATAAGTGATTTATATTAAGGGCTGGAATTTTCTCCTACAAAATACTTACATATAGGCCATTTTCTCTTATTCTATACTCCTCCCCATCTTCCAATCTCGGGAAAACAAGAAGAATTTTTAGCAGAGACCAAAATGGCTTAAATTATATCTTGGTGTAGCACTTGTATATTTCAAATGTACCTGACAAGCCAGCTAGGTATACTGTGGGTTAAAATTAAATTTTGCACTTTACTCTACATAGAGTAAGGTTTTCACATGTTCTTATCGTAAGATATGGGAGCATATGGCACTAGGGGCTATCAAAAAGTGGCGGAAGATGACAGTTGACAAATTAGAAATATCATAGGTATGGTATAAGAAGGTTTCTTGTTAACGAAAGTATGACTAAACCAACTAAAGCGACTCGATTACGTACAAGGCTGTGAACATGTGGGAAGGTTTATCATCAGGCGTACGTTTGTGGGTGACTGTTTTAAGACTATTGGAACACTCACTTGAAAAGCAAAGTGCAAAAACTAGAGACTTACGCCGTACGATGATATGATACGACTAATGGAAAGGAAATGCTCGTGTGCCTCTTCATATATATAAAACCCCATCTAACTAGCTCCAACCATTATCAATTCTCAGCGCCTTACCTATTGCATGCGATGAAGATTAATATCAGCTATAGAGTTTTGGCTCTTGTGTTGGCCCTGATTCTGGTTCACTTTCTTGTGCTCTCTTCATTTTGTATTCACCATGAACAGATATTTTCTGGTGGCACGAGGAAGTTGTCATCGTCATCTCAGGATTTTACGTCAAAAAGTATAGGCAAAGTAAGTGCAATCATGAAAGCTGTGGAGAGCACTTTCAGGATAATACCACTAAGCCGAGCAAATCCTACCCAGAACAAGTAGAAGCACATGTTTTTCCCTTGGATGTTAGTATAATGGATAATTTGGGTTTTATTTTATTAGGACTAGTTGAATAAGGGTAAATATCCATTAGATTTTCTTATTATCATCTTTCTTGAGATTATTTTAAATTTATCTATTTTCAATAATTAAATAGGATATCCAGATTACCTAGATCTTCCTATCATTATCTTTTATACTTAATTGGAGTTACTGTCATTTTATTATTATTTCTAAGCGCTCTGAACAGAGATAAATTCATCGGTTGTATTGTATTCAGCTTTGGTTTGATTAAATAATGAATTCTTATTTTATCAATCTCCTCCCTCTCCCCTTTCTCTCTCTTCCCTTCCCTTCCCTTCAGAATCTTCTATTATATATTGTCCTGGAAATAACACTTGACCAATCGGAAGACTATTATGCCCTGGACTATGATAATTTAGAGTATAAAACAATAATAGAGGTTACAGTAAAAGCCATGTAAGAATTCGAGGGTACAAGTGGCATGCGCATATCAAAGTATAAAACCAAGTGGGATCTGCTGTCGAGCTAGAAATTTGAAACGTTATTAATCTTCCACTTCTCATGTGATTTGTTCAACAATACTTTAGTAAATAATATACGACAGTTCCTAAGAATGCATAGTAAAAAGTAGTACCGGGCACTACGTTTAATGTTTATATTTTCTTTTCAATTGTTCCCTTAATTTACTATTTTTTTTTTTTGGGATTGAATCCCAAATACTTATATATAATAAATGATGTTAGATGTGAAGGACAATAATATAATATTGTCGTAGTTAACAAGCAATCCTTCACAAGAGCATCCGTCAGCTTATTTTACTCTCTAAAAATATGTTGTATATTCAAGTTCCATAATAGTTCAAATAGTCTATATATTTGATAGGCTAACAAACTGCATATATTAAGTTGTAATTTGGACAGCATATAAATGACATCCTTATAATTTATTTTTAGAATAATATCATTAAATCTTAGGTCTAAAACAAATTTGAAACATTTATACACAACCATCTGTTATGCCAATAAGGAAGAGTGTATGTTTTAAAAGAGTCAAGTACTTAAATATAGACATTAATTAATATCACATTTTTGGGCCCAACAAGCAAATAAGGATGGACAAGGGCCCTCCTGGAGGGGACTGAAAACGCAAAAGCCCGAATAGCTGTCCTCGTTGTCCTCTTCAGATTTCAGAGCCCATTTGATTCATTCTTCCCTTTGTTTTTTATTATCATATACTTGTCATTCCTTTATCTTCACTGAAAAATACTCCAAATATAAATAAATAATGCGTAAAAATAAATATTTTAATGCTAAAAAAGAGAATAGGTTTGTAATAAAAACAATTAATTTATTTAATTAAGACTATTCCTGCTGTCACTGAGATGAAGCAGATTTCTTTTTTGGTTTTTCCCCCCTTTTGCCAAGATGAGCAAGCATACTGTGTTGTGTGTACAAAACTAGCATTTAGGGGCCAGACATTATGACCTGAAAAGACTGTGTAACCTTGACCATTTGTAGATATATTCTGTGGCATGTGGTCCCACTACTAACTAACATTTAGATGTTTGAAGTGATGATAAACAGAAGAAACTTCATCTGCTGCTCCATGTTACCCAGTCTGAAAGAATAAAAAACCCTAACAGGTTTCAACCACGCAGTCACTTTTACATATACATGTTTAAAGGCAGTTCATTTATCAGGGAACATGCACAATACCAGAGGAACCTAATCTAGCCCCCTCTGCCTCTCTTCTATATAAGCTTTTCCCTCCTTCCTCTCAAAATAAAGCACAGCTAAAGAAGTCTTGGAATAAAGGGGGGGGGGGGGGAAGAAGGCATCAATATTTATGCCTTCTTTCACTGTACTATGATCACCCCACCCTCATCTACAGTAAAAAGCACACTTGACTCCACTCAACACTTAACAATGCAAACGTAGCTCTTTGAAACATCAAAATTAAACAGGCCTTACATTTGATCATTTGGGTCATTTCGGCGTATTATTTGATGTTGATTATGTGAATTCTTAATTAAAAAAGACAGTGGAGGTACCACCACATGGTGGCGGAGGCAGACAACTACTTGTTTCTTGTTTTGTCTACCTTCCACACTCATTTCCACTTCTTTATTTACTCCTTGCAGCTTCCCCGCGAGATCCAAAAACTTTAATTACTCCACAACGCCTATCATTGACCAATGATTATCCCTAGACTTCTAGTCCCTCCCTTAGTTTTAGAATCAGTCATTATTATAAAAATTAGGCCTATTAATCTCAAATCCCGGAGACGCTCATCTAGGAAAAGAAAAGGAACAACTTTCACCATTTATTTTACTGGGTACAAACAAATTCAGCCTGATTATTGATGAGAACCTATTACTAAAACTATTAGAAGCAAGTTGGACAGCTGGTGTGAAACCTAAATTTAAAAAAAAAAAGCATCTATTTGGGTGATCGCCGGTTTTAATTAGGTTTAGTACCGTCAAAAAGCAGCAAATGTTACCCTTGCCCTGTTCTGCTCTAGTAATATATTAAACTAATTGATATCTGAATTTGGAAATATCAGTTAATCTTTTGCTTTTGTATTACGTACTTGCGTATATATCAAAGCACGACATCATCAGCGACTCTATGCTTTTGTCATCCACATGTGATCAATGGTTATTTCTGTTATCAAGTTCTGCCACATTTTTCATAGACTATACAGTGAATGAAAAAGAGAACTGAAAGTTAATAATAATGTTAATAAAGAACATGATATTAATCATTAGACGAGCCGCCTGTGCTTTGGTACTTCTTCTCTTCTTACAAGCTTCACATTTCCTCTTTATTCTCCAAGCCAACAAAAACGAGGCCATATGCACATTGGAAAAAAAAACATCTACATAAGCAAATATATACATGTGTGTATGTATGTAGGACTAACGAGGAGATTCATTCTTCGATTTTTAGTTTACCCATGTCTGGGACTTTGGGTTTTCTAAGAAAAAGAAAATACATATACATATATATACATATACATATACATATATATATATTGGATCTATCACTTTATATCTGCCACCTTCAAAATCGAAGCTCTGTCTAGCTGTCCTATCATATTCCTTGAATCTTTGATCCATGCCTGTAGTTACCTACCTAACGGGGGACCCTGAATTTAATATTATTAATCATTATTATCTGTGCCAGTGTCGAGATTAAGATTCTTTTGTTTAAGAGCCCAATACACAATAAATAGTCCTTTCTGTTTGTGAATCTTCCACAAAGAGCGGTTTAGAAAGCATTTTATCTGCCTAAGCAAGCTTCTTAATAATTTATTATTCTTTTAGGCTTTTCGGGTCATGATGAACTTTATCTAACGAAGCTCTGTTAAAGCTATGAATATATATATATCACTAATTTATACTGACACATATGAAAGATAACGTACGTAAACAAGTAACCATAATCTCTGAACCAAAAGTCAAATAGAAAAACCTGAGGTGGGTCGGAGTAGGTGAGTTAAGTAATAGACGGTCGAATAAAAATGAAGCCTATTAAATCAGACCAAATTACTTATTACTGAGAGTTACGCAAAATCGTATAGATGGACATGTGTAGAACTTTAGATTTTGCAAACAAATAGCAAGAGATCCGGTCGGAAAGCTTCATCATGATGCTAGAGATTATTAATCATTAATTATTAATTAATGTTAAAAAAAAGCGAAACATATTCAATTACTAATGTATATACATGTGCCACGAATCACACAAGCGCTAGCAACCAAGGACAGCGTCGCCAAATTATATTTATTTATCGTGCTAATTAACAATGGATAATGTTTTAATTGCCACTAATTAATTATGGTGTCCCGGAGAGCTGCGGGACGGCGCCGTTTAAAGTTGTACGGCATTAAGGGAAATTATTGTCCCTAAACGCAAACTATATTGCTAATGTTATGTGTATTCGATCCAAGGCAATAATACAATAATCAAATCACTATTTTCATTTTTCCCTTGTTTGAGATATCCACGACATATTGGTTCATCGCCTATATGCAAATAAGTGTCAAGTAATCATAGAGAAGATCTGGTTAAGGAGGAGAGAGTAATTGAAACGTTGAAACTTGTGATCAAAAGAAGAATCCCAAATTAATTCCAATTCGGCCCCCATATATCAGTTCTTTCTTTTTGAAAAGTTACAACAAAGAAAGAGGAAAAGAGATAATATGACGGTAATTAATTCAAATATCACCTTATGTAACTGGGTTCTTTGTTATTTTACATGCTCCTGGCCAACATTTCTTGAAACCTCCTATCAGACTCCTGCTTTTCCAACTTAAACTTCTCGTGGCAATTCGCAATAAACCTTTCTGCTCGCACGTCAATCTCGTTAATATCCTGTTCCGTACCCTTATCCTCCAGCCACTGAAGGTAACCTGCGAGCTGCGAATCAGGACATTCCTGATTATCACCTTGCTGTAGTTGTTGCTCGCATGAAACATTCCAAGTTGGATCATAGTAAGTGTTTGTGGCTGCCGATGAAGACAACTCTTGGAAAATATGTGTGGGGACTGGCAAGACATGGGAAGATTTAGAAGAACACCAGTTGTAATGAAGCCTGAAGGATCCGAGGATGATCTTCCTGTTCCTGGTGTAATGCCTTTTGTGGATGGACTTGTCGTTGTCTCTGAGAATCTCAACGATAATGGTTTTGAGTTTGGACAGTGCACGAATGATTCGGCACATGCGAGAGACTATAAGGGTGTGGATAAGGCTTTTCAGCTTCGTGGAGCTTAAGCTTGAAGACGATGATGATTTTAGAGACGAAGCTTGAAGATGGCGAAGAGTTTTGTGGCGATGATATGGGCTAAACATCTTCGATCGATCACCTCAGATCAGTCTGTGTCTTGTGTGTGTTGTGGGGTGACCTGGAGTTATACATATAAATCAACTAGATTACTATTTTACCCCTAGGCTTTTGATTTATCTTAAAGGCATGCCATCGACTTTATCTGTGGAAAATTTGAGTGTCATTTTCCTTTTATTTATTCTGTCTTTCCCTTGTGGGATATATATGAGGCGCTTCCCACTTTTAAAAAAAACAAAAGTGTGGTTAGGTTTTGCCGTTTCGCAGAGTGATGCATGCATGGAATTAACATGGCTTGGCTTTGATTATGTGTAATGTATTCAGTAAGCAGCACGAGAACGCTGTTTAAGGCTTAAGCATCGCCACGATTAGTAATCCAAGGATTAATATAATAATATATTGTAGAAAGACTTGTTTATCTATGTTACATTATACTACTTTTTTAAAACATTAATTAATTGCTGTGCATATATAGTTTCCTAAACATAATATAATTCCGTGATCTATGGGTTTAATTGATATTTTAATGCGCAGAACTTTCGTCCAAACTTGCACCCAGAGAAGTGACGTGTGAACTCCATCGATTCACACTTTGACTCTTTCAACAAAAAAAAAATAGACGAGGACTTTAATTATTTGCATTGGGACATCATGATATATATGTCATTGAGTGACATATGAAACTTGAGCAAAATCATGAAGCATATACATTTAGAAAGGAATTAATGTTTATTATAGTAGATAGAAGCATTAATTGCAAAATTCATGTGTCTCGCGTCTTTATGTCAATAATTTGACTAATACTATTTCAACACCTCAAAAATCTTTTTGTTACAATGACAAATGACATTCAGGTTAATTTAGTGTTGATTAATTCATATATCAAGTCAGTGGAAGCTAGGAAAATTGTCTGTATTATGACATTAATTAATACACCTAACACCACCCAGTCAATTTGTAGCTAAGCAAATGTTAGTAACTAATTAAAATGGCTAGAATAATAATACATATCCGCTCGCATCACAAAATTGACTACATTAAATATATTTGGAGTGACATAAAAGGAAAAAAGATAAGGAGTGTGATTACAACATCTTGATCCCCACATACATGTAGCTAGTTAATTAGCACATTCTCTTGTATCACTTTGATCGTTCTTGTTAAGATTATATAAGTACAAACGATCTATATATTTTCCTAAATAGCCAGGTACAATTCAGTTGAAACACTACATAATGGTTTTGTGATTAACAAAAATTAGAAAAGTTTTGTATCATACTGATTAAATCAATACTCTATCGTCCTTAATATAAAAGTTAACTGATTAATTTAGATAAATTAAAAAAGTCAAATAAATTAGTTAATTATGATCAAATACAATACCTCAAGATAAATTTATATGATATAAATCTCTTAATCTTCACAAATTAGTCAACTAACTCTTATATCATCATCTATAATTAATTGATTTATTTGATTTTATTAATCTACCTAAATTAGTTAACTATCTAGCTATTATATTAAGAATAAGAGGAAGTACCATATAGATGAATCTTATACAAGAAGGCATGATCAATTTTCCAATTGCCCTGAGCATGGAAAAGTAGCTAGCTTAGTATAAACTTGTCAATGGGAACAAAATTGGTTTCATTTGTTTGGAAGGGAATGTTTACAAGGAATTGAGCGAGGGACAAGGAGAGCCTTTCCAGGGCAACTATTGAAGAGAGGATAAGGTTCATGCTCATAAAGGTTCAAAAGATGGAGAAGCGAGGGGCCACACCCACGCTTTTGTATGTAATTAACACCATTTGTGAAAACGAAAACGAAACAGTTATGTGTTCGTGTGTACTGTGTAAGATTTATCTCTAGCTACTTAAATAATTCTCTTATTCGATTGTTTTTATTGAAAAACATAAAATTTTAGGGCCTCATTTGTTTAAATTTAACAAAAAAAAAGTTATTTTGTTGATTAAACTATGAGAGAGTTATTATGAGAATTTTAATTTAAACGCTTGGGATTGTTTATTAATGTTTTCTAACAATTCTCTCATGAAATAACAAGAATTCCAATTATCTTGCAGCTGCAGAAAGAGGGGGAAAAAGAAGATAAAATGCCAACCAAAAGATATGAAATGTATATATTTACCCCCCCTCCCCCTCCCCCCCCCCTCCCCCCCCCAAAAATTCGATCACCTCTCAATATAGGAATAATTCCTTTAATATATCCCCTCAGCATCTCCTGTCGATGTCAAGGAAAGTCCCATGAAATTCTGCATTTCTAACTTTTGGTTTTTGTTACGTTGTTAGGCGGATTTCAGGTTTTTTTCCCTTTATTTTTTCCCGCTGCTTTAATTTTCTTTATATAAAAAAGAAAATATTCTGTTTAGGAACATGGGGTATCCTAGACACGAATTCATATCTTCAAATAATAAAATCCCCCCCCCCTCCTCTAAACATATTTGAATTCATATTTTCAAAATGATTCTTAACTTTCCCAAAATATGTCTTTCTCCTTTCTGATCGATCGATTCCAGGAAAACAATATAAGGAGAGAACGCAACAAAATATACACGTATTATTTGTAGCTTGTGGAGATACAATTAAAGTCAGAATAAAGGTCGATTTTCCAGTTCATTGGGCAAAAAAAAAAAAAAACTAACAAAGGCGTAAAGCTCTTCACGTGGCTTGACTGAACATCTTTACCTGTGACAAATTTTGAATGACTTGAGGTAAACATACATACATCAAATGACGTAGATGTAAATATGCCTTGAACAAGTCAGTGGCAAACTATGCTTTACATATTCCAGTAAAGGATACAGATGAGTGAGCTTTATTTTGCTTGCAAATGATGAAGGAGACGTGATTTCCTTATAAGCCGATCACACACTTAAGCTATTAGCCCTTTTGATGTCATACACAGATATTGCTCGAGCTGTAAAAGTGACTGTAATCATTATTGGCAGACTCCACCATGGTTAGCTAAGCTAATGGAGATCGTCGTGAGGAACACAAAAAGAATCCCTTCATCATGATTATGATAAAAAATCGCATGTCGTTTCTGTTTATATATTTCCTTCATTTTCAGCACATGGAAGTTGCATAAGAGTGATCACAAGCATGCATCAGCATATAATTTTATGATTGCACTGTCCTTTTCATTCCATTGCTTTGAAATCTGAAGATTTTTAAAAAGTAAAAATATTATCTATGATAATAGCCAATGTGACTGTCATTAATTTATACAGAAAATCACTGTAAGGTCATAAATAAATGATGTAATCACTATAAATTTTTACAACAAGTAAATATAGTATAATAACATGTTTTTAATGCAGGGAATTAAAACAGATTTATCTTGATCACTTGTCATTGAGACTTTATAGTGATTCTTCATAATTTTTACTGCGCTCAACGTTAAATCTAAATTAGTCTTACTATATGATACTATTGATTTCATATGGCTACACAAGGTCAAGTTCATTTTACATGGTCAAGCTAAGTCCTTTCATACACATGTTTAGGAGTGCTTTTACTAGGGATGGATTCTTGAAGATATCTTAAAACATTTCTCTGTCGATGTTGAGTTCAAAAATTGTACATTGATAGAAACGTGCGTGTGAGAGAGAGGCAATAGAGTCGCCGCCTGATGGCATGTGAAGGCGTGAACTCTGTCATTCGTTGTTGTGTAGCAAAAAAGGTTTGAAACTTGGAACAGTGTTGATGTTGAAATTTGCAAGTAACTACAAAAACATCGCTCTTCAAAACAGGTGTTTAGATATTAATGATTTGGACGAAGTCGTATTCCTGCCTCCTCCTTTTCTTGTTCAATCAACTCATTCTAAACTTCCTTCCATTTTCTTGATCCAATCATACATATACACGTGGCAACAAAATATCAAACAAATATCTTTGTTCCTATATAAAAAGGGCGGGATGATTTAAATGAAAGCCCCTTCTATTCTAATTTTATTTGGATGACAGATGTCCACATAAATCTGACCAAGATAGATAGGGGAGATATTATTTATTTATTTTCACTTCGGATCGGACAATATAATGATGCAGTATAAAATTGGCCCAATGGGGGTGAACCGAATTAGATAAAGACGCCAGCTTTGAACTTTTGTTGATTAGATTATAGGGTAATGAATAATTAAGCAACACGACGGGGATCATTAATTACTTTTCAGCATGTGTAGGGGGAAAGTTGACTGCCCATGTGTGGAGACAAGATCCACTAGTTTTAACTAATTAGTATTGGCTGTCTGGGATTTAACATAATCTGATAAAATGTTAATTAGAGTTTAGCTTTCAAGTTTCAAGTTTCAACCTTAGGCCGAATTTTTTTTAGGAATAAAATAATGTAATGCCAAGTGGACCTTTCATTGAACGAGAGATTCAAAATATTGGATCTTTCTTGTGGAAGGCCCAAATAATCCAACTAGGGATCTATCATCCCAAGTTCAATAGCCCAAACAGAAATAATATTCAGGTGTGTTTGGATATACCCCAAACTATATTTTTAAAAACCCTTTTAGACACCAACGTGGATTAGTCTGAGTAGTAAGTGACTCGGTATCGCTTAAACGAGATCTCGAGTTCTAGCCTTGGAGTACGCAGAAAATCCCCGTTGGGAGACTCACCCACTATAGCCAGGTGCGCGACGCGGGTCCGATCCGGATGTAGTCGGGGCAAAGCTCCGGTGAACCGGGTGGGCAACAAAAAAAAGAAAAAAAAAACCTTTTGGACAAAACCTTGGTTTGAAATTTTTTTAAAACAAACAGCCATATTTGTCCATAAGTGCTTTTGGGCAAAACCATGGTTTTGAATAAACTATTAAAACTAATTTTTTCAACACTAAAAGAGCTTATGGACTATCCAATTACTATCTTAATTCTATTTTTTCTTACACCCTCTCTCATCTCTCCTACTTTTTCTTACACCCTTTCTCCTCTCTACCCTCTCTCCTCTCTCTTCTTTTTTCTCTACCTCTCTCCTCTCTCTTACTTTAAATCAAATCATACCCTTTTTAGTAATTTACCAATATAAAAAATCATTATAAAAATAACTATCCAAACATTTATTTATTTAAAACCACATTTTTTCATAAACTCTTCTCTAAAAGCCTTTTTTCATAAGCTGTCCATAAGCTATTTTTTTTCATAAGTCATTTTTTAAAATTCTATCCAAACAGACCCTCAGATCATCTTTTCTTTTTTGGCCGATGAACAGCAATTAGATTATGGTATCCGGTTCATATAGATAATAAATAACAGATTCGTATCTTATAAGGATACGAGTTTAATTCTTGCTACCGTTGTGAGGGCTCATTTGGTAGGCCATCTTGTAAGTCTCCTGTAAGTGTTCTCTGAATCCTAGAGTTATACCCTAACCTTAGTAGGGGACCAATGTTAAATACACCTAAAATTTTCTGTATAAAAAAAATAATTGATGGTCCCCTATATTTGTTGACAAATAAATATTACAGTTTAACCAACAGTTTTGAGTCTATTAAAATAGGTTAGCTCTTCACAAAATATTAAACTAAAATTTAAATTTTTATTACGAGAGGTGTTCACGTTTAGTATCTGATACTACTTTAAATAAAATTGTCCTTTAATAAAAAGATTCATTTGATTAAAAAAAATATGTCCAAGAGAAATAAGAACAACGCAAGACTTTTATTTTTTGCCACAATGCTAAACTTGTATGGAGAAATATTAAATTTCACATTTTGACTTCTTTTGTATTTTTACAATTTGACGTCAAGATCAATGCTTTGTTCACAGAAATATAGAATTTGAAAGAACAAAATAGATGACAATTAATCGCGGCATCTTGTGCCATGAGATACGAATGCAATCCAGACCTTAATCGAACCTCCACGTCTCAGCGATTATTCTTAGAAAAATTGAAGACGAGTTTGAACATACATTCATAATATATCTATAACATCATTGTCCCATGAGAATTTGAATCCAAACATGCTTGAATTCGACTCCGATCCTCTCTCGCGATATTACCGATAGCCCCACAACTGGCGAAGGCACACAGAGAGTTACAACTCATTTGCAACCGGACATTTCGTTTAATTACCCACATCCCATTCTCTTCTTCTTCTTCTTCTTCTTCTTCTTCTTCTTCTTCTTATCCCTATTAGTAAGGTTCCGAAGGAGAAATAAAAATATAAATATCAACATCTAAGTATTAATTATAAAAATAAAATTAATAAATAAATATTAATAACTCTCCGAATAATTTGTGTTTTTTGTTGGGATATAAGTGTTAAGGATAAAAGAATATTTCTAAAAGGCGCCATATATAATGAGCACAAAAGTGGTAGACGTTTGTCTTATTATTAAATGTAATTATAAGATAATTTTATTCATCTTATCTCCAGAAATAATTAAAGGCAACCTGATCATCAGAAATTTAATAGGATGAGCATTGGATGATTCGTTGTCAGCTTTAGGAGGAGCCTGATATTTTACAGAGTAATCTTGCTTTACGCCATTTAAACTTCAACGCTGATCAGTAAACACGTTAATTAATTAGTTTCATTATTCCGTCAATCCGGATAATGACGTTTAGACTGCTCCCCAATAAATTATCTATATTTAATTTTCTCGCATCTTGATACCAACAGATAATACTCCATTAGTGTTTTTTTTTTCTATTTACCATCTCAATGATTTTCATTATCCCTCGTCATCACTGTGCTCGTTAATTAAAATATTTACTGATTATCCCCTCCGGAACTTCCAAAGCAATTCTCATAAATTGTCATCAGGGTTTCTAAAGTTTTATACTCTCTTTGATCATAAATATAGGACTTTATTAAAGATTTTTATACCTTGTTATAAGACTTTATCCACTTTTGTCTATCACATTGATTAATTCCCCCCCCCCCCCCTAAAACATCCCTATTTAATGCGCCATCTTTCAAATTTAAAGAAATAAAAGCAAATAATCCAGCAATAAATCAGAGGGGCATTTTAGATAAATTATCATGAATTGTAAATAAATTAATTATAAAAAACTAAATCATTTCTTAAATGTTGTGAGCCAGGTAAAGATCGGATAGAGTACATGTTTTCCATTCCAACTAAATTCAATTTGATTAGTACTCCTCTGCTTAACTTACTAAACAAGTTGATTATTTTTTTTAAAAAAAGGGACAGTTGCTTTATAGAGATTCCCCGTAATTTTATTCTCTTTGTGTCAGTGTATAATTGAGATTCGAGGCTGATAAACAATGGCGCCAGGGAACCAGTTAGTTATATGGATTAAAAACTACTACTACGTCATTAATAAACTGTCTTCCTTCAAAAAAAGAAAATGGCTTGAAAAGGAAGTTCTTCAATTATTTGATTCAACCTTGATCATTGGCAGTTTGAATCTACGTACAGCTGTGTACACGTTGAAACAGAAGAGTCGATATATGCTTTTTGTTAGTTTTATTATCCGTCTTGAAAAAAAACATAAAAAATAATTTAGCCGCTCGTCAATTATTCAAGAAATTAATAAATTTGACCAACGCTTAAATGTTCCATGAATGCGTCTCTATTATTTCATTCTTATTGTCTCGGCAATGGAATTTTTTATTCCGAATTAAGCGGCATGCAAATTGTCATTATTCTGTCAATATATATATTATTCACAGAGAAAATGGATAACAAGGAATAATCTACATAATTGTCATTTACTTTCACAATTCAATACTAAAAGCGATTAGGTTAATTAGCTGAAACAAACTTGATTCCCTTTAAGTTGAATTAAGAATTCGAATATTATGAAGGGAAAAAAAGTCACTTTAATAGAGTTACATCCTCTAATTAAATCGAATAATGCCTAAATATATCCCAATAATGCACACACGTATATGTTACTACTTCTTGTCATAATTATCAAAGTTATATGATTTTTTTTCGATAGATAGATTTAAAAAACTAAATATATCAATTAATTATAATTAATATAAGAGTTAGTTAACTAATTTAAATAAATCGATGAGTGTATAATATAAATTTATTATAAAGGATTGTAGTTATTTATAATTAACTGGTTTATTTGGTTTATTTAATCTACCCAAAAAAGTCAATTAACTCTTATACTATATCTACCTTAATTATAAGAGTTAGTTGACTAATTTAAGTAGATCAAAGAGTATATAATATGAATTCATCATGAGCGATTATATTTAGTTATAATTAGCTGGTTTATTTTGCCTTATTAATATATCTAAAAAAGTCAATTGTCTCTTATACTACCTCCAATCCTAATTATAAGAATTAATTAATTTTTTTGGATAGATTTATGAAGCCAAATAAATTAGTTCATTGTAACTAATATAAGAACTAATTGATTAGTATATGTAGATTGAAGTATATAATATAAATTCATCTTGTAGTGTTATATTTGGTCATAATTAACTGATTTATTTGGCTTGTTTAATCTTCATAAAAAATTAACAAACTCTTATAATTAGGATCGAAAGAAATAATTAGGATTGGGAGTATCATTCAATATATATGTATATATATAGGTATATGAATAATAAAGGAGTTGAAAGGGAAGGCGTCTTTCTTCCAATAAACAAGAGTTTAAATTTAAATTTTACTGTTAATATAAATATTTTGTCAATAAACGATATATAAGTAGTATTTTTTGAATATAAAAGTATATGTTAATTCTGGTGAGCTATGGAGTTCACTCACCTAAACTAAACTTTTGTTCTATTGAAAAAAAAAAAGGGAAGGTGTGTTTCTGAGGGAGACCATAAAATTCACAGAACGGGGACAGAAATATATAGGAAAAAAATCTGTATGGCATATGAATGCGTTGAATATGTCACAATCTTTTTGACCTTTTGGTAATGGGAGCCCCATTAAGTTTATTCAACCGTGAACACCAGCGGGAATCTCCCTACTTGTACTTTATTTTTTTAGGCTAAATATAATATTAGATGCACTTTTCTCGTAATTTCTGTCTCTAATTCCCACTTTGCAAGATGCAGTGATGAGGCAACACTTTTAATTTTCTTTTCTTTTTTTTTTTTGAGAACGAAAGATTTGGTCATCTAGGTGTAAACCATATAATAATAATAATAATTTTATTTATGGGTGGCTAAAGTTATTTCATCCGAATCCATTACAAGAATAATTGCAGATCTGTTGTTTTGGAGTGAATTTATGCCAGCATCTTATCTAACATGTAATTATTACTCTATATAGATGCCCATAACAATATTCTCCAATATTAAGGCGATCGATTGGAAACAGTTGGGTCTACTGGTAATTTGTCAACCTTCAGTTTGAGATTCATGTATCTTTCCTATAGTTTTAAAAGTTTTCTGATTCTCTTGCATTTCGTTTAAACTTCACGTGAGGACAACGTTGGACAAAAACCTTGTTTGGTTTTCCTTTGTGTTTTTATACCTTGACAATATCAATTGAGAATCGTTCATTCCTAATTTTGCAGTCCTTTTATAAATTATTACGAGATTAATAAACTATGGACTTGTGCTTGTATGGTAGCATTTAGACAGCTAGATTCAAGTCTTATACCTGAAGCCTTCTGGAATGCAACACACAGAATTTTATGCCAATTTGACATTGCCCTATTGTTTGCCTTGTCATTCTTCTGGTCTCATCTTCTTCTCCTTCTCTGATACAAATCTCAACAGAGAATCTAGCTTTAGCTTTTGCTTTCCCAAACAAGCCTGTAAATGAACGAGAACATGGTTGATTTCTCAGGGCGAGGTCAAGTTCAGCAGAGCCACGGACTAAACGGGGATTCTAATTCTCAGTTTGGTATTGGTTATTGTGAATACATGGATATCAATCAGGCCTGGAATATGGGAAGTTGCAGCCAAACCCTCGCCGTCGCCGCCGGAGGAGGAGTCCAACAACAACAACCACCACCACCAAACCAAGGCGGCCCTGCAAAATCCTCCGCCACGGCCACCATCATGAGCCGTTTTGAATCTCCAGCTTCTGCTTTTTACGCCACTGAACGATGCATGGGGTTTCAGGTTCAGCAATATGATTCCCAGCTTGGTAGTCCCTCTTTGACCTCTCAGTTCTCCAAGCTTAACGACTTGGATTTCCCTCTTTATCAGTCTGACCCCAGTTTCGAATCTTCCAATAACACCCTGCAAGCAATGGTGATGGAATCTCCATTGAGCAGTAACCAATACCGTAGATCCCCTGAAAAATCCAATAAATTTTCTTACGGGAATTTGCCCACCACCACCAAGTTTCTTCCTATTCAACAACACAGCTTGTTTGTTAACGATTCTGCCTCAGTTAATATGAACTTACCTCATAAGGGAAATCAGGATCATACGGCAAGTGATTTTGCAAACTAAATTAAATTCCTTGTTTATTTTTGTTGAGTGGTTGTTTGTCTGTTTGTTCCTTCATGTTTATTGGGTATTTCTGCAGGTTGGTCTCTGCTCATATAATATACATGTTGATCAGATGAGTTTCACTTCTCAGCAAGAGAATAAGCTGTCTCCATCAGAAGGGAGTGTTTCAATTGTTTCTGGAAACCAGAGTTCCAATGGGACAACAGTTTCAAGCAAAACTCGCATTAGGTGGAACCAGGATCTGCATGAGAAGTTCGTTGAGTGTGTGAATCGCCTTGGAGGTGCTGAAAGTAAGTAAATTGCAGTAAATAACGTTGTGAAGGAAACTGATATTTACATCTGACTGTTTCTCTGTTTTTTTTGCTGCTTGATTATAGATGCCACACCAAAAGCTATATTAAAGCTGATGGACTCCGATGGATTAACCATCTTCCATGTGAAGAGTCATTTGCAGGTGTGGCCCTTTCTTTCTATGTTACTTTTTTACAGAGCGTGGCAGTTTCTTTAACTATTACCATACTAATCAACGAAGCATGTTTTTTATCCCACCTGTCTTGCAGAAATACAGAATTGCAAAATTCATGCCAGACTCAGCTCAAGGTAATTAATTCCATAGCATAAGAAGAAATGATTTTGGTTTTTGTATCATGAATATGTTAAAAAATTTTGTCTATTAAATTACAGGTGAATATTTACTTTTTGGATATGATTGACGGTACGTTTGGTAATAAGACCGAAGAGTTTTTAATAGAAGTAAAAATAAATATTGAATTATGTTAAAAATAGATTTTAAATATTTGTTTGGTAGGATAAAAATGTGTATGGAATTTATATATATTTTTTTATAACTTAGGGTAAAATAATCTAAAATATTTTTTTATAACTTGAGGAGGGTTAAAGTTGTCTAGGAATTTTATAACTTAGGGTAAAATAGTCTAAAATATTTCATTTATATTTTCATCATCTTATTTTTTAACTTTTTTGATAAAAATAAAATAATATAAAATATTAGAAATAGAAGTAGAAGTAGAAGTAATATTAAAGTGCAAAATTTCCACATCCACTTTCCCACTTATTGTACCAAACATACCCTGATTGTTCTGCTACCAAGTTCTTTACTCCTGTGTTATCCATAATCTTCTATGCCTATGTTGTTTCTTATGCCCTTTGAAATTAAGAGGCTCATGCAATCACCATAAGGGATCTCAATAAACTGATTCCTGTTGCAGGAAAGACTGATAAAAGATCCAATGTAGAAGATGTGCATCATCTTGACACCAAAACGTAATGCCGCTTGTCTCGTAATTTAGTGGCTGCATTAAGCTTCTTGTTTCTTCTCATATCAGCATGAAGTTGCTGTTGCTGTTGCTGCATAATCCATTAATTAAAATCTCTGATCTTCATCATTTGCAGTGGGTTGCAGTTAAGAGAGGCATTTCAGCTGCAGTTAGATGTTCAAAGGCGCCTTCATGAACAGCTAGAGGTAGATCTATCAATGCTATATTTGTTTTCACTTATGATTTTCATTTTCTCTTTTCTCATTTCAAATTTGGATTTGGGAACTCAGATTCAGAGAAAGCTGCAGTTGAGAATTGAGGAACAGGGGAGGCAGCTGAAGATGATGTTTGATCAGCAGCAGAAGACGAGTGATAGCCTCTTGAATACTCAGAATTTGAGCAGCACAGCCAATGATAATAATAGCGATACATCAAATAATCACAAATATTTTGAATTATCAACTTCTGAAGGGTCTGGGAATTCTTTCTTCCATTCCAAGATAAGTTAGCTCTCTAGGGGATAAGAAGTTGCAGTCTCACAAAAATGCTTACTCATTGTAAGCAGCAGAACAGAGAATCCACACCATGCGATTTTGTTATGGGAAAGATTAGTACATGAGACTGGTGTGCTTGCTTCCATACTTAAACCCTTTTGAAACCAGTAGCATTGTAAAGCCTAGTTTCATTGACCCGGAAACAAAAATGAAGAAAGAAAGCAGGAAAAATCGTTAATGTAATTCTCAGATGGAGAAATTTTGCGTCATTACAGTACACTGCTGCGGTGTTGTTTCCTTCTATTGGAGTACATGGTGTATCTCAAATTTTCGACCAGTCATTTCCTTGCTTCTTATCCACTTGAACTTTTGAAAGGTTCATTTGACCTTGTCAAAATTGTAGTCAATTGATGTTTGCAGGTTTTCATAGACATTTTTACAAATACTTCCAAGGCATGATAATAATGTTGATCAGTTGTGCGGGTGGGCGAGGGTCTCGGTCGGTTTCAACAAATTAAGCCTTAATTCCTATTTTTATTAGGGTAACCAGCATCCTAAAGTATTTATTTAAATTAGTATAATCTCATATTTTTACTAATAAAAATATAAATTTATAACAGATCCATGTCATGTAAATTTTTTATTTCAACACATTATTATTTAAAATATCATATGTGTCATATTGTTTAAAAAAAATATTGAATAAACCTTATAATTGATATTGTATAGAATTTATATGTAAAAATTAAAAATTTTTATAGTTTATTTAGTGTAATTTATTAAAAAAATATTACACATATAATATTTTAAACAATAATATATCAATAAAAAGTATATATAGCATGTATCAAATAAAAATGTATATTTTTATTAGCAAAAGAGTAAAATTACAATGATTTAAATATTTTATAGTGTTAATTGTACTTCTAAAATTAATTTAGAGTGTTAATTATACTTTTAAATATTTTAGGATATTAATTATTTATCTAAAATTAATTTAAAGTGTTACGCATCTTTACCTTTTTTATTAAATTCATCATTATTTTGGTTTTTTAGATAAAATTATTACTTTCTCTTTTTGGCCAAAGACATTATTAATAGTGAAAACTCGTTCAATTTCATTATCCTAAAGCAAAAGACTTAAACGCTGTAATTTTTTTCAAAATTAAGATGAGATCTTTTTTTTCCCGCGCCATATATATAATAAACACGTCAATAAACATATATGATCACTGTTTTTTGACTAATAGTATTAAAATGTGACCCAAAAATTATATATAAAAAAATCAGATAAGAAAAGATCCGCCGGAAAGCGTTGGGCTTTAGAAGCCGGGTTGGACCCATAAAAGGCAAGCCCTAATGCGGTGCTGCTCTCAGATTACTGAAGATAGGTGGAGCTGAAAACCAACACGGATTCAAAGGAAGATCTTCGCTTTCTCCTTGACCCGCTCGCCAAGCCCCAGCTTGTTGATCTTCTCGCTAAACTGTATGTTTCCTACTTACCAACTTCTGGTTTTATTATCTTCACTAACTGAAACCTTGTCGTATGGATTCAGTGCTTAATATCTTCTACTTCTTCTTTTTTGTTTAATTCAACTTACTTTCTAATCGTAGGCATGTTATTAGATTCTATTGTACTTGAACCCATTTCCGGAGCTTATCAGATTGTTCGTTAGCATTAGGATTACAATCGATTTGTCATACACGGACGCTCGCGCCACATACTTTCTGAATTAACATCTCTATCGACTCATTGTTGACTTCGACTCTCGAATCTTAGTGAAGTTTCACAACGTTTTATTTGAATAATATTAAGCACTAACCTGGCTTCGTCCTAACCCTTGGTTGTTGCTAGTCCAGCCACCGTGCAACTCACAGTATTTTATTTTGAAGTTGTTAGATATTGTTTTTGTGTAACAACAGGCTAATACAAACGGTTATTGCGACCAACTGTTATTGAGTGCAGCGTAGAATACGTTGCGGCTTGATATTAGTTTCATGTAATGTCTGAGGCTGCTGTGATTTCATTTATGGCTTTATATATTTGGATGCATATGATATGCACTCGTGATCCTAGTTCCCTTGCCTTTACCTATTTGTGATCTCTGAATAACTAGTGCGTGGTGCATGCACTCTGCATGACTGCACGTGTATTCATTGAAAATGGGCCATAAAAGTATTGCTCCCAATTGTGTGCTGTGTGATTGACCGTGTGCACATGTGTTTGTTTGCATGTTGAGGCATAAAGAGGGTCCCAATATCCTTCAATTGCGGAAGAAATAAAAAGTATTGCAAGTGCAGATTCTGTCCATCGAAAGCTTTTTGTTCGTGGCTTGGCCTGGAATACCAGCTCGGAAACCTTGTGTGCTGTGAGTGCATTGCTGATTGTTGATTGTGTTTAGTGTGCCGTGCTTGTGTTTGTCTCATGTCATGAGGAACAACCCCAAGATGATTTAATGATGGGATGGCATATCTTTTCTATTTTCATTTTTGCACCCTCTTTTGAGCTTCAACAGTCTGTCGGTTTTAAAAATTGAAGTTTTCCTTCTTTTATAGATTACATCTTAGATTTATATTTTTCTTCCAGGCATTTCAAGAACATGGAGAAATTGAGGAGGGGGCTGTTATCTATGATAAAGCAACAGGAAAATCCCGTGGTTATGGTTTCATCACTTTCAAACATATGGAATAACTCATCGTGCATTAAGAGCACCAAGCAAGTTAATTGATGTAAGTTTAGGCCCATTATATTGCTCTGATTTTAGGCCTCTCTTGTGAGTTATTTTTCATCATCTTATGAGTTATTTTTATAAGGAAAATATTATCTTTGCGTACTCTTCCTCCTTGAGCTTATTAACTCTTCACCTTCCTGAAATGAAACATTTGTTTTTTCAAAACAAATCTAACCATGCCATCTGAAAGTAGGACATTGTGTTGAGAAGTTAATGCCTTACTCTCAGGAGTCAAATAACAGATAACTGACCTTGGGTTCCCTCAGTTTCAAATTATGTTCACAGCATCCCTAAGCGTCACCTTGCTGTTCTGATTGTCACATATTTCAGTTTAAAATCTCCCATGTGTATCCACCTTTTTCTGTTTTTCCTCATTCAGCAGATATGACAAAGTGGCATTTTGTCAAACAAAGGAGAATAAAGTGTATAGCTTTAAAATGGAATTCACTGATGGTTTATCCTTAATCTAATGCCTCCTAAGACATTGTTTAGGTGCCATTGTAATTTTTTTTTTGGGTAATTTAGAATTTACTTGCTAGTCTGTTGTCTTCTTTGCCACATTCCCTCAGTTGATTTTAGGGCTTTCTAACTCTCAGGGCAGGTTGTCTGTCTGTAATCTAGCTGCTGAGGGCCTAAGCAGAGCAAGTAATGCCCTTGATCTTTCCCTGAGGAAGCTGTACATTGGAAGCTTATCACCAGAAGTCAGTAGTGAGATGTTGCTTAAATTTTTTGGGAGGCATGGTGAAATAGAGGAAGGCTCTGTTGCGTATGACAAGGATACAAATGAATCTCGGTAAGAGTGGAAGTGTATTTTACTCCCTAATATGATATTTTATTGTCTTTGATTTCTTCGTAGTTACTAAAGTACCTGATTTTTTTCCTTTAACCCGCTAATCTTACCTTGATTTGTAGTGGTTTTGGCTTTGTGACATACAAGACGGCAGAAGCTGCAAAGAAGGCCATAGATGATCCAGAAAAGACTCTTGGGGTATGCAAACATTTAGCGGTTTTTTCAATTGGGGTTTGATCATTGGACTTCATTGCTGCTATGTCAAAAGAAGAATGGTTTGGGGTTCCAGCATGAAAGCTAGAAAGATCATTAAGTGAAGAAAGTTACATCCATAAATGAATCTAAATTGCAAAAGCATATGTGGTAGAGAAGATTAATGCTTTCATCTGTGTTTGGTTGACGCTGTGGAGCCTCGGATCACGTTAACTGTTGTTATTCATAATGCTTTGAAATGTAATTTGGTAGCACTTCTTGTTTATAACCTCAGCAATCAAAGTTCTTATCATAGCGTTAATTTGCCTCAAGAGTTGTGCTGTATAGACACTGAAGCTGTTGCACATTGCATTCTGTTGTTGCAGGGGAGGAATATAATTGTAAAATATGCGGATTCCCACAAGGGCAAAACAGGGCAGCCATCGGGGGTTCCAATGACAGCCTTACCTATGGCTCCTGTATATTTGCAGATGCAGCATGTCAAAACACATTTTAGCAACCCCCAAGTTGGCTACAATTACCCTCAGACCGTAGCATCATACCCTGCACCTTCTTATCCAAGTCCTCCCACCGCACCTGCTCCTTATCCTACGCAAGGCCAAATTTCTTATCCTCCAGTTTCTGGCAAGTCAACTGCGCCTGTTGGAATGAACAACTACCCATAGTAGTATCCTAAGCAATAGCTAAATTCAAATAAACATGGTGATATTGATTCTTCATCTCCTTGCCTTGCCTTGTTCCCCTGTAGCACCAGTTAAATCATTATTTATTATGTCATGCTTTCTGTTGCCTCTATCTTTAGAAGTCCTTTTTTATTTGTCCCCGGGCATATGGATTATCTGGATATCGGCGTATTGACAGTGGATGGTGGATGTAGATTTCATTGGCAAACCGAAGTCAAGTGGCGGTGTTCTGTATACTTTTTATTATAACTTGTAATGGGACGAGTGATGCTAACTCCAAGTACTAGATATCTTTTTTGTGAATTTTTTAGATTGAAATTGTTTTAGGTCCAATTTTATAGTTTAAGTTTTAGTTTTCCTAGACTGCATACTGTACAATAAACCTTCGTGGTAAAGCAAGAAGTTTATTGTTTCATGAATATCAGAAATAGGTCTATTGAGAACCAAGCAAGAAAATTACTGTGGTTGGAGATAAAATTTTTCTAAGCAGCTATTTGTGGACAAATGATTCTAAGAAAGATTTAGCAGTAATACTCATTCGAATTCCCACAGTAAGCCGGCATTGTAATATATTGAAAGCAAGCTATTGGCCCACCACCACCCATCTATAGTGGCGTTGGAATCCTAAACTAGGCGGCCTACGTTTCCCATCGCATTTGAACTTCAAATTTAGAGCCACTTGTTTTCCCGTTATTAGATGATTCATCATCCAAATCTGTGAAATGCCATTATCACAAATAGCACTGTAGCAATTATGCCGCAGGCCACAGCCCCACTGTCTGAAACGTCCGGTATAAAAAAACTCTGTTCTGAAACATCCGCAAACTCAAAAGGGAAAAAACAAAAACTTTTGAGCAAACACATTTGCTATCACATTTTGCTCTATATATTTAAGATCAAATAAGGTTTTAGAACTTTACCCTATAATTAAGATGGGAAATTGACCTTTAGTCTTCAACAATCGTTACCGAATCACTAATGGTATCATTATAATTATACGGATCGCTCTGATTTTTGTTTTCCACCCGTTTTTGAACGCAACAGTTGTAATATGTATATATCTACATTGCGGCACATTAATGAAACACGCAACGCCATCGCTTTTGTGTTTTATTTTAATTGTAAGTTGCAACAGGACCGGACCCTTTACGCATTAAAAAAATAATAATAAAAAAAATCTTTATACATTCTGATCGCCATTTTATTTCTTCGGCTCTAACTAGTTCCTCCTTCGTCTTCTTTCTTGCTCCCTGTGGCCACTGCTCTCAGACCTAGTCCGGCTTGCACTTATCAAGTTTCAATCTTTTGGCCGCTATTTCTATTTTAGCACATCGGCTCCCGATCTGAATATTCAGTATTTCTATTCTCAGATCAAATTTATGACCACTTTTTAGCGTCTGCTATGCCTTACTGCAAACCATTCACAGAAAAGTCTATACTTTCTTGTGGGTTCACGCAGTTCCTGGATTTGTCTTATCAGAGTTTATAAAATGGGTCGTATTCGAGATGCAGAAAGCAGATAGAAGATATCAGGTCAGCCTCATTTCTCCTAGCGTCTCTTGCTTCTTACTCATATATGACGCGAAGTCTTCATTTCATGGAAAAAAAATTGTATTTTTGATAAATCTTGTTGTCTCTTCGTTTTCTGAGAATAAGCTAGAACACTGATGAAAATTGTTAATCTTCAGTGATACTTGTTAAGGGGATAAAAAAGTTATACATACTCGCTCAGATTGGACTTGGATTAGGTGGCAATCACGTTTTCGGCTATCTAGACCAAAGAGAATCTAAAATTTTTAATTTCCCGTGATTTTGTACTGTTCATTTGTTTCTCTTGAGCATTGATATTGAATATTAGTAGTCTGGGTCACTCAATATGATTGCCCAAATGAAGTGAGCATGACTTGCTCTGTTTAGCGATCAGATTCAATTCGCTGAATGAGGTTCGATTTATTGTTGAGGAGAATGATTCTAAATGAGGCGTAATTCTTTCTTCATTCCCCTCTTAGGTTCTTGCGAGATGCTTTTTGTAATGTTCCAAAGTGAAGATTAGACGTCTAGAAAGAGTGGATACAAACCCAAAACTTGTGAATGTTGATTGTTAACCAGAGAGTCGCCACTGAACTAGTTTCTATAGTTTTGCTTGATGGTATTTTGGTTTTCATATTGTTTCTATTACTTCTTTCCCTTTGTTTGTGAAAATCAACTGAAGTGTTAGAGAAGTCCGAGGTAAATCCGTGGTTTAAGTGACATAATTACCATTCAGTTTATAGATTGATCTTCACTTGGTGCTATAAGTGTGATGGTTTCATCTTTGCAGATATCTGCTTGAGATATTCAGTAGATCTCATCAAAGGTAATTTTTGACTATGGGTAGAGGCAGAGGAAAGGGGAAGAAGCAGACGGTTAGTTCTAAACAGGAGGAACCTGGAAGTGGTGAAGAGGAAAGAATTCCTGCATACAGAAGAAGAGGAAGGCCACAGAAGCCATTGAAGGATGAGATTGAAGAAGTAGAAACAACTGAAAAGATTGAAGAAAATGGGGAAAACTTGAATGGTAATGTTTCCAGCAATGAGATGAAAACTCAGCTTGCCCCAGAAAATAAGAAAAAAAGGAAGAGGTCTGCACAGGTCAAGGAACAAATAGATACCACAAAAGAAGAGAATGGCATCACAACCAAGTCAGGCTCTGATGATCCAACAAAGAATGCTGGGTTCCGACAGAATGGAAGCAGGCGAAAAAACAAGCCTCGCCGTGCTGCGGAAGCCGGAGTAGACTGCAAGTGAGGTTTTTAGCCTCCATGGAGATTTCTTATGATGGAAATGGATTCATTCAATCCTACAAGACTTCATATAGTGGTTTATGGTCATTCGTTTGATCTGTTGTAACTTTTGTATGCATTTCCTTTAAAAGGGTTGATTTTTCAGAGTTTTCTAATCTTCATATTGCTTTCTGTAGTACTAGTATCTATCTACATTCTGTATCTCTATAGAAACTTTGCAGAAGTCTAGAATTCCTTTGATCATGAAATAGTTAAATTATCTGAGGCTTTTCCTTGAGATTTGATGTCAGCAATGTCCATTGCTTGCCTTGCTCAAATCTGTGCATATCAGTAAAAATCTGAAGTAAGAATATCAGATTGAGATGCATTTTGATTGGAATGCTAATTGTTGATGAAGACAACATCTGATCTTGGGGCACTTAATGGAGGCAGTGATTATATTCTAATGTGTAAAATTAGAAACTCTTGTTGCCAGCACGTAACAATCTTCCCAGCAATGGATATTATGAACATATTCTCAGAGTGCTGGTGACGCGAGCTTCAAACATGTGATTCTCCCTTTATTCGTGGCAGAAAATTCTTTCGGTTCCTGCACTTTTATCTTGTGAGCCCTTAACAGTATAATACTATCCTGAGTTTGACCCAAGAGCTAGTCCAAAGTTGAAGTCCAATGCATTTTATAATTAATATTTTCTCGATAAATTCAATTTGAGTCAATAAAATACAATATAATAAAAGTAAGTGGTAGCTATGCCTATGGGATTATTGCCAGGGGAGTGTAGGCTGTACTAGTAGTTGTTAATGCCATTGTTCCCCCACGAAAAAACAAGCCATAAGTGAGTGTTGTATTTTGTAACAACTCAATTTGGTCGGGCATCAATTTTTTCTATTTTTATTATCTACGTGTATGATATTTTCATGCTGCCAGGCCAGGCAAGTTACTACAAAAAAATATTTTCATTATCTGTGTGATTTAAAAAACAATATTTTCATTTAGTTTTATGCCTTTTCTTGGGCCCACCATTTAGTTTTATCAGGACGCTGGGGGCGTTAGAAGTTTTCCAAAATTTATAACAACAAAAAGTTTTCCAAAATCCAAACGAATAAGAATGAGCAAGATAGCTCGTTTAGTATCGAAATTGTTACCAATGACGATTAGTCAGAGTAATAAATAATTTAATATTATTTAAATAAGGTCTTGAGTTCGAGCTTTGGCGTACGTAGAAAATTCTCGTTAGGAGACTTACCCACTATAGTCAAGTACGCGACGCGGGTCGAATCCGGATATAATCGGGATAAAATTTCGGTAATCCTAGAAGACAACTGAAAAGAAAAAGTATCGAAATTGTCTAAACTTTTTTTATATAAAAAAATTTAGAATCACTAAATTACTTAAGAGTGGGTAAGAAAGGACCAGAGCTCTCATATAGAGAGAAAAAATTAATACATATAATAAAAAATAAATTTATATCTTAAAAAAATATAAATTTAATTTTATCTATTATTATAAAAAAAATTAATAAATAATCTTATAAATTTTTTATAAATATTTTTTAAGTGAGAAGACTATATCTTAATTTTACAATTACTTAAACTTTCTTATAGGAAAAAAAAGACAGAGAGAACTCCGTAGGGTCATTTTTCAATTGTCATCCTCTCTCTCTCTCTCTGCTTTCTATATCCGTTATTTTTTTCTTTGTACAGAGGGGTTATGATGACGCAGCGTCGGTTCTCTGCTTTTCCCCACCATTTTCCCACGAAACCCCATTGTCCCCCCGTCTATGCTCAACCCCACTCTCTCTTCTCTATCCCTCCAATGAGTTCATCCTCTGTGTCCAATTCCTCCACCTACTGCCTTCACGGCTTTCAATTTGGCCACAAAATCTACTTCGAGGATGTGACTGTCGGAGCTCAGCCCAAATCCACCGCCGGTGGCCGGTCCTCTTCATCGAAGAAGGGAAGGGTGGCACTGTCAGCCTCTAAGGTGTCAGGTTGTGGGCTGTAAGGCAGATCTGAGTGACGCCAAGGATTACTATTCAAGGCATAAAGTCTGTGGCTTTCACTCTAAATCCCCTAAAGTCATTGTCGCTGGTCTGGAGCAGAGGTTTTGCGAACAGTGCAGCTGGTTATGTACTCATTTTTACAATTTACTCGTCCTTTGATATTTTATTGTTTCTGTTATTTTCTACTGTACTCATGTGCTTCACCCATTATTCCTTCTTCCTTCTTACCGATTCATGTTATTAAAATGGGGACGATGCTACTTCAAGCTTTTTTGGGGCACGGAGCATCGGATGCTCAGTGATATAAATGGTATAGAATGGCTCATGTTTCTGACTTCTGTGCAGTAGTTGGAGCTACAGAATCATAAATGATGATGAGTTTTATGTTGTGTTTTCTGAGTTGCTTGGTTATCTGTTTGGACGATTATGCCATATAAAGCATATTCTAATTATTGTTTGTTACTATAAATTTTTTAAATTTATTGTTTGGCAATTTTTTCAAAATAACGATGAACAAATAAAACTGAATCTGACTGGCTCCGCGTGTTCTGTTTAAGCAATTGTATTCTCTTAAAGTAAGTTGTATTTATTTCAGAAAGCTAATATCTTAGCCTTGTTCAGATTTCATCAGCTCACTGAATTTGATCAAGAAAAAAGAAGTTGCCGCAGGCGACTTGCAGGCCATAACCAACGTCGGCGAAGCCCCAACCTAGCTCCTTGTTGATCTCTCCCTATGCCAGATTTTCTCCGGCTGTATTCGGTTAGGCATTTATATATAAAATAAGATTTATAAGAAGGCACATTATGCATGTATCATAACTAGTGGCTTATTTGGAACTTGCATTGACAGGTAACCGGGGCAGAGTAGGTGGTTTTCTGATGGAATTTGCTGCATACCGTAAGCCAACTCTGAGGAATGAGTTGCCAGCAGCAACATCAACGGAGCAAGTTCCAGGCCATCAAAGTTCAACACCTCCATGGAAAGGCTCTGGTCCCAGAAATCCTCTTGGGGAATGCTTCGCTGGAATTGGAGAAATTAGCTGTGCTCTCTCTCTTCTGTCAAATCAAACATGGCGCCTCAGAAACACACCACCAGCTCTTAGGCTGAACAACTTATGTTTTGCTGCATCCTATCATGGTGCTCCCCTTGAACCTGATAATTGTTTGCATCATGAGGTTTTCCCTGATCTTGCTGCGAATCACATTTCACTGTCTAATAGAGAACTTCCTTGTGGTGGTGAGCTCGTGATGCCACAATCCGAAGCCTGAGTCTTCTCAGCTGATGCACTGGTCACTCTGGTGGTTTCGTTTGATTTCTGGTCTTTGTTTTGCGATTACAAGATCAACTTTAAAATATCAGACGATCCGAATCTATTCCTCAAAACCAGACTGAATCTTTTATTTCGTTTGCATTGATATGTAAACTGGCGAGCATCATTTTGAGATTTTCAGACATCCTAAATTAGTAATTTGGATAACATTTATGTTTAAATTAAATTAGTTTACTAGTGATGTGGATCGTAGAGGACACCTATTGCACAATTCCCATCCGTTTATCAAATTCCATTTGATGCAAGCAAATTATTTTCCTCCATACGCATTGCATGGGAAAAGATGCCTCATCTATTCCCAGTCCCCAATACTCTCCCAATTCAAATTTTGGTTGAATGGTTAAAATAGCAATTTAAGTTACGGGCTTTATTCCTTGCAATGGTTGAGAAGAAACCCTGCAAGCACTGGAGGTGACATAGCTCTCAAAATACCTGTGCAATGGTAATACGATGTTCATGATGTACATGTCAACCTATAGAAATCTAAAATGTTTATATAAATTGTCCCATGATGTGGTCGCAAGGGAAGTGAATTCCTCAGTAGTAGTCTTCAAACATGGTGGCCTCTAGGCTCTGGCTTTTCATTGGCATGCACAAGAATGACCTTAAAGAACCATCAGCCACAGGAGGCGCATTAGTCCATATCAAATGCAATAATGGGACTTGCGAGACAACAGAACCCAAAAAATCTGAACTTGTACGCATCTGAAACTTATCATTTTAGTGGTCATCTTCATTGGTCCCAGGGCAGTTAGCCAAAAGAGCATCCCCTGATTCATACTGATCAATGTAGAAAAAATCAAATAAGAAAATTTGAGACTGGTTTTTAAATTTGATCTGTAACTTCATATTATTGAAGTTTCTTGTATTTTAGAACGGCCATAATAATAATAATAAAAAAAACTTGGGTTTGCTTACCTTACACCCACAAAAGAGGCAATAATAATGCTCATCCCTCAGTTTCATCAGAACATCCTGTAAATCCTGCATACATATCACATTCTCGTCATCAAAATAGTTACGTCAAGGGTGGTGAAAATTAACTGACTCAGTCACGATTTTAAAGAAAATATCATGTAAATAGTAACAATTATTGAGTGGTGAAAATGGCAAAACAAGCAATAATCAAGAGAAACAATCAATCCAATTCTCGAGCAAGCAACTCAAATGAGGACAGCATCAGATTCAGAATCAACCCAATTTATTTAAATTATTCTGTTAATCAACCCATAAATCTGCCTTGAACCTATCTTCAACCTTATTCACATGAACAATAAAAAATGGTCATGACCCTAACTCTGTTTATAAAACCCAACTCTATACAGAATAAAGACATCAAACCAATTCTCGGGCATGGCAAGGGTCAACATGCGTTACATTTCACAGCATAAAAGCAGTAAGTTCTCAGTCCTCATGTATCATTTGAGTTAGCTTTGAACCCAATCAATTTCATGCCTTAATATATTAGAGACGACCTCCATACATATGTATCAGAACAGATCATAGATGACATATTGCTATGCACAAAATCTGCATCTCAGTCATAATATTACCAATGTTCCAATGTCGCCTGATCATCAAGCTCAACAAATGGAACTTGTTCTCATATAATAAGATATCAATAACCAAAACTAGCTTAAAGAAGGTTCACTTGGAAAATATAGGATGGAGTTACATACCTCTTCTGTTATTTCTTCCTCATCCTCTTCATCAGCATCACCCTCCTCCTCCTCATCATTATTCTGTGGTACAACTTCCCTGTTCTCTAACTGGTCAAGAGCAGCCTTTGCCTTCTTGAAATTACTTATAATTCTCCTACTCTGCCACTGTGACTTTTGCCTAAACCCAAAGTCTTCCATCAGTGCCTCTTCTTTCCTCTTTTTCCCCTCCATATTCATCTCCTCCCTTTTCCTCTTCTCCTTGTGGGGATCATCTAATCCTATGCCAGCTCGTGACCGTCGAATATCAATTCCTACAGGTTCAGCCCTGCCTGAACCCTCCTTTCCAAGGGCAGAGCCTGGCGTATAACCCATTTGTTTGAGCAGCTTAAATCCAATGTTTGATTGTGGAATCGGAGCTTCCACTTTTGCTAATGTTTGCTCATCTTCTTCTTGTTGCTTTTTTTGTCTTTCAAGTTTTCTTCGTTCTTGCCAGCTGAGATTTTTCAACTGCTTTTTGGAAGAGTTTATCGTTGCGGTTTTCTTGTTAGAGATCTGCATCACATAAAGGGATTATATTTTTCTGTGTGGTGCTGGCAGTTCTCTTGACCTAGTCTAACTATGACATGATGCTAAGTTCAGATATGATCTTGCTTTTATATTTTACCAACCGCCAAACAGGAAGATAAGTTTCTGCTTTCACTTTTTTCATTCCCATTATTTTCGTTACTTAGAATTATGCATAGACTGGGTAAGCAAACTATCATCTAAAGAAACAAGACACAGAAATCGCAAGACCAAGCTTTCTTTTCTCAAAAAATCATGATTGCTGGATTCTTTAACCATAGAACAATCTATCAAAAGTGAGTATTAACTATTCAGTATAGCTTGTGCATCCAATCCTATACTTCCATACGCTATGTTACACAAAATATGTGCAATTTGAGAAAGATATACATTTAACTATTAAATTTTTGCCAAAGGTTTAAAACCACCAAGGCATAAGAAATGAAAATTACTAGCATTTATATGCTTTTAGCCACATAATTCTGGAAGCTTAATCAAGTAGATAGCGGGATGTAGCTCAGCACCAAGACGACTAAATTCTTCGAAGAAGTAATTAACAGGGGAAGGGGGTTATATGAAATTTATAACATGGATGATACAACTTCTCAGTCCAGGAAGCGAAACTTAGCCAGCTCAAGCATTCTCAGGTTTTATTGTATTTCTTTCTATCTTCAAAGACCAAGAAAAAGATGCATTACCCAATTCATATTTTCATATTTCACTCGCCTTGAGTCATAAAATTTTCTCCAAAAACCGTGGAAAAACAAAAAATACAACTGACACATGGGCCGAAAAGAAATTCATACCTTTCTGGAAGAAGATTCAACAGGACCAAACGCTTCTGAAGGAAGAAACTGAGAGAGATCCCCCATGTAGTCTTCATCTTGTTCTTCCCCTGGAGTTCCGTTTCTGCTCTCCTCGTCACCTTCTCCCATGTCTCCGGCAGCGAACGTCCAGGGCCCAGTGAGCCGGAGAGACACATCTTTAAAACATGCGTGGGCCCATTTACCAATCAACCTCAGATAGTCTTCCAATTAGGCCTATTAAGATTGAAATGTTAAATAGGAGCCCATTATATTTTTTGTTAAAAAGGCCCATTATATATTTTGTCGTGACTTGTGAGAACACGTTAAATCCCCAATAGCGATTTTCGCGCCAAAACATAACGAATTCAGCTGAGTGGACCCCATCTTGCCAGAGACTAAATAAACAGTTAAATACGCCCAAAGCTTGGTGATTTTCTTTCTTCTTTTCTTTCCTCTTTCTCTTTCGTTGCGATCCTGACGTTTTTTCTCTGATTCTTCGTTAACTGCACTTCGGCTTCAGAAAATTTCTGTTAGGGAACTGAGAACAGAGGTGAAGGTAAACGAATTCCGAGTTTGAACTCTGCTTTCTATTGTTTTGCGTATTACAAATTTGATGATGAGACTTTACTGTAGTCATTAAAGTAAGAACTATATGAAATTAGACCATTTTCTCTTTCTTTTCTTTTCGTCTCTTTTCTTGCCTAATTTCGGATTGCAAATGGCATTCTTTCCAGGAAACAAACGAGTATACTTCACAAAGACGCTGATTATCTAGGAAATGGTTTACAAGTGCCACTATATGCATCTCATTATCATTGCCTTCTCGGCAATTTTGAGTTCCCTGGGTTCCGCGTCAACTGATTCGGCTGACGGTAATTCAGATAATTGTTGCATATTCATTAGTCTAATATCTAACATTCTAATTTGCTGATTTCATGCTACGTAAGGTGGGTGCTTGAAGATTTATTATGCTTTATGTTAGTACTCTAAAACCATGACCCGTTAGCGTTTAACTGAACGAATAGTTTTCATTTCAGAAAAGAACCAAAACAGAGGAAGAATGATTTTATAAATTCAAGATAACTTAGATGAAGGTCCTGATAAAAAACCACACAATCCATTACATTGTGCAATTATATAAGACTATAAGAGTCCATCATTTCCCCCTGAACTAAATGCGGGTTATTTTCTCCTATACCACGCTTTTAATGGCTTTCTTCATCTTCATTAAACTGTATTTCTTGTACTTTCGGATACAGTCACAGCTCTCCGAGATCTATACAAGACATTGAACCGGCCGCCGGTGTTGAAGAAATGGAATCTTGAAGATCCTTGTGAGGAATCTTGGACAGGAGTAGCATGTTCTGGGTCGTCAGTCATACACCTGTAATGCAACAATTCCACAATAGATGATGTTCTTATCTTTCGTAAAGTGGACTATGATCATGATCCCTGCCTTGTCTCTTCGTGTCATGCAGCAAAATTCAAGGATTGAATCTCACAGGACATCTTGGAAGTCAGCTCCATAATCTACATAATTTGAAGATGCTGTAAGTAATTACAAGTCTTTATCTGGATAGTAAAGTGAAGATCTGAAATGCACTTACTTTATTCTGGTTTCCCAGTGATGTCAGCTCCAATAACATAGCAGGGAAAATACCATTCAACTTACCCCCGAATGCCACACATATGTAAGCCACGTCCAGCCTTCTGTCTAGCCTATTGCTTACTATGGTAATTCTACCTTCACAAGCACGTTGTTCGGATGATTCTTGGTTGCAGAAATATGGCTTGCAACTATTTGGATCAAAATATTCCTCACACATTACCTATGCTGAAAAGACTTCGACATTTGTGAGTTGCATGAATTTGATTTAGACTAAGGAAACTTCAATTTATTTTCTTCCTCCTCTTTTGAGCATGCCTGAGTAATTGTTTCTGATATCTGACAAACCATTACAATTATCTTCTCTTGTAGGAATCTGAGCCACAATTTGTTATCTGGACCCATAGGCAACTTTTTTACAGGCCTAGATATTCTCAAAGAGATGTATTCCTTCTTCATCTAGTTCTTTTAATATCGCATTTCTATTGAAATAAGAGGAATGAAGGATTACATAAATCAATATTTACATATATTAGGATCAAAATATAATCAACAAAATAAATCTAAATCTAAATAACATAGCGCAGCTTATTGTCATTCCACTCCTTTGTTTTTACTGGAAAATGCATGTCAGTCCAGACAAGGGACAGGGAAAAGGGAGCTTCTTGTAATGGTTGAAAATGTGTAAAAAAGTTTAAGCAAAAATCTGATACCGAAACCATTTGTAGTAAATTTTCCTTGATTAAGTGGTGAAAAAAATTTGTTTTTATCATCCGTTCACATTTAATTGATACATCTCACTAAGGACAAATTCCTCTCTGTAGGGACCTTTCATATAACAATTTCACAGGAGATCTACCCAGTTCCTTTGGTTGCTTGAAAAACCTTACCGGATTGTAAATTCCCTTTCTTATTTCCCTAAACTTGTTATGCTTTACTTTGTCGTAAGACTTGATAATAGTTAACTTTATGATTAAATGCAGGTTCTTGCAAAATAATAACTTCACTGGATCAGTCGCATATCTGGCTGACCTTCCACTTACAGATTTGTAAGTTATCTTATCTGTAATAATTTTCAAAGTTTTTGTTCACTGTTGTGTTATTTGGCTCCTTGTCTCTGTTGTCAGGAACATTCAAGGTAATCTATTTAGCGGCGTTATTCCGCAGCATTTTCAGTCCATACCAAATTTATGGTTAGTGACAACTTCTCAGTTGAGCATGGAAGCAACTTTCTTTGCCTTTTGCTTTTGCATTTCAGTAATTAGATGTTACGTTGAATAGTTACTCATATTGCGCTGAATTATTACTCTCTTTTAATTCCAAATAGGATTGGAAGTAATAAATTCCATGCAGCAGCCAATTCTCCTCCCTGGGATTTTCCTTTGAGTAGAGCACCAGTTGTATACAACGTTAGTCGACCCCCCACGACTCAGGCAAATGCCATCGAGAACCATTCTTCTCGGAAAGTAAGTGAGCACAAGAAGAAACTTATGAGTGCTGGAGAAGTAGCTTTTATGGTTGGTGGGGGAACGCTAATAGTAACAGGTGTAGCGCTCTTCATTGCAATCCGTTTGAGTCGATTGAGCGAAAAGAGGCTCAAAATCTTAGAAAGCAGCCATATCTCATTGCAATCTCATCCAATCATTTCAACCATAGGTAATATTTTGAGAAATGCATATAGATGATGATTTACGGTGTAGTGACAGAATTATGCCTCTGTAAATGTCTTTCCATCTTTCATCATTTTTTCTATACTAATCCTTTCTTTCTGGTGATAGATAGCCCACCTACCGCACCAGAAGAAAGCCCACGAATCCCGCCATTTAATTCTGTATCTCTTTTGGGTCCAAGGCGATTGCCTCCCCTGCCCCATAACAGAACAGGGGAAACGTCAAGAAGAAGTTTTTCCAGAAGACGCAGATTCTCAGGAAGGACAAAAGTATACTCAGTGGGAGAGCTTCAGTTAGCTACAGACAGCTTCAGTGAAGACAATTTTCTGGGAGAGGGATCTTTGGGTCCTGTTTACAGAGCTGTGTTTCCAAATGGCCAAGTACAATCTTAATCTATCTTTCAAACACTAAAACTTGATATTGCTGCTTTCAGTCTTTTTATTGATGCTTCTCTTTATAGACTCTGGCTTTGAAGAATATCAACATGGCGGGCCTGTCTTTCCACGAAGAGGAAACGTTTTTGGATGTCGTTTCCACCGGTTCCCGTCTGAGGCACCCCAACATCGTTGCGCTTAATGGTTATTGTATGGAGCACGGGCAGCATCTTCTTGTTTACGATTATGTTAGAAACTTAACTCTGGAAGATGCTCTTCACAGTGACGCATACGAGCCTTTGTCTTGGGCCCTCCGCCTCCGCATTGCCCTTGGTGTTGCTCAGGCTCTGAAGTGAGTTCTCGAATATTTGCCGATCATATCCTGGTTTTATGATTTTCTAGCCATTTATTTAGCGTCTTAAATCCTGGTTATATACATGGAAATGCCTTCTTTCAGCTATTTGCACTCGGCGTTCTCCCCTCCTGTAGCGCACGGCAACTTGAAGGCTGCCAATATCCTTGTCGACGAAAATCTGATGCCACGTGTCTGTGACTGTGGCCTTGCTGTTTTGAGACCGCTAGTGAGCAACAACGTCAGGGTAAGTCCTTTGCTCCGAACATCCTCATGGTTGCTTTGTCATTTAAGTTGTATAACGAGTTTTCGCAAAATGACTACCTTTGGACTGTTGGAAATAGGCTTATGAACTTGCAACTCAAGACGCAGGCTACATTGCACCAGACCATGGCGAACCAGAAATTAGCAAAACAAAGAGTGACGTCTATGCCTTTGGGGTGTTGCTTCTGGAATTATTAACGGCAAGGAAACCTTACGATGAGTATGTTCTTCTCCAGACGCTCCTTTTATTTGTACCGGTTAAGCAGTTCTCTCAAGTCAGCTTTGTGGGTAATCTCTTTGTTTTAAATGACGAATCATGTATCTGAACACAGTTCGAGGCCAAGGGAGGAACAATACCTGGGACAATGGGCATCATCGAGGATACATGAGAATGAGAGTTTGGAGCAGATGATGGATCCAGGAATTCAAGGGACAGTTACAACCAAAGCTCTTTCTCGTTATGCCGATATCGTCTCCCTCTGCATACAGCCCGTGAAGGAATTCCGACCTCCAATGTCGGAGGTGGTTGACTCTCTTATAATCTGTTCAAAAAAGCAGAACATGGCCATATCCAAGAATGCAGATATTACTGACTTGGATTCACTTGACAAGTCTTTCCGTTCAACCAATACTCGCTTTCTGGGTTCCCCCGCTTATAGCTACGTTTCCGCCTGATACATGCGGATGCTGCTGTTTGTAGAGTGTAAATTCTTCTGAGATATAGATTGTTGATGTAGTAGATTCTGTTTGTGCGAACTCATTTTATAATGACTTCCATAATGTTTTTTCCATTTCATTTTATTCAGCCTGAGTCCACATGTGCCTAGTGTTGGAAACTCGCACCAATATTTCCTTCCTTCTCTTCCTACTTGTAACAAATACGTTCCCTGTTTTTCCTTTAGCAAGACAGTTCTATATATATAAATATCACGTCATAATTGCCAATCAAAGCGACTTTCACACTTTCCCTTTGATCTAAATCAGACGCTTATGTTATATGAGATTTAAACGATACATCGTTGTCCATCCTGGTCATGAACATCAGTAGAATCAAAACTAATAGCAGACGAAAAAAGGGATTTTACATTATCCAGAATTTGATGCTAAGTAGAAGCAGGAAAGAAATGTCTTGCCCAATAAAACGTCTCCTTCAGCAAATTTCATAATGATCACGAGAAAAGCTATCTTCTTCAAGCTCCAAGGCCAGCAGACAGCAGAGCGTTAATCTCTCCAATTATATTTACAGGTCTTCCGTCAAAAATGGATGAAAGTGTATCCTCACACAGTTTCTTCAGCTCCCTTGTCTTTGCCAGAGCTCCATCCTGTATTCCACACAGAAATTTAATCTTTTTTATTTATTTATTGTATCTAGTAATAGATAATACGAGCGGAGGGCATAACTCAACCAATCAATTTCAATTCTATAATATGTAACTTCCTTAGAATATATTGACATCAAAGAAAGATCAAGCCCATGACAAAGGAACTCACTTGCTTTGGCCACAACGACGATAAAGAGTTCTGCAACTCCATCCGTTTGGTAGCCAGGTTCTTCAACCCGTCTTTCAACTTCATTTCATGATGCTTCTTTTCCACCAATGAGTTGACCAGTCTGTCTAAGAATCTGAATTCCAGCCCAAAACCACAAACAATTAATACAAAGATCAAAAGCAAGTTAAGCACTTGATGTGGCACTTTGAAGTTTAATTCACTAGTCGCCCAACCAATAAAAAATCAGTGAAGTGGATAAAACCAGAATCCAAATGTACAAAACAACAATACAACAGCATAATAGTGGAAGATAATGCCTTTTTATTCTTAATTCTGTTCTATTAAATATGAATAAAAAATTTCTAGATATGTTCTATTCAACTACGGTTTGACATAAAACCAGTTCGTGTAACCTTTTTTTAGAAAACAATCACTTGAATAATTTGTGCTTTTAAGTTTAAACCACCTCCTCCGTGTTGGAAAAACTAATTGAATGGGTAAAAAACTTAAACTTTATAAATTAGCGCCTCTTTCAAGGGATCACATTTCAGATCCATGAATTAGCATTTCACATACGAAAAATTTATAAACAAATTAAAGAAAAGAGATGTGAAAAGATTTGGCAAAAAAAGCTAGTCTTTACAAATTATAAGAAGCCATAATCTACAAAAGGTAGTTGAATGTAAACAAAGGATAAATAGAAATGAGCATGATATATTAGGTTTAAAATATGAAATACAACCTTTTGGAGTTGAGAATCAAAATCAAATCCCTTGTCTTCCTATTTGTCAGCAATGAAATTGCTAGGTGAACATCAGATTGCATTGTTTCTATGGCATCAGGAGCATACTGTTGCAGGACAAAGGGAGCAACTGCCTGGACTTGATTTTGCAGGGACAAAGTTTCCTCGTTCCTCAACTCAGCCAACCGTTGGATTAAAAAGGCTTTCAACTGATGTTATTGAGATCATTAAAAAATTGTAAAGTATAAAAACAATAATATCAAACAAACAAGTCCATCATGTGCTGGATGACTGTTTGCTAGCAAAAAGAGGGAAAAAGAAAACAAGCAAAACTGCAAGAATTATGTGTTAGATCTATCATAAGCACGAAATTAGAAAATTGAAATAACAAAGTAAAAATAACAACAACAACAACAATAATTGCAACAGCAACAGCAGCAGCATTAATCAAGTACCCATATATAATGTATACCTCATATAGATCATCAAGAATCTTATTTCTGTACTCTGTGTCTAGAAGCTGGCTCCTTTCTTCCTTGTTCACAGTCAAATTAGTTGAGCGGTCTGGAAAAGAAGTCTGATCATCCAATGGCACGTTTGAGGCACCAACATCATCAATCACATCAACTTGAGGAGTCTCAACACTAATATCCCAAGATATATCCAGATCCAAGCCATGTTCTTTATTTGATGTTGTCAAATTGAAGCCTGCTGCATCAGTTGGTGAACTTTGTACAATATCACTGGCATTAATGATCTCATAAGGACCCAAACCATTACCCGCATCATCTGTTTCTTCCACAGTTCCTATGTTCCAATCAATTTGTGAACTCTCCACAGAAATGTCCCAGTCAATATCAGGGGCAGCAACTTCAATATTACTTTCTGCAATATTTACATCATTTTCGCTCAAGTTAACAGTATCAGCACCAAGAATCTCAGAGCCAACAGAAACATTTAAGGATGGAGGATGTTCTCGCATGTTCCTCAAGTTCTGTAGAACAGCTCCTGAAGATTTCTACAATCATATTTATGATTTAAGTTAATGTATGAAATGAACCATAGGAACCCTGAACTTATCACTACAATAAAAGCTTTGCTAAAAAAGTATATGTATAAGATATTAAAGATTGCCTATTTTTCCTTACATCCTGTTCAGTGTGAGCATCTCTGACAAAATCGGAATAATACTCCACTGCCTGAGATATGTTATCGCTATTTATAACTTCCAAAATTCTGTTAAATGTGCCTGGAAGTGATTTTGCTGTCTCCAAAAGTTCTGATCTAACATTTTTTCCCTGCAATATATCTAACTATATTACTTCCTTGTAAAAAACAATAAATTGATTTCACCATCACTATAGGACTTCATGATTGTGACCTGTAAGCCCAGCTCTTGACAAGCTTCAGCATATTTGGCTGCCGACATAGCTGCACTTCTTTTTATATCAGCTTCTTTGTGGTCTAGCTCTGCTAGCTGTTGTTGAATCTTTTGCACCTGTTTTCTCTGATAAGGACTTCATATTTGAAACGAATACTCGGTTACAAAAAAAATAAAAATAATTAAGAAATGTAATATTCATTAAAAAGTTTGATGTTTTCATGCTTACATTTCATAGTTTACATTTTGAACCATAATCTGTGCAGCCTCGCCAAGGAAAACATTATCCTTCTCAAAAGAACGCACAATTGCTTCCCATGCACCCTGCACGAGTAATATATTACGAAGTAAACGAATTTAATTTAGCATGAAAACAGTAATCTTGGACTTGCAGGGGACTGAGGAGCTAATCTTAAAGAGTGAAGGGAGGGGAAGAAAGAGAGAGAACTATCTTACAGCAGCGCCAGACAACCGTCCAAATATATTCCGGCTTTCTGGAGTAGACTTTAAGAGAATATCATATATCTGTCTGGCATCCAAATAACCAATCCCTGAAAATAGCAAGCCGCTTGATGATAAAACAGTTATAACAGCTTTATGGAATGATATGACAGAGGGGTCACTAAAGATGCCAAGCCTGAGCCACAGGCTTTGGATTTTGAAGTTGCCTCTTTTTTTTCAGTAAATGCTTTGAGCTTGCTTTTAATTCCATCTCATGTAAGTTAGTTATGTTGCATTTTCATCTTCTTTGTTGTTTGATTCAGCGTACACATTGGGGACAAGGGAAAAACAGCCAACTCATCTATAGCAAAATAAAAACATAAAGTACCAATCTTCAATAAAATAAGCATAATTTCCATCGTACCCATGGCACCGAATACACGAACCTTCAGGGTCTAGGGTTTGAAAATAGGGATCAGTATCCCTGGGGATAGATGAGAATTCCTTTAATATCCGGGCCCTAATCGCCGCCAGTCGTTTCCGCCAATCCGCGGGTATTCTCTTCCGATCAACCAACCACTCTGCAGTCCGACCAAATTGAAAATCAGTTCAAGTCTAGTCAAATCAGCGAACCCAGCAAAGAGAAAATCAGACAGTAAGATGGAGTTGAGGAGGGGTAAAAAGGTTATGGACGAATCCGCAACCTAGAAGACGAGAAAATGTGATATCAATAGGGAGGTTGCGAATATCATCGGGATTCTGCATTTTCTGAGAAACGAGCTGACGATGAATAGACCGATTATTAGCAGTGCCTGCTTTATTCCCTTTCACTGCGCCCGCGCTGAAGTCTATAACAGCACCATTTTAGTCAGCTGCTACAAGTAATCGTGCTTCATTTGATCCCCCAGTTTGCAAAATTAATTGGGCAAAACTGCCCCGTTTACAATTTAAAATATTTAAAAATATAATTAATATTTTAAATTAATTTTAATTATATAACTAGTACTTAAAATATTTAAAAATATTAATCTCAATTTTTTATTTCAACATATTATTATTTAAAATATTATATATATTATATTATTTAAAAAAAATATTAAATAAATTTTAAAATTAACATTATATATAATTCATATATAAAAATTAAAAAATTTTATAATTTATTTAATATAATTTATTAAAATAATATTAAACATGTAATTTTTTAAATAATAATATATTAAAATAAAAAATTTATATAGCATATATTAAATTAAAATTTATATTTTTATTAGTAAAAATATAAAATTATAATAATTTAAATATTTTAAAATATTAATTGTATCTCTAAAATTAGTTTAAGATATTAATTATATTTTAAAATATTTTAAGGTATTAATTATTTTTATAAAATTAATTTAGGATGTTAGATATATTTTTACACAAATTAATTTGTTTTTCTTTTCCGTATGTACTTAACCGTCGTTTCCCACGTTAATTTTCTTTTTGGCCAGTTTCCCACGTTAATTAAGAATTTATTACTATGAAATATGAAATTGTGATATGATCGATAGAATAATTTCATTTCAGTGAGAAAAAATCAATTAATTGGAATCCCTACACAAAATTGAGGAGAAACTGCGTCGTTGATTAATTATCTCAAAATATGTGCATTTTACTATGATTACCTTCTATATTTTGTGCAACCAGTAACTTAATTGTGAAATCCTTAAGATTGAAATATATTTTAGTTTAAAATATCAAATTAAAGTAACATTTTAGTTAATTAATTTTTTAAAATAGTTTAAAAAAATAAAAATAATTAATTAATTATAATTAAATATAATTTTTAAAATAAATTTATATTAATTAATCAATTAATTTTTATATTAGATATAATTAATTAATTTATTTAAATTTTTTAAATTTTTAGCCAACTCTTCTATTTGTATTAAGTATGTAGGCGACTAGTAATAAATTTGGTCCCAATAGGCACTAAGCATAACAGGTTTCAATTGTTCGTTTAAAAAAAACACTAAGAAAAGAAGAGATCAATGCTTTCATATTCAAAATTTGCTAACAAATGGATCATCTGAACACGTGAGTAACACGTGACACTAGAGTTCCAACCGCCGAGGCTCCGCAGGGCAAACTTGCAAAGGGAGCAAAGCTGCAAAACATCTTCATTGCCCTCCAGTTAGCTCTTCAACCTTCTGTCTACTGACCGGTACTCCTGCGTTGTCTTCGTCTCTGTCAATTTTGTATTTTATTACCATTATTTCCTTTAAGATCATTGCAACTCCAGAAAATGTTCCTTTAGAGAATCCATTCTTATCATGTCTGTGCATTTGTTTAGGGTTTTAAATCGCATCTTTTATGTAATACTCGTTTGAGTCGTGACACTCGATCTGAATATTTGAATATTGGACTATGATTCTGAACCTTCATCGTCATCATAATCTGCGTGTTTATCTTCATCGTCATCACAATCTGCGTGTTTATCCACTTTGGCATCTTTCTCTCTCTCTCTCTTTCCTTTCTAGTTTTCCCCCTTTTTGGTGTCTACGTTTCTATTTCTCACCCCCATTCAACAATTTGCGCGGCTCCAAATGATTTGGGTTCTTCGTTTCTGTTAACAAAATCAAGTAGAGAAGAACATCTTCATATTCATTAACTATTGAGCAATATGCTCATTACAATTATAGTAACTCACTTAGGTTACACACTAATCTACCATCACTTGAGGGAGATAAACTAACCCTACTTGGGGACTTTGAGAAGAGACCCAAGTTACCCTCTCCTTCGTTATGGTGAAGATTACATAATCTCACACTCAAACCTATATACTAGAGCCCTTTATATAGAGTTTTAGGGTTATCTAGATATTAGTGATTAACACTAACCACCAAACTAATTTAACCTTCTAACACCCCCGCTCAAGTTGACACCCCTTAACTCTAGGTGTTCAACTTGCTAACACAACACACAAGGGAGTAAGGTGAATTAAACTAAACTATTTTTATTTTACAAAATACAATATAAAAATTTCTTCAAAAACTTAATGTTTACAATTTTCCAGTTTTGGCTGCTGCCACTAGGAGATATAAGAATGCTGGAATCTAAACAATGTTTGCAACCTTGCCAAGTTTGGCCTTCAAGAGCCTTCAATCCGCTAAACAATGAATCCATCACCAAAAGAAGTTCTTTACAACTACTTTTAGAATTACGTCAGTCTTCTCCCTGGACATGAAACGCCTAGAATTTTGGTCAATTCCCAGCCAGAAAGCACAGAAGCTTGTCCACCAAGCTTTATCCTCTATCAACTTCCCAAGCTTGCTCCGTCTCTCTTCAACAAGATGCCGGCAAATTTGTTCTACATTTGTCAGATATACTCTAACAAGTTCTCTCCTGTACTGACAATCAAGACATCGAAAGGGCCTGTCTGCTTTCTCTCTGATGACTTGAACTTGAGCTTTTATTATCAAATTGTCAGAAGCATCAACAAAGCCATCATAAACTTTTGATAACTCCTTAAATTTTTTTTTTTCCATCCCCAGTCATGCTCCTTCTTCCAAAAAACGATGCAGTGTATCAGAATATTTTGATTTCTTCGGATCTTTATTGACCACAGCAATTGTAAATTGTGCAAAATGACTCCATCCATTTGTAACCGCCAACCTCAAATGCATTACTTCAAAGTTCCCGTTCGGTAATCTGAGAAAACTTTTCTATCTTCCACGTATGTTTTCCATATAACTCAGAAGGTTTTGGACCGCCATTGTCATCGTCAGTATCCCAGTAAGGGGGTGAAGTAGATGGGACTCCATTTTCCACCTGCTCAGAGGAACGCCATTCTGCCAATGCTTCATCAGATTGACAGGGAAGTGATCGGTTCAGAAACAAGAACAAGAACCGTGCATTTGAAACCCCAAAATTCTGCTTGGATGTTCTGGAAGCAAACGCGCAAGAAATAGTTTGATTAACCATCCGAAAACTCTGGAACAGTTCTTTCTTTCTTTCTTTGTAAGGCGTCCCCAGTTTCTCCTTCTTTTCTCTTCTTGGAATTAGCTGACGTGGGTTTAGCGTCAACCACATTTTTACCTACCTCAACAGAAAAATCTCACACAATCGCTATGTAGAAGAAGCTGAAAAATTCTCCAAACCAGGTTCTGTTGCTGTGAAGAAAGCATACTTTGAGGCTCATTACAAGAAAAAGGCAGCTCACAAAATAGCGGCCTCCGTCCAAGAAGAAGCAGATGGATTGGTTAATGAAACTTTTGATTCAGTTTGATAATGTTGAGAAGGTTGCAGCCTCCAAAGTAGAAAAACTGCGTGATCCGGGTAATCCAGGGCAAGTTAAGGCAAGAGAAGTAAAGTCTTCTCCCAAATCTTCAACACCTTTAAAGATATCTTTCGCTGCTGCTGCTTCTCCTTCATTCTCCTCCAGAACAAACAACGATCTCCCATGCCTTCTTCAACCTCCAACTTCAAGCTGAGATGAAGAATGGAGTGCTCAAGATCAAGACTCATCCAAGAACATGGCGCCATTAATTCAAACTTGCACAAAGAATCCATTCAAGAAACCTTCAATATTAAAAGATTTCAAGAACCAAAGGGTGTGATGTTGCAGTCTTCTTAGAAAAGATGAAGGAAGTATTGAAAGGGCATTGCTTCATCATTTCTATCCCAAAGATGACAGCTTTGATACCATGTTAACAAAATCAAGTAGAGAAGAACATCTTCATATTCATTAACTATTGAGCAATATGCTCATTACAATTATAGTAACCCACTTAGGTTACACACTAATCTACCCTCACTTGAGGGAGATAAACTAACCCCACTTGGGGACTTTGAGAAGAGACCCAAGTTACCCTCTCCTTCATTATGGTGAAGATTACATAATCTCACACTCAAACCTATATACTAGAGCCCTTTATATAGAGTTTTAGGGTCATCTAGATATTAGTGATTAACACTAACCACCAAACTAATTCAACCTTCTAACAGTTTCCTTTTGTTTTCAAATATAGGCATGAATTAATTGTCATTTTAATCTTAATCGACTATGTTAACCGGATATAAACATTATGTTTCTGGCAGCAGCTAATGTCATGCATTATTTTTTTTAATCAATGGCTTCCTCCTCCTCCTCCTTTCTCCCATATCTAACGTTCGTCATTAAGGCTTACTATAAAATATGAAATTTCAGAAGAATCACACGAACTTTTGGAAACGTGGACAATGTGATGTTGAAAGTCTATGCTTTTTGTCATGGATCCATACCAAATTGATGTAGGCATAAGTCATGCATGTTTTCCCTATTCTACTGGTATAGTTATTCCTTTACGGTATTTCACCACAATTACATTCCTCTCTGACAGTTTGAGTGTCATCCAAGACTTAACTTTTGTTTTTGTCTCTTGCAGCTTCCGCTGTTGTGCGAAGGAGGTCATGGACCCTTCGGAACTTAGGTACTTGGAGGATGAGGATACTCCAACAACGAAAACTGTCAAGGGTGCAACAACTGGTTTGGTTGCTGGCACTATCTGGGGGACCATTGTTGCGACCTGGTATGATGTTCCCCGTGTTGAGAGAAATGTTGCTCTTCCTGGTCTTCTAAGAACTTTAAAGATGATGGGAAACTATGGAATGACATTTGCTGCAATTGGAGGAGTCTACATTGGTGTGGAGCAATTAGTGCAGAAGTATAGGATGAAGAGAGACTTTGTGAATGGGGCCGTCGGTGGCTTTGTGGCTGGGGCAACTATTCTGGGTTACAAAGGTAGTTCTTTCCTCTGACAAATATGGAAGCATAAGAACTTAACATTTTAATAATTACATTTTAAACCTTTCTGCCTGAAGTCAACTGTAAATTTTTACTGCTAATAATTGTTCCCAAAATTTAAATTAGTGCTTTGATTATTTGCCCCAATTCATTCTCTAATATTTAAACATGATTTTGGTGAAGCATTGTATAACTGTAGAATCTAAAAGTATAAATGAGAAGTTTTTCCCTTCGCTGGTCAGAAGGAATTGATCCGTTTTATTCTGGCATTTTTCTCTCTCATTCTATACGTATCATTATATGTAATATGCTTGTTATAATTGGCAATTTTTCTGTTGAGATATTTTGCTTAAATGGTTCACTTATGCGTTGGCAGTTTCCATGTTGTTTACTAAAGAAGCTAATTGTCATATTTGTTGGGTCAAATAATATCTTCAAATATGATATTATTTGGAAATTGGAACCAATCCCTGTAACTGAAGTTCTGATTTCTTGTTTATTTCTTAACGTTCTGTTATGTCTTTTTAGATGTTCGTTGGGATCAATCCTTCAATGTTCTCCTCTCTCTTTTTGTATTGCTTTCTTTTTCACTCGGCATGATGGGACTTTTAGGCTAACATGTAGCATTTAATTAGACTGAATAGAGGTGAAACCAAATAAAAGCAAATGGGAATGGAATGGATGAGCTTTAAATAAATTCAGAACTTCATTATTAACTGTCTTTGTGTCTAAACGGTGATTGAAATAAGGCTTCATGCCTCAGTGAAAGAGGCATGAAAGTTGGCGCCTCGCCTGAGTCATCAAGAGGCAAGAACCTCTATTGGCGCCTTTAATTTCATTGGGCGGCACATTTCAAATTGTCTGGTGTACTGATTGACTGCTTAATATATGAAGTACCTATGAGTTGCAGATCCCAGCATGTTGATTTGTAACTTTCATGCCTCTTTGACTGAGGCAGCTTTATGTAATAAAAATTGCAGTTTTTTTCTCAAGTGGTAATGTATTGATAAAGTGCTGTCCTTCTTGTTGTAGGAAGGAGCATCTCAACTGCAATTTCTGCTGGAACTGCATTAGCAGTCACTTCTTCAATTATTGACATTGGTGGTCAAACGACAAGAATTGACAATGGGAAGGAGTACTATCCTTACACCACCAAGAAAAGAACTAGTGTTGATTCATAAATACCCCCTCATGTTGGTATGAGAATTTTCATTGCTCCTTGTTGGACCAAATGTTTTTTTCCGACTGGAATTTCTTACTCGGCTTTCTTTGCGTATGTTGTTGCTGAATTTGATCTTTTCAATAATTTGCTGTCAATCATCATCCTAATTACCTTATAGTTGATGCTCATCCTTGTAATTGATGATTTCTACATGACTGGGGAGCTTGGGACAGAGCTCAATGTTGTAGCTTTCATTTACAAATTTGGTATCAATGACATCAAATGTTTTTTTATTCCTCAGTCAATTGGGGAAGAAGAAATACGGAGTGGAGGCAGCAACCTGGAGGGGAATTCAGGGCATGACCTAATTACGATTTTAGATATTTGATATTACTTCAAACTAGATGTTTTTCTGTGCTTTCTAAGGAGTCTGGAGTCTGGAAATGAGTAAAATTATTCGTGATTCATGATCAGTGGATCTTTATTAGGTCGCATGCTATGTCTATTATGAATCGTACCTGCAATTATTGCAGAGCATAGTTGATACAAACACATTACATGTAGACTTGGTTAACTACTCTTCATCAGAAAATAAGAAAAAGAAATATCTTCTTGAGTACTTAATGACACATTATTAAAACATTTAAATCAATATATCGGTATATAATACAAAATTTATAAAATGTCATATTATTTGTAAGTTATGAAGGATTCATTTCAAACTCTACAAAATATAGGATTTATTTTTAAATTAATAGCTAGAAGGTGTCATCTGAAGTTTGTATGTCATTTATTTCTCACCTAATCTTAACTAATAGTATAGCTTTGTGGTTACGGCACATCCACTAAAAGAAAAGGTGAATGCGGTTGTTTAAAAGATAAGGAGGGAAAATGGGCGAAGAGCATCGTTAAATTCACTCGCCGATAGTTAAATGATGCTTCGTCGAGCTAAAACGTACAAAAAGGAGGAAAACACCACAATGTGGTGTAAGTACTTTGATGAATATGGATGCACAAATTTATTAATACCTCATTCTTAATATAAAATATATTTAATTAATTTAAATAGATTAAAAAATTAATTATTTTTAATAATTATATATTAATTTTCTTAAAATATCTTTTTAATTATATGAATTTAAACTATTTTTAATAAAACTCTTAATATTTATAATTATATAAGGATATTTCTGGAAAAAAAATTATAATTTTAGAAGATAAAATAAATTGAGGGCTTATAATTAAGATTAAAATATACTTATCATTTAATTCTTATATTTAATAATAGATTGAGTATTTTACTATAAAATTTCTCATGTATATTTTTTTAACACAACATTTTTTATTTATAACAGAAACAGAAGCTCACCCAAGTTTGCCAACGCCTCAGAATTTTCAGTGTCATATCTTGATGGGAGCTTTCGTTTTATAAAAAGTGATTAAAATAAATTAGCTTGTGAAAAAGATAATTAATTAATTAATTAAAGTTTCAGTTTATTTAGATAAAAATTTTGGTGAATAATTTGATTACGTATATTTATGCTTTAATTAGAGATATATATATGCTTTAATTAGATATAATATTGTGGCGGAAAAAAATAGATATTTGGTGTTATTTATGAAATGAAATGTCCAAGTTAAGATTTCAGGTTGAGTAAGTTCTTAAAATATATTTTTTTTTTGTCTCCGTTCTTAAAATAATTTTAAAACCCAAGCTTTTACAATAAAACAATCTTTAATTTATAATCTCAACTTCTAATTTCTGCTAAATATTTTTAAAGGTAACAGCTTGGCGGGTACCCGAAGAGACGAAGATTAGGTAAATCAAGTTGAGTTATCGACTCTGTGAGTTGGTTGCCACGCGGCAGAAGATCATTGCCTCTCCCAAATTACAGGGCCCACTTTACAAAAACCAATGGCTAGGGTCTGTTTTTCTTTGGTGATGAAATGAAAAATGGAGATGACTTAAATATAGTAAAGCAGAACAAGTTCCAGGGACTTCGAAGAAATCTTATAATGGCGGGAATTGGTTTATACTCCAGTATTTCTTCTTCCAGGTAATTCATGTTTATTTCTAGCTTTATTTTTTTCGGACCAAGGTTCATCGCCTGGTCGAGGATTACTTAGCAGCTGGATTCTTTAAATTACTTCCCTTTATTTTCTGAAATGGGGAAAAAATCTTGACAAGACAATATCAATGCATTATGCATGCGATTCCATCAAGCTTTTTTTTACAGATTCTCGCCGTTTATCCTGAAAGATAGATTTTAAACTAAATTTTAATTCACGAAATTAATGAAGGAAAATTGCCAAATAATGTTTGAATCTTTGTGAACACACTGGTAAGGGATCAAGGTTGTGTTTTCAGCAACTTAGGGACATCTTGGTTGGTATTGAAATCTCACAATGCAAGGACCATGCCAGGGAAACTTCCTGGAAGGAGAAGCTTGACAATAAAAGCTGAAGTGAAGTATGTAAATGCTGATGAAGCAAAAGAACTTACAGCAGTCGAAGGATACACAGTTCTGGATGTGAGGGATAGAACCCAGTTCGAACGAGCTCACATAAAATCATGCTATCACGTGCCTCTTTTTATTGAAAATCAAGACAATGATCTTGGTATGGAATTCCCTCTTGAAAACATTCATACATTTCCCTCTTTTATCACTTGATTATCTATCTTCATCTTTTTCTGCAGGTACAATTATAAAAAGGACCGTGCATAATAACTTTTCCGGGTTGTTCTTTGGGTTGCCATTCACCAAATTAAACCCTGATTTTGTGCAATCTGTTAAGAGTCAGCTTTCCCCTGAAAGTAAACTCTTGGTTGTATGCCAGGAGGGATTGAGGTTAGTTGATGCCATCTTGATTGCTATACTTTTTCAATTCTATTGTTCTTGCTAACATTTAATTTGAGTGTTTTATTTCCTCTTTGGTGTGTAGATCTGCTGCGGCAGCAAATAAATTAGAACAATCTGGTTTCTCAAATATAGCATGCATTACATCAGGCCTTCAAACTGTGAAGCCAGGTTTAGTAATTCACTGAATCATCTTTCATAATCCAGTTCATGTGTTGGATCAAAGAAAGTGAAAGGCTTTGGCTTTCCATTTTGTAGGAACATTTGATTCTGTTGGTTCCACTGAGTTGCAGAATGCTGGAAAAGCTGGTTTGGTGACAATCCAAGGGAAAATCTCCGCTGTTTTGGGAACTGTTCTTATTTGTAAGTTTTTCAACTTCGTCTAATACGGTTTCTTGATGCTTGTAATGATTTTCATTTGCCTTTCTATGGTTGTGCAGGTGCATATCTGTTCATCACCTTCTTCCCTGATCAAGCAGAGAAGTTATTCCAACTGGCGCCTGTAGGCTAGGTCTCAATATTCCCCAACCATATTGTTTTTATTATTTGTTTTCCCCTTCTCATTTTCATGTAGCATTAGTTTGCATCATAGAATTACTCTACTGATGTCATTATTTATGATATTAAATTTTGCAAATTGAAATGTGGTAAGTGAACGTGTGTACATGATGAGAGAATTCATTCCCTCCATTTTATTCATTAGTCACTTTCTAAACCTTTGTTTCTATTTATAAGTTATCTTGCAAGAGAAAAGTTAAGAAAAGAAGTAAATTTCCTTATATTGAGGACAAGAGGGAGAATGTAATTATCTATAATGTCTGTTTTGTTAATGACAATATAAAATATAAACTCTAGTATAGTTGAAATTTTCCCAGCTGTTGTATGAAACAACTTTCAAACATTTCATTTCAGCCCTTTTATGCCTCTCAAATTAATAACGTAATGGACTCTGCTTTGGGAACCCAACACAAACTAGATGTACACATAACATGATAACAACTACCCCAACATCAGAAGCACACCTCCATGATCTCCAATTCGGCCTCAAGCACAACACAATCCAGCCAACCATGTTTGATATTGAATTCCAGTTGCGCCCAAGACTTGACTCAAAATGCAAAACTTCTAGTTTAGAACATGAATAACACCAGATAAAGGGTGATGAAATTTTTCACAAGGCCATTAATTTAGGCTTACAAAATGTCAAGTGATTATTTTTCACAAGAAAAAAAATTACATTCAGACTAGCAAAATGTATTTCTGATTCCATTATGTGCACCAGTGTCACCGCATAAATAGGTGGGTATTCTAATCCACGTCTTCTGATCTCAGCTAACTATAGAGCCAACATAATTGGCAAGAGGAATTCAAAAGGGAGCTCAAAAACGAAACTAGAAACCTTCTTCCTGTACCATCACTGTGTCATGGCGTTGCCTCACAAAGATCATTCGCCTTGTAGACAGTAGAGTTGCCGAATGTTTCCGGATGCTGCCAGAACAGAAAAAAGTCAAGGAATTATATCAATCAGTGTAGCCAGTTCCAAAAGAAAGAATGTTCAATGAACATAAACTAGTACACCAATGATTGACAGAAGATTCCATCTACTCTGATAATGGTAAATGCACAAGGACAGTATTATTCAGACACACTTCCTCCAAAATAGTATCATTTCAAACTATAAGCTTAAGGCGGCCAAAAAAAAAAGACGTACACTGTTCAATCAAGAGCCTTCGTACTTAATGACAGAAAGCACAAGCAACCACATTATCTTCTAAGCAGTTATGTAACACGTTAACATTAGGAAACTTATAGATAATTTATCTGTGACCTAGGCTGTCCTAAAATTTAAAATCACTCAAAATCAATCAAGTGTGGGCAAGTGATTCTCGCTCTCGCTAAAACTTAAGTTTAAATTCAGGAACAAATCCGAAGTTTCTTAATTGTATAAAAATGAAAATGATGACATAAAATAAAGTACATTAATCACTGATGAAGCTAAGCTAATCGTTTTATAGCAGAACAAACTCCCCTGAAGTACAATTTTATTACAAACAAAACTTCGAAGAGTAAAAGGATATAGTTAAGAGTTCAATTTGAATCAATGAAACACAGGCACAAGATCAGGGCCACTAACACATCAATACAAAATTTGCCTGAGATACCTCGCATTTTCAAGCAAGTTTATCCAAAAAAAAAAATCCTTGAAGTTTGAAACTGTTGGAACAAAAGAAGTAAATAAAACAGGAATAACCATTACCATATAACCAGTCCTTGAAGCAAACATGAAGCGCAGATGACAATTCTCTTTTCCGATTTTCTTCAAGGGGTGCTTCCCGCAAGAGTTGCCTTATCTCTCCTAAATTCTTTTGCTGGAGAAAAGACACAAGCCAAAAAAAAAAAATTGAAACAACTAATCTACTTAAGCGTAATTCTTCAATATTTGAACACAAAAGGTTTCAAAATACAATCACTAAAACATCACCAACTAGCTCAGATGACATACATTTCTAAGCTGCGAAGCCATATAAGCATCTGGTAAGGTGAATGGGTTGTGTTTTGTAGACTCAGTCGACTCTCCTGCAAGCCAGTCTGGAATCTGTACTCCAAACAATGCGGTTGAAAAGAAGCATGTGAAAAGGATAAAATGAACACGCTTCCAAAATAAATGGAGATTTGAAAATTAATCCCCCATTTTTTATTTTCTCAAACAAGAAAAGGACCCACAAAGTTCAATGTGAAGCAGTGAAAGTAATATATTCTTAAAGTGAAAACATGTGAACGAATCAACATTTAAAAATCGACAAAACATGGAATAATTAAAATAAAGATCTTCAATTTTCCTTCAAGTGACTATAAAAGATAGAAAGGCAACTCCGCCTATGCATGTAGCCGGTCCCAAGCCCGGGTAAAGGAGGAGGGTTGTGTTAGGCCCCGACAGCCAACGTAAAAATTTGTCGAATCTTATGAACATGGACATACGAAGATATTGCGCTAATACTAGGTCGTTGCCCGTAAGTAACGCGCTGTATGGCTCGAGTACAGTGAGAAGTGAGCAAGGGCCGCTGCATCGTCGCCCGGATGTAGTGTTATGAGCAAGGGCTACCGCTCTCTTACGGACGGAGGCGGCTAAAGAAGCTAGTTCAGGAGAAAAAGATTAGATTTGGCACTTGGAATATTGGGACTATGACTGGAAAAGCGTGGGAGGTGGTGGGCCAAATGGTAAAGCGAAAGATTAACATCTTGTGCCTTCAGGAAACTAAATGGGTTGGAGAAAAATCTCGGGAAATCAATGAGTTCAAATTTTGGTACACAGGTAAAACAGGTACGAGAAATGGTGTTGGTATCATTGTGGATAAAGAGTGGAAGACGAATGTGGTGGATGTGAAAAGGATTGATGACAGAATTATATCTTTAAGAATAATTATTAGAAGGGATACAACCAACGTTATTAGTGCTTATGCACCTCAAGTGGGAACAGAAGCACACCTTAAGGAAAAGTTTTGGGAAGATTTGGAGGGGTTGATTCAGAGCATACCACTTACTGAGAAGATTTTTATTGGTGGAGACCTTAATGGTCATGTTGGTAAGGAGGCAGGGCAATATGCAGGGGCTCATGGTGGTTTTGGTTTTGGAGAGATTAATAATGAAGGACAATCTATTCTTGAATTTTCCTTAGCTTACAATCTTAAGATTGTCAACACGTGCTTTAAGAAGCGGGAGGAGCACTTGGTCACATACAAGAGTGGGGTCCACAGGTCACAGATTGATTTCTTTTTGGTAAGGAGTCATGACAGAAGATTTTGTACAAATTGTAAAGTGATTCCAGGGGACGGGGTGACAACCCAGCATAGGTTAATGGTCCTTGACGTGCGTATTAAGTGTAGGAAGAAAAAACGCCAACATGTTTTAAACACAAGAGTCAAGTGGTGGCAGTTAAAGGGGGAGAAGAGGGAAACTTTTAAAAGAACTATGTTAAATGAAAGGGTTTGGGAGGCGCAGGAAAATGCTAATATCATGTGGAAGGAAATGGCTGAGAGGGTCCAAATGGTTGCTAAAGTAATTTTGGGAGAATCTAAAGGTTTTGGTCCACGAGATAAGGAGACTTGGTGGTGGAATGAGGACGTACAAGAGAAAGTTAAGAACAAGAGAGATTGTTTCAAAGCTATACACTTATGTAATAATACTGAAAATTGGGAAAAGTATCGTTTAGCTAAGAAGGAAACTAAGAAGGCGGTGGGTGCAGCTCGTTTTAAAGCTTTTGAAGAATTTTATAAGGAGCTAGGGACAAAGTCGGGAGAACGAAAGATTTATAAGATTGCAAGAGATAGGGAAAGAAAATCGAGGGATTTGGATCAAGTACGATGTATTAAGGATGAAGAGGGTAAGGTTTCAGTTACAGATGGTAATATTAAAGAACAGTGGGAGACCTATTTTTACAAATTGTTTAATGACGAGGGAGGAGGGTCGAGTTATGAGCTCGGGGATTTAACACGAGAAGTTGAACCAAATTTAGCATTTTACCGTAGGATCCGTGTTGACGAGGTTAAAGAGGCGCTTAAGAAAATGGAAAATAGTAAAGCTGTTGGACCTGACGGTATTCCTATTGAAGTTTGGAAGTGTTTAGGCGAAGTGGGGGTGGTGTGGCTTACTAAACTATTTAATGTGATTTTAAGTTCTAAGAAAATGCCTGATGACTGGAGGAAAAGTACTTTAGTTCTTATTTACAAAAATAAAGGGGATATTCAAAATTGTGCAAATTACAGAGGAATAAAGCTTATGAGTCACACTATGAAGTTGTGGGAAAAGGTAATTGAACACAGGTTGAGATTAGAGACTGATATTTCTGAGAATCAGTGTGGTTTTATGCCGGATAGGTCTACAATAGAGGCGATTTATTTATTAAGGGGGTTAATGGAAAGGTACCGGACCAAAAGAAGAGACTTGCATATGGCCTTCATTGATTTAGAAAAAGCGTATGATCGAGTACCAAGGGAGGTGCTTTGGAAAGCTTTGGAAAAGAAAGGTGTGCGCATGGCATATATCAAGGCAATAAAAGATATGTATGAGGGGGTAACAACTACTGTAAGAACTTCTGGGGGCGAAACAAAGGATTTTCCCATAAGGATTGGTCTTCATCAGGGATCATCCTTGAGTCCTTATTTATTCAATCTAGTAGTGGATGTTCTAACCAAGCCTATTCAAGAAGAAATCCCTAAGTGCATGCTTTTTGCAGACGATATAGTTCTTGTGGCAGAGTCAAGAGAAGAGATTAATTTTAAACTTGAGTTATGGAGAAGTACTTTAGAGTCGAAGGGTTTTCGTCTGAGTAGAAGTAAGACTGAATATATGCATTGTAATTTTGATAAGAGGCAAGTTAGAAATAACTTGGAAGTCAAATTGGGAGATCAAGTTATTCCACAAATAGATAAGTTCAAATATTTGGGATCAATTATACAGAAGGATGGTGAAATTTTGGAGGATGTTAATCATAGAATTCAAGCTGGGTGGTTTAAATGGAGAAAGGCTACTGGGGTTATATGTGATCGGAAAGTACCAGATAAATTAAAAGGAAAGTTTTATCGCACTGCTATAAGACCAGCAATACTTTATGGAAGTGAATGTTGGGCTTTAAAAGGACAGCAAGAGCATAAAGTTGGGGTAGCTGAGATGAGGATGTTGAGATGGATGTGTAGACATACAAGAAAAGATAAGATTCGTAATGAACAAATTCGGGGAAAAGTTGGAGTGGCATCTATTGAGGAGAAAATGGTAGAGAACCGTCTTAGGTGGTTTGGACACGTACAAAGAAGACCAAGGGATGCGCCAGTGAGGAGGGTGGATCAAATCGTATGGAGCCCGGTTAAAAGGAATAGAGGAAGGCCAAAGAAAACGCTCAACGAGGTCATTGAGCGGGATCTCCTGGTCAATAACTTAACCAAGGATTCAGTTTTTGATAGAGCACAATGGCGTCGTATGATCCATGTAGCCGACCCCATTTAATGGGATAAGACTTTGTTGTTGTTGTTGTTGTTGTTGACTATAAAAGATAGAAAGGCATACCACAAAATCGGTGAACTGGTCAGGATCTACCCGAGTAGCTGACTCAGCTTGAACATCAGAGACACCAGCTGGATGAGATAATGAATCATGAAGATCAGCTGCACCCAATGCCACAGTTTCATCCCACCTGTTTACTGTGGGCAGAATTCCAACTTCAGCCATGTGCTCCTCTAGCTGGGAGTAAAATGTATTGTAGGGTGCCACCTGAGAACATTACAAGAGAGATTAATTTCAAACAGAAAATCGAGTTGAGAAGAAAAACGCTAAAGAAGAATATGCATGCACGATAAGAAGCTAATGCCTCTAGAAGCCACTGAAGATATTTGAGCGGAAAAGGTTAACTTATTTAAAGGGCCACAGGAACTATAACTTGTATTTGTAGCAAATTACCGATCAAAAGAAATGTTCAACTAACCCACTATTAGAACAATTTGCATAAACTCAAGTGCTCGCACTTGTAGAGCTTCATCAATATACTAATCTCACAAGACTTTTACCCACTTGATCACTTTGAGCTTAATCCTGGAGAGGTGGAGTTAAATTCATACCTTCTTTTCCTTTATTATTAGCAAACCTTATGATTAACATATATAGACTATTGGTGCACTGGGCAGTCTGGGTTGTAACATCAACAATCAAAATCTTTAGTGGAATTTAACAATAACTGAAAGAAAAGCAAGCCAGCTCTAAAATACATTAATACGGAGAACAAGACAAAATCTGACCCCTGACACTGGAAAATACCTGTCCCAACAAAGGGGAAACATGATGAAGTGAAAATCAAACTTGATCAGTTAAAAATATTCAAGAACTGAGAAGCATTTCCACTTCTCCCAGGATAAATCAGAGAAATCAATAGTGTATATTACAAATCGACTAGATTATGGGCATCATCCTTTGCAAAGAAACTGAGGCAAACTACACTGTTCATGGCTTATGAATAACACAACTTTCTATAAATCTTATTTTATATATATAAACTGATATATCAATATGTTGATTAACTTATATTTTCAGCAAGTTGAAAACTACAGAAACAATAACCCCCGACCATAGATAATAGAAAATACAAAAGGTTCTGAGACTAATTGACCAGCAACTTCCTGATTCAATCAAGAGCAGAAGAACCTCACCTGCAGCTTATGGTTATCACCAACAATAAGAGGTTGCTGGTTCACTCCCAAAAAGAAAACACATTCACGACAATTTGCAATACATATACGTTTAGCTGCTACAATCACATGAACTCGTTCACAGTGTTCTACTCTTACAGCCTGTCAAGAAAAGAAAGCATTGGACATCAACTTCCGTATTGGCAACCAAAACCACCACTAGTTTAATGCTGATGAAGAGCAAATAATCAGCAAAATGCCATTATATTATTAAATTGGTCACTTAACATTGACAGCATGCACACGCTATTAGTTATAGTGATAAGTATTCTAATATTAATATGTTTACTTGCCACAAAGAAACGGTATTCTTAAACAGTGAACAGAGCTAAGCAGCCAATGATTCTATTTGTAAAGAACTTCTACAAGAAAAATGAGGAAGAGAAAAATAAATGTACAATTCCTATTCGTTGACTTGTTTATTTCTCTTCGAAGAGCAGGGTTTCAAGTCCTATATCAAAGAGTTAGTGATTTTTAACTCGGTGTGTGTGTGTGTGAATGCATTCTGGCTGTTTAGTTATCACCCGTATTAGGTGATTTTTAAACTTCAGTTGGTCTAAAAAAACAACTGTTTACTTTCTTACTGAGGCTTTATATTGATTGTTAAAATGAAGTTGCCATACCAAAACAGGGACAAGGTAACATCGTTTTCCACATTCCTATTAGAAAACACTTTCTATAGATGTTCCAACCCATTATGGTCCTCTAAAAAGCGTAACACGTGGTTACTATTTATTATTACCTTGCCAACTGCTCCAAGAACAATAGTAGCATCCGAGCAACCATAGACAGTAGCATATCTCACAGGTGCTAAAATGTAAATAGCCGACTCATGGCAATTTAGAACCTGCAATGACCAAACTTATTGCTTACAATTCTTCCAATGAAGTGTTGATAGTCAATATAAAAATTGAATAGCGGAATTATATATTTGAACCAGCAGAGAAGTGGCTGACTCTGGGCTTTTTGGCCACTTCTAAAAAAAAAAAAAAGATGGCAATACCTTTAATGTATAACGCCAATCATAAATTAGTTCCAGAAATCACAATCTATAGTAAAGGCCATCGCACATGCCAACATTAAGCATATCTCTGCTTTATACATAATTTTTCCAAATGCTAGCTCTTAAATCCTCACAAGAACAAAATTTACTTGAATAGATGACTGGCCATAAAATAAACCATAAATTTCTTATGGCTCTAAAACATTCATGGCCAGAGATTCAACCTGAAATCTTCCTCAAATTACAAATTTATCAACTTGAATGAACTTAGGAAAATACATTTGTTAATAATATTAAACTGTTATAACACCCAGCTTTCATTTTATTCAATAACTATCAATACTCTGTTCCGAAATCCATGTCAGCTAGAATACAAGTCACAGCTCTTTCGTGCATATGAACATGACGAAGCAATTAGAATCATAAACCTTAAACTGAACCAGGTTTCATAACTAGTCTGGACCCGAGTATGCACATATCCAGAAAACTGCGTATGAATAAAACCTATGAGCAAACATCAGTCATACCATTATAAACCACAACCAAGTTTTAAGTTCCAAGCCCAAGTCAGTTAAAAGCAGATGCTCATGAATATAAATTTCAATCAAAGTTGACTATATGAGAAAGAAGAATGTGAAATGTTACATAGCCTGCCTAAGATATGAAATACTCAAAGATAACACACCTAGAAGGCCAGCAATTCAGTCGAAGTAAAATACTATGGAAGAAGAAAATCAGGTTAAGAAACAAACCTTAACAGATGAACCTTTAATATCAGATGCATTCTTAGAGTATGATGATTTAGAGATCCCTTCAATGAAACATGGACCTCTAGTACTTGGTGAGGCCTTAACTGGGGCAGTACATGCATCAGTCATAGCAACATCCTGATCAGATACGCTGGCAGGTCCATTTTCCTTAAGTGAAGCCCTTTCAGAAATATTTTCTAAAGAAGAAGCAATATTTTGCAGAAGCCAATCATGAACTTGTGCAGCAGGAACAGGAACAGCTGGCATGTCAGGATCCGAGTTAGCAAAAAAGGGAGATGATTGGCTCAAAGTGTTTCCTTCAGATTCCTTGTCACCGAACTGAATTAGAAACCCAAGGTGCTCAAATCTATCCATGGTTAAAACCTAAAACAACGGGATCAAATAAGCCATAGGACTAAGAACTAACGCTATTGCTAAATGAGGTCTACAATCAAAGACAAGACAGATACTTCTCAAAATAAGTTTTCCTCTACATGCCCTAAACAAATTGCAAGATCCTATATCAAGAAGTTGAGTCAGTTAGAAGAAGGAGCAGAGAAACTGATATTAGGCAATATGGCATGCCCCAAAGAGGGGGTGATATTATATTTAACAGAGCAATAGCCAAGCCTAAGTAAGAAAGAGGTTCCATGCCTTGCTAGTTAGTATAACTCTAGCATTAACCCTTCGTTGTACTTATCAATGGCAGTTATAATATACACATTGATATTATGAAATGTGGGACAATTTAACATCTAAGAATCATTGACACTCCAACAAACAGAGTCGATAATATGCAATAAATTCACAAACCAGAGATTCTTCCCCTTCCCCCTCCACAGGCTCAGCTAAAAGAGACAGAATGTTAGCCAGGTGCTTTTGCAAATATGATAATTGATGCGCCTCCTCATCAGCTTGTGATGGCATAAATCGACGACTGTTGCTACGCACTAGCTGTAAATCATTGAAAATCAGGATAAACTCTTCAACAATATGAATAACCTCTCTTAAAAGCTTCTCAGCAGCTGAACGCTGAAATTAAATAGAACTACGACGGAACACACAGTATCAGATGTCTACTACTAATGGATATCTCAACCCCAAAGTTCGATGGTGCAGTGACTGCAATTATCCAATTAATCAAAATTTATTCATAGATACTAGCCTCATATAATCACAGATAATGGCAGGGCCCGCTAAATAACATGAAATTTTAAAAAAAAATAAAAGAGTCTGAATGTCATTGGAAGAAACTGCAACTAATCAAGTCCCAGCCTTCACAATGGATAGTATTGCAAAGGCCGCCAAGGAAAATAAAAGGGGGACAAGAACATTGCAAAAACCAATTTAAAAAACAAGTTAACTATGCCCAATTTACTTGCTTAATCTCCCTTATGCTCAAATTGTGCCACCGAATCGCAGAGATTAAAATACAGGGAGAAATCACCTGCAACGGTGAGAGAGCGGACAGGTAGCCATCAAAAGCCGAGGTGGAAGGCCAAACATCGGCCACGGCCGCAGAGTCCTTGTGCGTTCTGGGAAGCAGCTTCTTGTAGGATTGAATGTACAAGAACAAAACCAGATCATGGACATCTGCACCGACGGATTCGATTTCTTCGGGCATGGCCCTAACTAAAGGTTCGGACTCAGAGTGTAATACAGAGGCGAGGGTATCGAGGACGAGCCTGGCGCAGTCATTGGAGATCTGAAGAGCGTCAGAGATGGACGCAGAGTTGGCCCGTTGATCAGGGGATAGCTCGAGAAGCTTCTGCTTCAGGGAGATTAGGGTTTGCGTGGGGTCGGAGATAATGAGCTTGGGGATGGGCAAGAGGCCGTGCTCGAAGGGATCGCGCCTCGGATGAATAAAGGTGCTCGGGTCTCTGGCCGACGACGACAATGAAGAGGATGTAGAGGGCTCAATTGCCTCGGTCATCGCTAGATAGAGAAAACAATGTGAATTGAGAGAGAGCGCGAGATAACGAGGATGAGAAAGGTGAAAGTTCTGATCTTCAGCCGATGGGAATTATGGAGACGAAGTGGGTGAGTAGTGAGTGCGGTCAAATGAGGTTAATTGTATGGGGACCCAGTGACGTGGCAGCATCTGATTCGCAGTGTCCCTTATGTTATAAACTATAATGCCCAGCATTGTTCTTCTTCTGCCACGAAATCTCATTTTTCCCGAGAGCCCCGTTCTGCTACTTCTCCCATCTGATATCAAACTACAAAATGCCATGTTTCTATTTTTGAGTTTTGATGGATTTATTTCAATTTAGCTTTTGTTTATTTTCAATTTCGATGCTAATTTAGAAAATATGCTATTTTCGTATATCGTACTTGACCATTTCAAACGATGGTTTAAACCTTCATTTGTTACATAACATGAGCAATACACAGAATTTTAGTAAACGGAAATAAGGATTAAATTGGAAGATAATGTGTTAACTAGGGTGTGCATAAAGCCTACGGCTGGTATGCCCACCAGAGCCTAAGAAAAAAATACCTTGCCCAACCCGATAAATATAAGGCAGGGTTGAGCATCGGGCTATAAAATATAACCCATGCTTTTTTCGGGCTGGGCACCAGGCAGGGAGGTTATGCTGCCCTGCCCATGAGCACCCTTTTTTTTTCTTCCTAGATACTACACTTGGAAAGGAGAATATGATAGTTACTGATGACTAAATGGTCATTTTAGAAATATAATTAGTTAAATACGTAAGTTGCGTCTTTTAATATTTATAACTATATTATTTTTTTTTAATTTTACTAATCATAATATGATTATATTATAAATTATAATTATTTATTTTATTTTTTTTAGATACTTCATCCTTGTCAATATTTAAAAAATTGATATAAAGTTATAATTACAAACTACTTATACTTCAATATTTTTTTTATATGTAATAAATTTTAAGACTTTAATTATTATATTTTTGTTACCTTATTGATACTTCATCCTTGTCAATATTTGAAAAATTGATTTAAAGTTATAATTACAAACTACTTATACTTCAATATTTTTTTTTATATGTAATAAATTTTAAGACTTTAATTATTATCTTTGTGTTACCTTATTTTTAGTTGATTATAGATATTATTTAACTCTTGAAGATATATGAATATGGTATTATTTTAAAAGTTTATAATTCCATATTTTTTTTACAACATGAGCATGGCATCACAATTTAGGCATGCCTAACCCAAAATGGTTAGGATTTTTACTGGGTAGGGCCGGGCATCGGGTTATAAAATATAGTTTATGTCTTTTTTTAACAGGGCACCGAGCAGGAGGATTATTCTGTCCAATCTTACCTATGAATAACCTTAATGTTAACAAAACAATGAGAAGTGTGGTCTAGTTGTGTTTGGTTTCATTTCCTAGAAAAGAAAGTTTACTTGTTCCCTGATATCAGGGGAGTGTGGTCCGTGGACCATGGAAATGATTTTTTTGTGGGCCTTATTGGGCCTAGCTTGATCCATGTGAGTCGAATTAGCCCCCGTGTGACATCTTCCTGGCATCATCACTTGGGTTTGAGCTTCTTCTTTGTTTTCGTTCCATGAAATTACTGAAGTTTTGAATGTGTGTACTATAAATCAATGTTTAAATTTCTGGGTAAGAGATGACCACATTTAATTATATGTTATATGTCATCAATTAGTAAGAAGACCAGGAGGAAGAGAGATATTATGCGAGGAAAATAGCAAAAGGAGAAACCTGGTCATTGGAAATTGAAAAGCGGTGTCCGACCAAATTAGGCAGGGTTTTGCATTGTTAGGGATGTTAAGCCAAATGTGAAAAAGGTTAGTGGAGTTAAAGCAAGGAGGAATGATATGAAAATCACATTAGAGAGTGAAAAAGCAGCCGCTAGCTAGTTACGTTAGATTTGAAGATACGTAATTATTTATATGCTATTGCCTTGCCCTTCGTAATTAATCCCGCTAATTATAAGGTGAACTATTATTGACGTCATTAATTACACGTATTTTATTAGCAAATTTCTGGACCATGGATGGGAACAGACTTTAAAGATATAGCTAGCTCTTTATGTATTTACTATAATGTAAATGTATTTCTATATATATAGAGAGATTTCTATACAACATTAATGGGTGAAAAGAGAAATAAATAATAGAGACTGGATTGGAAGGGGGAGTAGGGAAGAAAAGAGCAAGGGATAGCTAGCAATGGTTGGAATGGGAAGAGGGTTTAGTGTTTGGGAGAAAGAAGAAGAAAGAGACATTATGGAACATTGGATATATTGAGGAAACAAACAGAGTGGGAATTGTCAAGCTTTTGGGAAAAGCTGCCAACAAACAAACCATTTACTATATTTGGTCCCTGAGATGGGTGGCTCCGTGGCCCCCACTTTAAGACTTCCCCTGTGGTTAAGCATCTCCCATATCACTTCTCTTTTCTCCATCCCGGTGCCCTTCTCTTTTTTCCTCATATATTACATCATGAGACTTTATTATTTTTCTAAATATCTCACATGCATCTCATACTATTCAAACGCAAATTGAATTTGAACTCTCTCTTTTTTTTTTCCTTCTATAAAACCCTATAATATATGTCTATATGTGGGAGTTGTGGATCATTATTAGCTTTTGACACGCAATATATTATTGCTGGTATTTTTCAGGAAGATTAATTGGCTCTTAATTTAAGGAGCTGGCACCCACTTGTGATAAATATCCGAAAGCTATTAATAATTTGCACCAATGCAAATCTATAGGTCTTACTTGCTGCCAACAAGTTTGGCTACGTTAGGGTATATTCTTGTCCTTTGGCCTGCTCCATATCTTAAAATATGTAACCATTATGGACAGCTTGATAGCTTATGTACTGACTTGTGTGGTGATCGTTGACCTGCTTCATTCAAAATGAACAAACACCACCAATTCCCGCATGAGAGATACACGCCCCCGGTTCGCATTATTATTAATTGATAAGCCAGTGATTTGTACGATTCTGTTAAGTGAGAAAGTTCCGTGTCTTTCTTTTTTCCAATAAAGCATCGTAGAGAGGAAGTGTTGATAGTAATATGCCTTTCTATTATTTTTTTTATAGAATTGTGGCTATATCATCTAACCGATAATTAGAGATTAATCATCCATATATATAGAGATTATTAAAATAAGTTATACCTCTATCAACAAAATATTTTTTAAGCACACGTCGTAATTCGAAATCAAAACAATCATATTTAATTTAAGAATCAAGTCATTTATTTACTTGTTAAACTTTGTTGGTATCTGGCTTTCTATTTTGATAACTCACCAGTGTGAAGCGTATGATCTCAGTTAGTATCTTGCTCACAGTACATACATGATCAGAACTTCCTATGATGCTTTATTAGTTAATGATGAGAACGGTTTAAGACTAGTGCAAGAAAATTATGAGAATTACCATTGGATTATTAATCAACGAAATGCCCTACTACGTATATACCCCCTTTTCTTGGAACTAGTCTATCGATTTAATGATCCATGTTTCTAATCAATGAAATAAACCGATAAGGATTACACACTTTGATATAGTTGACCTGAGTTTTTATTTGTTAATTTAAATTAGACAGAATTATTAATTGATGATGGGTTGCATCAACGGCAGGGGCCAACGATAGAGAATCGATACTTATACCTTTGAGCGCAAGTAAGGTGGATACATATTGAATATTTGATCATAGGCATATATATATATACCGAGTCAATATGAGGGGGAAGTAGTTATATGAGCAGATATTCAATAAGAACTTGCATCTATAAATTAAACAACCGACATATCAACGTCTAATCATAAATTATAAGAGTACATGGTTTGGACTAAGTTTTAGTTTATTCAAATTGTTCTTCACGTAGCAGCATATATATGGTCGAGTCGAAGTCTACACACACACACACACATAAAAGGTTAATAGCATCTTATTGTTGGAAGGTAGAAACACAGACAAACGCAATGCGAAGTCCATATACCTTTCAATTCCTTGAGAATAATCATTTGTGAGTAGACATTATTTTATGTTTCTTTAACCAGTTATTAAATAATGATCCTATTTTGCACATAGTTTTTCTTTCGGTGTCCCGATTTTGCACATATTTTATTTCTATAGCTACGCTCGATTACAAAAGCAGCATACGGAACTCTTGCTATCTTGAATCTTACTGAGAAAGAAGAGATTTTATTTTATTTCTAGCATCACTTTCAATTTAAAGGGGTAAGGGGGACAAACTTATTAAGCAAAAAGTTCCAATTTTTGTATTTTTTTACGTGTCAATGAGTTTGGATCCAAGCGTAATGGTTTTTTTTTTTATGTAAATCTCTAATCCTTAGATTGAGATGATGGATGAGATTGGGTGACCTAATTTATCTTCAACGAATATAATATTCCTATAGAGAAGAAAGAATCCCAACTGCTAATTATTAAATCTGTAAAACAAGCTCAGCAAACTTAATTAATACTGAAGGAGATATAAACAACTAAATTTATACAAGAGTGTTTGACTAACTCCGCAGAGATAAATAATAATAAAAATAAGAATTGCGATGGCGAAGTGTGAATTATATATAAAAAAAAACGTTACACACACTAAAATCGAGCCAAAATAATATATTAAAAAACCACTAATGCCCCTATTATTTTAAAGTTTTTAAGATGTAATGTCAAAATCACATGCATGTATATATACACTCTTAAGGCCTGGTCAAATAAAAAAGCTCTTCGATTCACTGAGTTTCTTCATCAGTATTTAACGTTTATTATAGCAATAGTTATACCAATTTCGTTGTATAAATTTATCTGTTTAACAGGCAGCAATTTAAAACAACCCTTTGGCCTTTTCTTATCGGCCAAGGGAACTTTGAATAATAATAGCCAGTGTGTGTGTGTGTGTGTGTGTGTGTGTGTGTGTTTTCTCTCTTCAATTGAGGGTTTCTATTTCACCATAAACGATAATGGGAAAAATGTGAATATTAATTTTGGGTTTTGTTGATTTGGCAAGCCTGTCACTTTTAATTAGGCGATGAAGAAGTTGGGGAAGTCCTTGCTCTAAAGTCGAATTACCTTAAAATTAAAGGGCCAATTTCATATTATTATTTTCACTTTTTAATGCTCTATTGATATAATTAAGAATAATTTTGTCTAACACCTGCGTGAATTGGTTATTCTCCTCCTTCTCTCAATGTGTTGTTGCAAACTTTCAAAAGGAACTCGGTTGTTCTTTTACTCGGGAAAGCGCGCGCGCGCGCGCGCGTTAATTAATATACACAGTTGAATTCATCGGATTGATATAATGACGCTGCAGTTAACTAATACGATATTGCTCACTAATCACGCATTAATCAACAAACGAGTTTATTGTTTAGCAATCAAATATGAAGCGACAAATTTCTCACCGAAAAACAAAAACATCGTACACTACGATCTTCATGAAAGTGTAAAAGTTATAATTGGAACTGTTTATTACGAAATTTTTGCGGGTAATTGTAGGTGGAAAAGACAAAGATGGGGTTGGTGAAGTAACATGCATAGAGCACATTAGTCAGGATAATTTACTTAAATCTTAAATAAATTTCAAGTTGACATGATTATATATCGCTATATATTATGATGAAGCTAGGTCACTATATATATATATATATTCAACTTCACGAGATATCTCTTCCGTTGGATGTGTAGACTTTCTTAAACATGTCATTTTCTTATCACTTATGAGAAAAATAATGTTATTAATTGTTAGTGGTTAAGCTTGTATTCATATGTTTTTCTGGAGAAAAAAAGGCCTGCATTATTCATCATAAGGTACCGATCGACTCTGAGATAAAGTCGCGAGTAAGATGATACAAAAAGAGAATAAGACAATGGTGAGAAAGAAACTGAGGACAGATATCAGAGAAATTTGGCGGGCTGGCCAAGAAAAATTAATTGACGGGGCAGATCAAGTTAAGATTAATTTCAACCATATACGTGAAGTAAGACCTAGAAAAGTTTCTCATGATAGCAAAATTTTGAAAATGGAATTAATCGAATGATTTATATATATATATTCTCGATCGATCACATGAACACTTGCAAGAAGCTCCGGTAGCAACGTTCAATTTCGATCAATCATAGGTGCGATATGAAATAGTAAAACCCCTAAAAATTAATAATGGCAAGTGAGAGTAAAGTAATTACTATTAAGGAATCGACAAGTTAATTGTTGTGTTTTAATTTTTGACTCGAGCAATTAACGAAGCTATATATATTTGGTAAAACTCTCAACTTTGAATATTAATTATTACTCCTCGTCCTTAATATATGACATATTTAACTAAAATAATTTGATTATAAAATTAATTAATATAATATTTTTTTTTAAAATACCCTAATCATCTTTCTTAAGTCATTTATTCTTCTCTTTCTTAATTAGTATTGAGGGAGTATAATAGAAGTGATATAGGTTAATAAATATAAAAAATAATTATTATATTTATGACTAAAATTAAATATTAAATTATGTCATATATTATAACTATATGATCGTTTTTAAAAGTTTATATTAGTTAGCTACATTTTTCTTTGTTACTCCCATATCCTCTGAACCAAAAACACATAACCAAGCTGTTAATTAAGCGTGCATCCTGTTTGGAGACAAGATATAGCTAACGAAATCAAAGCTTCGGAGCAAAACAACAATTTGGTTCCTGCTGAATTACCTACAGGTAAACAAGAATTAACAACAGAATCAGGTGAATTATATTTCAGCAACTCACTAGAATTATAGTAAGCATTACGACTTAGATAGTGTTTACAGAAGAGTTTATATATTATTCATTAATATTAGGGCAAACTTTAAGCATGCGCTCTTATATGGGCAACATTAGAATTAATTATTTAAAGAACACTTTTTTGTGTGTGTAACAAACAACCATATGCCTTTGAGATAGGGTAGGGTTGATTAGAGACACCTTGCAGGATTAAGCATCTTTAATTATATATATGTATATATTAAAAAGAAAAAAAAAATTATTTGTTCAACTGCACTCCCATCAAAAAGGCAAATGATAAAAAAACATATTTGGAGTGGTTGAACTCTGGCCATTAAAATATGGCAAAAAACCAAGCCGCGATGGGGATGGCAGTGGACCCTACATCCTTTCAACGGAGTTTTCAGGTCAGCTGATCACAGCCGTCAGATCATCGTATGTAAAATTTAAGGGGCCCACACCCAACATCAACGTGACACGTGGACGGTTGCATTGTGCATGCATATGCTGCGTTGACAGCTATTGGGAATTGTTTAAGGTTTGATGTGTCCGCACCAAATATTAAGTAACGGCTCTTAATAATAAAATCTAATATCATTTATTTTATATATACGCGACAAAAATTCTATGTTTATTAAACAATGTATATGAATGGTGAGAGATGAACACAATTGTGCCGGATGATCTGGACACGTGTCTTTGTTGGTTGTATGCACTACACCTCTTGTTTTCTTTTTTTCAAATTCCCGGATCGAAATATCGATAATTAATTGTGAATTGCTAGGAACAAATTAAGTTACAGTAAATTAATTATTTATACTCCAGGAAATAAATTTTAACAGATACTATTTTGTTGAACGTATTATTTCATAAAATTGAATTTATTTACGATCATGTGATATATATTGACATATAGAGCACATTTCGCAAACCTTACACGTTATCTTCAGGACTATGATGATAGTCCAGTATTAATTACTCTAATCCATAAAGCGATAATTTTTTAAAATTTTTTAATTGTTTTAAATAATGGGGACTCTTATTAATTATTCAAAACAGAAATAAATTTAATATCTGACGATATGCATTTTGAAGTGATTAGAGATAGGCGTGCGGGAAACACATATATGGGACCTGGTTCAAACTAGATTGTTTGGGGTAAATGAAAAACGTATGGCATAATAATTTCAAGAGGGTATTGACTTTTGTGAGGTATCATTTTTTTTTATAATGACTTTGGAAGTGATATGTAATTTAACATTAATTAATAATGAATGCTCCCCATTTGCCAAAAACGATACTTGATGACATTTACATGGCAAATGATGGCTCCCGTCAATGTTACATATTCGCCTTAATTAATTAATTAATTAATTAATTAATTAAACCATGTTAAATTTATTTCCACATCTTTCAGCTAAGACAATTAGCATATAATAATTTTAAAATGTTTATTTACTGTATTTCTTTATTGCCGTATCCATGTTCTTGCTCGGAAGCTGGGACACTTGAAGTATTAGGGGCAACCGACGTAACGCCATTTTCACGCATGGAGGGAATAACCTGAATTCGTAACCTTCGAGCCTTCAATTTTGTTTATTTATCAGAGATTTTTCTTTAATATATATTTGTTTATGATTAATTAATATATTTCAAAAATTCAATTTTATTCAAGTTGGGAATAATGCTTAAATAGAAAGTATATTTTCAACCATCCATTACGCCGAGGTAACTTACGTCGGCAAGCTATCCGTAAGACCCTTGTTATTTTATACATATTCTAAGGTCTTGAAAACGAGTTACAGTGTTATCCTTAAAAAAAAATAAAGAAGAAAACTGAAACGGAAAACGATCTGCAAGATTCAACTTGTAATAACATCATTTTAACAATTAAAAAATTATTTTATACGCACGGGAGTTAAATTTAATATCTGATCTCCTTCCAACCCATAAAGGGGTGAACACGCTATATAACTCTCCAAAGTTGACAAGGGATTTCAAAAAATAAATAAATAGATTCCGGAAGAAATGGGTTTTTAATAATTAAATAATACTATAGCATTCTCATTCGTTTTTTTGAAAAGGAAAAGGAGAGAGATGAAAACAAAAAGTGGGCAAGTAATGATCCAAGAGAGAAAAGAGGGGGAGTGATCTACGTGTAAGTTTGCATGAAAATGTCAATAGTAAAAGTCGAAGAAAGAGAAAGACTTTTCGGTTACTTGGTCCAATTAAAAAAAAGAGAAGGGTAGACAAGGAAGACATGGCTTGTATTCATTGCATTTCTGTGTAAAGTGTTTTTTTTTTCTCTCTAAATGATCAAAGGCCGTTCCTCTTTACCCTTCCCTGCGTTTTCTAGAGCGAGAGAAGGGGCAGAGAAGAACCGCTTTATCTGAAACCTGCGTGGTTGGCAGAGATGAGAGAGAAGGGAGAGGTATGAAAGGAAAAAGAAGCTTTGTCTTTTGTACCCCTTAATTTGCATTTAATTCAATTCTATTCAAGGATTCATCCCTTCTCTCTCTTCGACTATAACCGACCCTCTCTCTCTCTCTTGGTGGACAAAGGAGAAATGATTTTATGTGGAAGAAACAGAAGGCGGTTTCGCCATTAATGGGTTTTTGGAGAGCTAGCACGCAAAAGACAAAGCTTCTAGGCACTTCCAAGTCTCGCCATGGCTTACAGTAGTAGTGGTGGTGGGAACAAGACCAACAACGCCGAAATGGAACCACTCCCACTCCCACCACCTCCACTTCATCATCGCCATCCTCATCAAATTCATCAAGACCACCACCGAATCTCTTTCGCAATGATGCAATCTTCTTCCTCCTCTTCCATCCCCGCCAATTTCCTGTGAGCTCTTTCATCACCCTACCTACTTCGCATCTCTCCCCTCCTTTTTTCTCTTCTCCTTTTCTTTCTAATTATATCGTATTGTGTGTGTTGGCGTCAGCAGAAGCAAGGATTCCGGAGCTTACGAATTAGGTGACTTGGATCAAGCTCTTCTTCTGTATCTCGACGGACAAGCCGAGCCTTCCTCCATGAATGTTCAAGATCAAAGACGTGAGCTTCTCTCTCCCCCCCCTCACTCGTACTAATTTCCTTGGGTTTTATTACGGGAATATGCTTTTTGGTTTCTGATCGGAGATGATCGGAGAGAGATGGGCCGTTCGATTCACATGGAAAGCATGTTCGTCAAATTCATATCTGCAGCCGCAGTACTTGCTTTGACCCGATCTTTGCAGGGAGGGAGAAAAAGGGGAAAACAAGAAGAAAAACCCGGCTCTCTCTTAAATTTCTCTCTCTCTCTCTCCCCCTTGTTATTGAATTTACTTGGTTTCTAGTTTTGTTGCCTGGAGGTGTAAGATCATGACATGTAAAAACGGGGTGTCATGATTATTTCCTTGCAAATTCCACATGTACTGAAAAGAGTACGATCGAATAGGGTATGGTTGCCCTCTGGCTTTACTTGCCCTACTTTCTTCTTCTTTTTTTCTTTCTGTTTGGGGACGGCAAAGCTGAGAGAGCTCCAATTCATGACCATTCCCCAGATTTTGCTTTCTTACCTTCACACCTCCCTTGTTGCCTTCCCTTTTTGCTTCTCACTCAACCTCCTCTTTTCCTCCTCCCATCATAAACACCTTTTCCTATATATATATATAACTCTCTTCTATGTCTATATATATGAATATTGATAATTTGATGTGTTTGAATTTTGTCGACTCATCAGCAGACAACTCATCATCGTCAGGAATGAGGCCTCCCACTCTCAACATTTTCCCGTCTCGGCCTATGCACGTAGACCCGCGTTCATCGTCCAAGGTATAGTCAACTTTTACTAATCATTCCGATTATTTGATTCCTCACTTGCTTCTTTAGTTTATTGTGGAAGACATTCATATGTTATGGTGGGCTCTTGTTTGTATTCGGTAATTGGTACGTAGGCTGGCATGGAACTAGTTTCTCCTCAATCCAGTGGTTCCAAGAGACCATCGGAGCCGTCCATGAAGTTGTCAAACTCGCAAAACGAAACCGCCGCCGCCCCTAGTCAATCAGCCAAAGCTGTCAAGGTGACTTACATCACATATAGTGTACACATATATAAATTAAAATCATCAAATGAATAGAGAACGAACAAGAATCAGAGTTCGGTAGCATCTTTGAAACCCGAGATTCTCTCCGCTTAATTATAGGATGTATATATATTTATCATATTCACGACTATTCACCACCGCTATGCATGTGCTTTGTGTATAGATGTTGCAGCGAGGGAGCACTCGCAAGGGCCCAACCTCAAGTTCTGAACAGGAAGGGCCTAAGACACCTGATCCTAAGGTTCCTCCTCTTTCTTTTCTCTTCCCCCTAGCTAGCTAATTCTCTCTTTCCGAAATATTTAATTAATGTCGTTGAATGTGTACTTTTGAAAAAAATTTGTGCACAGACACTCAGAAGACTAGCTCAGAATAGAGAGGCAGCTAGGAAAAGCAGGCTTAGGAAAAAGGTGAGCCCCCCGAGCAAAATCATAATCTCATCTCAGTAGTGTTTCGCCCATTTTAGGCAAGACCTTTCAAAAGTTACCTAGGGTACACCCATTAATTATTAATATATTGCTTTTGTGTTTTAATTGATCATCATAATTTTGTTTTTGGGGATACAGGCGTATGTTCAACAGCTAGAGTCAAGTAGGATCAGACTGAGTCAGCTGGAACAAGAGTTGCAGCGTGCTAGAGCTCAAGTAAGGAAACTTTTGACGGAGGGCAACCACTTAAAGCTATAAATGGAAACCACAATGACTGATAAATTAAGCTGTTAAATAAAGATGAAACAAGAGGATCACTGACAAGTAACGGGGGTTTTATTTTTAGGGCATATTCTTTGGAGGAGGATCGGGTGCAGTCTTGGGAGGAGAGCAGGGCCTTCCTGTCGCCATGAGCACCATTAGCTCAGGTCTTCTTCCACGCGACGACGATATATTACTTAGAACCCTTTTTTGTTGTGCGCGTGTGTGTGTATGAAATATAATAAATAAAATAAGTTGGAAAATAATTATTTAATAAGAATGAAAATGGACAGATGCTGCAATGTTCGACGTGGAATACGGGAGATGGGTGGAGGAGCACCACCGGCTAGTTTGCGAGCTGAGAGCGGTGGTTCAAGAGCACCTGCCGGAGAACGAGCTGAGGCTATTTGTGGACAACTGCCTCGCTCATTATGACCAAGTTATGAACCTCAAGAGCATCATAGCTAAAACTGACGTCTTCCACCTTGTCTCCGGCATGTGGAAGACTCCCGCCGAGCGTTGCTTCATGTGGATCGGCGGATTCAGGCCCTCTGAACTCATTAAGGTACGTACTTACTCGCTCCTTTATTTATCAGCTTATTACAGGGACGAAACGAAACAACTAGACAACTATTCAGGCTTACAATAATTTTCATTCTTAAAATATAAAAATATTCAATTATTGACTAGAGGCATCAATCAGAATGATGGTGGTTTCCGGGAACGGGTTGAGTTAGGCTTCATTCCCATGAAGCCATTGCTTTCACTCCAATTCCTGCTTGTTGGAATTGAAACGGAAATTTAGAGGGCACAAACAGAGAGTGGCACGGGTCTTTATCTCTCTGTCTTCTTTCGCGGTCCTTGTCCATGGCAATAAAGTTGTCGTCGTTCACCCTTTTCTTCCTTTATGTCTTAGTTAATCAATAAAACAACTACGTTTCTCAACCTGCAATTATTCCTTATGTTTGAAGCACGTGTTAATCAATCAATGTGTTGTTGGTGTTGTAGATAATTCTAAATCAAATAGAGCCGCTGACGGAGCAACAAATACTTGGGATCTGTGGGTTGCAACAATCCACACAAGAGGCAGAAGATGCTCTCTCGCAAGGTCTCGAAGCTCTGAATCAATCTCTCTCGGAAACCATAACGTCAGACTCGTTGAGCTCTACCCCTAATATGGCCAACTACATGGGACAAATGGCGCTGGCCATGAATAAGCTCTCCACCCTCGAAGGTTTCGTCCGACAGGTACGTCGTAAAAACCTCATTAACCACGAATGCATGTTGAATCTGGTACGATATATATATATATTTGTTGCATCTAATGCGTGCATGGTGTTAATTATAATCTGAGCTGATTAGTGTGGTCCCCACATGAGGATTGAATATGATAAAACTTTTCCATAACTGAACTCGTGATGGGGTCGAGTAACAACAATAATCTGTTGCTCTTTGGGTTAGGATACCTACCCACTCGATCTCATCGACTACTCCTTCCATGCATGCCTCACTCTTTAGTTAGTTAGACGGTTTCTATATATAGATTATTAATATTAATACACCAGAATGATAATGTAAGGTGCCCCATTAATTCAAGGCATTGGGTGTAAATAAATGGTAGCATAACTAATTATAGTTTCCATTTATATAGAACCGTAGTTTCGTTTATGTTATGTTAATTTTCCCATACGAACATGCCCACTGAATCTTAAATCTTAAAATACTTAATAGTAAACTAATTATACATAAACAAGGCAGGTGTTTTTTGAGAATGTAAACGTGACACGAAGGCAAATTCGTATCTGTGGTCCCTCACTGAAATAATCCTTGTCCAGAGATACACAATGAGGCCCATATCTAGATGATGTCATGATCGTAACCGTTTGACTCGAAGACGTTTCATAACCTTCCCCATAACGCCCTCTGTTGAATATTTCCTCAAACTACAAAACCCTCATATCCCAATGTTCACAAGTTAGTAAATATTCCTTCTACGACCAGTGAGAATCCCCATGTTCATGAATAATTGAGGATCTCGAATTCCGATATGCGAGTTAATTATCCTGAATATCAATATAAAACGGTTACTAAGCTACTGTATTTATAAACTATGGATAGTCAAACATAAAACCCACCTTTTAGTTCTTTCGAATAGAAAGGGATGATCTTGATATTCATGGGTTAGTGAGAATGCTTTCCCACGTGAAAAGATCATTTCTTTTTTGGTGCAGGAGAGGATTCAAACTTCTATCCTTGTGTCTCGACTTAATTTTTTTTTTCATCTAAGAAAAGGAAATTAATTTGGGGCCTTAGAGGAGTGAGATGGATCACGGATATGAGTAAAAATTCAAACCAACCCCTGAGTGAAATTCAAACAGCTGTGTAGAAGTAGAATGTGACTTTAGTATATATGCAGCTGTCAATTAATGCATGAATGATCTTACTGGCTAATTAATTGTGTGCTCCGAATTAATTAGTTTAATTAATTGAATTTGTTCCGTCCAGATTTCATTCATACCGTATATGCCGTCTGGTGTTTACCAAACTTAAGATGGGACATTTAAGATTAGTCTATGTCAATTAATGTGAACACGTGTGTTTTAATTTTAATTCTAAGATATATCCTATAGAATTATTGATGCCCCCCCCCCCCCATATCCCAAGTACAAGCAAAAGGAGAAAAAGGGTCCAAAAAGCTGAGCATGGGGTTGACAACAGATATCAAATGTCATAATTTTCCATGTAGAAACATCTCTGGGTCATTAGGTTGGTTCACCAACTATTTGTCTCTATGGATGAATGAATGAAAGTGAATAATTAAAAGTCACCGAAGAACATAAACACCCTCTTGAATCTTTTTCTAACCTTAACCAATCAATAATATATACAGGCATTCAAACTAGCTAGAGGAATCCATAATCGTAATGATTAAGAGCTTTATTAGCACAACTAAGCCACCCTTCCTAATCCAGAGGACCATGTACATGTGTGCATGCACTAGTCGTAATTTGACCAATATGCAGAATTTGCATTACGAGACAAAAAAATTGAATTGAGCTAGCCCCTCTTTCGGTAGCTGTAGGTTCAAAAGGATGATGATTGTATTGCTGTTGTCATTTATCTGGGTATACAAAAAACCAAATGGTTGAAAATATAATGTCTTGATGTTGAAAAATGATCATCGGAAGAAAATGTGACCAATTTTGTGTTGACTATAGAAACGTGCCTCTAGTAATCAAGAGTTGTCGGCCTTTTTTATTATTTGTTTGAAAAGCTGGAAAGAGAATATACATTCACTGTACTTCGGCTCCTAACCTAATATAATTTACAAAATTCTATTGGTTGGTTGCTGACAATATGCCATGTATAATCATTTTCAAAATTAAAGCAACACGTACGCATGAGGTTGATGACTTGATGTTGTATTTTATATTTTATATTATCATTCTGACGAGGGACCGATAAATTGTGATTATATATATTGAAAATAAAAAATGGAATGAAAAAACTTACAGGCGGATAGTCTTCGGCACCAAACGATACACCGTCTGCACCAGATCCTAACGACGCGTCAGGCGGCGAGGTGTTTGCTGGCCATGGCGGAGTACTCTTATCGTCTGAGAGCCCTCAGCTCTCTGTGGGTGGCTCGCCCTCGGCAGGAATAACTCAGTGGCGGCTTCTGGAATTAATCAAGCATCTTCATCAGTCAGAATTATATCTATAATATAATATATACATAGCCATGACTAGTAGTTACGTTGTAGCTTCTTCATTTTCTCCTCAATAATATAAATTGAATCAGTGTTATCTAATCTCTGTGCTGTGCTGCTAGCTATGTTTAATTTGTTGTCTCTTACCAGAACTGTAAAGATATAGACAGATAGTTAATATAGACTTAAATGTATGTTGACTCGTTGACCTACCTCTCTCCGGGTCTGTGATCTTGATGTTTCGCCGGAACACGGTTACACGAATGGATTGCGGCCATTTCTGACTGAGAAAAAGGAGTGAGAAGAGAGAATGAATGTAAGAGAGTGAGATGAAGGAACCAAAATTGATGAACATTGATCGAGACTTTATTTAACATAAGGTCCCATAGTTTTAATTTATTTCTTGGTCTTCTTTTCTCGTGTTTTAAATTGCTTGGTGGTCCCTTCTCTTGAGGTTGGCAGAAGACGGTCAATTTAATTATCTTTGTCAGAAGCCAAGTTAAAAGTAATTCACGCACATATCTTAGTTACTGTATTACGATTCATTGGGATCTTTGTCTCTTCCGAACACTTTAAGACATCGTATGAGTGATTTTAGAAAGAAAAGAGGTGAGGGAATGAATTTTGATCCCTCTCTTTTTTTGAATTTCTTAATTTTAGGAGGGAGGATTTTTTTTTTAATTTTCCCTCCTCTCTATTAAAAAAATTTAGAGGGAAAGAGTAATATTTTTATTTTGTTCTATTAATATACCTATATTTTTTTTAATATCCTAACATTACTTATGTATTATATTTTATTAAAATATTATATAAAATAATATAAAGATAAATTTGTCTATATATAAATATTTTTTCTCCCATTTTTTTAACCAAATAAAGTAATATTAAAATATCTCTCTTCTTCTCCCTTAATATTAATCTAAATAAGGTAATAATAAAATTTCTCGTCTTCTTTTCTTCTTCTTTTTTTTCATTAAAATCCTTCATTTCTTTTCCCTCTCATTGAGCCAAACACACCTAAACACACCTTAAGCGTTCCCTCCTTACCTTAACTGTTCCCAAGCAACTCTTCTCTCTTATCGGTTCATCAACATAATAGTCATTCTGACTAATTAAATGATTTTGTGCTATTTATTTGACCTGTAATTTAATTAAGGGGTAGGGGAATATGATGATGTTTGAAGGAAAGTTATAGGTACTGTGCTAAACTAGGGCTTTCAAGGACATGAGAGGCTGAGATAATTTTTGTTTTGTACAAACATTTTTTAGAAAGGGATTGGGCTCACCTACGATCCAAGAGTAGGGTAAAGTCTCCTTTATTCTTAGGCGATAATAATGTTGGACAGGGCGAACCGTCTATTACCTTTAAGCGTAAACCTAAGCATCTAAGAGTTAGGATACCTCCTCAAATACCGTAACTAAAATCATAATAAAATAGTATTCCCCAGAGATCAAATAAACTCTAAATAGTCATATGTCTCACACTCGCAGATAAATTAATTGAATTCTTGGGGAAGCAGTAATAAGACTTATTCTTTATGGGCTATCTTCAATAATGGCCCAATCACTGTAGTACATATGAAGGCGGGGTAAATTTGAAGCCCATTCGGTAGAGTCCAGCCTGTGAGTTCCAGAATATACACGATCTAGATTATTTCAAATTTCAAAAGGTATTGGTGCAAGTGTAAGGGGTTTTAGCTATTAAGCATGAGTTTGAGTTCGTGTGAACATGGAAAGTATTTTTAAATTAGGTTCAACAATATTTAAATATAATTTATTCAAATAATTATATAAAAGAAAATTTTCAGAATATTTGCGGTATCATTTTTTTGGAGTAAATTAAGTTCTCATCTATTTTACTTTGTTTTAGAGACTACTATAGTTACAAATATAAAAACTCATCAGACCTGTGGAAAGATTTTCATGCTGCTGTGTTATCTCGTTATTCACAAAGAAAAAAAAAACCTCATTTTCATTTTAAAAAAATTCTGTAAACATTCTATTATCTAAAATTAAATGTTACACAAACTTCTCAAATATTTTTTGTTTGTCCGTGATGGATTTATCTTCTTTCAAAATTATCCCCATTTTGGTTTGATCCATTTCCCTTCAATTCAAAAAGAAATAGCAAGTTCATAACACAGATTCATCATACAAAAATTTAGCGCTGCTGAGTCATTCTCAGCCATCATGTTCAGAATGCCTCAGTGCCAAATAACACGAAGAATAACAAATCCAATGACTAGGAAAACAGAAGAAAGAAGACAATTGTTGAGTCTTAAAGCATAGTATCAGCACGAGAAGGCAATCTCCTGAAGAAATTGCTCGGAGCAGTCGGCAGTTTGCTTCGGAACCTGGGGTGGCGAAGCCAGTAAACTCCGGCAAGAGCAGCGATCATCCTGAAAGGTGTTATGTACAGAGCCACAGCAGCAACCAAACAGAACATCACAAACAAACAAGTTGCTCTCGGATCTCTCCAATTCAGCAGCGCATGCAATCTCTCACCTTGCGTTGCAATATCTCCGACCACCGTCTGTATTCTCCCCGCCACACTCCTCAGCCTATCATATCTCATCTTCACCACATCCTGAGCCTTAGAAGTTGGAAATGTATCAAACTCTTCATCTAGTTCATCAGGTTGCGCCGCTTCTGCCCATGAAAGCTTCGTATCCATGTGAGGGGGATGTCTCGGCCTGAATCGGAAGTTCCATATTCCGATCACAAACATGTACAGAAAAACAGTGGGTAGGATCAGTTCAGGGTAGCTGATTAGTATGAAGAACAAGATGTGTACTAGAATTGAAGTCATCGGGTTCTTCCATTTCTTAACTTCTTCAAGCCACTTGCTCATAGCTAATGCACCTGAAAACACTGATACAACTCTGAAGAAATTAGCTTTGCTTCTTCTTAAACTCCACATGTGAGAGTCCACGTCAAGCATGTATTCTACAACCTCTTTCCTTAGGGGTGGCTCTGCTCTCCCAAGTCTTACTGCAACAATGTTCATGGCCTGGAATCTCAAACTGTCTAATTGATTCACAGTGAACGGATGCTGATAATGCATTTTGGGCAGCAATGGTTGCCCATAAAGGTAAAGTATGTGAGCTAAGGAAAGACAAGTGAATCTAACAGCTAATTGAAGCTCACCAGTCTTCTTCAAACCAGAAGGACGTAGAACAAGCAAAGGGTAAGAATTAGTGTATATCCTATCCATGACGAGTGTTGATAAGCGAATTCTTATCTTCCCTATTTTGGAATCAACTTTAGCTCCACTTCCTGATAATGGCTTCTCATTCCCTCCCAAATGGCAGTTGTCAAAAACTCCCAATGTTACTACTGTGCAAGGATCGTATACTTCCCACATGTATTGCTCATTCCATTTGGGGTTTGAGCTATCAGTGATGGTTCTTGTTCTGACCCATTTTTGTCCGTACTTGGCAACACAATAAGCATCTGTTGTTGATTTTCCATCTTTTGTCTTCATAGGTTGGAGCCCTTGAGCGCTCAATATTCCTACTTCCAGAATTCCAACTGGTTGCTTCCATAGCTGTCTCGCGGTTGGTTTTGTATCACTTATGTATAACGTGGATTCATCCAAAACATGGTAGCCACCTTCGAGACATACTCTGAGGTGAATCCTCGTAGAGAATTTGAGTTCATGTCTCTTGTCTCCCTCCAAGGCACCAAACCCAAAGCTTTCTAGATTGAACCAGCGAGAATGCACTGGACGATGATCCAAACGCTTGTCGAATTTATTAAGTGGGATGCTTATTCTGCCTACAATCTCATCTTTTGAAGATCCTATTTTGTTTTCCACAGTTAGAACCAGTTGTTCTTCAAACGGCTCTGCTGCTACAAACAAGAGATCCTCGTTCCAGAGTGGATTAGGTGTTTTTGTAGGACACACCTTAGTCTTGAGCACTTGATTTCCAACTTGAGCCTTCACAAACGCTTGGGGTGGTTGGCTTTTATCGTTTGGTTCTACATCTTGAGCTTCAATCACATTTACTCTGACATACCACAGCTTTGGCGAAACATAAACCTTGGATCGAATTGTATAAACTCCTTCTCCTTGGACTGAAGCAGCATCTGAATGCCATGCATCAGGAAATGCTTCATCAGCTTGTGTTCCCATCCAAACGGCGAGCATCACTTCTCCTTTCACCTTTTTCTCTCCTCTTCTGTCTTCTAATCTATACCACTGAGGAGCCAGAGGGCTATCTGGGGGGACTCTGGTAGGAACTTCATGCATGTCAAATTCGACTTTTCCTATGTACTCGTCTCTGGACACCATCTCTTTGTCTCTGACAAACACTTCAACTACTGAAGATTGTATCTTTTCCTTGGAGAATGCAAAAACCTGTTTCCACTCGGGGTTGCTCTTCTTCTCGAAGTGTCTTGTTTTGCCCTTGTAGTTGCCAACCTTGACTTCTACGTAAGGGTCACAATTTCCTGTCACAGGATTTGGGGGCAAGTCTTTGGCTTTCGCAACTCGGACATAGAGATAGAACATCTGTTCAACCAGGTCGTAAGTGCTGGTGGCCCTGTCGCTTGCCATCCACCCACTTCCTCCACGTTGTCCACCATGCGGCCATTTTTCTCCCAGCTCAGGTTTTGTGTCCTTCAGCTTGTAATCGTCTTGTTCTTTTGGCTTTGAATCAGCTTGGGAACCCATTGCGTTTGGAAACGTCGACTTTCAAAATTTTCTGGTTTATGCGAAAACTCTGGTCACTAGTGTCCTCTGCTAAAATCAACTTTCATTCATTCTCCAATGTTGTTGCTATTATGCATCAGAGGGAGGAACTCAGAGCAAAACACTAGAGGACTCTGGAAAATGGAGATATGAAGTTTAAACTCTCTCTCGGGGTTTGAGACCATGAAATGAAGATATGAAAGGAAGTTTAATGCACAAGTTGAAATATGCGAAGGTTCTTATACCTTTATTCCTCACTTATCTGTATTAAACTGCTCATCTTTTTCTCTCCCACTGAACCTGCGGCTGCCATGTTTCTTTTCTTTCCGTGTCATGATCTTGGTGTTTTTGACAGTTATTAGTGACATTTTTTTGGGTAAAGTATGAAGTCTCTTTTGGGGCCTACTTTTTTATAGATGCCTCATAAGCTGTCCCAATTTGCATTCATATAAAACACAAAAATTATGTTGACATGAAGATGCTAGACAAACTAAAGAGGGACTAACAAAGATGTTGAAGAAATATTGCGCTAGAGAAACAATGCTCTTGAATCTCTCTGCTTCATCTAAACGCAGTGAGTGATTCAAGAAAAGCCACCGATTGAAATTTCGAAGTGTCAAAAGATATAGCAGATACCCCACTTGAGAGAACAAAAATTCGTTTGAGAGAATAAAATACAGATAGACTTAACACATAATCTCTGCCCACTTTTCTAGATTCTTCAGGCAAAAAATGAAAACGACCACTTTTGCCCTCGTTATTTGTTCTTGTTTGTGGACAGAATACACGGGTATTGTAGCTGTTAGGATAAAACAGAATGGACAATTTCATTGTATGCCACAACACAGCTAATTAAGTGATAAGATTGAGAGGTTATGGTGGTATGAGGAGTATAAAGAAGAAAAGAGGAAGCATCGTAGAAAGCTTATGGGGTAAGAGAGGCTCCAAAAAAGTTGCTTTATAATCGTTATTCTGCCATCTTTATTCAAAATGTTCTTCTGTGGACGTATTCCTTTGTTCTATTCCATAAAGCATGAACATAGAGAAGGACGGAGACCAGAAGAGATGCCCCCTATTTGATTCCCAATAGGTTAGGGTTTTATGTGCAGTGCCTAGAGCCCAAGGGTGAGAATGAGTCCAAGAGTTTGATATTTGAGTCACACTTGATTCAGGCTATACCGTAGTTACTGTTATGGGATTTGAATTCTGAATATTCTCGAGGTTATTACATTTATCAGTAAAAACACAAAAGTAGATAAATATAGCTTAACTCAACATTAGTATAAATATTGCATATTTGATTGATGGATTCATTTATCGAACTTGTATCTGGAGAATTAAGAAGCACGGGGTTAAAATATTTCGTGTGGCATTCCATTTTCAACGAATCACATCAAGCTACAAGGAGTCTTCCTTTTTCTGTGAAATGGACCTCCGGGAATTCAAGTCATAGTCATTAGAATAAGCTTGATCAAATTCTGCCAAAACCATCGTTGCTATTCCCAATTCAAGTGCATTCCTTTAATAAACTGATCCTACATATAAAAGTCTCTTGCGCGAATATACCTTTTGATTTAGCTTAAGATGCAAGCAGAAGCAAAATCGTGCCACAATTCAAATGAATGACTCCAACTTACCTATTTGCCCTTTAACCTTCGTTTGGATGAAAAGAAAAAAATGGGAGAGAGAATATAACGAAAGAAAACTTCTAAAAATACTAAGAATTTGCCCTTTTCTCTCTCTCATCGTATCCATCGAGACAAAGTCTGACAGTTATTCCGTAGAGGTTACTAAGTCATCACTGAGGACAGTCAACAAATTATTTAAAGAAACGTGGGTTGAGTTATTTCAATTTTTCCGTACAATTTTCGAATTACAATGGGCAAATTAATGTACAAGCCCTTTTCTCAATCCATTTTCTTTCAGAGGAATGGGCATTCTAAAATCAGCTACCCATTTGACAATTTTAATTGAAAACTAAAAGGATACAGTGATGAATCATGAGAGTCGAAGCATTGAGCACTCCTTGTAAGTTGGCAGTCACAAAGGAGTGTCCTTGTTCCAAGATAATCTATTAAGGCCGTCGACAATAGCCCTCCAGAATTCGCCATTGTGGAGAAGGAAGGATGAGACGTGGTGACCCACCTCACCTCGCAACCCGGCCAAGCTTTCTCAAGTTCCAGCACCGAGTGTTTTGGGATGCATCCATCATCCTGCAAATGGTTCTTACAGTTACAAGTAGATATTGGGCCTAAACTTTCACGGCAAAGATTCTTAATAAAACCCACATAGAATGATAACAGATAAGCGGAGAAAGTGGAGAAATCTAGTCAACTGCAAGTATCTTAATAAAAATATGTAAAATTCACGGTTCTAAATTGTAACATAAAATTCTCGTTTAAACGAGTTCTTAAGTTTGAGCCTTGATGTATGTAGAAAATCTCTGTTAGGAGACTCACCCACCATAGCCAAGTACGTGACGCTGGTCGAATCCAAATATAGTCAAGGCAAAGCTCCAATGAAACTAAACAAAAAAGCTTGCAACATAAAATATTACCAATAAAAAGTGGGAGCGTAGAAAACACCAGGTAAACAAACATAACAGCAGAAAGAACTAAAAACTTTCTGCGAGACTCTTGGCTGATATGGACAAAAGTATCCACTAGATAATAAAATTGAAGATACAGGGAAAATGAAATCAAAAGAGAAAATTGTATAATCAGAATCAAAATGATCCACGGCCAAATTTTGAACCAGAAACATTTCGATGCAAATGATTCTCATCTTTTAACTGTCTTAAAATTGATCTACGGAATATGGGAAGGAAGATAAACAAATTAGAGGTCAATTACTTCCAATTTTCACTGAATATATATTCATAAGGTGTTTAAGCGATAGCAGGTTCTGCAACTTACTGTAGCAGCAAAGAAGATCACGGAATTGGGATTTTGGGAATTGGAAAGCGCGTGACACCTGTGACAGATAGAACATTTCGCATCCTCTCTCTTACCTCCTTAAGAGTCATTGCAGCCTGCCGCGCTGCAAGATCATCTCTCAGTGCCTCCCAGGCAGGGTCATGATTTAAAATTCCCTCACAGAATGCCACAACAGCAGAATGTGGTGATAGAAAAGGGAGAGTTGCAATAGGTGTAGGATGAAGTGATCCGACCATTGCTGCATGTACTCCTCCTAAAGTTCATAAAAATATCCAAATATATGTGAAATTGTATACTGCAAGGTTCCAAAAGTTAAGAATTCAAATGTCAATTCACTCCACCAGGTACACGTCACTGTTTTTTGACAACTGAACTGGTAGTTCAACCAATTCTGCTAATTTATTTCCCATGTGTTATGTATAAATTAAAAAAATTAGCAATGGTCAAAAGAAAAACAGGACAATCAAGATCTAGTAGCTTGCGCATTAGCATGGGTTCCAGTCCAGATGAATCTTACCCATACTAAGTCCACAAACGCCCATCTTGCCAGAACCTTCCTCAGTATCCAGCCAGTGTAAAAGGCTTTGGGTCTCTTCAATGGTTGCTCTTCCTAATAATAAAAGGTCACTAACACACAAAAGTTTGGCGCCACACTGCAGCATAGGGCGTCTTCATCCATAGAATGGACTGCACGCATAGATACACAGAGACAGATGCACATATATATGATGACACAAGTTTATATTAAAACCTTGGTTGAAAACATGATAATTTTGGTTTGAGAAAGAATTTGAGCCTCACCTTTCAAGTACCATGGTTTCAGTATTTTCCTTCACCAGAGGTTCACCAAGACGCAATCTCCGTTCAAAGGTATGGTCCCTAGTTCCTGCATTTGTTTTTCAAAGATAAAGATGCAGCTATTAAATGAAATGGCAAGGTGACAAAAAACATATTCAAGGATGAATAGAAAGAAGTCTTATCAATGACATCATGATTGCACAGGATAGGACCCAGTAATAGATCAAGCTAGCCACCTAATTTAGACTATTGCATAATAAACAAATAGTTAAAGTCCATAAACAAATTCTTCCCAGTCCCCTCTGCCCAAAATAATTTAGTAATTTTGGGATGATTTATCCAGGACAAATTTATTCGTATATCTAGGATAAAGTCAAAAAAAAATTGTATCGCACTGTTAGAAAATCAATAATATTTTATAAAAATAAATGTTAGGCTTTAAATAGACAGCAATAGCATAAAATTAGGGTAACTAAAATGAGGATGTTGAGATGAATGCGTAGACATACAAGAAAAGATAAGATTCGTAATGAACAAATATGAGAAAGAGTTGGAGTGGCACCTATTAAGGAGAAAATAGTAGAGAACCGTATTAAGTAATTTAAATACGTACAAAGAAGACTAAGAGATACGCCGGTAAAAAAGATGGATCAAATAGTATGAAGTCTAATTAAAAGGAATAGATGAAGGCTAAAGAGAACCCTCAACAAAGTTATTGAGCGAGATTTCCTGATCAATAACTTATTTAAAGATTTAGTTTTTTTGATAGAGTATAATAGTATCGTATGATCTATATAGTTGACCCTATTTAATAAGATAAAGTTTATTGTTGTTGTTGTTATCCTGGGCAAATTTATGATTGATAGCAACCCAACTTGGCTCAAACAGTTCAGGCCTATTTATGAACAAAATAACATGGATTAAAATGAAAGAGATCACAATGTCCTTTACCGCTTCCATCCTTTACAGTTCATCCATGTATAAGATCAGAATGAAACGATACTATACTACACAGATTAAACTATTAAGACTGCAATTGTACCCTTACATGCTATTAAAAGTATACAACACTTGTGTGGTTGCATGTATCCTAAACAGGGCAGCATAAAGAAAACATTTCTTTCTATCCTTTTTCCATAAAACAGAATGCACGAAGGGATATTACCAGTTTCACAAAAGTTTGTTCCTTTCTATGTTTTCCCTCTTTTTTTGGCAATCGATGTTACCATCACGTTCAATCATAATCCAGGAAGTGACCATCCAGGACTACGTACGTTTATTTGTCAAGATATTGTCGTTTCAAAATTCATAAACTACTATGTAAACTTTGATATAGTCTCCCGATGGAGGATAAATTATACACAGATCTCAAGCCTTCAGCGAAATTACGACTTCAAACTCAGCCTAGTAGTTTATTGACGACGACCAAATCATATGCCGCAGAGGCAAAAGTAAAGTTATAGCGTGTTACTTGCAAGATGAACCACGCAAGCCATCCTCTCTGGGGGAACATTCTTGGGCACCAGAAATGCAACCCTTGCATTAGGGCTCTCAGGAGGCAAGGCATTCAGCATCTGATCATCACAACTCACAAGGGGAAGTGAACAAAACCGCTAAAATGACCCGCTGGATAGGGCTCCCTGGGTTGTGCCACCTCCGTATTTTTACTTTTTTATTTTTTCTCTGGCCATAAGATAGTCTTATTTTTCCTTTTATTTATTTTCCAAATTAAACACATATTTTTTTTAAAAAAATATTAGATTATTGGCTTGATAAATATAATTTTTAAATAAAAATTAGAATATAATTTTCATGTTTTCTTTTTTGAACTGAAAATTTCATATTTTGTAGATAAACACAAAATTTAAAATAAATTATACTTTCCGGGATAATTATAAAAGTTAGTTAATTTTTTTTATATATATTAAATAAATTAAATAAATTAGTTAATTATAACTAGATTTAGTTTCTTAACAAAACAACCAGCATGTCAATGAGAACCTAATCAACAGAAGTATTTTTTTTTTCAAATAGCAGAATCTAAACCCTTAATCATATCAAATAACGAGATTCGTTCGTGTGGTTTTTCCCCCAAACGGAGCCAAGGTAGATGAGAATCGTGGGTCCATAACGGCCGGAGAGCTTGATGCATGGGTGGTCGAAGAAGGTGTAAGTGTTCTATGAGGGGTAAGGCCGGAGTCCTTGGAGGAAGCTTGGCTTTCGGCTGTTTAGAGAATATGAATCGGACAAGTAAGATAGAGGCTAACCAAATCGTGAACAAGAGTACGTGGTTGGATCCTAGCTAGAATGTTATTGATGATCTCCATCTTTGTCTGTTTAGAATAATTAAGCAGGGCAGGATATATGCATGTAGCAGGGTCTGTTTATACAGGTGCTATATAATCACCTGTGACGTCTGCATGATAATTGATGAGGCATGGATTAATTAGCTAACCTAAACTCAACGATCAGTAATGCGTTCAAAGTGGGGAAAAAATGATATAGTGGAAATAATCTTCAACGCACCACTTTTCATTTTGACTTATCTATTTTTTGTGAAATTTTATGAAAATCTTACTTTTATTTTATTAATCATTTCGTAAGTTTATATATATATGAGTATAACAAAAGGATATATGCATTAAAAACTAACTAAACTTAGTGTTTGAAACGTCATGAAAAGGTTCAAGAGTAATCTAGTGTTTTTTTTTCCCTGTTGCTGCCGGCGATAATGGTCCCCGCTACTGATATATGACGGCTTACATCGATTGATAGACTTATTAAACTCATAACATCACTTTCGTTGCTTGTTGGACAGCGTTGTCACACCCTGTAACTCATAAAGTTATGCCCCTACGTAGCTTTCTGTTTCTCTCATCTGATGTGCCTTCACAGTTTAGGCTTCTTGCCACGTCATATTATTGTTTTATGTATGTATTCAAGCTGTTGCTATTTGGGATTAAATAACTGTGTGAATTATTTTGGGTTTATTAATGGCTACGTCTGTTAAAAGGGAAAATAAAGAAATCACTGGTTCACATCTAGACCAATCCACCATTTTCTGTTACGTTCGTGGGCTCCTTCCTTTTTCTTTGGGTATTGAATTTCAAGTAAGCCTAATCAAGAGATACGTATACCATAATTATTGGGCCTAGATGGATTGGCATGTGATTCTTGAGGGAGAACGTTGCAATATTAATTACAGCGCTCATTATTTCTTTCAAACATAGGTAACAGGGTTGAAACAAGGGCTTCAGAGTTTTAGAAAGGGAAGGGTCCTAGGCAGAGGAATACATAGCAAAGGATTGGCTCTGGGAAGGCCTAAACCAGGTTTCTCGTCCATGTCAACCTCTCCTTCATGAGGCAGCTTCCATTCAAAACACTGTATCATTGCAGCCAGAGCCGTTGGCACTACCTTATTAGCCAGAGACACACCAGGGCACACTCTTCTCCCTGCCCCAAACACCAACAGTTCAAAATTCTGCGCCTTCAAGCTCATCTCGCTCTTTCCCTCTTCGTTCATGAACCTCTCTGGTCTGAACTCTAGTGGGTGTTCCCAGTACTCAGGATCCCTTCCAATGGACCATACGTTCACTATCAGAGACGTCTTCTCTGGAATCACGTACCCATTAATCTCACACTCTTGAGTTGCTTGCCTCGATATTATGGTTCCTGTTGGGTGAAGTCTGAAAGTTTCTTTCACTATGGATTCCACGTAGGGAAGGTTTGCAATATCTGATTCCTCCACTAATCTCCCCTTCCCCACCACTGAATCGATCTCTTCCCTCGCTTTCTCCATTATATCTGGGTGATTCATCAGTTCTGCCAGCGCCCATGTCACTGTCAGAGATGACGTGTCAGTGCCAGCTCCAAAGATGTTCTGCAAAATATACATGTCACGCTGATATGAATTCAAAGAGAAATATTTAGCTATTTGAATTCAAAGAGAGACGTACCAAAAAGAAGGCTTTGATGTTTTCTCTGGTCAATCTGATCTCAGAATTTGGATCCTCATATATGTCTAGTAAAATATCAAGCAGATCCCTCTCTTCTTCATCTTCCTTCTTCTTCTTCCTCCTTGACTCTTCATGCTCCCTGATAATTCTCTCTATTATAACGTCGTACTTACCTCGAATAATTCTTAGTATTTTTCTGTACCCCTGCAAGTCTAACTTCTTAAACAACCACCCCATATCTGCTAAGTTGAACTTACCGCTAAGCTCAACCAACTCTTTGACCACCTGAACCAGCTGGGACCCTTCACTCTTAACGTCGGAGCACCTTTTTCTAAACGCCATTGTTGTGACGATGTTATACGCCAACAACGCTACCTCGTCTACAACGTTAACTTGCTCTCCTAAATCAGCCATTTTCAGTAAACGTTGCAAGAAGAACTTGAGTTCCTGCGCTCGAACAGGGGAGTGACGGTGCAGTGTGGTGGGGCTGAGGAGCTGAGTGATGAAAAGCTTTCTCATGAACTTCCAAAAAGGTCCATAAGGCGCCATGAAAATATCGGAACGGTCGTAGGTGACATAGTCGAGGTTGGTTTTAGGAGGGTGGTTCAAGAACGAAGCATCATTAGTTTTAAGGCATTGCCTGGCAATCTCAGGAGAGGAAACGAGGACGCAAGATTTGGAGCCAAAGGAGAGACGAAGAAGAGGGCCATAACGTTGTGAGATGTTGTGGAAAGCTCTGTGGGGAAGAGGACCAATCAGGTGGAAATGGCCTATGATCGGTAGGCCGGGGGGGCTTGGTGGCAGCTTAGCTTTGCCTTTAAACTTTCTTAACATAAAGATGAAGCACAAAGCTGGCAACATGAACATCAGAACCGCTCTGAAGTCATCCATATAGTCTTAATCTTGAAAAGTTATATGGACTAATATTATGATCGAGCACCATTCATTACTTATAGCCAGGGTATTAATGTTGATGAGAGGGTCGCGTCAAAAAAACTATATATATATATATATATATATATATATATATATATGTATGTATGTATCTATATAGTTATGGCTTACGTTTGATGGTAGAGGACCACGTTGTTACGTGATATCAATATCTTATGATCTTGTAAGGCTGGCTTGTTTATGTATATAGGTCTGTTGTTTGATGTTTATCAGATGCTCTTAATCAAGAATCAGACACTAGAGAAAACGAAAAGGACACGAGAAAATCCACTGCAAATCAGCCCTTTTTGGAAGTTTTATTATATATATATATATCTCCTTATATTATTCTATGTGCGCGGTCCTCTCTTTTCTGATGAATATTGATTATGAAAAGTTAATCGTACAGAATTCATTGTTCATGGTTTGTTATCAGCATGGTCGCTTCAGCGTGTGGAAGAAATCTATTTCATATGATAAAGGAGACGTGATTTTGATATAGCTTTAAAATAAATATAATTTTAACTAGCACACAGGTACATGTATCGTTTCAATTACATGGTTTCGTCGTACAATATTGGAATTATATATATATATATATTTAGTGTTTAACTTTTTTCAGATTGGTCCCGGAATTATGAAAGCTTAATTCAAGAGCTCATTAATTTAGATTAATCACTGTCCTTACAGAACCTAGTTATGTTGAAAGCAAGTGGTCCAACATACATGAGGCCTTAAAATAATATTCATGACTAATTTATTTACACACCCACACATATTTATATTAGGCCATCAACAATCGTACAATGGTGTGGTTAACATCTGATGTTTCCCTCTCTGGATTGGTCCCGGGGATTAGGAAAACGTCGTCGTTCACGTGTTTAGTCGTTGAAATGAAGCCATGACAATTATTAGCAAGACATTAATTCCTACACGCTTTATAAGCAATTGAAAATTTTATCTGTTTGCCCTGCATATGAGTATGCCAATTTTTATGAATATTCTAATAATTTAAATCAAATATTTAAATTCAATGATAAAAAATATTTAAATATATATTAATGATGATTTTTAAGCTTGATTTTAGAAAAACATAACGTTGTATTTAAAAATTTTTAAAACTATATTATATAAAGACGTGAATTCGATTCTCACTGTTATTGTGAAGATTTTTTTAGTAAGCGATCTCATAAATTTTCTATAAGAACTCTTTAAGCTCTGGGGCAGTGCCTTGACTTTAGTGGGAATCAGTGTAAAACCCACTTAAACTTTTTTTTATTAAAAAAAATTAAAACCCCCACCCTATCCCCTCTCTCTTTTTTCTTGGTATACAAATTTTTAGAAAGGGGTTGGGCTCACCTACGATCCAAGGGCAGAGTGAAGTTTCCCTTCCTCCTAGGCAATACCAATGTTGGGTAGGGCGGGCCGTCTATTACCCTCAGGCGTAAACCTAAACACCCAGGAGTTAAGATGCCTCCCCAAGCTCCGTGACAGGAACCATAACAAAATAGTACTCCTCAAAAATCGAATACATTCTAAATAGTCATATGTCTTACCCTTTTACTAGTTGAGACATGCGACTGTTATCCCCTCTCTTTTCATATGCATTTTATAGGTAAAGTGAGTTTCTTGGCCCACAAGCAAGTCATTTTGGGCCTCAGGCCCATAATGAGTTTAATTGCTATGATATGACCAGATCTAGAGTTAATTAGTAACTAATAAGGAATATATTATCGCCACAGCCGCCCAGCGTTCCTTTGATATGACGCCAAAACTGTTTGGGGTTACAAAAGCGAATGCATTAGAAAATTGGAGATAGATCATGGGGACTAAAAAACTGAGTTTTCTATTTATTTAAATGTTAATTTTATGGTTTAAGCTGTCCCTCTCCAAGTTCTTTGTCCACTAATGAACGAGGGTAATCAATGTCTTATTTTCAACGGAATATACTCAATAATAAGACAAAAGGAACCCTTAATAAATTATCGTCATTTCAATGGAGGAAAAGCTTCTGATTTGGTAAGAAACATTTATTCTCTATGAAGGAAACGAAATACTCGTACACATACAGAACTCTGTTTTGCTCAGAATGCAGACAGATTTTTTTACAGATCTCATAGAAGGGCATCACCAATCAGCTATCCCATACATAAAAACAAGTTTATTTCTTTCTTTAATTGCAGTTAAGATACAAAGGACAGACCATAAGGAAGTAATAAAACCCTCCAACCTTATTATTTACGAATATTAAAACGAAAACAAATCGTCAAGACGAGTGATAGGGTAACAAACGAGTGGTTTGGCCAAACCCGCAGAGAATCCTGACCCTTCTGAGGTATCAACCTTGGTGCCACCTTTCGCTTTCCAATCAAAGCATTGAATCAGAGCAGCAATGGTGGATTGTATCACTGTCAAAGCAAGAGATGCCCCAGGACATGCCCTTCTTCCACTCCCAAATGGAACATATCTGAGATCTTGACCCTTCATTTGCATCACATTTTGAGTTCCATTATTTCCACCCAAGAACCTTTCTGCCATGAACTCCTCTGGGTTGGCCCATACTTGTGGGTCCCTCATGATAGCGTAGACGTTCACTAGGGTCCTGGTTTGTCCCTTCAGATCGTAGCCGTTGATGTTGCAACCTTCTGCAGATTGCCTGAGAGCAAAAGGTGCTGAAGGATGAAGTCTCAGAACTTCCTTCACAACAGCTTGCAGGTAAGGCAGATTTGGAACATCACTTTCTTTGACTAATCTTCTCGTCCCTACAATTGAATCTATCTCTTCCCTTAGTTTATTCAACACTCTTTGCTGGTTTATGATCTCTGCCATTGCCCACTGCAACGCCACTGAAGTTGTGTCCGTGCCTGCTAGCAGTATTTCCTTCCATATAACATGAATATTCATCAAACATCTATATATATACGCGTATAGCGAGATTAGAGGGGGGAAATGAAACTTACTAGAAAGAAAACCTTAAGGTCATTTCTGCTTAGCTTCACTTCAGCATTTGGATCTCTATAAACTTGTAATAGTATGTCCATCATGTCTTTTCTCTCTTCTGCTTCAGAACTCTTACGACTAAGTTTCTCCTCGTGCTCTTTCATGATCATCTCCAGGATTTGATCGAACTCGCACTTAACTTTTGCCACCCTTTTTCCGTACCCAAATAAGTCAAACTTTGCAAGAGGTCCCAATACTTCGCCTAAGCTTAGCTTAGCTCCTAACTCCAAGCACTCACGAACCATCCAGTAAATGTGCTCAGCATCACAAGTGGTGCTCATCGCCATCCGACATAAGATATTGTTGGTCAAAGTAGTGAACTTTAAGCTCAAATCGCAAGCTTTGGATTCTCTAGAACACTGCAAAAGAGAATCCAAGAGGTTCTTGATCTCCTGGTCTCTGACATGAGTGAAGCGACCCAGCTGGGAGGTTGAGAGGAGTTGGGTGACGCATAGTTTCTTCATGAAACGCCAATAAGGGCCATAAGGGGCAGTGATGAAATAAGAGCCTCTGTAGGGATCATAATCGGAGGATCCAAATTGAGGGCGATAACAAAAGTTGAGTTCATGGGTTTTGAAAACTTCGCCAGCAACTTGGGCATTGGACACAATTAAGGTTGTGGATGCACCTAAACGAAGCTGCATGAGAGGGCCATAAAGACGAGCCAGGTTCTGGAAAGATCTGGGAATGACTGAGCCAACAAGATGAAGGTGGCCAATGATGGGTAGAGCCGGTGGGCTCGGTGGGGTTCCATGTTTGGTCCCAGAATTCACGAGCTGAAAGCTAAAGGACTTGACGATGAAAAGCATGGTGCAGATGAGCAGAACTAAGCAGCTCAAGCTGTAGAACAAGATGCCATCGGTGAGGGCAGCCATGGTTCGATTATTTGGAGTTCGAAGGTTAAGATGGAGGGCTTATTTATATTAATGCATTAAGTCATTAACAATTTGATGTTAAAAGATTAAGTAGGTTTGGGACGTATCTTTCTTTCGGCCTGCACCAGAATGTGAAATGTTTGGATAGGTTATAGAGTGATGTAATTTTTGAAAGCAAAATCTCTTGGCTTCTTTGATCGGTTCTTATTCATGATGTCATCAAGGGGTCCGCTATTTCAAACTATCTCACAATCATCCAGACACAGATCAAGCTTTGCCGGAGGAATATTAACAAATTTGTCCTTCATCGCCATTAAAAAGTGATACAAATTATTATATAAGTAAAAGAAAACATCTATTATTTAAACTTTAAATACATTCAAGTTAAAAAAAAAAAATCGTGTTGCATGAGTTTTGACTATTGAATAAACCCAAACGATAATTTAAAAATCTTTAATTTTATCAATCAAAGCCAATTCTTTTGTAGGATAATGATTATAAATAGATTTTAGCTTATTTTATATTTTGGAAGAGTTACATCAATGGACTTTGAAAAAAATTGTTTAAGATTTTTTATAGTTTTAAAAAGTTATGATTGTAACGGATTTTTTTTAATTGTAAATTTTATAAGTTATGCTTCTGGGGTTAATTTTCTCTTAGAACCTGTTTTGATATGTTATAGGGATTTTTGAAGGAATTGAGGGGAAGGAATGGCTAGGATACAATATAGTGGAATTTTCAGATTGATATCATCTTTTATATGTCGGGGAAAAAAATGTTGAACCCTTTTAACCCTATAATAGCCGTATCACTAATAGGTTAATTGATATCACTAAAATGTTGAACCTTTTTAACCCCAAGTTTGCTAATTTGGGGATCCTCCATGGCTGATTACCATGCAACCTTATCTTAGGTTGCTATATTTGGGGGCACTTTTATGTGTTTCCAGATTACAAGATACCAGTCTGTATCTCCAGGAACTGAAATTCTCTGCAACAGTGAAACTGTCCACAGAAGAAGCAACCTCAAGGCCAAACCATTATCAATAGTGTAACAGCAGCAGATCATTGGCGTTGGAAAGAACTTAGTGGGAATTAAAATTTTGCCGTCTATTACCCTAAGGCTCGCCCTACTTGATATTAGTATCGTCTAGGAGAAAAAAAGATTTCACCCTGCCTTATATCGAAAGTAAACTCAACTACTTTTTAAAATTTTTTATAATAAAAAAAAATTGCCGTGCATACTTAGTAACCAATAGAAAAAATATAATATCCATGAGTACAACAACTGAAACTACCACTATAACTAGTATATGCACAAGGGGGCAATGTACTTACTACGATCCTTAATCCCACAATCTCCAGAACACATCAACATGCTTACTTGTCCTGCTCCAAGACGTTCGGCTAAAAGTAAGAGCAAAGTTCCCTACCACCTAATAAACCCAACTTCAAGTAAGGATATCATCAGGATGATGATTGATCGCAATAGGTTCTCTGTCCTTCTGTTCCAATCTCAGCTATCTATGCAGTCCTAACTCCAAATTCAAGTGTTATATACTTCAAAAATCAGCGCATGGACATCAATGTACGAACTCTTTTTTCTCTCTCTGCCTTTTTTGCTGTAGGCGTTCTCCTGAATTTCTGTAACTCCTCCTTCACAACTTTCTCAACTTTGTCAATAGAATTAAGAAGTTGCTTCTGAGGCGTTAGAACTTCTGATTCTCCTTCTGACTTGCTTGTAATATCAAGTAAAATCATTGGCACTTTACTGGCACCAGGTGTTTGGAGTTTGACGCCGACATCTGCACTTGAAGAGTTCACTGATGTTCCAGGCTCGAGTTGAGGACTAGACTCTAAAAGAGATGGGTCAGGAAGCAACTGATATGCAATATTTGGACCCTCTATTTGTTGGCCCTCGTTATCTCCCAAGCGGTATCTCCTCCTTTCGATTGCCTGATGGAAATTAGCAATTCAAAGTTTGCAAAATCTCCAAATTCAAGCAGAATGCCTTGAAATCATTATAATGGACAAGAAATGGTACGCCTCAAAACGCAATAAATGTGAAAATAGTTCTCTTAGCTCCTTTATTGTGTGCATTATATGGCCCGTGATATGGTCAGCGCCAAAACTGATCCCCATCATATGACTTATCCTTGTAGGTTTTCAAATAATTGACTCGCCAAGAACAAATGCAGTTCCCGGCACTAGCTTGCAGCGATTCATTAGAAGAAAGTAAAATATCATTGGGTACATGCCGAAGACTAATCAAAAAGGAGAATCAACATGAATATTTACTTTCTTTCACAAAAAATAATTGAGCAGGAGAATCAACATGTCATGTCATTCAAAAATAACTATTAATCAAACTCACCCAATCAAAAAGGGAAGTTAAAGAGGAAAAAACTAATCACGAGTTAAATATACGGCGTTCTTCTTTTTTGCGTATTTACGATATAAATCAGATACTACCAAATATAACGATGTTCTAGCATGGCAAGAAAACCCAAAAGCAGATAAAGAAAAACATACAAACGACAAGCGTCGGAAAGTGTTATTTACCCTCGTAACCGCAGTGATGTCTCTCAGAGGAGTTCTTGGGTACCAAGAAGGTAGATGACTCCGTGAACGTCGTCCCCTGCTCCGCCGGGAAGTTCCCGGTGGAGTGTTCTCCACACCAGTAGCGGGTGACCTGTAAAGATTATGCCCACGTGCACGCCCGCGCCTAATTACGGTTCTTGGAGACCCGAAACCGCCCCTTACACCGCCTCGTAAAGTACCAAACCCGACTGCTCCACCGTTATTCGTCGAGGTAGTGGTTTCTCGCCTTGCGATGGGCCCGAATAAAGCTGACTCCAACTCGTCATCAAGAGTACCAAAAATACTAGCTCGCCGACGAGCAAATATCGCTGCAATGTCAAGGGGTCTTGACAATCTGTCTCTTGATTCCGGCATACCTAAGCTTCACCAAAAAAAAAAAACAGAGCCTTACTTATTTTGGTTTGGAGAAGCGAGAATACTAACTCCACGCACAGACGATATTCCTATTGTTTGGGGTCACCGTTTACGAAACGACGGAAGAATGAGATGCCGCAGTATGGACTACAGACGGATCGATCGAAGAATAGAACTGTAAGAGCAGCGAAATGGAAGAGAATGGGGATAAGAGGAAAACAAGTAGAGAGGGAGTTACCTTCAAAAGGATTGGGGTTCTTGATGGTGGAGAAGCATAAAGCAGTCCCTGCGCTTTAAGAAATGAAGATGGAGGAAAAGGTGGCTTTGAGGGAGAAACGAAATGGGCAAATTTTGAAAATGAAAAATGGGCGGTCTTTAAAGATGAGACGGAAATCAAATCCTCCGCACGTGTGGGAGCGTGCTTCTGCTTTCAAATTAGGCGAAAGGCGGGGATAACATTGAAATCAAATTCTTCATTGGGCTTTACGGTAACCACACTATTGTAATCCAATTCCAATCTGGCTCGCCTTGTTTTTGTTGCTTTTATCATCTCCTGGGGGACTGGAATTTGGCGTCAGATCTGGCCATCCATGTTAAAACTAAACAGTCTAGATTTAATATTATTTATTTTTATACCTTTATTTTACGAGATAGAATTTAGTTTAGAAAGAGACGACTTTTTAACTGTCACTACGTTAAAAAAAATTATTGATAAACATGAATTAAAAACTTTAAATATGGATAAATTAAATTCAAACATTCAGACCTTATAATAGCAATGAGCACCCAAATAAAACACCATGGTACGTTCCGTAGGATGAAATTTTTTTTTTTATAAAAATAGAAGTAAAAATAAAATTATGTTAGAAATAAATTTTAAAAGTTTGTTTGTTATGATAAAAGTAAGTATGTAATTTATGTTTTTTTTAATTTAAAGTAAAATAGTCTAAAATATTTTTTTATAACTGGAGAAGGGTTAAAGTTGTCCAAAAAAATTCTACTTCCACTTTTATCATTTCAATTCCTAATTTCTTTTATGAAATTAAAATAATTCAAAAAAATTAAAGTAAAAATAGGAGTGACTTTCGTTGTACTAAACGGGACTTTCATTCCAACTTTCTCACCTCTACTTCCCTCCAATCAAACATACCACATAAGAATTAAGTATGGCCTTCTCACACACGTGCACGCACGATCATGCTTGCGATGAATTTATTGGGCTACTTAGTTGTTCATCAATTGTACAGGTTAATACAATTGGAAGTTTTTTTGTTTTTTTTAACTTGGAATAAACTAAAGGCGCTATCAGGAAATTGAGGGACATAGGCTGTCAGATGCAGCTTTGCTTGTAATTATGGGGTGTAATTCCACTATTAGGAAATTGAGGGACATAGGCGGTCACATGCAGCTTTACTTGTAATTGTGGGGAGTAATTGAATGTTAAGTGTTCATATAATTATTGAAGTACCTGCTCACATTTCTTAATCACCGTAAACATTCATAGTAACTTATTGCCTGACATGTTCTACACACTTATCATTACACAATAATACTTTCATTGTCACTCGATCATTACCTTTTAAATATAAAGTTCATATTTCATTTAATCCTCAAACATTCTTCTCATCAATCCTATCGAACTACTTTCATGTGTTCGATCATGAAGCATTGTAATGTGTAAACATTGAGAGAACACCTAACCTGGAAGATTAAAACTGTGATGCACTACATTTGTCATGAGCAAGTATACCCGGGTAAGTTGTACAATATTCAATCCTAAGTATGACGTGACATTGAAGTTGGAAGCGTACGTTCAACCATATCATCTTATGAGAATTTGTATACAAAATTTGATCCTAAGAAGTTCAAAAAAGGGAAAGAAAGAATGACATACGGGGCAACATAAAATCCTGACCAAGAACCATACGTAGCCTCTCTACAAAAAGTACAAAGGTGCGACGAGTGATTTGTGAGAAGTAAAGTTAGGATCCAAAGCAACAGCCCTTCTTTCCATTATCAGGCTCCTGGTCAGGAACAATAATCCTGGTTCCCGTCAACAGCCCTGCACCACTCGACTCTCCCTCATCATTGGAAGTTAGTGTATTCTTCCTTATTATTCGATATATCTCTGTCAAGATAGTCAGAAAAGCAGTTTCTACGTTGGTGGACTCCAATGCCGATGTCTCCGTAAAGAACAGGTTCTCTCTTTGCGCAAACTCTTCTGCGTCTTCAGTTGGCACTGCTCTAAGAGCTCCCATATCACATTTATTGCCTATCAGCATAATCACTATGTTTTTGTCCGCGTGACCTCTCAGTTCCTCTAACCATCTCGCCATGTGATCAAATGATTGACGTTTTGTCATGTCATATACTAGCATTGCCCCAACAGCACCTCTGTAGTATGCACTTGTAACTGCTCTATACCTGAAGCACACAATAATAGATAACCGTCAAATGTTACAGTAGCAGATAAAGTTTCAAGTGATACAAATCCTGATGCCAAGAAAAAGAGTGATACACATCCTATGCTCCCAGGTCAAAATCCAAGTAGGAATCTCCGTTCAAGGCAAACTTGAAATGAACAAAATCAAACCAAATTAAGGCCAATAATGACCTATACGTCCAAACAAAATGTTGCTCTAATTAAGATTTTCACTAGGACAATATTTGGATTAGTTTAATGAATCGCTTAAATCAGAACACTTCAGAAAGTCCATTCCAAATCAAACTTTTGTTTTTGAATGAATTTTTTTGACTTTACAAATTAAAATTAATCCAAAAAATAAGGTTGATTGAGAATGGCTGTTTGAAATACTCTCTCTTTTACAACAAAGAGAAAGGATGAATAACTCAAGTTAGTACACATGGCCTGCAGACAACTATCTTAACAATCCAGTAGACCAATCAATTGCTAACAATATAAAGTCAAATCTTACTATCACTGTTCCATCAAATATTGATTACAACATGATCATCCAAACAACCCAGTCCTTCCTGTTCGACAAGATACTAATCATGGTCATGATATTGGGCAGTGACTAGTGACCACAGAAGCATGCTTTCTCATATGTAACTTGTACAATTATCTTCTAATTGTCTGAGTGGAGAATTGAATAACTTCACACATGATTAAGCTACACGTATGATCGTAGCATTGTACACAAAAGTAAAATGCAACCATGACAACAAGCCAATTGCCTTAATACTGGAAGAATCAATCAAATAAACAACTCGTGTGCACTAAAATAGGAAATAACATATCTTTACGAATTCTTCAAGGTTTCTGTCGGAATCATACTTTTTTTCATGTATTTCTTCCTAAGGAAATAAAATGGTTGGTGTTATAAACGAGAAAACCATATCAATCCCTAAAACAAGTTCTACGAAGGCTTAAAGCGTCCCTGACAATATGAGAAACTAGATCCTGCTTTATTCTGTTCTCTTCGCAAGGAAAGTTGCATTGCAAACAAGCAAATAGCGATCACATAATCCATTGTCATTAATAATTGTGGAACCGTCCTCACCCAAGCTTTCTGGATCCTCCTCCACTCTATAGATAGCAATCCTAGGACATAGAAAAACCCACTCAACAAAGAGCTTCTAGACTCGGTTATATGAAAAACCATACTACTTTTGCCTTAACACTTCCTACAGCAACCACCAGAACAGCGTAGTATGAATTCATTTAAGATCTGGAGAAAAAGAAAAGAAAAGAAGAGTAAATCGCAGGAGAAAAAAGTTCCTATTACGTTCAAAAGATGGCTTATCTACTTGCCCATTAAAAAGCAATTGGAGAACCTTTATCCCCACTCTATCTTTTCTTTTATTGACTCGTAAAGAATAGAGCATTAATTTTTCCGTATTGAACCAACCAACGATGATTTGTTCTGACAAAAATCATTACAACCATAAAAACGTACACATTTTTAAATTATTACTCCAAGCAGGGCTGGTTCAATTATAATTTCCAAAATATCTACTAATGAGAGAAACTCAGAGAAATCAGGGAAACGCAGAATGAAGTTATGAAATCAAAAGAGCTAACGAGGCCAACCTTTCTTGCCCTGCTGTATCCCAAATCTGTGCCTTCACAGTTTTGGAATCAACGATGAGCGTTTTTGTCTGGAATTCAACCCCGATAGTGGCCTTGGAATCGAGGCTGAATTCATTACGTGCAAAACGTGCGAGCAGCTGAGTTTTTCCCACAGCAGAATCCCCGATCAAGACCACTTTGAATACATAATCAATCTTCTGATTGTAATCGCCGTACAAATTCGACATTCTTGCGGCAATAAATCCAAATGGATTGCCCCCTCAATTCCACCTTATAAAACCACAGAATCGAACATGAAATGGTTGTCGTAGGGGCTTCCTACGATCAGAGCATGGATCGCTGATCGATCTACGACAGAAGAGAAAAGAGAGGAGGGGGGGACCTGGATGGGGGAAAGAAAGAGAGTGAGAGGGAGTGAGGATGGAGATTAGGGCTAGGGTTTGGGAGGAAAAGGATGAAAGAAGTTGCAGGAAGGCAAATCGGAGGCGAGAGGAAGAGGCAGGGAAGTCAGGGAAGCAACGAGTAACGACGTCCTGTGTGGTGGGACCTGGTGGTGTTTAACGACATTTTGCGGGAACGATACGGTCAAAGTGTGAAGCCGGTATGCCCATAAAGGCCATAATAACTAACAAGAAAATCAAATGTCAGGGTCTTCGGCTTTTTGGGCCATTAAGTGCTCATGGTCTTGTGCTTGGGACAAACCTTATAGCTGATTACGGCAATTCTTTTATTTTCCAATATATTTTAACAATTTTTTTAATGATATTTTAACAAAATTTATACGTTTGAAAATTAACCATAATTGAGCATTCAAGGCTGGCGGCAGACGAAAGCTGATAATTTTTTTTTTTTAAATAAGGTTGGCATAAATTGCTTGGGTTTGGGCCCCGTTCTACATCCAAATCCAACAGAAAAAAGAGAGGAAGGTTGACGTCGCGGCGTTTTCCTTGGTCTATAGGTGCTCAGGCTCAGCGACGTTTTGAACGGCAATATCAATACGTAACCCATACATACATCCATGATCCATTGACAACTTCAATAAAATTGAGAATGCTGCATATAAAATTAAATGGCGACTAGTTTTATTGGGAAGATATTTTTTTGACCCAAAAAAAAGGGCTGTGAATTACTTTTCTGACCTGATTGATAATAAATATCGGATGAAACAATACATTATTACAATTCTGCTATACAAAATTACATTACAAATATAGCTATTTCCTTTATCGTCTCTGTAATTGAAACCCCATGTTAGCTTGAAAGAACCTGAATATTGTGTTGAAGAGCAGCGAACTCCCCGCATCGCGTGCCGTAGATTTTAAAAAGTATCTTATGCGTCAAATAACCTCCTACTCAATTTTCTCTTTTAAAGCACGACTCTATCTCCATCCCCTATTGCATACCCTGCTTATTCCCCGACACAGAAACAACTCAAACGACATGATTTGTATCTGTCTTCTGCGTGCTCATACATTTGCAGTTTGCCCTTTTTTCACTGAGAGTCTGCACAAAGTGGTGAAAAATCACTGAGCAAATTAATGACCACATGTCATTCATAACTTGGGTAATCCGATTAAATTCTCCTTGTGTATCTATACCTTGAATTGTTTTTGGAGATCTTTAATGTGCTCAACGGCCAAGTCCAACATGTCTGCTGTGTTCGTTTGCTGCCAAAGACGAACATATGGAATTCAACTTAAAGACTTACTTTCACAACGCCAATTACTACATTCCAGGGTCAGATTCAGACATCTAAATCGTATTGGCTTACCTTGTCCATGTTTGGGACTAGTTCTTGAAGTTTTCTTATCCGCTCACTGATCCGAGTTCTTCTTACCTAAAAAAAGTTTATTCTTAGAATCATATTTTACGAAATAATTCATGAATTCGTTATATTCCGAAGAATGTATTTCTCATAGAGATTTTGCAAACTCCATTTACTGCATGGCAATAGAGACACAATTCTTACCCTTTCTGCAATACTTCGAGGATGGGTAGCACAGCCTCGCTTTGCTCTGATTTTACAAGGAACAGAATCTGGAAATTGAAGAAACTTCTCAATGGCACCCATATCTGTTGAAGGTTTTGGCAAACTCAAGTGATGAGATAACATGTGAACCCGATTTCCTAGCGGTCCATTCTGAGTATCACAACTTATTCGCGTCAAGAACAAGCGCTGAGGAATAAAACTGGAAAAACAAAGGGGTAAAACATGAAAGAAAAAGATAAGCAACATTGTTATACCTGAGCATTAGAAAATAATTTTTCACTGTCACTTGGCTCTCTTTTCAAGCCAGCGAGATTTTCTGAGAGATGGGACGCATCATTCCAGGAACTGTATGGAAACCCAGGGCCATGACCATTCACAGATCCCAAGCCCCCATTATCAGGGTTGGTTGCTTCAATGCTCTCACCCTCTATCTCATATATCTGTGACAACATTCCTATGGAAGAATTACTTCTTGATAAGAAGCCAAACTGATTCTTCAATCTGCTCATGGATGGACTCCCTTCACCGTTACTGCCATTCGCCACACCATAGTTTCCAACACCCTTAACGGTGGAATACCCTGCAATTTCGACATTCAGCAATTTCCACTAAGATTTAAGAAAATCATACAAGAAACAGGGTTGGGGATCACACCAATGCATCCAGAATCTACCATAATTGTATAGATCCTCGAATGGAAGGAATCATCATAAAAGTCGGTATGAATACCAAAAATGCCAAGCATAATTGTATCTAACATTTCATGGGCTAGAATTTGCTAAAAGTTTAGATGCAGTTGCAGGTCGTCCACAACGCAACTTAGCAGCACTTGGTAGTTCAGTTCGGCCAATAAATTAATAGTTATCAAAATAGGATGTACAGGAGTTTTTCTCCTTAAAAATGCAGCAACCGATATATTCTAAAATGTACCCAGCTTCGTAACAATAATTTATAATTCGCATCCCTCGAATATATTTCTTAAGCAATAAAAAAAACTTGGAAAAACCTGAAAAGCAGGCTACCAAAATCGGAAAGGGAAAAGACTAGGCAGAAAAAGTACAATACCATTAGGAAAGGAAATGTTGGAGAAAAGCCCGGCAGGGGAGTTGCTTTGCCTGAGAAAATTCGTAGTGAAGCTCTTCGGCTGCGTTTGATCCATTCCCAGTGATTCCACTAGTCCATATGAACTATCCATGGCAGAACTCGCTGTGGAATTCTGCCTTGGGTAGTGAGGGGGCAAACCATTATAGGAGTTCATATGGTTGAGTGCCGCCTCGGTCGGTGCTTTAGGCGCCTTGGCTTCGAATTCCTGGAAACTAGACGAATCCAGGTCGTCGTTATTTACGAATATAGAGATTAATTTCTCGGATTCAGAAGTCTCCCCCGGGTTATTGCCCTTACTGATATCAGAACCAAGGGACTGCGTGAAATTTGCAAGAACCGAAGTCGGCGCAGAGCGATAGCGAAGCAACCCAGAATTGGGCTGACGTTGGTGTTGATAATTGAGAAAGGAATTGGAATCCATGAAAATGCTCCCGCAGCCTCACTCCGTTACGCCCTACTACTATATAGCTCGGAACAAGCAGGTGAAGTAGTCAAGCCGATATCAGAAGCTGGGGAATCACAACGAAAAAGATTGACCGCCTTTATCCCAGAAATTTTTCTATCCGCTTAGTTCCTAAGCAGGATGGGATAAGATCTTACCGAAGAAGCAACCGAAACGGAAGAGAGCCCTAGCTAGCTGAGCAGAACAAAATCGAAAGAGTAATGAAAATATTGATGAAGAGTAAAAAAAACAGAGCAGAGGGGAAAGGCGGGAGGCGTAGAAGAGAGACACGAGAGATCCAGTGAAAAGGACAAGGAAGCAGCAACATATAAATAAAGATGATTAGTACAACTTTCAGATTTGGTCTTGAAAGCAAGGAAGATCTTGTGAGTTAGAGAGAGAGGGAAGGGAAGGAAAGGAAAGAAGCAATATTTACCTGTAGTTCCAGGGCAAGTTCAGCCAATAATAAAGTACAGAGAAGCCATTAATTGGCGTCCCGTGTGTCTTTCCTTCATTTAGGGTGTGTTTGGATTAGCTTTTGGAGAATAGATTATGGGAAGAATAGATTCTGGAGAATAGATTCTGGGTAGAGTGCCTGTTTGGGTTCACGTTCCAGAATAGATTATGGGACAAAACCTCGGTTTAGAAAATTTTTACACAAACAACAATTTTTGTTGAGAATTAATTTTGGACAAAACCTCAGTTTGAAACCTAGGTTTTGAATAAGCTACTGAAAATAGCTTTTTCTTTGAAACCTAGGTTTTGGATTATCCAATTACTATTATACCCTTATTTTTTCTTACACCCTCTCTCCTCTCTTTTCTCTATTATCTCTCCTCTCTCTTCTCTTATCTCTCTTTTTCTCTTTCCTCTCTCCTCTCTTATCTCTCTTTTTCTCTCTCCTCTCTACACTCTCTTCTCTCTCCTCTTTTTTCTCTATCATCTTTCATCTCTCATACTTTTAATCATATCATACCCTTTTTAGTAATTTACCAATATAAAAAGTGATTCTACTACTAATCATCCAAACATCTTTATTCCCAAAATCTATTTTTCCCAAAATCTATTCTACCCAAAATCTATTCTCCAGAATCTATTCTCCCTAGAATCTATTCTCCAAAAGCTAATCCAAACACACCCAGAATAGATTTTGGGAAGAATAGATTCTGGGAATAAAGATGTTTGGATGATTAGTAGTAGAATCACTTTTTATATTGGTAAATTACTAAAAAGGGTATGATATGATTAAAAGTAAGAGAGATGAAAGATGATAGAGAAGAAAGAGGAGAGAGAAGAGAGTGTAGAGAGGAGAGAGGAGAGAGAAAAAGAGAGATAAGAGAGGAGAGAAGAGAGAGAAAAAGAGAGATAAGAAAAGAGAGAGGAGAGAGGAGAGAGGGTGTAAAAAAAGTAAGGGTATAATAGTAATTGGATAATCCAAAACCTAGGTTTCAAAGAAAAAGCTATTTTCAGTAGCTTATTCAAAACCTAGGTTTCAAACCGAGGTTTTGTCCAAAATCAATTCTCAACAAAAATTGCTGTTTGTGTGAAAATTTTCCAAACCGAGGTTTTGCCCCATAATTGATTCTCAAACCGAGGTGCCAAACAGGCACTTAATTTTACAGGTCCCGAACTACCCTCACCACACATTCTTCTACGTTAAATTATACAAGTATAAAAATAAAGTAATAAATAATACTTTGAACAAAGCATCCTGACCTTCTTAAAATAATAAATCAATAGATAAAATGGCTTTGGGCCTATCCGATCTTCCAATGGGGAGAGGATAAGAGGGGTTAGATCTGGTGCTTAATTTTTTTATACGGCTTTTTTCATAGTTTATGTTATTATTAATTAATACTACACCGTGTATGTTAAGAAAACGGCACCGAGAAGATCTAGAATAGATGCATTAACTTTGTAATATAGGTTTGGGCGCAGCAGATTGGCACTGTTACCGCCTCCGTGAGTTGTCGTCTTCAGGCTTTCCTTTCTTCCGTTAATGGGTCGTTTTCGCTTTTCAGTATTCCCATGCGCCGTCTTTCCATTCCTCAAAACTCTTTCCCCATGCTCCCTTCCCTTTTTATATACTCCCAATTCCAATTAATTTAGATGCCGACCCTAATTCTATGGAATTTAAGCTGAGTAATTATGTGAATTTATGAATAATGTCACTTCCTTCTATCTTTTAATATAATCACCTCTACATGTTTCATAATCTATTTTATCTTAAACACTAATTTTAATATGATATAAACATTATTTTATTAGATATAATTATATTTGAGGTATGTTGAGATATTTATACATTAATATTTCTCTTGTAGCTAATGATTTTGTTAAATATAATTTAAATATTTTACAAAAATTAATTAATTTTATTTTTGTCAAGTGCTTATAATATAAATAGATTATATTGGCCTCTCGGATATCCATGCTCGCTCCTTGTTCGTATTAATAATATTGACTTTTTATTCTCTTTCTCGCCCTTCTCTAGATACGTCCAACTAATTTGTTCGACTGTGATCTAAATAGGCAAAAAAGATCCATTCTTCGTTGAAAACGATAACATACTAGAAGAAAAGTCAACTCCGGGGTCCATGATTTCGGTCAATGATGAACTTTAGTAAGATAAACTATGTGACTATAAAGTTAAAAGTATAGTTTAAAAAATATTTATAGATTAAATTATAATTTAGATAAAAATTTAAATAACTAAATATTAAATATATAGTAGAATTTATAGATTAAAATTATAATTTTAGATAAATTTATATAAATAATTTTTAGATTATAAAAGTATTTTTTAGCCGTATAATTACTATTTTACTTATATATTTTATCATTATAATTTTACTTTATATATTTTTTTGATAATTTATTTATAAAAAAATTATTTTAACAGTAACTATCCATACGTTTATTTTTTTACAATTATTTTTTTTAAAATTATATTTAAAAACTATTTTTCAATTACTTTTTATATAAATTTGTATCAAAACAACTAAACTAAACGGGGTATAGTTAGGCGATAAAGAACAGTACGCGGTCTTTTACAAAGCAAGCCTATTCATAGTCATTGGTTTCAAGTATTATTGTCAACCTTTGTAAATTTGCATTGGCCTTAATAATATCTGATTTCTCCAACATATCACTTACTTTTTAATAATAATTTCTATTCTATTCTATGATACCTTTAAATAATTCTCCCAACTATTTTTGTAACTTTTTTTTTTAATTTATTTACCAAGTCAACCAAAATATTTATTTAATGATAGCACAACCAAAAGATTATTAATTGGCGTGAAACTTATAATTACATGCCCAACAACGCGACTTTACGGAAAGTAAAAGTCATTTGATTTTTGTTCTTGATGGTTAAAAAGCCATTTGAATTTATTTAAAAAAATACTCCCCCCAGTTGGATCTTCCTCGCTTGAAAAATTATAATTGCAGCGCTGGTCCTAAATACCTGTTATGCAATTCATAAACAGCATACAATTTTTAAGAAAATAATTCTCTGTAATAATTATATATAGTCTAATTTATTTTATAAAATCAAGTACTGCGCGGTGACTTACCACTGTAGGGAAGCTAATTCAATCCATATCACGGGATGTTGACACATTTCCTTCTTGCGATCCGTACATTGGACTTAATTAGAGGAAAACTTAAATCATGGTCCTTATGGTGTAAATATAGATTTTCTTTTTTCAATAGACCGAATGGAGAGGCAGATTCGAAAAAGAGGTCTGCTAATAAATTAGATTAGAGGAAATTATAACGAGATCCAAAATAAATAATAGAATTATTTAAAAAAATTAATAATAAATTTTAGTATATAAATTTATAATAAATTTAATCTTAAAGTGTGTTTGGATTAATTTTTGGAGAATAAATTCTGAGAAGAATAAATTTTGGAGAATAAATTCTGAGAAGAATAAATTTTGGAGAATAGATTTTGGAAAAAATAGATTTTGGGAATAGAGATATTTGGATGATTAGTAGTAGAATAACTTTTTATATTGATAAATTACCAAAAAGTGTGTGATATGATTAAAAGTAAGAGAGATGAAAGATGATAGAGAATAAATAGGAAAGAGGAGAGAGAAAAATAGAGATAAGAAAATAGAGGGGAAAGAGAAAAAAAGAGATAAACGAAGAGATAGGAGAGAGGGTGTAAGAAAAAGTAATGGTAGAATAGTAATTGGATAATCCATAACATAGGTTTCAAACCAAAAGCTATTTTCAGTGGCTTATTCTAGGGGTGTTCATGGGCAGGGCTGGGCAGGGCGACCCCCCTGCCCAGTGCCCTGCCCAGAAAAAATATGGGCTGTATTTTGCAGTCCGATGCCCGGCCCTACCCAGTAAAAGACCTAACCATTTTGGGCTGGGCATGGGCGGGCTGGGCGTGGGCGGGCTGGGCATGCCCAAGTTATGATGCCATGCTCATGTAGAAAAGATCAGCAATTATAAACTTCTAAAATAATATCATATTCATATGTCTTCAAGAGTTAAATAATATCTATAATCCACTAAAAATAAGATAACAAAAAGATAATAATTAAAGTCTTGAAATTCATTGCATATAAAAAAATCTTGAAGTCTAAATAGTTTATAATTACAACTTTACATCAATTTTCCAAATGTTGACAATGATGAAGTATCTAAAAAAATAAAATAAATAATTATAATTTGTAATGTACTCATATTATGATTAATAAAGTTAAAAAAATTAATGTAGTTATAAATATTAAAAGATGCAACTTACGTACTTAACTACTTATATTTCTAAAATGACCCTTTAGTCACCAGTAACTATCATATTCTCCCTTCTAAGTGTAGCATCTATCGAGAAAATAAAAAAAATAAAAAAATGGATGCTCATGGGCAGGGCAGGGCAACCCCCCTGCCCGAAAAAAGCATGGGCTGTATTTTGCAGCCCGATGCCCAGCCCTGCCCTATATTTGTCGGGCTGGGCAGGGCTATTTTTTCGCAGGCTCGGGTGGGCATACCGGGCCGCGGGCTTTATGAACACCCATAGCTTATTCAAAACCTAAGTTTCAAACCGAGGTTTTGCCCTAAATCAATTCTGAACAAAAATTGTTGTTTATGTAAAAAAAATTCAAACCGCGATTTTGGCCGAAAATCCATTATGAAACGCTATACCAGACACGTACTTAACCACATGCAGGTCTTAGATTCGATGTATTAATCACTGATTGGATAATAGGCTTTTTAAATAGGTTAAAAATAGACTTATAGAAACAACACGTATAAAAAGTTTAATATTTTACACCGGTTATATATAACCGGTGTAAACAATCAGCTTTTTTAAATCGATTATTCCATACAACCGGTTTAAAAAGTAATGTCAAAATAAAAAAAAATCAGAATAAAAAAACTCTAGGTCCGAAATTATTTTCTTCTTCGTCACAAATTTGAAGGAGGAGGAGAGTGATGAAGAATAATAGATACCTATAAAATGCAAGTAGATAACAAAAAGAGGAAGAAAGAAAAAACCAAATAACCCAGAAACAAAAGAAACAAAAACTCAAATATATGCACAGAAATGAAAACCCATAAACGTTGTCACCTAATTGAAGATATCACAAAAATATCATAACAATTTCTTTGGGTTATTTGCTAAAAAATAAACAGAAATATATTTAAACAGAACCAAAAAATGAATGAGACAAAAGCCCAAATATATACACAGAAACGAAAAATCTACAAACGCTGTTACCTAATTGAAGATATCACAGAAATATCGTCACAATTTCTCTGACTTACCTAGTTAAAAGTGAACAAAAATATATTTAAACAGAATTAATAAAGAAAATAACAAAAAAAAAGACACCCACCTTTGCAGATGTAAGTCTTCTTCTTTGACGAGTTTTAGAGGCAACAACGATTGACTTCAACAATAGAGAATGACGAGCACTGGTAGGGGTCATCGCATATCTAGGTCTTTTTCTTCGGCGAGCTTTAGACGGTGTGTTACGAATGTGAAGCTTCCTGTCACCATGTGTTCTCCCTTGTCTAGTTTTCTTCATAGACGACGATATGATTTGTGAAGATAGGGAATCACAAAAAATCAACGCTTTTTGTTAGATGTTTAATAATAAGGACATTCTACACCGGATGTAATTCTATCAGTTGTAGATAAGACCGGTTTAAAAATATATTTTTCAAAACCCCATTTTTAAACCGGTCACTGTAGAACCGGTTTTAAAAAAATGACCTATAATATTTTTATAAATAAGATAAAATATTTACACCGGTCATATGTATGACCGGTGTAAATATTTTATCTTATTTATAAAAATGCTACTGGTCATGACTTTTTACACTGGTCATGTGTATAATCGGTATAAATATTTTATCTTATTTATAAAAATGTCACCGATTATTTGTTTTAAATCGTCTTGGCAGTGGCCGGTTTAAAAATATAACTTTTAAAAGCTTATTTTTCACTAATAAATCTACCGTAATTAAACATCTGTGCATGTTGATGTTGTTTAAAACTAAGAAGGATTGCAAGGCTCTTATATGATTTCCACTCGAACCAGTTTCGTTACGTTTGAAAGGATCTAATTAAATAAGCGGCGCATCTCAAATATTATGACACGTGACCTCCCGAGCCGACAATAATCCCATGATATAATATCTGAACTTTAGCTAGACAGAATATATTCAGGTTGATCGCACTCCAGATTAGGGTTCATAATATTGTTACTTTTACTTCTTTATATACGTAATTTGTTTTTATTTTCTCAGGTTAATATACTATACACGCACGCGCACTAGAACAAGGAGTGGTTCGCCAAGAATGTAAAGGTGACGAGACGTGTGATGTCAATGGCGGAATAAAATGGCTCAAGGCCACTAATAATAGTAAGGGACATAGAAGTCGAAATGCTTCGATTCCCATATGACGTGGGAGTGACATCATTTATTCGCCCAACATAAAAAAAAAGGGGGGAAGAAGTAAAGGGAAAACTGAAAAGTGGGGATAAGGGGCGGGGGACCGGTGAAGAAGGAGAGGTACAAGACAAGGGGCTGGCCATCAAAAGTAGAGTGCAAAAGGTGCTGTTTCTGTGGAAGCAAACACCCACACGTGATTGCCCCCCGCATTTCCTTTCTTATCTCTTTATTTATTTATTTATTTATTTCTTTATTTTCCTTTCTTGATTCCCCACCCAAAAAGTAAAAAAGAAACACAATTAACCAGAAACCGCATTTAAAATGCATTATAGGAAAAAAGCATTTAAAATGCATTATAGGAAAAAAGCATTTAAAATAAGAGACAAATGGGAGTGTTTGCAATCAAAGTGTTTGTGTTTAAGAGACACACTTCATCCAGTGCATCATGTTAACTAATTTATGATTTTTAAAAAACACCATCCTCTATTTTTTTCAAATTCTTCAATCAAATTTGATCATGTATACTTTTTTTTTTACGTGGATTTAAGTTAAATAATAATATTAAATAAAGTAGGATATATGATAGAATAAAATTAGAGAATTTGATAAAATTTGATCATGTATACTATATATATAAGTATTTTAAAAAGATTATATTATATTTGGTATAGTTAAATAATTCATCTATTTTTTTAACTTATCAAAATTAATTAAATATTAAGATTGACAATATTTAACTTGAAAGGATGGATTTCCTTTTTTTAAAATATATTTATTACTTAATACTGCCGCAAAGACAATAGGGGCCGAGGAGCTTCCAAAGTTTCTTCCTCGTATTCCTCTCTCTCTATTATTGTTATTTTATTATCTCCAAAAACCTCTTTAGATCTGCTGCGCCCAGCATGGCCTCCTCCTGCTATGCAGGGAACAGAGCACCCCCCCCCTGTGCCCCCACTCTCTCCATCCGTAGATAAAGAGGCGCGCACATAAGACGATCGTCAAATAATTCTTGTCTTTGCCTTATATGAAAGCAGCAGTATAGTTGAAGATAAACATGATCACCTTAAATTATTATTTTTATATGACTATTTATCTTAGTTAAATTTAAACATTATTAAATTTAAATATCGATAACTCTCATAAAATTATTATTTATATTCATATAAATTTAAACTTAAAATCTCATATTTAAACCACTAATGTCTCTTTTATTTAAATGAACATACTACAAAAAGTCTAAATAAGATTTAATATAACTTGGGCTCGAGACTTTAACAGAATAATATAAATGAAAAGTGGCAAGTGACCCGTTTTAAAACTCGTAAGGGATCCTAAATGCGCTTTATATGTAAATGAGAGAGAGAGAGAGAGAAGGGAAAATCGTCCTAAAGTCATGAAGAATGAGTGGAAGCATTAAAAAGTTGTATAAACAGTCATCGGCATGTTTTTATATTAGAAATTGTCATTATGTATAATTTATTAGTTGTATAAGTTTTTGTTGATCATATTTCCGTTTTAGAGTTTACCGTGGGAAAAGAAAATCATAGACACGAACACAATCCATAGCGTTACAGTGGAATCCCACGTAAGGTTTGATGAAGAGCTGTCCAGGCCTATATGAGGACATCTTTGTGCCCCCTGCACCACAATATTAAATACTATCTTTTACCTATGGTATATGTGAGTTTAGTTGGAGGAAAAAACTAAAATATATGATTATTTAAAATATATTTAATAATTGGAGAATATAATTTTATTGTGATTCTAGTCGTAGGGTTTTGGGATGTATCATAATTTTTGGGTGTCTAAATTTACGCCTGGAGGTAATTGATAGTTTGTCCTCCCCAATATTAGTATCGCCTAGGAAAAAAAAAAGATTTCATTATGCCTAATATTGATATAGTATAGAAGGAAGGAATATTTTGTCTTACTATTAGATTATAGGTAAACTCAACCCCTTTTAAATTTTTGTATTAAAAAATATTATTTTTTAATCTTATTATTAATATAAAAGTTAATTAATTATTTTGAATAAATTAAAAATGTAAAATAAATTTATGAAATATATCAGAAAAATAGTGGATGAGAAAGATTTTTGTTTGTTTGTTTTGCCAATGAGAAGGATAATGTATAGGATACATGTTGTCGATCTCATCAAACACGATCAACACGGTACCTCCGTGACTGGCTGAAAATGCATAGCGCAAAAAGCAGCGGTAATTCAGGACAGTTTTTCATACTTTTTTATTTAAGAAACATTGACAAAACTGATGGTCAGAGGGCATTAAAAATTTAATGGTGTTTTTTCTGATTGTACATAGAAGCCATTAATTTGATGAGCAGAGGACGTGATAAAAATTATCCTCCAAGGATATTGTGGATGATACTAGAATGATTATTCCCAGGGATTGATAGGTTTTATTCTCCCATAGGTTTAGGGATAACTTTTACTTTTGTTGATTATTTAGGGTGTGTTTGGATTAACTTTTAGAGAATAGATTCTGGGAAGAATAGATTTTGGAAATAGAGATGTTTAGATGATTAGTAGTAGAATCACTCTTTATATTAGTAAATTATTAAAAAATGTATAATTTGATTAAAAGTAAGAGAGATGAAAGATGATAGAGAAGAAAGAGGAGAGAAAAAAGAGTGTAGAGAAAAAAGAGGAGAGAGAAGAGAGTATAGAGAGGATAGAAAGAAAAAGAGAGATAAGAGAAGAGAGAGAAATAAAAGAGAGATAAGAAAAGAGAGATGAGAGAGGGTGTAAGAAAAAGTAGGGGTATAATAGTAATTGGATAATCTATAACTTAGGTTTCAAACTAAAAGTTATTTTCAATGGCTTATTCAAAACCTAGGTTTTAAACCGAGGTTTTGTCTAAAATCAATTCTCAACAAAAAATAACTGTTTGTATAAAAAAATTTTAAACTATAATTTTAGCCAGAATAAATTCTCAAAATTGATAACCAAACACACACTTAGCCAAGATCTCCCATCAAATACAAGGTAATTTTTCATATCTTTGATCAAACCCCCACCTATAGAACCAAGTGCAGGATTTGACAAGGGAAGCTATCTTGACTTGTTCTGCCTGTGTCTGTCGTTTTTTTAAATAAATATCGGTACTTTTATTAAAGAAAAAGCTGTACAATCCATAACGTTTTAAAAAATTCACACACAGACACACATTCTAGAGCATGACAAGTGGTTTAAGGAGTGTTTTGTGACGTCCCGTTATTAGCGTTGAGGCCAGGCACATGATGCTCATTATTGACATAAGATTTGGATTATCCAAATTTAATCAAGATTTTTTTTTTAAATTTTTTTAGATTACGTACTTGTTAAAATTTAAAAATAAATAAAATATTATAAAACAAGAACACAAAGCATATGGGCCATGGTGGGCCGTCTCATTTGCTCACTCAAAAACCATCTGCCTACAAAGGACTGGACTTTGTTGTTTGATTCCCATATTAATTACTGTGAGAGCTCAGAGACAGACAATTCCACCTGCGTCCAAGGGACGATTTCAGCTCCCAGGGTCGCGCCCCGCAGTTTCAAATTCAAAAACATAAACAATTTCCAGATTCCAGTTTCCACTGCTTTTGGTATTACAAGGTACATCTATGCTGCCTGCTCCTACTCCTAAGTCCAAGCATGTTACAAACTCAACACAAATCCAACCTCAAAACCCAGCCACCCTAACCAAAACTTTGCCCCCTTTCTCACGGTGCCTTGATGCGATCGACGCTCTCCGATACCGTTCTCATTCTCGGTCGCAACTCTGCGTCGTGTTCTGTGCAGTTGAGTGCAAGATGAAATGCTGCAACTACTTGTTTTTTAGCATGCACCTCAGACATAAGTGCAGGGTCTATAATCTCGCACAAGGGCTTCTCTTCTCTGAATGCCTGCCTCACGAAACTCTCTAGTACTTCCCCCTCATTCTCTGGCCTCCGTCCTGTCAATAGTTCTAAAAGCACTATCCCAAAAGAATACACATCACATTTCTGAGTATATTTGCCTCCGTTCATGCGCACCTCTGGTGCCAAGTAGTTGTTTTGGGGAGCTGCCATTGCAGAGGTTGCAATAGACTGCTTTGAATTCTGTCGCTTTGGTGCCATTGTTGTGGACTTTGAGCAACTTGACAAGAGGCGAGTAAGTCCAAAACCAGATATGAAAGGATGAAGTTCATCGTCCAGCAAGATGTTTGTTGATTTAAGGTTGCCATGCACGTATTTTCGACCACTGAACTCGTGTATGTACATTAACCCCCTTGCAGCTCCTTGAGCAATCTTTAACCTCGCTGCCCATGTTAATGGCGGCAAAGCATTGGAAGGTCCACCTGCAACCAAAAAACACCAGACATAGAGCATAAAAAGCTTCAATCAGAGCTTTCAAGTGGAGAGTAAATGCTGAAAGTGACCTAACGACCATTAGCATCGGAGTTCAACTTTCCTCATTGTTTTCCCCCCAAAAAAAGACAAAACAGAAATCTTTTACTCTAATGGACCACCAGATCACTAGCATGGCATTCAGAAAAGCGTGGAAGCAGCCTGGAATCACTCACTCATTACAAGACAACCACCGCTCGCGGTTCACAATTTAAGGCAGATCAACAGGGAATAAAGAATAGTGCATTGAGACGTGGATTTTCCAGTCACCAGAATGGGGTCGAAACCATACGGTTAGATTTTTGGCAGTTATCACTCTACAGACAAGGTGGGACCACAAAAAAGGGTCAATATATTCAGGAATCATAAACAGAGATACCCAAGGTGTAACAGCACTAAGTCATATTATTGTATGATCACGGACAACAGCCACTGAGTCTCGGGTCTCCGGTGAAGAGCAATGTTCATCTAAGGACAAGACGACCGATGGCTCAAAATATGCAGTGCGCAACAAAGAAGACAAGCACAGGAAAATAAGACCAGGAAGTGATTATTAAAACAGCTTTAATTCACCAGCTCCTCCACATTTACAAACCATTATGATAACAATCACATGACCACATTATGAGCTCTTTAAATTAAAAAGTGGAATTTGAATTCATGATTGACCTCATGGCCGGTGTGACCATCATGCACGAATAGTCATAATGAGTAGCAAAACCAAACCAACAGTGAGCGAATGCTTATTAGGCTAAAGTTTCTATAGTCATATACTCCTAAACTTCCTAGAACGTTTGTAACAAAAAATATGAAGAGAAATACACATATTGCCTTCAAAATGATCTTACTACACACATATTGGCATATAGCACGTATATAGTAAAGTAGATAATTATTGGCCAAAAAAAGTTTGATAATTTAATTAAGAGAGAACCAGCGTTATTAAAAATAAACAAACAACGGCTGAGAAATTTGATACCATGAAGCGCAGTGTGCAAGCTTCCATTGCGGATGAAATCAGAGATAATTAATTTTTCATCACTTGCATAGTAATATGCTCTTAAGCGGACGATGTTAGGGTGGTTGACCCTCCCAATGGTCTCCACTTCAGCCTCGAATTCCTTGAGCTTCCACGTGGCATCACCCTCACCCAACCGCCGGACTGCCACCACAGTCGCCGCCGGGCCCGACCCTTTCCCAGCAGCCACTACCTTGTATACGATCCCACTCTTACTTTTCCCCACCACATATGCGGATGCCCTCAATAAATCCTCTAGTTCCAGGTTGAATCCTTCATCCACTATCACGAATTTACCCTTTTGCCCTTCACCGTCGGGCTCATTGTCTAGTTTTTGCTTCCCTAACTTGTTCAAATCGACCGTCCATCGTCTGCGCAGCAGCCACACTGACAACGAAACGGCCCCTGCTACCAACAAGACGCCGAAAATTATAGGGACAATGACGGAAAGACCTCGCTCTTTCGCCTTCGCTTCTTGAAATCCCGCTGGAAAGCCAGGTTTAACGGTTTTTGGGTTTTCAGGGTCGTCGGTGCTTGGGTAATTCTCTGGATTCTGAGCTTCTGGGCATGCATTCTGCAAAGGGAACCCACAGAGCCCGGGGTTACCGGAGAAAGCTGTAGGGCCCTGGTTTAGCAACGAACCAACTTGAGGGATTTTGCCTGTCAGATTGTTGTTCTGGAGATCCAAACTGACTATCACAGGGAGTTGCCCCAAAGACTCCGGGATTCCACCCGAGAAGTGATTGTAAGAGAGATTCAAGGTTCCAACGAGATTAGTGAAATCGGATAGAGCTTCAGGGAGAGAGCCATTAAGGGTATTTGAGGATAAATCCAAATGCCCGAGTGATTTGAGATACCTGATCTCAGTTGGAATGGGACCAGAGAGGAGATTATGAGAGAGGTCTAAAACGACGAGGCTGGTCGCGTTGAACAGACGGGAAGGAATGGCGTTGGAGAAGTTATTGTGCGAAAGACTGAGTTGCCTGAGCGAGTCGAGCAAACCGAGTTCAGATGGGATGTAACCAGTGAGGCCTTTGTTGGGCAGGACGAGCTGGGTGACTCGGTCATGGGCACAGGCGACCCCATCCCAGCGACATGGGGTGGAGTCAGAATCGGACCACGAGTTGAGAACTCCGGAAGGGTCGGACTCGATGGCGGCTTTGATGGCGAGGAGAGAGAGACCATCGGAGTTCAATGAGGAGGCGAAAGAAGCTAAGAAAAACAAGAGAATGGAAGCTAAGTGGAGAGGAAGAAGCATTTCCTTTCTTCAAGTGGGGATTAAAGTAAAAGGCTTAAAATGTTAATAGATCATTTTGTAATGCATGTTTAGAACCAGGGCGTCACAGATTTCAGAGAGCGGAGTTCAAGATGAAGATGGCTTAGCATTTGAATTTTGTCGCAGGGGTGTTTTCGAGGTGCAAGTACAGTTTGAATTCTTCCGACCATCCTACCCTCGAGACACTTCCTTTATTATCATTAGGCATGTTTGGATAGGATTTTAAAAAATGGTTTATGGAAAAAAAAAGCTTATGAATAACTTATAGAAAAGGACTTTTGGAGAAAAGTTTATGGAAAAAAAATGATTTTGAGTAAATAGGTGTTTGGATAGTTATTTTTAGAATAACTTTTTATGGTAATAAATTACTAAAAAGGGTATGATTTGATTTAAAGTAAGAGAGAGGAGGGAGTTAGAGAAAAGAGAAGAGAGAGGAGAGGGGGAAGAGAGGAGAAAGGAGAGAGGGTGTAAGAAAAAGTAGGAGAGAGGAGAGAGGGTGTAAGAAAAAATAGGGGTAAGATAATAATTGGATAGTCCATAAGTGCTTTTACTGTTGAAAAAGCTATTTTAAATAGCTTATTCAAAACCATGGTTTTAAACCATGGTTTTGTCCAAAAGCACTTATGGACAAATAAGCCTGTTTGTTTTAAAATTTCACTAAACCAAGATTTGGGCCAAAAACCCTTTTAAAACCATAGTTTTCAACGTTTCCAAACACACCCATTATTTCTTACCAATAAGCAGTGTTCTTTACCTCGAGGCTCAAGTCTGGGTAGTTTTTTTTTTAAATATATATTCCTCACATTTTTTTAAGCTTCATATATAATTATTTAGTAACAGTTAAATTGTTAAGAAAACCATTTTTTTTAGAAAAAATTATTGGCCCTCGTTACATACCTTACCTACCATGAAGTCATGAAGATATATGTACAAGAGTTGCTTAAATTCTTTGTTTTTTTCTTTTTGGAGGTCATGCAAAAGGTTAAAAAAGGACCTCTTCATGGGAAATTTTTTAAAATCATTCTCATAGAAGGTATACTAGTAGTATGTAGTGGGCAATAAGTAACATATCCATAATCTGTAAATTGCGTGATTTAAATATAAATTATATGTTGCTATATTGATTTTGTTATATTTTTCTTTGTTTTACTTTCTTTTAAGGGGATTGATAAACAAAAATAAACACTAAGTGTGTGTTTAGTATGTGGGTTAGGGAATTGATTTTTCTCTAAAACTATAGTTTTGTAATTTTGTTGCCAAATAACGAATGTATTCTTAAAAATTGTTTCTTATATCAAACCACGGTTTTAAAGATAAAATCATGGTTTTACAAAATTTACACTTTTTCAGCTTTTTAGTATTATTGTTCCATCTTTTTTTCAGCTTTTCACGATTTTATCATTCTCTTTTCCTCTCTTCTTCTTGCGCTTCCTCTCCTCTTCATTTACATAAAAAAATTATAAATAAATTTATACCTTATGTCCTTTTTAGTAAATTGTCTATAAAAAAATAATTCTGCTACTAATCATTCAAATATATCTAATTTTTAAAATCATATTTTTCTCAAAATCTATTTTTCATAAAATATATTATCCAGAATCTATTTCACCTGAAATTTATTCTCCAAAAACTAATCCAAACACACCCTAAATCAAGTAACCATCGGCATAGTTAATCACCAGGCCATTTTTTCCTTAACAAAATTGTATTTATACTAATAATATTATTTACGATTTATAAATAGCAGAACTTAATTTTATATTTCAACATTTATATTAGGTATATAATAAATATAAGGTTGACTTCCCTTTAAAACATTACAAAATAGTAAATACCATTATTATTGTTGTTACTAACAAGTATTACAAATAATTCAATAAAAAACCTATAAAATATTGATTAAAAAATCTTTTACATTTTAACAAATGCAGGATGAAAATTTCCCTTCTTTATCATGCTGAGATAGATATTGTTTATTAAAAAGTTACTATTAACCCAATATCATTGGATTAAATTAATAAAGAGTGAGACATATAATTATTTAGAACATATTTAAACTTTAATTAGTATCATTTTATTATAATTTTAATCGTAAAGTTTGAAAAAGTATTATAACTCTTAATTACTTAAAAAAAAAAGAGATTTTATCTTGATTTTAGATGGTAGGTGAATCTATTTTTTTTTAATTTTTATATTAAAAAAAGTTACTATTAATTTGAAGGCAAAAAGAGGGGCAAGAAAATATTTGACAAAAATCCGCTATCTGCGGGTCAGATGGACGGAGTCGTCCACATAGGGGGCGCCTTGTTTTGTTTATAGCGATTTAAAAAAAAATTAAAATCATATATCAAGGACAACGTGCTTGTGATTCTCTTTTCACCTTTTTCAGTTTTGCCATTAAACAACACTGCTTCCTTCTCGGTCCCAGAAAACTAAATAAATAAATAAAATGCTTCACGGATACAGCGACTGCTCCTTCTATTAAAATGGTAAGAATTATTTTTGAGTCACGTGCTCTGCTTCATCCCTTCCACAATTTTTGATCCATTATCCCGATGCTTCCTAGTAGGCTTAGAGGGGTAAAAATCCAAATGTTTGCCTACTCTAAACTCTAAACCTCCCTCTCTGGTATTAAGCTTAATTTAATCAAAGTCCAACCAACTCCCTAATGACCCAGGGCCCATTTGGACCCAAGGCTTTCCCAACCCTTATTATTGTTGCTGGATTTTTGGTTACAGAATCATTATCTCATCACATGTCTGGTGATTTGTTCCCCCTCTTTGTCACGGATGTCTTACAATTTAATAATATTAGACCACAAGAAGTTCAAAGTGGAAGGTACATCAGAGGCCAATGGGGTAAGTAAAAGGACAACGGAGCAGTAAAAAGGAAGAAAAGAACAGGAAACAGCGCTAGGGCCCCTGGAATTCCTACCCCTCCACTATTCTAACTTTACCCGAAAGTCCAACTAACAATAATTTTTTTCACTTTGAAGCTTTGGGGGCCCATTCAAAAGCCCATTTTATAAAAAGTATCAAGTAGCCTCCACTCAAGTATTAAAAAAAGGCATAGTATTTAATATTTAGATTTATGCTTATGAGTAATTTACGGTTCATCCTATCCAATATTAATATCGTATAAGAGAAAAAAAAATTTTGTCCTGCTATTCTTGTGGATAAGTCCAACCGTTTTAAGAAAATTTATGTATAAAAAAGAAAAGGCATGAAGCCGCCAGCCATGTGATTTCAGCTTTTCAAAAAGCAAGCACTACTAGGCAGTTTGCCACGAAAGCGGAGGGCATACATAACCCACAGGACATGAAAGGGATCTCTGTAAGGAAGCCCTAGAAATTTATGTTTAGAATCATCATTATATATTGTAACAGGAAATTAAACATCATTTTATACGTCGCCACTGTTCGAGGAAGCAAAAGGGTACATGCGGGAGAGGAGTAAGGAAATAGTGTTCTTGCTCCAGTTACAAAAAATAGTCATCACCATATTGACTCTTTCAAGTTTAACTAAAATAATCAATTGACCATTGTTGTAAGGTGAGATGTACAAAGTATAATGTAATCATCTTAATTAGATTTACCACGTGCATGTAAACTGCTAGAGTCTTGACTAGAGCCCCATTCTTTCCAGGGATCCTTGATGCCTCATGATGGCCAAAGCCATGGTAGAGGACTCTGATCGGGGTTTACTGAATTCTAATCCGTTAACATGCTCACATAACATACATGAAAAGGTATATAAATTTGAGAAAAGCTAACAGCCCGAGTCCTGCGATTGCTCGGAATTACAATGACAGTACAACCAAACTGAAATGAAAAGTACAAGGGAAATAAACCTGTTCAGATGTTAGAAAACTGGTGCGTACGCCATTGGGAATTCTACAGAAATAGCTGGAGAGGGAAACACGTGAATCCCGCACCTGACCTGCAGTTTCAGCTTCACTTCCTCCACCGAACCGAAATCCGGGTTAAAATCGGAAAACAATAGCAGCACCAACATCCGACGCCGCTACGCAGTCGTTTTATGGTCTCTGTTGGATTTGACACATTTTCTATTATCTGTTTTCAATAAGTCGATATATGACATGTAATTTATGATTAATTACATTATTATTAATAAATTAGGAGTAATGTAGTTTGTTTTAAGAAAAACACGTGCCAAGTTAAATAGTAGTAATAAGTTAATGTGGAAGATAGATCTTCATGGTAATGAAGCTCTATCCTTCCTTTTGATAATGAAACAAATTTTATTCTCAAGAGAACATTGGAAAATTAAAAAGATTTTAAAACTGTGGGGATGGATGTGCACTACTTATTAATAGGACAGCCTTTATGTTTTTTAGTATCAAATATATAGAATATATACACATAAATTAATAGTAGTTTGTTATTTTTTAATCAAGAATGGGACTCTAGCAGAAAAAAATGGTAGTTAAATTAATAAAAAATATAAAAACATAATAAATTACGCTAATATCTTCTTCTGAAAATTTATGAAAAATATAGAATTTTAATATATCTACCACATATAAAATTTATTAAAAATTATACTTTTTTTTTATAATAGTGATGGACAATGCAATTTATACCTTCATTTAAATTAAACTAGGTATTCATCTCGACATCAAACGAAAATCCGAGCCATACTATAATTGGCATGTACAATCAAAAGCCTATGCTATAGTTGGCAGATATGATTAACAAAAAATAGCAAATAATGCAATTTTTAGGAAACCAAATATATTAATATATTATTTTTTTTCTATATATCTTTATCTTCCTATTAAAAATAATTATATTTAAAATATTATTAAATATTAAATATAATATTTCTCTTGCAATATAAAATATATGCTGTCAAAAGGAAAATCACCCAAGAGGTAGTAATGGAAACAGAAAAAGTTTGCTTGGGTTTTGGCCCCGTTTGCTTTATGCTAGTTTTATTCCTCATCTGAAGCCCATAAAAGTAAAACCCTGAAAAACCTCCTTGGCAATGGCATCCTTCTTCCCTTTCTGAGTAAATGGGTCGGAATTTGTTTTTCTGGCTTATACTCTGTTTCCCCCTCAACATTGCTCTTGTTGCCTCCACTTTTTATCAGGTATCTCCTTTTCTCCCATATGTTTATTTCTTACTGTCGTTAGGTTTTGACAATCAGTTTAGATGCCAACGTGATTACATTGATATGGAGGTTTCTCATTACTGCTGTTTCAAGTTCAACGAATCTTATTAAAGTTCCTCTTTTTCCCCCCTTGAAGATTCTGATCTTAACAGACTTGGAGGCTGACTATGTCAACCCATATGAGGCTTTGTTCCCGGATCAATTACTTCGTTGTTCCTGAGTTTATTGGGCAGGCAGCACTCTGCGCTCTCTTCCTCATCACTGGGCACTGGTTCATGACCTTGTTGACTGTTCCTGTCACTGGCTATCACATGATGCTGTATGTAATATTAGGTTTCATGCTTTTGCAGAAGATGCTTCGTTTTCAACTCTGACATGATTTAGGAATACTTATATTTAGTGGAAATTCTGGAATGTTTAAAAATTTCTAACTTGATTCATAGTTGCTGCTGAATTTGTCTGGGCTGAGACACAAGGAATGAAAACTTGGCTGAATTTGTATTATTGTGTTCACGTATTTTGTTTAATATACTTCTGCATAGATTTAACAAAAGAACTCGTATAATAATGATTTAGCCATCTTAATGATTCAGGTATGTGAAACAGCAGCATCTTCTTGATGTCACTGAAATGTTTAGGGCAGTTAAAGCTGAGAAGAAATACCGGATAGTCAAGTCTGCTTTATACCTTTTGACTCTTGCTGTTGTTGTCTTCAGGTATGCCATAACTTTGAAATAAAGCACATCGCATTATATTACTGCTTCATTTTATTTTAGTCTTTCTAATTAAGGTCTTCCTGTAGGATTATCTCTGTTGGAATTATACTATTTCACAATTCCAAGTTTGAGGATGTCCGGTCTTCACTTTTTGAGTTCTAGGAAAAATTTTGTAATCCTTCCACAACGTGTAATTGGCGCCGTTCTGTGGTACTTTGCACTTTATCTCATTTAAAAATTAACTATTTAAGTTAGTTTGGGTTTAGAGAATTTTAGAACCATCATGCTTGAAACTTTATGAAATCAATTTCCTTGTCCATTTATCCTTCAATATGGATGGATCTTGTATATGAGTAAAACTCTTGCATGTTACCTTCATCTTATTGTTCATACATTTATCTGTGTCCATGGGTAGAATACTGGGTTATTTATCTTCAATCAATTGGTTGGATTGGTTGTGTTTGAGTCTTAGAGTACATATCAGAAAGCTGAAAGAGTACATATTGTTAAACCTAATGCATATTATAAGGCATGAATCTTGTTCATCTCTTTCACCTTTTTTCCCCTTCTTCATGTTTGAATCTGTGAATATAATCATGTAGAGAGGGGTTTGGGGAAGGGGGGTTTTCAAACCACAGATCAAGTAATTTTATATTGCTGATTAGCATGTTTTGAAGGATAATTTTACCATAATTTATAATACACCTCGCATGAAAGCATTGGCTTGAAATATGAACTAAACACAAGCTCATTATACATTGTGTTGGAATTTAGTTTTACTGAAGAAATTGGAGAGCGGAGAAATTCAAACTCTTGACCGCTTGTTCATTAAAGCTTTTTTGCCATGTTGAGAACAAATTTAACTCAAAATTGTAAGCAGTTTATTCAAGGCCCTCGAATAATTATTAGAATTTTTAACAACGTTGACCTCATGAGAGCAGTTCATGCTTAATTGAATCAGAATGTGCTGCAGATAGTTGGTAAGGTAATTCATTATTTGTTTTAGGTTATTTCTTAGAAACGCTTAAAGATGTTAATATCTTAACATTTTAGTCTCTGTACTTTGAAATGTTAGAGCTTGTGGTGTGGTTATGTGATATGTCTGCTGACCGTTAAAACTCTAGGGAGAATTTTTACCTACTATAAACTTCCGGGGGATATGCAAAAAATATAATAGATCTCGTCGTTAATTTAATAATTAAGAAATTACTAAAAAATAATTCATTAAATATTCTTATCTTAATACCCTAATGAACCTAAAAAAAGGATAATGGCTCAGCAGAAATTACTTGTTTTTCGAGATCCCATTATAAGTTCTATCTATATACACGTTCTGATCGCCATTTGAACTTATCAAATTCAAAATCTTTCTATTCTGAAATAAAAAGAAATCATGTCAACCTCTTCTGTCAGAGAATTGCCTCCAGACCTGTCTTCATGGGGCAAGTTTGGTGGAAACGGATCCTAGAACAGTACCTGAAATCCTGTGCCAAATCCCAAATTCTTATCAATTGTTGGTATGTATGACCATAGATTATTGTCTAAACTGCAAAACCACAACTGGGAGATCATGTAGGAGGTTTATGGAGACATGCTTATACAATTTACTGACAAAACTTTGATTTCCCAAGCACAAATCTTTTTAATATGGTGCCATTTCATTCGATTTCTACACTTGAATATAGGATTTCTTTTACTCCTTTTATTACTTAGTTGTCTGAGTCTGCAATTCATCTTCTAGTTTTCAGTATTTCACTCATCTTTTCGTAATCTCTTACTTGAGGATGAAGCTGGGTCAAGATCTCATCAGAACATATTTCTTCTTACCAGTGATCTGTATCTGAACATGGATAGCCTGTGAAGGCATGTAGTCACTGGCCTTCTATTCCTATCTGCTCAAGGTTGTCTTAGCATTTCTTTTCCATGGTAAAAAGTACTACCTCCGGAGATAACATCCATTAAAAAAATTAGTCATATTAGTTATCTGTAATAAATATAGTTTAATTTTTCTAAAATACTATTTTTTATTATGACTACTTTCGGATGGAAACTCCTTAATATAGGCAATCAATATGGATATTTTAGGAAAAAAATTATAAATTCGAGAGATAAAGTGAATTAATGTCTTATATTTAAGATTAAATCTAATTATCTAATTAACATTTATATTAAAGACACGAGAGAGTATTTACTATTTATCATTATTCTCGCAAGCAACATTCTTTGCTCACGCAGTATGAAATATGATTTGTGGATGTAGTACAGTCAAATCCCACTTATATGTGAAGATTTTATTAGTAAGCAATCTGTAAGTATTTTTTTAGTCTGGAGACATACTTTAACCCTAGTGAGCTTTCGAACTGAACTTACCTAGATTTTTTTATATAAAAAAAGTCTTCAAGGTTGTTTTTTTTGTACAAAATTTTTTGAAAAGGGGTTGGACTCACTCACGATCTAAAGGTAAGGGGAAGTCTCCATTCGTCCTAGATGATACTAATGTAGGGTAGGGCGAATTATCTATTACCCTTAGTCGTAAACCTAAGCATTCAAGAGTTATGATGCATTCTTAAGCGCCGCAATTTGAACCACAATAAAATAATATTTCTTAAGAATCGAATATATTTTAGATAATTATATATCTCACTCTTTTATTAATTAAACCGCGAAACGATGGGTTCTTCAAGGTTGGTTTTAGTGAGCCTGACTAGTCATTCCAATTGTAATTTTGTTAAGGTGGGCCTTTGATTATGAAGGCTGGTCTTAGTCATCCTGGACCACTTTTGGTGGGCCATCCACTATCACAAAAATATCATCTCCCCCCACTTGATCTTACTATTCACTCTTCATAATTTCATGAAAACAAAAAACAAAGATGGATAGGAGGAGGATGAGGGTGAGGCTAGGAAGGAAGATAAGGTTGACAAATGAAAAGGAAACAGAAAAACAAACATTAATGAAATGATGCGACCAAAGTGATAAAAAATGTATGGCTTTTAGCTGTCTGGTTTGGTTCCTTCTTTGTTTCTGGTGCAAGAGAATCGGTGGGAATTCAATTCTTTGGATGTTTGAGGCAATTTGAGAGTTGGCATATCAATTAGGCGTTTGGGTTCTTCCTTATGTATCCTTTGAGGGGTGGGGGGGCCCAAGACGTGTGACAATTATCTTTCTCTTTCCTTCTTTTCTTTACTTTCTTTTTTCAGGTTTCCATCATATTCTTTTCATTTCTTCATAGGGTTTCCTTATCAGACTGAAAGCGAATATCATTCTCGTCTTTCACTTTGATACTACACCATGGATGGTTTCTACTCCTTGTGATCTTTTAACTCCATTACTTTGATCTGCCATTTTTTTTAATGAACTCGGAATATGGATTTGATATTTATAACGAAGAAGAAACGAGAGTATACGGAAATAGTCGAAAGAAAAGGACTCAGTTTGGTTGAGAGTGATGGGGGAAAATAGAGACAAAGTGAGGTGGGGACACAGCGTAAGCGTATTCTTCTCTGCAAAGCTTCTCATCCCAAGCAGCAAATAATGTGAAAAAGTTTCCATATTTTGTTTCTCACTGCAAAATGGATCATTATCTCACGAACCCGGAGAAGAAGAAGAAGATGAAGAATCCTGAAGGAATAAACGATTATTACGGAAGCCAGAAAGGGACGTCAAGTTCTTAGGGGCAAATTGTATTCCCACTCAATTTCTCCCAACCCTCTGTTTTACGCTTTTAATTACTCTATGATAAAAAGATCAAGATGCATAACCACTACCCTGAATATTTTCTTATATGCATCTAGCATCTCAGCATTACATCCTAACATTCTCAGTATTATATATATATATATATATATATATCACCACCACATGTTATTTTTAATTTTTTATTTTTTAAAAAGTTACTTAACATTGCTAGGAAGAAGAAAGGAGAAAAACAGCGACCAAGTATACACACAGCTCTAATAGGAAAATACGAAGCAGAGATTGTGACTTGTCCATGAAGTCAATCGAGAGGGCCTATGGAAGCAAAATGTGGGAGGGACAAATAATATTATTTTATTATTATTATTTATTTTTTTACTCTCATGTCCCATATAGAGGAGGGACCATACACACGATACAATTTATTTATTTTTTTTTATTCTCAAAATTTCTTATTTTAATTTATTGAAAATAAAGCATGGGTCTAGTATAATATCTTGCTTGTTCACTAAGGACCTTTGGTCCAATGACATCCACCTACCCCACGCCATGCATTTATATCAACGAGAATTTGTATAGATAATAATAAATTTATTCATATTTTATAAATATATGAATTCGATTTTTGTTATTGTCGTGAGAGTTTATTTAATAAGCGATCTCATAAATTTTTTATAAATGTTTTTTGAATTTGGGGCTGTGCTTTACCTTAATAGGAGACTGGTATCGAACCCTCTAAATTTTTTTATAACAAAAAAAAATATCATGCATTTATGGATTTTTTTATGATTTCTATTAAGAATAAAAGGCAACACTTTAAATTGGGTGTACTAGTTTATTCTTGAAAAAGAATTGGACTTATTTTTCAACTTAGCTTAAGTTAATATTTATAGTGTATTAATACTGTGAATGCTTCTGTGCACTATAAAACACGTATAGAATCCCCAATTTATCCTCTTTGTTTTTGCAATCTATCAACTTCTATGTGAAGGACAGGGTTCCTTTTCAACTGGAATCCTCCAAAGTTAGAGGGGGAAAGAGTGAAGTAGTGGATTTTATATCAAATTACGAGAGATCAGATTTACACACAATTATATTATGTTGTATTTTAAAACACACGTCCTCTCTGTTTTTTGTTTTAAATGAAAATTGTGTTCATAGCTGAAAAGAGAAAAGATAAACAAGAACACAACTGCTCGAGTTGAAAAAGTGGAGGATGATCGAGTAGAACGGCGTCCTCGCTGAGCAGGGAAGAAGATCGAGCAAGAGGATTCAAGTTATTCTCTGGTCTGGCAATGAGTTCGCACCAGGGATTGAAGGAGATGAAGGGAAGAAGGGAGAGGGTGAAGGGACAGGGGAGACGGATTGAGAAAAAGAGAAGGGGCGGTAACGGAAATCAGTAGATCCAAGCCACTTTAATATTTTAAAAAATAAATTAATAAAAATGATTAGACTTACACCTGGATTAAAAATTATTCCTTAAAAAAATAGGACATATATGAAATGAAAGTGTGATTAAAAAATTTAACAAGTATAAAGAATTTGATATAAATAGTATTCTAATTTTATAATAATTATGTAATTTATAAATTATAAATGATATGACTATTTAAAGGACTGAGACTTATAAATAATGTGACTTTTTATATAATCCTTAACATAGATTCATTCTAAATTAAATATTGAAACGCATTGATTTTATAAATAGTTGTGGTTAATTTTGTCATGGATATTGATTTTTACGGAGGTCTATCTTCCATTATCACTTGATATTTTTCAAATCGTAGAGCTCATACAATCATTATAATTTATTTTCTCACTAAAATTTATAGATTTTCTGACTAATTTGTTAAATCATTATTTATCGCTTAATATGAACGAAGCCTTTAATATATCAGGTTATATCTATAATTTGACATTAAGATTTAGAAGAATATAAAAAAAATTCTCTCATTTATCCCTATTTTTGTTCTCGCTAGCTCCATTGTTTTTGACTTTATATTGATATAATGATTGATAAAGAAATATGGATTATAAAAAGTAAGTTGACGAAACGGGGGCTTTAATAGGTGGTCCCCGTATTTGGTTCCTTTTACGGTTTTTACCAACGTAACGGACGAACAGAATTGTTAGAAGCGTGCGAACAGTGTTACCCTCCTCCTCCTTCCTTCCCCCACTAACTCGCCCTTTGTCCATTAGCACCAAAAATACTCGTACCCCTTCACCTCAACACTCTACCCCCACCGTAACGTAGCCGACGTTGCTTTCGCAATACTTCAAATGGCTGTCTAGCTATCCCAGACACCCAGTATAAGAGACCCACCCCATTTACACCACCCCCTTGACCGCCATTGATTCTTTCACCGCTTTCTATATTCGCAATTCTCTCCTCATCCTCCTCCCATTCTCTGCTATATTCGCCTCCAATCGAGCTAATTCTTTGGTTTAACGTTTAGAGTGCTTCAAATTTTGCATAATTAATCAACTCAGCATTTCAGTTACTCCACAAATTCAGGAGGTTTAGCTTCCATTTTGTCATAACTCATTCTGAATCTTCATCGATTGGTTCAACTCCCACTGGATGGAGCAAACTACGGGAGGTTTCACTGGATTCAGTCTCACTCTTGGTGAACGCGATCAAGGCGCACTTGAATCCATTCAATTCAACGAGGAAATCGAGCGAATCATAGCCCCTGCCCCAGACAACGTTAGCTCCTTCACTGCACTTCTCGAACTACCCCCAGCGCAGGCCAAGGAGATCCTCCACTCGCCCAAACCCTCCGCCGCCTCCTCCGCCGCTTACGGGGAACAACCCTTATGCCATATCAGCGATCAGAAACCCCACATATTTCTCTCTTTCAGTGGCCCTTTAATACTCCCTTCTAACACTGCTTTGATCGAACGCGCTGCCAAGTTTTCCGTGTTCGCCGAAGAGAACTCGTCGCCTGAGGAGCCCAACTTGGCCCCGCTTAGTTTGGGAGCAAATTTGAACAGAGGGAAGCATGAACCCCCGGAAACCGATTCAAATCCTAAGCCAACATCTGTTATCGCTTCGAACCCCCCGATTGGGTACAGGAACGAGAGGGCCGCAAAGAGGAAGGAACGAGAGAAGAAGGTAGTTGGAAATGTAATTGTAATGAACCGATAATTAGGGTTTCTGCTTTCGATGATCTGCACACGGAATAATGACCGAATCTTTAAAATACAGGATAAAGAGTCCTCGAAGAAGAGTAAAAGCGTCGCCGACGAAACCTCCGGTGCCGGAGATAAACTTCCATACGTTCATGTTCGAGCTCGTCGCGGTCAAGCTACAGACAGCCATAGCTTAGCAGAAAGGGTAACCTACTAACTTACTAATCCATCGTTTAATCACAAAACCTTTTCTTAATTAATTATGATTTTAATTGACAATTGTGTAGGCCAGGAGAGAGAAAATTAATGCTCGCATGAAGCTTTTACAAGAGCTGGTCCCTGGCTGCAATAAGGTATGCGCGATGTGCCTTGGTTGCTATAATTACTTAATTTATCACGATTTTAGTACTTTTATTTGACTAAGATAGTTTTCTTCATATTATTTTTTTAATTTATATTTTTGTAATTATTAACTAATATTTCGGCCAAAAATGAATTAATAGAAAATTGTTAAACAATAATGCTTTCTAGATAGATGTTAAAGTGATAATTATTCTAAAATGAAAATAATTTTAAAACAGTTTTTTTGGGTCCAAAAGAGGAAACTAGCTACATTATATGATATTTATCTTGTAGGCCTGGTTTATGTCTTGTATATATTAAATATGTTCAACACATTATTTTGTGTTTATTACCATTAATTGGAAATCATATATTTTTTGGATCAAATAGAATAAAAAGGTATAATATCGTAAAAAATATTATTTTTAAATTGTAACTTAATTATTAAATTAAACTATTTAAAAATAAATCCACAAATTCACGGCCAGCTATTCTACTATTGTTATTGTGGTATGATCACTTTTTTCCCTTAACAAAGTGCTTGCTTTTATATCAAGAAAAGTGACGGATGGCCCCGCGGGAAAGAAAAAATCACTATGAGCAATTGCCAAAAGGAATGAACTGTAATTTGTTATTGGAGTATCGTTCAAAAATTGCTTTAATTTGTGTTATTGAACTTTAATTTTTATTCAAGTGCAAAAAAGAAATTTTATATGTATAAAACTATTTTTTTTATTTCATTTCATTTTGTTTATAGAAGGGGTCCTTTTTCTGGTATCAAAATTATTATTATTCTTATTAACTGATTAATAATTAATTTTGATTCCATGCAATTTTTTATTAATCCCTTTAACTTATAATTTATGCCCTATTTGTCTCTTAATTTTATAGCGTTTCAAAATATTTTTTTGTCCCTTAATTTTATAGCGTTTCAAAATATTTTTTTAAGTGTTTAAAAGCGATCCTTAGTTTTCTTTCAGAGTGAACAAAACAGTTTGATTATGCAACCAAAACGAATGAAAACGACACAAATTAGAAGTTAAAATATTAAAATACCATAACAAATAAATTTCTTGGACCAAATAAAATATTGACTCTTACATTTTTTCATACATATACCTTTTGCTTTACTGAGATATTTGTCTCGTTTACCTTGTGTCTTTATACTGAAATTCTTTTTATTTAAAAGAGTGGATGATAATCATCTAACCCATATGGTGCGGTTCACTTGGATCGGCCATTAACCGGTAGAAAACACCCAAACAGTCATTCCTTCGGATCCTTCTTAATATGGGACAAAAAATGTACGTCATAGGTGTGCTGGATTTTGGTCATCTCTCTTCTTGTCAGTTTTTACTCTTTAGCCTTACGGCTTTTTGAAGAGACAAAAGGATGATGGACTCTGCTCCCATAACTGGGAGACCCGTCACGTATAGTGGGTGTAATTGAAAACGAGTGTTAGTCCATCCTTGTGAGTTTGGTAGGCATATTAAACAGTATGACTAAAATAGGTCCATAAATAAATGCATTTGTTTGTGGGGACGGGTGGGCTTGACAGCTAAGCAAGAAAATTTAGCATGTACCTGTTCTGATGAGGTTTCATATCTTTCTCGATCAGGGGAAAAAATCTGCTTGAAAACGTTTTCCTTAGAACAAATTTCCGTCACTCTAGCATAAATTGGACTTCGCTTATGTTGAGTTGAGTAACCTAAATTTGTTGGGCACTCTGGGTTAGCAGATAATTGTTTAAGATTTTCCCCATATAGCTGCTCTATGAGGTCATACTATCTGACACGACAAAGTCTCTACAGATTTCAGGAACAGCATTAGTTCTGGATGAAATCATCAACCATGTTCAATCTCTTCAACGCCAAGTAGAGGTCAGACTTTCACATCGCAGACATTTAAATGATTGATTTAAATTCATGAAAAGGCCACAGTTGCAAATCCTGTTCTCAATATAGATATGATGTGGGTTACTAATTTCTAAAAGAGGCTAGGTTCCTTTGTCATGTTTTATGGTAATAATATCTTGTCAAATTCATTTTCCTCAGCATATCAATTGTAAATTAAATTGAAATACAAGACGGTTATATTTGAGTTATCTTTCACCAACTCGAACTTTTTCTGATTGAATTGAGCTCTTGCTTCAGTTCTTGTCAATGAAACTAGCAGCAGTTAACCCAAGAATTGATTTCGACCTTGACAGCATATTGGCTACAGAAGTAAGTAATTTGAATCGATCTCATTTCTGAATTTTCTTTCATGAATCACGGCGATATGTAAGCTATGTATTTGTTTGTGTGGCTTGGGAGCACTCTGAACACTTTGGTTCTGAATGCATATTTAAGGGATACTAGACAACGTCTCTTTCTCATCACTCAGGTCTGCTGGTATTGGTGCCATCCACAAGTAAATTTTTGCAATATAAAATTGACAGATTGGGATACAGAATATTGTAATCCTGATATGACTGAACTAGATTCGTTTCTGAAATTGTTCCTTTCTCAAGTGCTTGACTTTGTGCATTCACTAGTCAGTGACTAGTAAAAGGGTTACTATTTCCCTCTTCGAATGCATCTATCTATCTGTGTTAGATATCCTTGTCCAAACACTTAAATAGTGAACTTGAGCATGAGGACTGTAAAAGGCATGGTTTGTAGTCAGTCATGACATTCTGTCAGATGTGATGCCAGTTCATGGGTTGTAGAAATAAGCAGGGCAGATAAACACTTGCAATTGATTGCCTAAATCTGTCCTGATTTCAAATGCATTGGATTCGTATTTGGAGTTGAGAATTCTCCCTTGCTACTTGTAGGGTGCATCTCGAGTGGACTGCAACTTTCCCGACATGGTTACACCTCCAGGGAGGCAGGAAGTTCCAATCAATGGAAACAGACAGCAATATCAACAACAGTGGCAATTCGATGCATTTAACCAACCAATTTTGGGGAGGGAGGAAGAAAACCGTAATTTCATGACCCCAGAAAACTCTCTCTTGAGTTATGACTCGTTGGCGAATTCAGGTATGTCAGAGTTAAACTGCTACTGCATACGCCTCCTCCCGGAAGACAAGTTCCTCGCTATTTTTTTTTTAAACTGTAGTCTGTTATGGTTCTTGCTCTCATTGACCTTGGATTCAGTAGATAATCATATAAAGTATTAAAAACTGTGCTTATTCACAAGTTGTGAATAATGTGTCTTATTTTATATTCTATGCAAGTATACAGAGCCCTCTTTAGTTGGGGTTGAAATTATTTTGTCTTTGCTGAAATCAAAGAGGAACCCTAGAAATGCATTGATAAATAGATTTGACGTGGTTATCAAAACAAACGAACAAACTGGACTTTCCTGTTTAAGAATAATCTAAAAAGGTATAATTTGCTGGGCTGGAATAAATTTGCAAACTCCAAATATTAACTTACAGAGGTCTTTTTAACGAGACGTGTAAATTGCGATGCAGCATGTCTTCAGTCGAATCATTTGAAGATGGAGCTGTGAAGCAAGAAGCTGGAAGTTGCAGTTGTGTATATATGAAGAATAGTATTAGCAGTAATTGAGTAGAGAATTGAGCTGGGTTTCCCTGTCTTCTATTTGCCAAGTCAGTTGGCAACCTGGGTTTTCCTCGACCACAGAGGAGTAAGAATTGGTAATCTATTCTTATTCCTATATTAAAAGATATTGTATTCCTACTACGTATAGCTAACTACATTCAATCAAATAGTTTCATTTATGAGCCGATGAGTCATTCAGGTTGTAAAATGTTAATCAATTATCAAGGGAATTTGTTGCTTTGTGAACTTCGATGATTACCTATTCCAAGAGTTGCCTGAACAATCTATTTTAATTTTTAGCCTTTCCTGGTTCTATCACAATGTGCATAAGCTCTCTCTGTTATTTGTTTATCTAGTATTTATTTGTCTTTGGAGGATTGCATTTTTTTTATTGAAAGGATCCCAGGAATTACAAGCACAAACAAAACTTACCTAACTACGGGGGGCTACGGGGGGCGGTGCTTCATCAGGGGCTGAATGTGCCATGAGCGGTGGCCGGAGCTCCAGAGGCGATCGGTTGAATTCCGAGCTGCCTTCTCCATAGAATGTGCTTTATTTTCAGTTGTCACTCTTCAGTTCCCTTCCTAACCAGTCTTTTGGCTCGTTTCTGCGAGTCTCAGTCTCTACCACCACCATCTTCCTTTGCATTTAATTTCTTTTTGTTATAACAAGTTAAATGTCTGGTTCTCTATTAATATTACATTTAGTATCAATTTAATTAAACATGTCCGTATATTAATATATTTTTTTTGGGGGGGGGGGGTGGACATAGACGTATGATAGTAAAAAATTCTACAACCACATTCTTAAAGATATTTGGTTCTCAAGATCTAGTTAGGATTCTGGAGATTGTCACATAATAACTTTTTTCTTTTGGGAAAAGAAGTTCAAGACCATGATGCCTGTTTGCGCCCGCTTCCCCTCAAGTTCATCAGTGCCGTCATCTCTCATCTCACAATCTGGCAATCTGCAATGAACTCATATGGTCATATTCTTCCGAGCAAAACTATATTTGTAAAACTCGCAAGTATCAGATGCAATCATGAGCATATACGGGAGGGAAAAATTCTCTGGAGTATTCCCTAATATGCGATGAATTGACTGTAAATACGGCACACGAACAGGTTGTTTTAGCCCTCCTCAGTCAACGCTGAGGATGTTGTGTCTTTCGTCTCTGCGACTCGGAGACCCACACGGTGGTTGGGACAAGTGTGACGGTGGCGGACACAGCAGAGCGGACTTGCCGCTGAATGCCGCCAGCTGAGGGAAGAAGGGGAAACCAATTGTTTAAGAATACATGTGTTTAGATCGGGTATTGGGTATAAAGGGATGTGCTCATTTCTCGTAATATATGTTTGAATCTCCTCGGGCAAAAATATCTAAATTTATTACACGATTTTTTTAAATATAATTATTTTTAATAAGAGAATACTTAATCTCTATGTTTAGAAATATACATTATTATATTTCTTTGGTGTTGAGTATATTCACCCCAATGCCATTTAACATTTGATCCATCACCGACTTAGGGTGTGTTTGGATTAGCTTTTGGAGAATAGATTTTGGGAAGAATAGATTTTAGAGAATAGATTTTGAGAAGAATAGATTTTGGAAAGAATATATTTTAGGAATAGAGATGTTTGGATGATTAGTAGCAGAATCACTTTTTATATTGGTAAATTACTAAAAAGGGTATGATTTGATTAAAAGTAAGAGAGAAAAAAGATGATAGAGAAAAAAGAGGAAAGAGAAGAGAGTGTAGAGAGAAGAGAGAAGAGAAAGAAAAAAAAATAATACATATATATATGTATTTGAGGAAGATAAAAATTTATAATATTTACCTTAATTTTAATTTTTTTTCACTTAAATAATATTTTTTAATATAAAATTTTTATAGATAATTTAAAATTTTATATAATAAATTAATATATGAAAAAAATTTTCCCATAGGAACCAGCTGCGGGAGCTTCACATACATGTAAAAAAAATTTCCCCAATGAAGTACAGAGAGAAGGAAAAGCGGGAGAGGAAAGTGAAAATAAAAGAGAAAAGGCAGGAGAGAAATGGAATAAACACACCTAAAAAATGAAAAAAGCTGCTGTGCCGGGATTCTAGCCAAACCTTGGTTTTGAGGAGCAAAACCCTGGTTTGCTTTGAAACGGGATTGTGCCTAAATTTAGGGTGTTTGGCTGAAATATTTTAAAACCGTGGTTTACCCATAAAATCGATTCTGCAACCTCATAGCCAAACACACGCTTACTGAAGACCCACGTGCAATTCAATTCAAAGTTTCAAACACGGGCATGCCTTGGTGGCGGCAACCTGTACAAATACTTCCCATGCATGCGTCTTCTTTTTCTTCATTAGGACTTCATGATTAAATACACATCCGCTTAATTAGTGCTGTTCATTTGTACCAAACCAAAAATAAAATTCGTTAATAATTTCAAGTTTCTGGTACCCTTCAGCTCCAGCAACAAGATTTACTATTAATTCTAAGGCATAATTAATATTAGTTAGGGTGAACTTTTATTATTTATTAGTCTGGTTGAAGAAGGCAACCGCAGGTTCTTGAGGCTCCTCGTCCGCGAAACTCCAGTCGATATCCCCAATAGAATCAAGACCTTTCTCAAAATCATTCAACGATTCATTTCCGCTCACCAAATTGGCCATCAGAAATTCACCATGAGCTTCATTCCACAGAGATTCTGTATTATTATCTTCTACCTCTATTGCAAACTCAGAAAACCCATCTACTGGGAATTTCAGGCGATCATCATTATCATCCGCATAAACAAACGCTTCGCTATTCGCCACCCTCTGGTTTTCTGCTCCGAATAGTGGACCACCAATAGCAACTCCAACCTCACTCACTGACTCATCGGTGTTCACGAGATTAGGGTTCCGATGATACAGTAGTTCGGAGGAGGCAGTCGAAGGTGATGGGTCTGGATTGTTGTTGTTAGTGATGCGAAAAAGAATCTCATCCGCTGTGTATTTCCTAATCATCTTAGAAGCACCCTTTCCGATCGGAATCTTAGTACTTTTAAGAATGCTTTCGATATCATAAGAATGCCGGTCGAAATTCAGATTTGCAGCGGCGGTTGGGCCCTTCAATCTTATTGTCGCTATATCATACGCTCTCGCCTCCTCCTCCTCCGTTTCTGATGATATATATATGGACACCCAGAAAATACCAACACTTATAAATCATAGATAAAGGAGAATTCAATTCATATATATATATATGAACTCACCAAATGTGCCCACATAAAGGTTTCGGGTGTCTTTGCCTTTACCCACCCTGGCTTGCCATCTATTCTGCTCTGGGATCCTATTTATTTCAGGGACATTATACACACAGACATTACACACACACACATGTGCAGTGATATATATATATATATATATATATATGTTGGAGAGAATTAATTAGAGTTTTGAAATGCAAACCTGTAGACTCCACGATAAACTGAGAGGCCTTTACTAAGCAACCTCTTCATCTTATCATCATTACTCATCCTGTGAGCCCATCAAGTTTCGGATTTAATTTAATCTGATCTCCAGACAATTGATCCAGTTTTAAAACTATATATATATGTGTGTGTGTGTGTTTTCTGTCTTTGAATATGATTCAGGGAACTTACTTTCTGATAGCAGCAAGGCACTCTTCTCTGCTCATATCCTTCATTTCTAAGAGCTCTTTCTCGTAGGTACTCGGCTGCAACAGTATATATATGTATATGTCAGTCATCAAATATATATATATATATGGAAGCTAGTAGCAGCTAATTTTATTCACTGTGATATTCGATGATCATGAAACATACAGGAAAATTAGTGCGAGCGGACTCGCCCCATAATTTGATGGCAAACAAGTCGCGCGCTTTTGCTGCGTCTACTTCATTCTGGAAAGCACCTGCCAAAACGACCAAAACAAAAATTGTAGGTTTTCTTATTTTCTGAGTGTTCCACGTACGCTGTTGAAATTAATAATGTAAACAAGAACTCACCACAAAGTTCAGATATTATTCATCATTCGCTTTATATATTTAATTAAGCTGGAGAAGAAATTATACATACCCAGATACACTGTAGCTGCTTGATATATATAGCAGATACATACACGTACGCAAGGGAAAGCAAACACACAGAAGGTTTAATTAGCAAGTTGATTGAACAGCAAATAATTGAAGATACAGATTCAAGGTTATTCGTATACCTGTAGATCTCCCTCTCTTATTTCCTGATTCAACAACAGTATTGTCCCAGACGAATGCTTCATAACGACTTGCTTGCCTATATATATATATATATATATGCATGCCCCAGAATAGTTTATAATATAAGCTGATCAAAATTTGAGACATGAACCTTAGTCAGAAGAATAATAAGGTATATCAAACCTGCAAACTCCCACGTACTCTGAAGTTTTCGGAGTACTTCGAACCCGCGTTTTACTCCTGTTATCATTTGCTTCGCTCTCCTTGCTGCAACAGCAAAACTAGAATATTAATACAAAACTAACAACTAACAGAATAAACAAGACATGTATATATATATATATACATAACAGATCAGCTGTAAGATGTTAACCTGCAAGTTTGTTTTCTTTTGACATCATTCCTTTGATTGGGAGGGGGCTGATCACACAACACCGTTTGGCTGGTGAAGTTGTTACTGTGGCTGAAGCAGCCCTCAGAAGAGGAAGCTGTCGCAGTGTAGTCAGAGAAACTTGTGGTGGATGAATTATTATTTGATTCCATATATATATATATATATCTGTTCAGATGTTGAATCGTCAGATTATATGGTCAGCATTTGTCCAGAATTGAACACACAAATTACAAGGCCAAAACTTGTTCAATGGAATTTTGCCTTCTCGATATATGCACGTGTTCGTTTTCATTTAAAATTTTCGTGTAATATAATTATGACCACATTAATGCTTTATTGGTGAAATTACTAGATTCATCTATTGCCCAATTCAGATGTGTGTGTGTCTGTCTCTATGGAGAAGCTTTGAAATTTAAAATCTTCATCTCATTTGAATTTATTGCCATGTTATCGATCACTCAATTGCATGTTAAGAATTATTAAATACATCTAAAATATATTAATGTCGGTGGGGTTCAATCCCTTATAGAATAGAAGAATATCTTTTTAATAGAATAATAGAAACTTATTTATAAATATCTTGTTAATCGCCTGATTTAGTTTAGATCAATGAAAAATAGAATAATTAATTTTATCACCGACAATGAAGAAAAAAATTAAAATGGATCCTTAGGTTTACCTAAGAGTTCTTAAACTTTATGGCACAGATTCAAAATGATCAAGGCAAAAACCAGTCCATCGATGTTAATTTGAAGGCCATGATCGATTTGAAATTCCCTGAAATCAAATGATCGCTTAAGCGAGGTCTCGAGTTCGAGCCTTGGCGTACACAGAAAATCCCCCTTAGAAAACTCACCCACCATAGCTTGCGCGACGCGGGTCGGATTCAGATGTAGTCAGAACAAAGCTCCGATGAACCGGGTGGGCAACAAAAAAAAATGACGCTACCAAGAGACTTGAAACCAAAAAAACGGCATGTTAATTTCAGTCTCTAAACAGCGAAGAGAAGGAAAGGGAGATAATTAAGAGAAATATTAAAGGAGAATTGAACAAAATGACCTGATGTTTTAATTTAATTACCTGTAGGGTTTCTTCTATATCTTCAGGAGCCTCTAACTTTACCTTTCCTGAAGAGTTAGAGAGAAACTCTTGAATCCGAAAAGGAGATTGTGTTGTATAAGTGTTTTCTTGAGTTATTAGACAGTACTAATTACATTCATTCATCACTTCCATTTTTGGCATTATTTCAGTGAACCGTTGACTGTGAGCAATGTGTAAGCTGATCACCCCATGCAATCAATGTTGCGTCTGCCTTTTCCTCCCTCAATAAATTGCAACTGAATTATAAAATAATTACTCCTGCTCTTTCCTGTAAGCCCCATCATGTAATTTTGTATGCTATTAACCGGTATTCGGTATTTTTTAAGTATATTATTATATATCTAAATAAATACAACAACAACAACAACAACAAAGCCTTTTCCCATTAAATGGGGTCGGCTACATGGATCATACGACGCCATTGTGCTCTGTCAAAAATTAAATCCTTGGATAGGTTATTGACCAGGAGATCCCGCTCAATGACCTCGTTGAGCGTTCTCTTTGGCCTTCCTCTACTCCTTTTAACCGGACTCCATACTATTTGATCCACCCTCCTCACCGGCGCATCCCTTGGCCTTCTTTATACGTGTCCAAACCACCTAAGACGGTTCTCCACTATTTTCTCCGCAATAGGTGCCACTCCAACTCTTCCCCGTATTTGTTCATTACGAATCTTATCTTTTCTTGTATGCCCACACATCCATCTCAACATCCTCATTTCGGCTACCCCAACTTTATGCTCTTGTTGTCCTTTTAAAGCCCAACATTCACTTCCATAAAGTATTGCTGGTCTTATAGCAGTACGATAAAACTTTCCTTTTAATTTATCTGGTACTTTCCGATCACATATAACCCCAGTAGCCTTTCTCCATTTAAACCACCCAGCCTGGATTCTATGATTAACATCCTCCAAAATTTCACCATCTTTCTGTATAATTGATCCCAAATATTTGAACTTATCTATTTGTGGAATAACTTGATCTCCTAATCTGACCTCCAAATTACTTCTAACTTGCCTCTTAGAAAAATTACAATGCATGTATTCAGTTTTACTTTTACTCAGACGAAAACCTTTCGACTCTAAAGTACTTCTCCATAACTCAAGTTTAAAATTGATCTCTTCTCTTGACTCCGCCATAAGAACTATATCGTCCGCAAAAAGCATGCACTTAGGGATTTCGTCTTGAATAGGCTTAGTTAGAACATCCACTACCAGATTAAATAAATAAGGACTCAAAGATGATCCCTGATGTAGACCAATCTTTATGGGAAAATCCTTTGTTTCTCCCCCAGACATTCTTACAGTAGTAGTTACCCCTTCATACATATCTTTTATTGCTTTGATATATGCTATCCGTACACCTTTCTTTTCCAAAGCTTTCCAAAGCACCTCCCTTGGCACTCGATCATACGCTTTTTCTAAATCAATGAAGACCAAATGCAAGTCTCTTCTTTTGGTCCGATACTTTTCCATTAACCCCCTTAATAAATAAATCTCCTCCATTGTAGACCTACCTGGCATGAAACCACACTGATTCTCCGTAATATCAGTCTCTAATCTCAACCTGTGTTCAATTACCTTTTCCCATAACTTCATAGTGTGACTCATAAGCTTTATCCCTCTATAATTTGCATAATTTTGAATATCCCCTTTATTTTTATAGATAGGAACTAAAGTACTTTTCCTCCAATCATCAGGCATTTTCTTAGAACTTAAAATCACATTAAAAAGTTTAGCAAGCCACACCACCCCCGTTTCGCCTAAACACTTCCAAACTTCAATAGAAATCCCGTCAGGTCCAACCGCTTTATTATTTTCCATTTTCTTAAGCGCCTCTTTAACCTCGCCAACACGGATCCTACGGTAAAATGCCAAATTTGGTTCAACTTCTCGTGTTAAATCTCCTAACTCATAACTCGACCCTCCTCCCTCGTCATTAAACAATTTGTAAAAATAAGTCTCCCACCGTTCTTTAATATCACCATCTGCAACCAAAATCTTGCCTTCTTCATCTTTAATACATCGTACTTGATCCAAATCCCTCGATTTTCTTTCCCTGTCTCTTGCAATCTTATAAATCTTTCGTTCTCCCGACTTTGTCCCTAACTCCTTATAAAATTCCTCAAAAGCTTTAGAACGAGCTACACTCACCGCCTTCTTCGTTTCCTTCTTAGCTAAACGATATTTTTCCCAATTTTCAGTATTATCACATAAGTGTATAGCCTTGAAACAGTCTCTCTTGTTCTTAACTTTCTCTTGTACGTCTTCGTTCCACCACCAAGTCTCCTTATCTCGTCGACCAAAACCTTTAGCTTCTCCCAAAATTACTTTAGCAACCGTTTGTACCTTGTCAGCCATTTCCTTCCACATGATATTAGCATTTTTCTGCGCCTCCCAAACCCCTTCATTTAACATAGTTCTTTTAAAAGTTTCCCTCTTCTCCCCCTTTAACTGCCACCACTTGACTCTTGTATTTAAAACACGTTGGCTCTTTTCCTTACTGCACTTAATACGCACGTCAAGGGCCATTAACCTGTGCTGGGTTGTCACTCCGTCCCCTGGAATCACTTTACAATTTGTACAAAGTCCTCTGTCATGACTCCTTACCAAAAAGAAATCAATCTGTGACCTGTGGACCCCACTCTTGTAAGTGATCAAGTGTTTCTCCCGCTTTTTAAAACACGTGTTGACAATCTTAAGATTGTAAGCTAAGGAAAACTCTAGAATAGATCGTCCTTCATTATTAATCTCTCCAAAACCAAAACCACCATGAGGCCCCGCATATTCCCCCGTCTCCTTACCAACATGACCATTAAGGTCCCCACCAATAAAAATCTTCTCAGTATGTGGTATGCTTTGAATCAACCCCTCCAAATCTTCCCAAAACTTTTCCTTAAGATGTGCTTCTGTTCCCACTTGAGGTGCATAGGCACTAATAACGTTGATTGTATCCCTTCCAACAAGTATTCTTAAAGATATAATTCTGTCCTCAATCCTTCTAACATCCACCACATTCTTCTTCCACTCTTTATCCACAATGATACCAACCCCATTCCTCGTACCTGTTTTACCTGTGTACCAAAATTTGAACTCATTGATTTCCCGAGATTTTTCTCCTACCCATTTAGTTTCCTGAAGGCACAAGATGTTAATCTTTCGCTTTACCATTACGCCCACCACCTCCCACGCTTTTCCGTTCATAGTTCCAATATTCCAAGTGCCAAATCTGATCTTTCTCTCCTGAACTAGCTTCTTTAGCCGCCTCCGTCCGTAAGAGAGCGGTAGCCCTTGCTCATTTAACACTACATCCGGGCGACGATGCAGCGACCCTTGCTCACTTCTCACTGTACTCGAGCCATACAGCGCGTTACTTACGGGCAACGACCTAGTAATAGCGCAATTTCTTCGTATGTCCATGTTCATAAGATTCGACAGGTTTTACGTTGGCTGTCGGGGCCTAACACAACCCTCCTCCTTTACCCGGGCTTGGGACCGGCTACATGCGTAGGCGGAGTTTATATATCTAAATAAATAATTAATTTAATTTTGGAGTTCGTGACTAGTCAAAATTGAGATAATATAAAATTTCTTGTCTAAAATATTAATTTTTAAACAAATACCTCTAATTAAATTTTAAAATTTCAAAAATATGAACTAACTTTTAATTGGATTTTGGAAAAAAAAAATTAACTAACCCATAGGCCAGGTAGGCCTTATGTTCGCATCTCCAGTGCCATTTAGCTCATCTGTTTTTATGTTTGTGCATGCACATGTTTGTGTACACACGCATATAATGTATGTTATGTGTATATATGGATCATGATGCATGCATGTGTGTTTATCCTTTTTCTCCCCCCATGTCTAAATCGATATTTACAACTCATTTTTCAGATTTTTTTAGATATAATTAACATTAATTCAAATTTTTAAGACTTAAATATCATTATTCCCTTCTCACTTGCACTTAGACTAAGGCCCTGTGTGGGATAGTACAGGACCAAGATGACTCTATTTTATATCTCATCCCTTAGGACCTTAAAATGTTTTTATGGGATCGTCTAATAAGACTTCATTTTTCCATTAGATTGTGTGTGAGTCTAATAATTTTTTAAAAAAATTTTACCAAAAAAATAAATCTCTCAAACTACTCGATTGTCTATTCTCCTATTAGTTTTCACCCAACACATTCAATTTTCTACATTTGATTATTTTAACGAAATCGCGTAATTTTAAAATTTGACTCAAAATAAAATGACATGTAAATCCTCAACAATGCCAAACAAGGGAAAGAGCATAGATTTCACAAATATTTTATTTATAAAGAAAATTAAGTTGTTTGCAAGGCATCTACCAAGTTTGCGTGTCTGCATTACCTCCTCCAACTAAAGCAACACCACCTTGCACGTTTGATTTGTTGGGGTCGTTTCGATGAAGAATTTTTTGGAACTTGAGAATGCGGGGATTTTCTTCAGAATTGACCTTCGTTGATTACGTACCATTTAAACTTCTATATGTTTTTGCAGGCCTTAACTATTGTGGAAGACAACAAGAACTCCCCCAAGGGAAAAACAAATTCTAGATCCGATAATATTGATATACTACCATAAATTAATAATATTTATTCCATTCCTTAACATAAAAATTAATTAATTTTTTAAATAAATTAAAAAAAATCAATTAATTATATTACTCCCAGTCTTAATCACAAAAGTTAATTAATTTTTTTAAATAGTTTTAAAAAAATTAATTATAACTAATATAAAAATAAATTAACTAATTTAGATAAATTTAAAAATATATAATATAAATTTATATTAAAAAATTAAATTTAATTATAATTAATATATTTATTTGTCATACTTAACTAATAAAAAAAAGTCAACTAACAAAGGACAAGTCCTTATATTAAAGAAGAGAGCTAGTATTAAATATGCATATAGTTGCATCCAAGAAAGGGTCAAGTACAATAACGAATAATTCTAACCCCAACTTCTTCATCTCTTTCTCCGACCGCCGCAAGCAACCGAAGGGGAAAAGAAACAGTCAAATTCGAAAACACGTCTAGGTTGAGTAAACATAACGGCTACAGCATAGACTGATACACACGCATGCCAATCTTCACGAAACTACAGAACCATTAACAGATTTGGAAAACCACAAATTCCATATAGCATATTCATCTTAGATACTCCAATTGGTTTTTGAACAACAGGTTCAGGGATATTAACTTGTTATCACAACTTCCAAGATTAGAGTAAAACTAACAAAATGTAATTTGCCCAAAAAGTATAGGATGATTTTAACACTTCCGTAGGTGGAATGAAACAATCAAATCCCAAGTAAACAGCAAAACACACAACACAGGGGCATGCAGACGTCATCCTATGATAGGACATTATCACCTCCTAAAACCAAGTTTCGCCTCATGTACTCAAATATGACACTATTGAATGGCATATTCATCACTGTCATACATGCCGCAACAGGAAACTGGCCACTTCTGATAGTATCACAGTAACAATAAACTCTGTTGCAATTATTTTCTAAATCACATTGATAAATGCTTGATAACAGATCCTACGCCACCTTGTGCCCTAAGCATTTTGATAGTTCTTCCCATGAATAACATTCATCTTAGTGCAGTAAAACAATGAGAATAATCAAACAAATTATTAAAAGAAATCTCCTACTGCTGTTTACAACACTTAACCAACAAGCAGATGCTATGAGAATCAACAGTCCAAAGACCTAAACGTGGAGCAGATAAGGAAACAACAATAAAGCTTACCAAACACCCAGAGTGATCCAAAGACAAATAGCCTCCTCATCAATTGTGAACACTGATGATGAAACTAATAAAACACAATTCTATTTTGAACCTGATAAATTCTAATTTATGAGCAATAAGCAGGTTGAGCATTTGAACCCCTTCCTCAGCAACAAAAGTTCTCACTGAATTATAAACAATTCCCTACTGCCAAAATCATACCATAAGTAGTAAAGTTCTGACTTTCTAGACAATAAAACATAGTAAATAGGAAAGCCACAAACGTACAGTCAAGGAAATCTAAATCAAACTCTCAATCTAATCCTTATTATATCTCACATACAGGGAAAGTAATTCATGTGTTGTTATTACAGAAAGAAAATCTACACCAGCATGGAATAACACTTGAGAATTGAATTGACATAAATGCGTCGATGAAGGTATATAGTGAACTGTCGCAAGCTAAAATAGAATAGTCCAAATGTACATATCAGGTTGAACCAAAGCTAGGCTCCCTCGTTTAATCATGATCATACTCATATCAGTTAAAAAGCAGGAACTATCAACAACAATTAAGAGTGAGAATATACCGTATTCCATCCACGATCAATGACTTCAAATTGTGGCAGACATGAAATTTGTGCACAAAAAGCAAAGTCAGAACTATTCAAACAATTTCAAAAGAATAAGCACATACATAAGCAAGCTGGAGCATTATTCATGAACTAAAAAATGGAAGCACAGATCTACCAGGAAATTAAATCATAAAATGAGCCAATGATGTCCATTAAACCAGAACAATCACTCACGATGGAGCAGAATGCAGCAATTCCCTAATGATGTCCTTGCTATTATGACATTGACCATTTTAATCACTGAAGGACACCTAAAATACGAATCAGACAACATATATGAGGATTTGTTCATAGAAAGGTGATGTGTCAAGCTTCGTGCATCAGTCCAGCATATGCCTAGATTTTGTCAAGCTTTTCTGCCTTTATTACAGGATTGGCTTTAGCTATAGCATCCTGACCAACAGTCCGATAATCAAAAGGGCAGTCATGTTTGTCAGAGTAGCGATGCATTGCACAAAAGAGGTTCCCACATTTACAGCTGAAACCAGTTAAGCCAACTCGCTTCTGGCAAGTGGCACATCTGCTGGGGCCTGTCTTGGCTTTCACCTCCAGAGCCTCACTAGAGGATGAATCCTCAGAAAGTTGAGCACCAACTGGCTTGACTTCCATTGTTCCAACTTGTACATCTGTAGCAATTATATTCACAACCTCTTCTCCGTTGCTGCTAGAGCTGCCATTCACGATGCTTTCAACTGATGATGCAGCAATTTTTACCTGCTCCTGCTTCAACAGCGTGTCCTTGTAACACTTTGAACACATATTCATGGTAGTAGCCCTCCCAAAGAAGCCACAATTATTGACGCAGAGCATTGGTTTTTCCGGAGTATGGCATCCTGTCTCATCTTGAGGCTCCATTGATTAATGACAACCTGTAAATAAAGAATTTCGTTATCTCTAGAAAATACATACAAAACCAATCTCATGTTCCCATGTGAAGAAATGGCATACCCCACCACAAGAAAAATTACGAAACAAACAAGGGCAACTGGCACACAGGCAATTAGATTCCAAAGGAACAAGTATTCCAACATGAAACAGATTCAAAGTGACATCATACATACATATCAAAGAGTAAAATGAGTGAAGCAGAAACGAGTGCCAGACAAAAGGCTTCCAAAAAAGGCCAAACTCTCATGTATCTCCCAGTCGCAAGCAGAAAAGATTCTTTCTTTTTTTCACACTACAATACAAACAGTTAAAAGAAGTGAATATTTCGACAAGCGTTCATATGAAAATTGGGCAAACGATGACACAGTTCCCATCAAATATATCAGCTAAGAGAAAAACATCTACGGATAACTAAAACATGCAAAGACAGCTCAAAATCCATAAGTAACATATGCAATCTTGCGAATGATTGTTCTAATTTTTAACAGACCAAGAGGTCAATAAAGGAGCATCGAACACGGGAATGAGAGAAAACCAACTTAAACTCTCCACCAACGACTTCGTTTTACTTCCGTAATCCATATAAACAATAAACAGGAATAAAAAAGTCAAAATCACCTGACCATGAAAAACCACAAACCAAGGGGGAAAGGTCACAAGCACTTTTCATTCAGATATAGAAACCGGGGAGATATCAGAAACCAATAGTATATTCCCCCGAGTAAACCCATATAACCCCAAAGAAATGAATTGAATCATAAATAACCAGAGATGCAGAAACGGTGGAAGAGATGCTTAAAAAAAAAAAAAACCTCTAGCCCGAGGACTTAGTTTCACCGATCCTGACGAGGAAATCGCTGTCTCCTTCGACAAAAACCAGGTTTCCTTAAGGGAAATTTGACAAAAAGAACGCAACAACGAAAATAATCTCAGGGAAAAGAGGATCGACGGAAATAGTCCTAACCTTGGATAGATTGGAAAACAGTAGGTAACAATTGAGGAAAGCGAAAGCAAGTACAGTATTAAAGGAAGATGGAGAGTCAGAGGAGAGAGAGAGGTTGTTTGCGGTCGTATCGTGTGTGAAATGCTGTATTTGAACTATCATCTGCCAACTGATGCCTTCTCCCAGAGTCGGTTGGTCCTTTCGTAAACTACCCCTGTAGTTCATTGAAATTGCTACTTTGCCACTTACTTTATTTTTTTTTAATACTAAAGTTTAAAGAGATTAGATATATATTTCTCACTATCACTAAAGAGTATAGCTTCACAATATAAATAATATTTATAAAATTTTTTAGAGATCTTTCACTGTTTTTTACTATTTTTACCACTCATTTATTTATTTTCCTCTTTATTTAGCCTTTTCTTTTCTTTTTGTTACTGTTCCTTGAAAGTTAAATAACTTAAATTATGTGACAGGCCCACCACGAGCATAATTTAGCCGACGTCCGATATGCATTTATGTTGGAGTTAGATATTGTCGCGGGGACGCATTTAGCTATTTATTTACGAATTTTCCTTTCACGAAAAGATTTTTCCATGGGGACCATTTAATATGATAAAAGGTAATTTAGTCAATATGTTTAATTTTAAATTTTTTTATTAAGTTTAAAGCAAATATATGTTTTTAAAAAGTGCTATAAAATAATTTATAATATAATTTTTTTATAAAATATTTAAAATGATATGATCTTGTTTAAATATTAAAAAAAAATTGATAGTTAAAATGATTGGTCAACTTCCAGTAAAAAATTCCATGAAAATTGAAATTAGAGTTTCTTCCTCGTATAAATACTGTCAACATGGTGCCGTTTAGATAATTTTTTTTAAAAATAGTTTATGAAAAAAAATTTAAACAATTTTTTAAATTTTTAGAGAAAACCCACCATAGATGACAATTTGTTCATATGACAAAATTTCACGTGTGCCATATTAATTTTCTAAATAATTTATATGTTAATTTTCTAATAAATATTAATCATTTTTGTATAAATGTATTCGTCATTAATAATACTCATAATTCAAATTATCTCAAGTGTTCTCTATTTTTTCAAAAATGTTTTAGTTAAAAAATATTGTAAACTTTAGTATAATCGAGGACTTTATTTTTTCTAAATATGTATAACTTTGAATAATAACTATAATTAAAAATATTTTATATTAATATTAATTGAAGAGTTGATTGATATTTATGATAATAATGGAAATAAGAACAATTTAGGTTAAAAAATGACGATAATAAGTAAAAAATGACGAGAACAGAGTCGTAAAATTGAAAATGGGCACTGCCGGAAGCGTATGGCGGGAACAATTTGATGACCGCCAAACTTGCTTTTTTGGCACTATTTTGCGTGAAATTCAAGACTGGTTTAAATAGAAGTAGTTGCCCTTCAATTTGAGTAATCTTTAAAAAGCTACTCTCAGACATCACAATGGCGAAGAAGAAGAAGGCGGTTTCTGATGACGAAAGTCTTGGATCCGAATCAGAAGCGGAGAAACAGAATCAGAACCGAAGTTCCTGTACGGAAAAGAGCCTCTACGAGGTATTAGTGATCGACCAATTGTCTTTACGTTATTAATATAATTAAACCTTTAGTCCTTGTTCTTTACGACACCGGAGATTAGATTTTACGTCTGCGGTAAAGTAATTGGGTTGGTGGTGCTTGATGGTATAAATTGCCAGATGGTGATATGGCCCGTGCCGCAATATTTGATAGCGGGTCAAATTTGAAGTTTCTACTTCGTTTGCAATCAGAGGAGAATATACTATATATATGTATGTATATTCGATTTTACGACTCTGTTCTCGTTCTTTCATCCCCAAAATTTGCTACCAATCATTCCATAGGGAACACTTCCTTCATTGGAGGTGGTTAGAATATTGCAACATTTTGCGATTAGAAAGTCTGGTGGCATTGGTTGTGAATAACATAATACTAGTGCCGTGGACAACATTTTAACTCTAACAATGTAGCGACTGGTGAGGCTTTTAGAAGTGTTTTAAGTGAAACAATTGAATAAGGTTGAGTTTTTTCTTTCTTAGCTTTATGAAATTTCAAATATAAACATATCTATCAAGGATCACAAGTGAAAGAAGAAGCTACAATGGCTATGCTAACAGGGGGTTTCAAATTATTTGTCTGGCTGAAAGGAAATTATATTTGTTGTTGCTAGAAGAAGTTGACCTTGAAATTCACAGTTAAGACTTATAAACGTTGACAATCTACTGATGTATAACATTTTAATACCATTCAGGTCTGGAGACAACAAGTTTTATTTATGCAATCTGCATTATATTTTCTTGGTCGAATTATTGAGAACTGTTGTGTTTTGTTTTGGGGATTTGGAATTACTTCACGGCTACTGTGGGAGCTTGATAAGAAAATATGGGTTTGAGAATTTTTTATCAAAATCCCATTGGTTTAAATGGCATCTGCTAACTCTTAAGTGCCGTAGGCACACATTTGAATGCAATGTACGGATGAATGCAATGTACGGATGAATGCCATTTTGTTACATCAGAAGATCCTTGAGAAGAAGATATTGTTATGCATTAATTTTTAATCTTCAAGTCAACTGGTTCATTCATTGAACAGAAATGATGCGTTTAAAGAAATTTATCGACTGAAAAAATTTTGCTTGGCTTATTTTTAGAATTATGTCAGCCTAAGGTCATAGGTATAAAGCATGAAATTTCCACTCTAGTTGTCACTTTTACTAAATCAGCTAACAATTGTTCCATATGGTTTGGTATCCTGTTTCCTTGGCAAGCTGAAGCTGATGGGTGGTTCTATGTTTTCTACTGTTGTTGTTGCATTGAATATTCTTTTCCTTATTTTGACCAGTTTTGAATGATGTGTTGGACAATGACCCACTCCTTGATTGCTCAATGTTCCTAGGTTCTTGGCGTGGAGATAACAGCATCTCAACAGGAAATAAAGAAAGCATACTACAAGTTAGCATTGCGGCTCCATCCTGATAAAAACCCTGGTGATGAGGTGATTGTTTAAGGTTGCCTATTTATGCCACTATCAATTTATTGACTTGCAAATGTTTGTGGTTGTAATTGCTTATCTGCTTACAGGAAGCCAAGGAAAAATTTCAGCAATTGCAAAAAGTGATCTCAATTCTTGGTGATGAAGAGAAACGGGCTCTTTATGATCAGACTGGTTGTGTTGATGATGCTGTGAGTATCTGGGCATTTGTAGCTGCTACTAAATTAATGAACCATTGAACCATGACATAATAGCCTTGTAATGGCATTTGATATGAAAACAATTAAATTATGTCTGGCACATCTGCAAAACTTATTTGTTTTGTTTGATAATCAGGACCTTGCAGGGGAAGTTGTTCAAAATCTTCATGAGTATTTCAGAGCAGTGTACAAGAAGGTATTTATTTTATGTGCTGCTGGGTGTTTTATGATGACTTTTGGTATGGTAGTTATATGACCAAAGAATTATAGGTCACTGAAGCTGATATTGAGGAATTTGAAGCAAACTATAGGGGATCAGACTCAGAGAAAAATGATTTAATTGATCTGTACAGAAAGTACAAGGGTAATATGAACAGGTAAAAGAGCGTTATGATAAACTTCCTCTATTTAAAAGGCTTTTTTTTTAGCCTTAAAAATAGGGCTATTAGTTTGATAATATAAGTAACTTCCCTTTGCAGGCTCTTCTGTTCAATGCTTTGTTCAGATCCCAAACTTGACTCACATCGTTTCAAAGACATTCTTGATGAGCTTATAGCTGCTGGTAAGAATAATCCTAGCGATGTTTTATTCTGATGGATATATTAAATTTGAATTCTCTTATCAGACTGTGTCAATAACAGAACTAGAGACCATATCTCTTGGTACACTATAGTGAAATGGGAACAAAATAGGACATAATATACAGTGCAGTCTAGATTTTTGTATATTTTGGCAGAGTCTTCATGGCAAAATGGAGTTATGCAGAGTCCATTGCTTCTTAAGTTTGAATATAGCATTTTCTTCAGTTACCTTTTTTCCTTGCGCTGTTATCTGCAGGCGAACCGAAGTCGACTAAAGCCTACCAGAAATGGGCAAAGAAAGTTGATGAAATGAAGCCACCAACGAGTCCTTTAAGGAGAGCAAAGTAAGCTAACTGGCATGAGTATGGCTTATGTTATTCATGCTATAGTTCAGGAATAATTTATTTTTAAACCTTTTATAGGTCAAATAAACAGGCTGGAACAGATCTATATGCGATCATATCGCAACGACGAAATGAGAGGAAAGGCCAGTTTGATTCGATGTTCTCATCATTAATTTCTAAATATGGAGGGGGTGATGCAGCAGAGCCCAGTGAAGAAGAGTTTGAAGCTACACAGAGAAAACTCGAAAGCCGAAGGCAGTCAAAAAAATCAAAACCCAAGTGATGGAAAAATAAAAAACGCAACAGAATCAAGGGTAGAGTTCTAAGCAAACAGTACTTCAACTCCTGTTTCTGTGTAATTAAATGTCATGGCAAATCTTTTTCTTCTGAACTGATTAGTGGGAGTGATGATGTGTAACTTAATGATCGCTTGCTTTGAAAGCTGAACTGAAGCTGCCTTGTATCTTGTATGGATATAGCAGAACAATGACGTTTGTATATGTTTGATAAATTATCTTCGATATTTTGTATATGCGCAAACTTAGCGATACAGGTTGGGCATGCGTAGGTGATAGGAAAAGCGTTATAAGTTATGACTTCAAAAGGGAGAAGGCTTGTAACAAAAACAAAAAAAAAGGGAGACGGCATTCCTTAGGCTTTGTTTGGATCAATTGGAGCGGAGGGGGATGGGAGGTCAATTTAGGGGAGGGCATGGTAGGAAGGGAAGTTAGCAAGGAGAGTATGGGTGGTTTCTTGTTTAGTTAGGAAGAGAAGGAAATTAATTAAAAATTAATAAATATATATTTATCTTTTTTTCATTTTATAATATTCGTATTATAATTATTATTTTCTACTTGTTAAATCTCAGCCACAATAATTATTTTCTAATAAGACCCTCTGCATTAGAAAAAATATAATACTAACAGTATCGTTATTTTTTTATAACAACTAACAGTATAATTATAAGTATATATGAGAGTAAGTGATATATCAGGAAACCACATAATTATTTTCGTTGTTTTCACGTACAGGACCAACTCTTTACACCCACAATTATTCTAAGCCGCCGATCAATCTATTTCCTTCTCATTGGCGGATTTCTTGAACGGCAATACCTTTTGCGCTTCTGCAGCCATCTCTTTTTATAAACCACAATAAAGTAGCTCTTCAAATGGGAGCTTTAATAATATGAGTTGTGAAAGAAGCTGCTGGAGAATGAAGAAAAAGAAAGAAGGCGGTGGCTTTCGGTGGAGTCGGCGGAGGTGGGTGGTGGAAAAGGCGGCGGCGGTCGGTAGAGCAGGTGGCGACGGGGACGATTGGAGCAGGAGAGGCGAAGCAGAGCGACAACGCAAGGGAGAAGAGCGGCCGGAGAGAATAGGGTATTTAGTCAGAAGGGTATCATTGAAATATTAAAAAATTAGCATGAGTAGTTTTGTTTGCATGATATTTTTTACCATTCCAAAAAAAAAAAACTTAATTTTAAAAGAGAGAGAAGGGAAAGAAGGGGAACCAAAGAAAAAAAAAATAAAAATATTAACCTCCCTCCTCCCCCCACCCCGCCCCGCCCCGCCCCGCCCCGCCCCGCCCCGCCAAAAAAAAGCCCCAACTAAACAGAGGCCTTAAAAGCAGAGTAGGATGGGACCTCCCAATCCCATTTCTTTTATCGAAAATTATCTATCTCGGTTTCTGCAGGCAAATGCATTGCAAGTGGGGCTCCTCCCAGATAACTTCACTCTCGCATGGGCACCCAATTATTGTTGAGCCTTCAGGTTCCCATTTGTTACCTGGGCCAGGTTTTTGTCACTGGCCAACAAAAACTTAATCCCACTTTAATTATTCTCATCTGATCAATCCCCCCCCCCCCCACCTCGTTCTTTGGAAAGAAAGAGGCATCCTAATCGGGTCCTCATTAGACATCATAGTTACCCAAATCAAGCGCAAATTTCGCTTGTGGAACCCATGGGAATAAAAATATTATCTTTTGCTTGCTTCTGAAATAACCTTTGAGAACATAATTCCCACCACATGGTCAACACAATTGCCTTGTAATTTCTTGCCTACATCTGACAATTGAACACCATGGTATCGATATTTCAAAGACTTAAAATAGAACCCATTTTTGTCTCTAACAATGGCCGAGGTGTTAGGCTACAAATAAATATAATGATGGTGGTGGACCAATTCGAGTTGGGTGGGTGGCTAGCGCAATGCAAGAGCACAAACCCACAGAACTCAATATATGGACATGCAACGCCTCTTAGCTCAGCTCCAAAATTGGATTGTGACTTCACGACTCGATGTTCCATATCCATTCCCCTCCCCAAAGAGCCTTGTAAACGCAAGCCACCCCTTGAATTTTATTTCATTACCCGGCAAATTTTACTAAATTCCTTAGATTTAATATTAAAAATGTATTTTAATTCAATTCTTCTATGTCTTTTAATATAACATTTACTATATTCATGCACCAACCAGAGTATTAATTAATTAATCAAGTACAATAAATAGTGATAATACGTATGCTCTGTAATCTGTATCGTTGCTTCACTTGACTTTCCCTTCCTTCAACCCCACCCCTGAAGAGTGAAGACCCTTCGCCTCTCTCTCTCTCTCTCCTTTCTTTTGGGTAAGTAATCATCACACTTCAATTCTTCTCGGTAGAGGTATATTCTTCTGCTTTAGTCTTCTCTCCTCTCCTCACAGAAGGTTGTTTAGTGTCATAAATTGTGGAAAGTAGCTGTTCTACTCGGTTCTTTTGCCTCTTTCCATTTGAAGCCCTTCATGGTTGTTTGAATCTAGTTCAATAGGCTCCGAACTCATTCTTGCAGGATATTTGCTTTGGATTTGGATAATTAAGACGCTCTTCAAGCTATCGCTTACCTTCAATTAGAGCAGGGATGAAAAAGCTTTGTAGTGGAGCCCACGTTCTGCTTTCTGAACTGGATCCGTAGCCACTAGTATCTGCTGCTTCGCTGTTTGTCTGCTGTAGCTTTCGGAGCTTGCCATGGGGACCGACAATGGTGATGCCAGGTCAAAGATGGAAGACTATGAAGTGATACAGCAACTTGGTAGAGGAACACTGGGCATCTCCTTTCTTGTTCTCCATAAGTCTGAGAAAAAGAAGTAAGACACTCTTAGGAGAAAATATATCCTCGGTGTTGCTTTTTTATAGCTGCTGAACAATGTGTATAAATGGTGAGAGATGAATTTTTAGTTGAAAAATGGACAATTCAACGAAGCAAAGCTTCTTTACTTTTGAGATTTCTGTGTTAACTTGTTGGAAATGAAACCCACTCATATTGATAGCTATTTGCTCCCACCATTTCCTTTTTTCCAAGATTATTGTTCATTTTCTTGATTTTATGTCCGGTAGGTATGTGCTGAAGAAGATTCGCTTGGCTAAGCAAATCGATAAGTCTAAACGTACAGCGCTGCAAGAGGTTGGCGTAACAAACCCACCCAATTTATGCATATATGCAGTGTTAGCCGTTTATATATACATATTTTCCTTTTTCTTTTTTAAAAAAAAGTACTCCAATTATTCTGTTTCTATTTCTGTCTTAATTGAATGGACAATCGAATACACATCAATGTCAGTTTTTTCTCTTCCATTCTGTTTTTTTTTTTAAAAAAAAAGTCCCATATGCATTGATAAACGGCATCGATCAATCCATTTCCTTCCATGTTTTCAATCATACGTGGAATGCATCTGCCTAACTCATTTCTTTTGAGTCCTGAACATCTTTACTCTCCTTTGATGATTTATAAATTTACCATTGCTGCCTACACTGTTCTTACTACGAACAAGTCATCTGGATGTGTAGTATTTCCAGGAACCAATGTCCTTTTTAGAACAAAGACAGAGGCTGAAAATAAAAAATTGATAGCGGTAAAAACGTCATTGCTGCACATTTTAGTACAGATCAGATGATTAGATAAGAGAGTACTGGCTCTCTGGAATTTCTTTCCTATTGGATTGTGAAAAATACTGTAAAGATATATGAATAGCATGCAATAGGCATATTGAGTTAAATACAACCTGAATTTGGTTTTGATAGTTTTTTATATCCATTGATATTAAAAAAAGAGATCTCTGTTTCAGATGAACCTGATTTCAAAACTAAATAACCCATATATCGGGGAGTACAAAGATGCCTGGATGGAAAAGGTAAGTCCATGATCGTTTTTGTGTGCTCAGTTTTACATAAATGCAGAAAATACATGATAAGTTTAGATTTCATAGGGTTACCTGGGTTTTGTTTTGATGTTTATGAAGCATAATATGCATGTTTGCGAGATTTTTCATGTTTTGTAGGAGGACTGCATGTGCATTATAGCTGGCTATTGTGAAGGAGTTAACATGTAAGTTATACGTTAATAACCCTTACTGTTTTCCTGCATGATTCAAGTATCTGGGCATATTAATCTCAATCCCATATTTATGTCATCGATTAACTTTTGCTTCTAAACAAGACTAACATTTGCTGTTCCTCCAGTTCCATTTTAGTCCTTATCATTCAACATTCAAACAGATAACATCTACAGGGAAAAAGAGAAGAGAAGAAAAAAACTTGTATTGGCAATCTGCGTGCAAATTATTGACCCAGCTTCAGATATTAAACTGGGTCAATAATTTCTTTGCACAATTCCAACACAGACTAGCTCATGAAAACCTACTGGACTTGAAATGAAAACAAATTCTAACTTCTATCTTCTACTGAAAATACACCCAACTTTATTCTGAAAAAAATGAATTAATATACTGAGGTGGATCTTATATTATGTTTAAGAATTTCTTGACCCTAAAGTTTTAGCTGTTAGACAATGGCCCTAAGCCAATTTTTGTGACTTTCACGTCAAAATGTCTTGCATTTATAACATATTATGTAATCTAGGAAGAAGCCATTGTGGATGGATGCTGAATTGTTGCTATAATCTTTCTTATTAGTAGTCTGATAAACGGATACATTGAAAATACTTTCAAAGAAGAAAGTGACGTTCTATTTTATAATCTTAGTAACATCCTTACCAGAAACACTAGGGGGGCACTAGGCGTGCTTTGGTAATGAGGAATGAAGGTTCATTTCATATCATAAAATCTTAGGTTCAAGCCTCTGCTCCATCATTTACAAAAACATAAAAGAAAAGGAAATACACATGGATAATGAATCTGGTATTTGTTGGGTCTTATGTTTAATAGAAATCGCATGTATATCTTGAGATACATGCATTTGCATACGAGCATGTGTGTATAAGTAAATGCTTGGGAGAACTATCAAAACTGTTTCAAACTCGATATACTTAATGAAATACTGAAATCTTTGTGAAGCAGGGCTGAGATGATAAAGAGAGCCCGGGGATCTTTTTTCTCTGAGGAGGTAACTTGGGAGGTTTAATATATCACACCTTAATATGCTTTTGGATGAGCGTTCCTTACCTGTTCTGCACCATATTCTCTTGCAGAAAATCTGCAAATGGCTGACTCAATTATTACTTGCCGTGGACTATTTGCATTCTAATCGTGTCCTCCATGGAGATCTTAAGGTGTTGATACTCCCTTGTCCTGGCTAAAGAAATCTTTTATACGACACTTTCATTAATGCAGCTTTATTTAATTTCAGTGTTCCAACATATTCCTTTCCAAAGGCAGTGACATTCGACTTGGTATGTGTGTGTTGTCCTTTTTAAACCCATCACATCTGGCTTTTCATGTATCGTGGTGTCTAAAGGAATATATGTATTGCGTGGACCGCACAGGTGACTTTGGTCTTGCAAAACTACTTAAACCAGAAGACCTTGCTTCCTCGGTATTGTATATAATATTTTAATACCTTAGCAATTTTCTGCTGCCTTCTTCAGGAAACTTGTTTGTGTTATTTTCCTCTTGAAACGGATTGTCAAGCCAAGATGTATTCATCTTAGAATGAATTATTCTGTTGATTTATACGAACTTCTAATCATAATGTTTATGCTAAATCAATTAAATCCACCTGCTGATGCTGTTTATTATTTGCTTCCTTCATCTATCTTGTGTAGGGTGTGGGAACTCCAAACTACATGTGTCCTGAGCTCCTTGAAAATATACCTTATGGTTATAAATCTGATATATGGTCGCTTGGTAAGTATATTGGATTCCTGATTTCATATGACAGAGCTTTATGATATCAATTCTTATGGAAGAATGACCTGTCTCTGTGTCAAGGTTGTTGCATGTTTGAAATTGCTGCACATCAACCTGCATTTCGTGCTCCAGTAAGGACGAATTTGAACCATGATCAAGAATTTGATATTATTATTAGCATTAAGTTTTAATTCTTTAACATGTATTTATAAGTGGAATAAATAGATTGACCAATGAAAGAATGGAACAGGACAAAGCCGGGCTTATCCATAAGATAAATAGATCCTCCATTTCTCCACTGCCAATAGTTTATTCGTCCACACTGTAAGTAATTTCTTTGAAACCAATACAAGTACGTTTGAAACTAACTAAAACTTGCTTGTAGATTTCGCGTTTATTGTTGTTTGAAATTGTCCCCATTCTTAATATCTTTCATATTCTTTTAAATGGTAGAACTAAATCAGGACCTAATGTGTAACAGGAAACAAATTATCAAGAGCATGCTGAGGAAGAATCCAGAACACAGACCAACAGTTAGTTCAACTAAGCCTGTGATCTTTTTTTTAGTCTGGACTAAGTTTTCACTCCAATGTTGCATCTCTTTGTTGACAGGCACTGGAATTGTTAAGGCATCCCCATTTACAACCATATGTCCTCCGCTGTCGGAATGCATCGGCTATCCTTCTTCCTATAAAATCTGAATGTAGCCTAAATAGTAGCCCAAATAATAAAACAAAAGGATCTTATAGGTCTGGTGATGGCAAAGACCATAGGGACAAAGAAGTAGGGGGATTAACTAATCGATTGGAGAGGGTTCATCTATTTGAGGCAAATGGTAATGTACATCAAAGCAGTGTTCCTAAGCGAACAGTTTCATCCTGTGTAGAAGACAACCTTGAGACTAACATGGTTGATCCCACCAGCTACATTGTGGAATCATGTTCAAGTATTAGTGGCTCAAAAGCCGGCTCTACGACATCTGAATCTACTGTTAGTAGTGCGTTCAAGGAAATAGACTTTAAAATTAAACCTGCAAGTGAAACAGTTGATAACGAAGTTACATCAGCAACAATTCCAGAAGATTCTGAGCATGAAGAACCAGGATTGAATGCTGAAACTTTGCAAAAATCAGAAAGGATTGACATAGATGCAGTGGCCACAAATGTGAAAGGTATGCTTTCCTATGATGGTTCCACCGAAGCCAAGGGACAGAGGGAAGGTACCATACCTGAGGACTCCAAGAAACCAATAATGTCCTATGCAGGCAGCTATTATGAAGATGGATCCATTGAGGAAACATTAAAACCACCACCACCACCCCTGCAGCCGGTTAGGGTTAGGGTCGAACAGGACACCGAACCAGAAGGCCTTCACTTGGACTGTTTGTCTTCTGAGAGTAATGATAAACTTGCAGGTAAAGCTGGAGGCCAAGCAAGAACACTTGAGGCCACTTGCTCCATGCATAAAGAGAATGAAACTGCTAGTGAGGTTGATCAAATACCAAGTGGGCTTTCATCAAGCAAACCTGCCGCGATCAGTGATGAAACCATGACTGTGCTGGAGAAACCAGGTGAGCAAAGAGCTGATGCTCTGGAGTCTCTGCTTGAGTTATGTGCTCAGTTATTTAAGCAGGACAAACTTGATGAGCTTGCTCGTGTGCTTGGACCATTTGGGCATGAAGCTGTCTCATCCAGAGAGACAGCAATATGGTTGACAAAGAGCCTCATATCTGCACAAAAAAAATTTAACACAGAAACCTAGTTTTTGAGAGGTTCTTCTCAATGCCATTGATTTATAAATTATTGTAAGAAATGTGTTTGTTTTTTTCAAAATGTGCCATAAGATTGTTCCTTCTTGACTGTTTCTTGATTGGAGATAGATAAAACATTTCACATATTCTTTTCCTGTCGTGCTTGATGGTCTGTGAAATAAATTTTTCATTAGTACGTGGAATTTTAAATTGGTATTTTGTTTTAATGTAGAACTATAGCAATTTAATCTGTTTTGTTATTTAATTTAATAAATGCATACATGTCCCATCCACCATTGTAGAGAGGGCAAGTAACCGTCTTCATGTCCATGACTTGTTAGGGAGACCCGCTTTTTCTGCTTTGAATAAACTTTGCTTTTATTTGTTTTGTGGCTCCTGTCTGAAGATCAACGAGGACATGGGTATGCATTATGTTGAACAAGTGGGATTTTTTTTTTTGGGAAAATACAGCTTTTGGTTGTGAAACGATCAACGTGTATGGTTCTGCATGCTTTCAGCTCATATTGGTTTTTGTATGACCATTTCCAACATACTTATTTGTGGCACGAAGGCTTAACCCACAACTTACGGCTTGACCTATATATATATATATGGTTTAGATTTTAAGTTAGTCACTAAACCTTCGCCAAATATTAGGATTTTTTTTTTACAATTCGTTACTGTTTTTGATGCATTCTAATTTTTTTCGTTAATTTTCTAATTTTAACTGTAGGTCTGGAGGGAGTTATTATATACTGTCAAAACCTAAACTGGAACTCGTAAAAATATCTCAAAGAAACCTCCAAATCCAAGGCAATCTAAACTCTGGTTAATTAATTTTAATAATATCAATAAAACCAAGTGTTTTGACCTTTTCCATTCTCATCATACTTAGAAATCAATTAATATGCATTTTGTTATAAGGAAAAAGTTTGGATGCTTCATGCATGTTTTCTTTATGTCACATACAAGATGATGCACACCCACCCACCCACCGTTAATCGGTTCTCATGAATTGGATTTATGCACTGCCAAGTTCGTTGATTATGTTAGGTGACACATAAATCGCCGAACTTAATGAATCTGCTTATTCAGTTACACAAATAATAACTTCGATAGGCCAAAGAAGTAAAAATTGCCAAATCCAAATGATGTCTCTGTTTAATTACTTCATGTGACAGTGAAATTTGCAGGAAAAAAATTGCCAGCAATAGGCAGTTCAATTTACTTGGCACCAACCAGGGTTAGTCCGAGTGATAAGCGACTCGGTATCGCTTAAGCGAGGTCTCGAGTTTGAGCCTTGGCGTATGCAAAAAATTCCCGTTAGAAAACTCACCCACCATAGCCAGGTGCGCGACTCGGGTCGGATCCGTATATAGTCAGAGCAAAGTTCCAGTGAACCGGGTGGGCAACTAAAAAAAAATTTACTTGGCACCAGAGCTACCTTATTTAGTAGATCCTGACATTGATTACAATTTGGCTATGTTTCAATCTGAAATAGTCAAGTTTTTAATAGAATAATAACTCTGAACTAGCTTCTTCACTCAACTGTCAACAATGGTAACATGTACGTGTTCTACATTCTTTTGCTCAGCAAGTAAAGGAGCAAAGACAGGCCTACAGAAGCAGAAGTTTCCCGAAATAAAACTCTCAACAACACCGTTGTTACGTCAACAACGCTTTAGCTGGACTGAAAGCGAGGTATCACCATCTTCAGTGACTGAGAAAAAGATGACCTACGCAGTAATCCATTTTGCTTCAATATAACGTCACACCTTATGCTAGACAAGTGTTCAAAATCCAACATTTGAATTATGCAAAGTCATCTTAGAATGTTCAAGTCAAATGTAATTTAAGTCCTGTGAACTTGATTGTTACAGCAAATTGTAACGTAAATGGCTCAATGAGAACGCAATGCCACCCTCAACAGCCGTAACCCGAAAGGCATAGTCACTTCAGAAATGGTTAATGTTTCATTTCATGTACCTCTTACCACATTGAAAAGGATAGCTTTTTCACATTTCCCCACAAAGAATGCCTATAAATTAAACACTTGGCTCTCTGTACTAAACAATTCAGTCCCCGCCCAGTTGTATCTTTTCTTTTCAGTCTCTTTGGACTTTAGCATAACAGTGATATTCTGTGGAAATGGCACAAAATGGCAGCTCTTCTTCAGCTCACATTTTGATGGCTATAATGGTTGTGTGGTTGTTTTGCTTCACTAAAATTGTGGCTCAGGATTCAGAGATTGCACCTACACCACCATTGGTGGCTGGAGATGGGTTTGCTTTACCTGTTTCTGGGGTGGCCTTGTGCTCTTCTCTGTTGATGTCTATTGTGGCCTTCATGTTGCAGTAAATTGGAATGTTACCATCCTCCGTGAATGAAACTTGTCTGTCACTTTCTGTGTCTTTAAAGAGTTCTTCTTATGTTTATTCACTTCATTGCTCATGCTTACTCTTGGGATGTGATTCCTCCTATATGGTGTTGTTGTAAAAGATTAGTCTCTTGTGATATGAATATATGTATCTGCTTTTTTCTGTTTTGTCTATTAATTTGATATGTTCTTTCTTTGTTCCTTTTTTTCCAGTACATTTTCTTGTAAACTGAAATGATACAGCTGTTTGGTAAATTTTGGTTCCTTTTATTGCACGATGTAATATAAAGTGAGTTTCTGATCTTTTGTCTACAGCTGCTAATTAGTAATCACAATGTACGCTGTACAAATTACTGTACTACTGGCTGACATAACAGCACAGAACTAACCTTCTTTTCAACTGAAAAATTGAATGAAATGTGTGTGGAAAAAGTGTAAATGGTCAAGAAGCAGTGCCTTTGGACTCTTCGACATCCAACTCATGCTCTGCTACCATAATACAGGAATCTGCTTCCAAAGATGAGACCGAACTCTTGTCCTTATTTGAAATCTCTTTGGCTGGATTTAGCATTTCTGTTGTACATTGCACGTCTGGTGTTATCCCAACCTGATCTATGTCATGAAGTGCTGGTGATAGGTATTTTGCTACTGCAACAAAAAGGGCTGAACCATCATGAAGCTCTGTTACACTCTGCATTAAGAATGAACTCCCAACTATTAACTGAAATGTCACGAAAATGGCAGGAAGGAATAAAATTTAAAATTTTTCCTTATTTTGATTTTAAATCTAATCTGACAGAGATAAATCAATAACCATGTTTGAACCCAGCATCATGCATGATTGATATTGGTTATTTATAACACATCATGGGATGCTAGGGCTGGTAATTTGGGTTGGGCCCGCGGGCCCAACCCGCCAACCCGCCAAAAACTGGCGGGTTGGGTTGCAAAAATTGCAACCCACATTGATGCGGGTCTTTTTGACCCGCACCCGCCAAGCCCGCACCCGCGGCGGGCTAACCCGCCGGGTTGGCGGGTTAGCCAGCTTTTTTTTTTTTTTTTTTTACTTTTTTTTTTTAATTTTTTTATTATTTATATTACACATTTATACCTTACTAATTTGAGAGTCTTAGTTAAACAAGAGATATTATACTTAATTTATATTAACTTTATCTCATTGAGTCATTTCTTTCTTTATATATATTTATTTTATTTTATTATAATTTTTTTTGTGATAGATTTATCTATAGATAGTAACAAAATTGACTAAATAAATATTTTGACGACTTAAGACATGATTCGAATTTAATTAATATTGACATATGTAATTTTTTTTTAAAAAAAGTTGAAAAAAAATTTAAAAATTATATATAAAAAATTAAAAAAAAAAAAAAAAAAAGCTGGCGGGTTGGCGGGCTAGCCCGCCAACCCGCCATGGCGGTCTCGGGTTGGGGTTTCCCCAACCCGCCTGGAGGCGGGCCGGTTTTAACCGGCCCGCCTCCCCCCCAACCCGCGGCGGGCCAACCCGTTTTCGGCGGGTTGGCCCGCATTACCACCCTTATGGGATGCAGTGTTATACACTACATAACAAAGACCCTTGGTCTATTTAAGTATTTTCTAATGAAAAAGTTTTGGTTAATCGTAGGTCATGAGCATTCGAACATTTCTAGTATGTCAGAATTTAACAGAAGACACAGATGATACCTGAATCTTTCCTTTACCAAATGTTTTGTTCCCCACAAGAATAGCTCGGCCATTATCATGCAATGCCCCGGCTAAAATCTCACTGGCACTAGCACTTCCCTCATTTACCTGTGAGAGAGGGAAACAACAGAATTGCAGTTCATTACCTTCAGTGTGTTAGTCAAAAAGGTACTTGTACAAACTTAAGTATTATATCCAGACAACGAGGATGAGGTTGGTATTAAGAAACTGGGAATTGCAGTCCCCTGTTTTGTTGCTCTCTTAAAGTTGTAGGATTAAAAGACATGACATGTTAGTGCGCAACTTAAGTTAGTGATATATACTCACAATGACCACAAGTGGATCGTGAGTAAGAGCATGCCCATGGACCATATTAATTGGTAACATATTTCCACTCCTATCAACAGTATTCACCAGAGTCTCCTCTCCATCTAACCACATTTGGGCAACATCAAGGCCCACTTTTACCAGGCCACCCTGCAATTTCAAAAAATAAGGAAACCATGTTAAGTTATATAATCCAGCGGCCATGGAACCTTCCAGAACATCTTCTATTAGAAAGAGAAGCTTACTGGATTATTCCGTAGATCAAGTATGTATGAGTGCACTCCTTGCTTTTCCAATTCCTGAATAGTATTCTTCATGTCTTCAGCAGCAGTCTGTCAGACATGGAGGAGGAACAAAACAATGAGTAATAAAATAAACATTTCAATGAGAGTTGTTATTGTTGGGATTATATTTCTTTTTAAATAAATGAAAGTCGATTTTATTATTTGATAACTGGGTATTTGCTAACCTGAGAGAAGGCTGATAATTTTACATAGCCAGTTTTTGTAAGCTTTCCATCTGGGGATCTGTGAGGAATGATGGAACTAGATATTGGAGAGAGCTTGATATACTCACGTGGCAATTTGACCTTCAAGAGTCATTTGGCGATTGTAAAGTTTAAGCCAAAGCAAAAAAAAGAAAATGTTGGATAACTGCTTCTTCATATCATAAAATCATTTTCTTAATAAGAGGTATTAGTTTCATTGGATCAGCCACACAGATATACATAAGTTGAAGTCAAAAGAAACTAAGAAAGAGCTTGTCAGATAAACTCTTCTGCATATCATAATTTTAATCTGATAAGAGAAATTAGTTTCATTCTTCAATTATAACCAATAAAATGTCAATACTCTGTACTTACCTCTCGAATACCATGATTGTGTCCTGAGTCTTTGACCTGAAGAAGAAAAGGTATAAATTAGTTCCTTCCAATCTTCAGGCTCAAATGCTCCAAAATCTTGTAACTTGTGAATGAATGAATCACTCTAATACTATTTTTAAGCCCTCTATTAAATCCACCGTTAAGATTGTCTGTCCACAGAGTATGGAGGACCTCTAGAGAAGGGAATGCACGGAGAATCGTAACTGTAGCTCAGAAGTGTTGAAAACTATCCTAGAAAACAAGGCACAGTTTTCAAAGGTGCCCACAAAAATCTGGGCCAGGCCTATATCAATAGATAGAATAGTGCTTATGAGGCAAAAAGTGGATTATTAACCTTTACTGTAACAGTTGTTCCTGCATCCCCTCTCAGCCTCTGTGCTGCCGCTTCACTATCAATGCCATCAAGCCTCTCCCCTGAAAAAACAGAAATTATGTTTTAGTAAAAATAAAAAAACAACAGAAAGCGATTTGTTTCTATTTCGACACAAATTCTTAATTTCCAATAATCATTCTCACCATTTATCTCAACCAATTCATCTCCTTGATGTATACCGGCACGAGCAGCAGGACTATCTTCTACGCAGGACACAACAACCTGTGATTTCAACTGAAAAGATTAACAAGCGCAAGAACATTCTGGTTCATGAGGAAAGATAAGGACTACTCCATGACATATATACATAATTCCTTATGCCAAGACTTAACAGCAAAAATGAAAGAAAACATCCTTAAAGTGGCAGGGGTCAATAGCTTACAAACTGTCCTCAGAACAAACAGTATAATTGGGGTTGATTACTGTGAAGTATAAAATGTACTTCAGAAAAATCTCTGACCAAGTGTCCTGTTTTTGGTTCAGCATTTATGAAGAGGCCTACTCCTTGTAAGTTCCGCTCGCTTCCAATTCTAAACCCTTGGTATTCCTGCACATGAATCACTGCCAAAATTAGCCCCAGAAGTTCACCTTCAAATGTCAGGGCCTGTTTGGATAGGATTTTAAAAAAGGGTTTATGAAAAAAAAGGGTTATGGACAACTTATGGAAAAGGACTTTTAGAGAAGAGTTTATGGAAAAAAAAATAGTTTTGAATAAATAGGTGTTTGGATAGTTATTTTTAGAATGACTTTTTATAGTGGTAAATTACCAAAAAGGGTATGATTTGATTTAAAGTAAGAGAGAGGAGGGAGTTAGAGAAAAGAGAAGAGAGAGGAGAGAGGGAAGATAGGAGAGAGGAGAGAGGGTGTAAAAAAAAGTAGGAGAGAGGAGAGAGGGTGTAAGAAAAAGTAGGAGAGAGGAGAGAGGATGTAAGAAAAAGTAGGGGTAAGATAATAATTGGATAGTCCATAAGTGCTTTTACTGTTGAAAAAGCTATTTTAAATAGCTTATTCAAAACCATGGTTTTAAACTATAGTTTTGTCCAAAAACACTTATGAACAAATAAGCCTGTTTGTTTTGAAATTTCCCCAAACCGAGGTTTAGGCCAAAAGCCCTTTTAAAACCGCGGTTTAAGGCCTTACCAAACAGGCCCTCAATCTGAAAAATAGAGTTGTCCAAACAGGAACTGCCATAGCTTCTATATCATATCTTAAGTTTACTTGCTTCCCCCCGTACAAAATCAAACAAAGAGATTGAGATTCCAGAAAGAAGAATTCAACTGCAAAACCTTTGGACTGATTATTCGAGTAAAAGGATCTCCAAGGGTAGAAAGCATTCCACTGATTTTCATGTATGCTGCATCAGCTGAGCGCAGGGGAAACATTTCCACCATTGTTTGCTGCAACTTCAAGTCCCGATCTACAAATATAATTTATGAATATTATAATGTTCATTTGATGATTCACACAGATACGCAGAAGTCAAAAATACCTCGATGATTAAATGTAGGATCAATAAATGTTTCTCGAATTAAACCCCATGCTTCCACAAGAGTACTTTGAACTGCATTCACCTAGCAAGCAAACACTTCGCACTCAGCACAATTCATGTCATGGTTATTGGCTTGACGAAACAAATATTGACCAAATATCGTTAAGACTAGAAGTCAACCTTCAAGATGCCTTCCATCTAAAAGCTAAATACTAACAAGTGCAAGACCATATACGATAAAGAAATGAACAAGCTAATGGCGCGAAACGAATTAATTATTGACTTGATAAGCAATAAGAAGTGTGGAAAGAGAGAAAAGATAGATGACCTCAGGTTCACGAGATGCAGGAAAAGCCACAGTGAGAGATTCAGCAAAGGCGGGCGAATTGGAGTAGATAGAGAGCAATAGAGCGGCGGAAGCACCAAATCCCAAAGCCCTTTTGGCCACAGATTCCATAAACCCTTGGCCACTGCATTGGACCTTTCCATATGCTGCTACTGATGATGGAACCTCACTCTTCTGTTTCAGGTTTATATGACGATTAGGAGACAAAAACCTACGCGAATGAAACAGTAATGAGGTGGTTTTTCCCAGTTTAGCAGGAATCACAGAGATATAACTGGGAGCGAGAGGCTCCATATTTCTGGGGTAGTGGACACAGACAGCACAAGTGGGGAAGGATGGATTCTTATGAAACGGTGACCGTTATGCGCTGCTGAATCTGGGAGTGGGAGGGACCCCACTTGAATCTTCTCAAGTTGTGGTTCTCGTATTCTGCACGCCTTACTTGCGTACTCGTATATTTATCGACGTGCCGTAATAATCAACCTCAACTATTCCTTCACTTACACTTGGCTTCTTTTCCTTCGTATTCTGCAAGTTCTAACCGGAGGATTCTTTTTTCTTTTCTTTTTTTTTGCCAATGATCTAACCGCTGGAACAGATTTAATAGTTGTATGAAATAATAAGATTTTATATTTATGCAAAAAAAAGGATTTTATAAAAATAGATAAAGTAATTCGAATAATAGTCCGAGTTTGATTCCATCCATTTAAAATTCCAATAGAGCCTACTGGATGTGATGGGGTGAGATTAGAGGCCTAAAATTCAAACATCAGAAATATTATGAAAAAAAAAATGTAATAAGAGGGGGGGAAATGAAATCACAGTAACAAAAAAAAAGACTCCCTGTTATTTGCACTGCCCAAATTTTATAATATAATTTTATATATTTTATTAAAAATTAATGGTTAATAATAAAAATAAAAATAAAACGACCATCTAGTCTACAACTATTTTATTTCGGCACTACCGCAAGTTATTTTATTTTAAATTTTAAATTATGAATAGCATTTGGGGCAAATAGCCCAAAAGCACTCTATTGTAGGGAATCAAATAGAGACTTCAATGTTTCAGCCCACAAGCAAGCACTCTATTTTACAAGGATGCCTATGGGCCAAAGCCTAAGACAGACTTCAATGTTTCAGCCCACAAGCAAGCCCAGGTAGAAGTCCCCCCATATGAATCTCCTTAATTATGATAGTAAGATTGAAACTTTCAACTATATAAACAGAATAGTAAAGGGCACAGCGCATGTGCAATGCACATGCCAAAGAGAGTGGGAAGTGAAATAGTGAGGTCTGAAACAAGTCCTGAAGGCCAAGGCATTTAAAGAAAGATTGTCTTAAAAGGCCGCACATAAATACCCTGCACAAACTTCCCCCACTGCAAACTTGCCCTCAAACTTAGATGCTGATTGATAGATTTCACTGTTCCTACTTGTTTTTGCCCCCTCCCTCCTCCCTCCTCCCTCCTCCTTTTCTAAATATCATACATCTGTGCAACTTATTCACCCATGGCATTAAAGCTGCCTCTTCATTCACCCTAAAAAGTTGCTCTCGCTCTCTTCACTGTCACGGACCATATGAAAGTTCAAGACACATACGGATCAAAATCATTAATTGCATTTCTTAGTTAATCACGCAATAAGAGGAGGGTTTATACACACACACAAACACACGTACGTATTGTGTTTTGGTGATGGCTGTTTCAATCATTTAAGAGCTCATTGTGATGTTTGACATAGGTATGGGTTTGGTGCTGAAAATGGTAACACAGAAAACGACGACCCGTTTTTGCTCACAAAAATTTAAGCACTCGGTCATATACTTTGTGCACCAGAATTTCTTACACACATATAGGTACAATGGTTTTCCCAACAAGCCTGGGAGATGATACTTTCCCCAACAACGACATAAAACATCCCATACGGCACAAAAAAACCCTACTTTTAGTCCAGACCCTCCCTCCCTCCCTCCCTCCTCTCTTGCTTTGTGGTGTGGGCCTATATGCCTTCTCTCTCTTTACTTTCTTCTGTCATTTCAACAAATTAAGCTGAGATGAAACAAACATGTATATATCCATCACCATGCTCAAAGGGATTCTTCAACATTATAGCTTAATTATATTATCTTTTGTTTCTGGGGGCATTCTGCAGATTCTACGTGATTTATAATGATTATATGCAATACTTTTATTACTTAGGGGGTATGCGAAAGCGATATATTCATTTGGAGGTGAGAAAATAGGTGTAACTTGACCTGAATGGGGGTGACAGGAAGAGAGAAAGAGGAGAGAAGCGAGTTGCAGAAAAGGGAAAAAGATTGATTTCAATAATAAGATTTAATACGTCCAATGACTGGTGGGAATTTTGACGTTCTTGCCAAACCACACCAAAAAGAGAGAGAAATTAGTGAATGGAATATATATATACATATATGGAAGGACTTGTCGGAGCTTGGATTAACCAGAGGAGAGGAACAAAGAGTGAAGTCACCTTTTTTGTTGCTTTACCAACCTTTGCAAGCTCATTTATGATCCTATGAATATAGGGTACTATTTCACTGTAGGCATGTGTTCATCTATATATATATATATCGTTCTCATCAGCAATAGTATTATCAGATGGGTGTGGTGGGGACTACTCCTTCTGCCCATCCTTACCCTCGGGCCTTTATTCTATCTGTCTCTAAGGCCAAAAAAAAATTTATTATGTGAAGAAAACCATGCGCATGGTTGATATATGCGTTCATGCGTTGGATATATTTAGTTGTATAGCACAATATGTACTAAAATGTTCTATTTGTTGCTTCCTGAAAGGTTAACAAAAATACTGATGAGCTTTTCACTTTGATCTCCAAGTAGATTTTATTTTTTTTAATAAAATATTTTTTATATGCATAACATATAGTTTAAATTAAGATATCATATTTAAAGAACTCAGTCATCTATTAAATATGCTGAGTTTTGTTGATTACACAGATAATATGGTATTTTTAATTACTCTAGGTTAAAAATCTTGAAGGAACGCTTGTAATTAAATATCTCGTGTGTGTGGGGTAATATATAAAGCGATAGAAAAGAACCTATTATTAGGTTATATAGTGTTTATGATAGCAGCAGTTTTGATCATAATCGTTGGGCTCACTCGTGAGGGCAAGTAATTGAGGGGGAGTAATATATAAATATGGACATTATAGGGACCCAAAAAAGAAAAGAAAAGAAAAGAGACTTTTATTTTTGCATCAGTGCGCAATGTTGTTACTTGCTTTTCACCTTTCGTTTTCTGCTTTTTAAATTCAGGTAAACATCTGAGGATAGGATCCTTCTCGGGGAAGCTGGTGAAAGTCCTCTTTTCGAAACGAAAACTTTACTCCCTCTTGTAAATGTTAATTATTTGCTGTATATTTCTCATAAAGAGATGATACATGCATGGCCACACCCACACCATATTTACTTAGGTATGGGCCCCTCTGTTCATATTCAAGAGCAGTCCCCACTGAAGCATATATCATCCCAACAACGCACACAAGTCATTAACCAGTCAAAATTTCTATATCCAAAGCTTCACTTAATCATTAGTTTCCTTTGGTTAAGAATACTCTCCATTTTACTAAATTATTTAAGTTATTATATTTTAGCCAAAATAAAGTAAAGGAAGCTCGATTGATAACATGTTTCATGATTACTAGAAAAAGTGGTAAATTTTGTTACAAGCAGGCAGGAGAAAAAAGATGATTACATATATTTTTAAAATTTAAAACTATTTAAATATATTTGACACGAAGCATTTGTTTGTACGTACACGTACGTATGCACAGCAGAAAAACGAGAACCTCCGACTCATCAATTTTCTGACTGTTAATACTTTATTAATATTATATATATATATATATATATATGCGAATCATTAATTGTGAAAGGTCGATGGATGTGGAGTGTGAAAGAAAACAAAGAAAGAAACAAGACATAACCCATCACAATCTTGATCACCTCAAGATTTCTGGTATTGTCATGTCAACCAAACAGACAAGATTTTACAGCAACATGTCGCAGTTTTGAACTCCACTACTTTATCCATGAACCACTCACAAAACTACTGTTTAATCACGCTTATTCATAATATTTTATATTCACACGTATTCCTCTTCAGTTTTGTGGGTTAATGGATCCGACCACATTAATTACTACGACGCATTGTTAATGAGTGACAATGCCGGCAGAGCGCAGGAGGTGAAAAAAACTGCCTAAGATCTGTCTGTCAAAATGCATCATCGTTGTTGATGCTTTCCAAACTACTTTTTGTTCTGAAAGGATGTTCGTGTGGGTTTTTGCTGCCCCTTTGCCTGCGGCTTTCTATAATTATTAATTATAGTTATTCGTTTATTTATTTATTCATTTAAATGTTACATCCATCTTCTGGGATATTATATGGAATCTTCCGCACAACGACACCAATCCCTAATTGATTGCATGCACATATACATATCCAAGCGAAAATATTAAATTGCTCATCATATACCTAATTGATTTGATGGACATGAACGTCAAACAAACACAGCCTTTAAATCACTCACAGCATAAAGGAAATTAAAGCAGCTCCAGTCGCCCCCCCCCCCCAAAATATAAGATCATATATAAGGGCAAAGTGTGGGAGTCTCTTTTGCACAGGAATGGTCTCTTGCTTCTTGTTGAAGTTTTTTCTTCATATTCTTCAACACACACACCGACAAATAAAAAAAAGAAACAAAATATTCACAACTTGGAGAGAATCTCCGAGCATCGTGGCCAAAGGAAAATGATCAAACCAGCCAAGCATGATATGTGTAGTGATGGATAACGACGAATGAGAAAAGGAAAATAGTGATAGTTCTCTCTCCCTCCCTCTCTCTCTCGGGTATAGAATCCAAAAGAAGGATTTCTGTTTTATTTTTTAAAAATATATATATTAATACGGCTTAAGTGGTATAAATATAATTACGTGAATGTGAATTTTCTTTTCAAACTTTATCGTGATTATGGGTCAAGATTATATTTCTCCCGCCTTTTCCCCTTTTTCTTTTGTTGACTGGGGCCTCACTAACAAAGTTGTCTCGTCCACTTTGAGGAGGATCAAAAGTACCTGGAATTAGCCCCTGTTAGAGAGGTCCATTTAGTTAAAGCGTCACTTATATTTTGTTCCCAAGCGAAGGCATAGTCATCATTTCACCCTAGAAAATAAAAACTTCAATTAATTCCCTAAATGCACGAATTATATTTTTGGTTGATTGTGACGTCCATTACCCTTTCATCCCCGTTAATTTCTGATCGGCTTCGCGCCTTAATCACTATTTAACCCAAGTACCAAATCTGCATCCTTGATGGCCCGGTGGGAGCTAATTAATATAGCCTTTTATATACTGAATTAATAATGAATTGATTAACAAGAATAATTATGTGAATTTTAACATGATAGATATATTTCTTAGTTCAACTGTGAATATTAACACGAACTTTAAGCATTTTGTTGAACGCGCGCCCATGGAGTTTATCTTTTCGGGAATGTATTGTTGTAATTCAAATTCACTCTTACGATCCATTGCCCTCTATTTTTTTATTATAATGTCAGAAAATCTCTAATTTTCTTAATTAACGGTTTGAATTTAAAAGTAAGAAATATCTATATCACACGTACATATGGGAAAGTACTTAATTAATGAATTTAATATCCACGTTATTGCAAATTTTCTATACGTACGTTATACGTGCATATATGGTACACGTGTGTGTGTTCAATAAGAACAAATCTTGAGGTAAAAAAAAAATCACACACACACACACATGTTGTCCCTTTTCTCCTTTGAATTCCAGACAAAAAGCAATTAAAGAATATATATAAATTCGTATGAAGAACTTGTGGAGTACGTATTCCAGATGATGGAAATATTATGGCACGGGTCTTGTTTATTGCAAAGATTATGGAATTTATCTAAGTCATTAATCAGGAATATAAAATTAACAAAAAAAAACAAAGCTTGTGATTATTCGAGGGTGGGAAGACAGAGGTGTCCCTAATGTAGTGGAATAAGAATGCAAAATTAAAACAGAATATAAAATATACGTATTCTGGTGTGTTGTTGGGTTGTTTGGTCTCCCAGCATGGTCATGAAGCTACGCAAACTGATTATTAATCCCCCTCCGTACGATCAAATTAAAAAACCACTCATCTTTTACATTAGATCAATTTTTATTAATTGGTAATGGAGAGACGTAATCTAAATGACAAGAATCTTTGGATTGTAACCTGCAGAATATATATATATATTACTTTCAATCTTAATTATAAAAATTAATTGATTTTTCAAATGGATTTAATAAATTAAATAATTCAATTAATTATAATTAATATAATAACTAATTAATTTAGATAAATTGAATAATATATAATATAAATTTATCTTAAAAAATTAAATATGATCATAATTAATTAATTAATTAATTTTTTTAAATTTATTTTTAAAAAATTAACTAATTTTTATAATTAAAATTAGATATAATATTTAATTAGGGTACCAACAAATATATTTGATTCTTCTCCAAAAGAGAAGCCCACTACTTGTCGTTCACTTGAGAGTAATGATGCGTGTACACGTACTTACAATTACGGAAAGAACTCGGTAGCTTTTTATTAATTATCGTTCTATCTAATTAATTATAGAATCATACCTCAAACTAATATTTTTAGTAAGAATTAATTAATTAATTTAAATTAATTAAAAAAAATTAATTATAATAATATAAGTTAATTGATTAATTTTAATAAATTATAAATTTATTTTAAAAATTTAAATTTAAAATTTAATCATAATTAATTAATTAATTAATTAATTTTAATTTATTTAAAAAATTAATTAACTCTTATATTAAAAATTAAAAAAATATTAAGTTTTATAAAAATATATAATTATTATTATGCCTTTATATATACTAAAAAATGTACGAAGTGATGGGATGTAAATAATGGGAGAGGGGCATAAATTGGAGGAATGGGCGATAGGGACATGGCATGAGAAAGCACAAATGGCATACAAAAAAGAGGAAGTTACGTAGAGAGAGACAGATTCACTAGACTCAGATATATATATATATATATATAGATAGATAGATATGGGATTAATTTCTGATAGATAGATATAAAGTGATGGGAAGGAATTAAAACGAGGTGGTCAAAGTAGTGAATTAATATATATGAAAATAAATGGTGGCAGGGTTGGAGTCTAGGACAAAGGAAAGAGTAGGATATTGATTGTGAATAAATGCTTTAGGTCATCGTATTCACTGTTGCAGCAATCATGTCTTATTCCGTAGTCCCAACTCACAAAGCCAATTACTAACCCCACATGCTCTCTTAACCTGACACCACCATTCGATCTTCTTTGGACTCACTTAATTTTAATCTGCCTCAGTGCTGTCTTTTGTACATCATATGTATATACACACGAATGACGTACGTATGTCTATACCTATTTATATATATATATATGTATAGGGCTAGAGAGAGAGATAGTGGTCAAAACAGAAAACGAGAATGGGTGTGAAACTGAAAGGTCGCTTCAGTGAAACAGTGGGATCGGAGGGAAGGCAGAAATGTGTATAAGGGAGTGGGGGGCATCGGTATATATGTTGTCAATCGGCCCAACCAAGGCCACTTGGGCTCCACTGTTGTTTGCAGTTTTTGGTTATATTTATACCCGCCCCCCCTCAACTTTTGCCCATCCCTCTCTCTCTCTCTCAAAAGCTGCAAATCAGATCTCTCTCTCTCTCTCTTCTCACTCATATGCTCCTTCATCTTCTGCGGCTTACTGGGGACCATTCATTCTCTCATATATCATATCATTCATTCTAGCTACCTCCATGTCTTTTGATGTTATATATATATATCCCTCCTCTCTTCTTTTTATTTTATATATATGAGTATGCGTTTTCTTCTATCTTAGCTTCAAAAGCTAATCATTTGCTTTCAACTTTGAGTGACAAGGGTGAATCTCAAATGGTATATGTTCCGTCTATCACCTAAAGCAAAAGGCGCATCGTATCGTATGCAGCGCACCTCCCCACATATATAAAGCTGACGTTCATTTTCTAAATGAAAAGCCTACGCTATCTAGTATCTAGTATTAATCTCCCACCACACACACACACATATATATCCTCACTATCTACATATACATACACACACAAATATTACTGGAGCCTAGCTTATTAAGCCTGATCGATCACCTCCTTATCCATGGCCATCACTTTATCTACTGCATCTTTTGCCCCATTCTCAGACGATTGGTGGAAACCCAAATACGGATCTTATATCTGAAGAAATAAAGTGAGCAATTATCAATGCCGAGAAAGAAACCCCTGAAAATGCCCCCACCCAAAGTATTTCTCCATGCACATGCATATCATCATCCCTCTAACTTTGAGGAGGAGCCTTACCCTCCCTCTGCGTTTCCGAAATCAAAAAGCTCTTCTTCTCTTAATTAACCTCTTTTCCTCCCCACACACACACACACCAACATTTCCCCATATTACAAGCTTAGTATACTTCAATGAACACAACACATAGTCGACGTACCGAGTACGAGTATATATATGCGTATATATACCGTATAGCCCTAAAAAACCACAATGTTATATGTATGAAAAATGGATTCAGAGACGGACAATACATTTTTTGAGCTGCATTTGTGTGTTTTATAAGCTACTTCATATCACTAAGCCCTTTTTTGTTTCTTCCCATGATTTCTGTTCCAATAAGTATTCTTCTCACGGGATGTTACCAGACGCTGGTGTCTATCCGCATATAATAATCTGATATTAAAGATTAATCCAACATAAGAAATAAGACCGTATAAACAAGAAGAAAGTTGGCTGCCATTTAAGAACCTAATGCTTATATGATCCTAATTAATTATCAGTTCATCATCATCACAAGCTAAGATCGATGATATATAGTCCTCATATATAATATAAAATTAATTAATCCCATCATGCGTAGTTGTTTACTGGGTGGACTCGTTATCTTGCTCAACTTCGGACGCAGGGTCGTCGTCTTCTTCAAACCCATCGATCCCGTAAGCAGCATGGCCAACTCCAAAGGCTTTGATGTGATCCTTAAGAGATCTCTTGTGCTTGAAATCAGAGCCACAGATACAATACCAGAGCTTGCCACAGTTCTTCTCGTGAGTTCTCCAATCGCCTCTCACAGCAAAAGCCTTGCCACATTTTCTGCACATGAACGGCTTTATCCCATGCTTCCTCTTGTAATGCGTTTGAAGTGTTCTAAAATCCTTCAGTGGCTTCGCTCTTGGGTGGTCGATGTTATTTCTGCAACCTGGTGCGCAACAATAACATGGAAGCCTCAGCATTCCCGTTGGTTGTGTTCCTCTCAGTGATTCTGGCCCTTTTCTGTACTGTGATCCATGCCCCCACATATGCATCTACAATCAAAACCACAAAAATAAATTCATCAATCAATTATTTAAAACTAGGAGATTGCTAGTTATTAACTAAATCTCAAGGAACCTATATTCTCAGTTTAACCTTCTAAATTGGATCTCTTGCAGTCAAATGTGTGATCATACATCATCATGATGGTGCCAAGATTTGAAATGTGGATTTTTTTCCTTTCTTTTTCTTTTTGGGAAAGTGCCACTGTTAATTAGGAAGATATTTTCCCCTACATGAAATGTAACTTGATTAAAGAACCGCTTTGAAACCAATGGGGTTTTTCTTTGTCCCCGGCGCAAGTATTGTGATATATATCCAGAAAGTGATAATTTTTTATATATATGGAATGGAAAGAGAAAGAAAGGCGAGGTCTAACTTGTGGATACTTCGTTCATAAGAGGTTGAAGGAGAAGAAGGCATCACATAACTGGGATTTGAGAATCCTGATATATTATGGAAGAGTAAGAAAGAGGAACAAGCTTGGAGTGAAAATAATTAATACGAGTATATGTGTTGGGGGGGGGGGGATCTGGGAAGAAACACTGCAGGATTTGCAGAATGGAGACTGGAGAGGCACGGACTTCAATGTATAAAAGGCATAAGGAACATTGCCTGAGTAGTTTAATCAACGAAAAGGAAAGGTACTGATCCAAGTCACAGTTTGAATCAGGCCAATTTTTTTTTTCTTTCAAAAAAGCAAATCCCGTTTACCATGCAAAAGGTCCGAACAATTTGAGTCGCAATAATGAAATCAAATAAAATGAAATTGTAGAACCCAAATTCATAATGACCCAGTTTGAAAAAGTGGAAAAGGTAGAGAAAAACCAACAAGGAAGAGGCGCGGGCAAGTACCCCGTATATATGCCATAGCTCTATAGAATAATAAATCAAACTTTTTTTTTTTTTCACGGTTTGGAAGGAAGAAAAAGAGACGCGTAAGAGGGTTCATATCAGGGAATAAGAAAGTAAGGATAATAATTCATAATTATATTTTGGCTTGAAATGGAGGAAAAGAGAGAGATAGAGCAAAAGAAGAAGCTGGACCTGCATGTTGTTGTATCTGTTGAAGGTCTTGTAGCAAACAGGGCAAGAGAACTGGGTTGGACCAATGAGAATCTGCGATGGAGTAGGGATCCAGTACTGTCCCTTGTTCAGATTATTGTGGAGCATGAACCCAGACCCAGAACAATAATCCTCATGATGATCTCCACCTCCACCGCCGTCACCCCCGCCGCCATCTCCTGCTCCTCCTTGTTCTTTATCGTTGCAAGAGGAGAGCACGGAAGCCATCTCAGCAGCACTAGGGCTGGGCAGCCCTATGTGGAGTGCAACAGTGACGGTGGCCTCATCGTCCTCCTCTTCATTTTCTTCTTCCTCTTTGGGTTTAGCGCTGTGAAGGATGATCCCGTCGTCGACCTTAACAGCCAAGTCTTGAAGACGATCTTGCCCTTGCTTCGTCGACGGGCTGAGGCTCAGAAGAGGGAGGGCTTCTCTGAGAGGAGGAGACGGGGGTGAAGGAATAGAAGAATAAGAGGCGGCATGGTGGTGGTGGAAAAAGCCGCCGGAGGAGGAGGAAGCGGTGGGGTGGTTGAAGAAGTTGTGGAGAGCATAGGGATGGTGGTGGTGGTGAGAAGAAGGGTTAGAAGAAGGGAAAGGGTTGAATTGGAAGAAAGGAGGGGAAGAGAAAAGATGAGAGTAAGGGTCAGCCATGGTGATGATGAATAAAGTAAGGGAGGGAATAGTTGGCTTTCATATGGGGAGAGAGAGAGAGAGTATAAGATGGCTGAAGGAAGTGGACGGTGGAGAGAGAAAGAGGGAGGAAAAAGAGAAGAGAAGAGAAGAGAAGAGAGAAACGAGTAAAGGCGAGTGGGAGGGAGAGATGTGATGAGAGCCAAACTTAGTACAAAAAGAGAGAAAACGCAATAATTTAATTGTTCTTCACATTTCCCTATTCTTCTTCATTGTTTTTTTAAATAATAATATATGGGAATATTAAGAAATAGAATTTCCGTTAGCGGCCATTCATGGGGGCATCCATAATTTTATTTTCTCTATTTACCACTTGCCCCTGTTACCCATATTATTGTCTTGCCCATGTTCTGGTTTATACCACTATATAAGATCAGGTTCAGGTTCTTCTATTTTTTTAATTAATTTTTAAATTTAAAACTAGACAATAAAAATCTTGTTTTCTTCGAGAAACGATCCAACGTTAATCATGATTTTAATTTTCTATTAAGAAATTTTATTTTTTCGTAAGAAACACAACATCAAAAAAATATAATTCAAATTCATACACACCTAGTAATATTTCACTAGAAATATACAGTTCATGACCCATTGTAGTGTTTTCTTCAACTTTATATATATATATATATATATATATATATATATATATATATATATATATATATATATTAGGCCAGCTTATTGCTAACCGAGCGGCCTATTCAAAGTTTCAAAACAAATTAATTAAGAATTAATTCAACAGTGCACTATAAATTTATATTTTCTTGCAAAATAGAAATAAATATTTCCCATAAAAAAATAGAAAATAAATATTCTAGATTCATTAAGACAACATGTAAAATGCATCTACCCTATAATTATGTGAAGAAAGGAGGTAAGGAGCATATATAGTTACTTATATTAATTTTGAATGTTAAAAAGGGAGATTTTATTATAAGTTTGAGAATAATATTTATTGAGCTAATATATATATATATATATATATATATATATATTTGTCCATTAAATTAAAATCGAGTAGTGTAAAATTAATTTCAAATCAAACACAGTCGAAATTAACATGTTCTGTATATTTGCCAGTTTACAGTAATATGATGAATTTTTATTTCGACTATGAGAATGTATGACACTTTTTTTTACATAATTTTTGAAAAAAAATTGGGCTTATCCATGATCTAAAGGCAGGAGGTCTCTATTCTTGTTAGATGATGCTAATATGGGGTAGGACGAGCCGTCTATTACTCTAAAGCGTAAATTTAGACACCCAAGAATTATGATGCCTCCCCAAGCGCTGCGATTAGAACTACAATAAATAGTCATATATATATCTCACCCCTTTGTCAATTAAACTCGATAGGTTGATAATGTATGACTCGAATGATAAATAAGTCCACTTACACTTGAAACTTGTTATACAACGTTAAAAGTTAGAGTGCTTCACTTCTGGCTAAATAAAAAATTGCACGAATGAAACTACATTCCTTATAGATGCTAACTTCTTGCTAAATTTAAGATAAATTATGGTAAAAAAATAACAATAATTGAACCGTGCTCTTATACGAAGAAATTCTTACGAAGTTTCCATTCACTTAATTACGTCCATCAAACATGATTGATAAATCGTCGCTAAGTAAAAAGTAACGTAGAGCATATATACACACACACACTTGGCAATCTTGCTCTACCTTGAGCAAAAATAAATAAATAAATAAATAAATAAATAAGAGATCAATAGTTTTACAATTTTTATTACTGTAAATTGTTTATGTTTTCTGGAAAGAAAAATAAAAAGAAAAGTAGCCCTGGAATTTTAAATCTCGACGTAATTCCATGTCCATTTTCACTTACCGACACTTGCTCATTGATTCTTGTATATTAATATTAATTTTAACATTGTTGAAACGACAGCCAAAATTGACCCAATGAACTGATTGTAATATGAAAATATAAAGAAAGATTCATAGATATTATGAAATTATAAGATCGAAAGTTAATGATTAATTAGTTTTATAAAAAAAAAAGTTAATGATTAATTAGCTAGGTTGTTCAGAAGAACAACATTACAATCAAGGCTTTTCTTTTTTTCTGAGAGTCTTTTCAAACTCACGTTTCCTCAATCATATGATCAGCTGTTCCTTGTTATTAGTAGGACGAACATGGAAGGGACTAAACTAAATAAAAATTCATACATGAATAGTAAAATGGGCAGACACAGTGGGAAAAGTTATATGAAACCATTCTCGGATGTCTAGTGCATATATATCCATGCATGATCATCTTTTGTGTTTTGAAAATGATATAGATATTATTTTAATTGGGAGATAGCTGTGAATCTCACATCTTCCATCTCTTTCCTCTCTCCTTGTTATTATTTATCTTAATTAATTATCTTCCTAGCTGTGCTCACATATCTTTGGGCCACTCATAAATGCTGGGGGATCCGCAAACATTCTCACTAAATTATTTTTCCTCACTCAGCATGTTGTGTTGTTAATTATAAAACCAAGAAAAAAGGTCAAATATATCTGCATGCATGTATCAATACATTTCCAATGAGCTAATACAATATTATATATACATATATTCAATTCAATTAACTCAAAATTGATTTTTGATTTGATATGCCTTCAATTTATTTGCAAAGCGTTTTAGCTAAATTGATCCATTGTTTTATATATAAAGATAAATTATATTTTAAATCATGCACAGATAATGCCCTAAAACTTTATGATGAAACATCGAACTCTTATATTTATTCAGATAACTTCCACGCAATGAATTCTACGGAATTATTTATTTGCACACAATTTAAAATTTAAAAAAAAATTATAAACTAATAGATAATTCCAGGAAGTATACAACTAATAGATTGGGGGGGGGGGTTACTTTACTTGTACATGGTTCTAAACTCAGAAATTTTGTGTACAGTAGTCATCTTATATGTGGTTATATGAGCTTGGAAGGGACTTTTTTTTCCTCTCAAAACATTTTCCCTCGCTTCTATGAAAACCTGAGGTGATTAATTAAGAGGGAAAGCGCGTAGCATACTAATTCCAATATAGATATAGTTGAAAGGAGGTGGCGATGGAGAGACAAGCAACAAACTAATTCCAATGAACCAACATTTCCGTTGGTTTGCTCAAACAGGTCGGCTATATATGCCAAACGTGTCTTCTTACGTTCCTTGTCTCCATATATATATATATATATATATATATATATATATATTCCATCTCTCGCTCTGCTCCCCCTCCCCCTCCCCTAATTTATATATGAGATTGTCTTTTGAAGTTCATTCATTGGAATTAGTTGAGATTAACATGTATGTATGTATATACGACGACGAGATATCTTAAATCTAGTTGATTGATATAAGCTAAGTATGAACATTGCAATGCGACATATGCATGTGTGTTGGCCAAGAGCTGTCAAGTAGCGATGTGGGTAATATATACTAACCAGGACTAATGTCTGATATATATATGTGTGTTTGTGTGTTTCAGTCTCTTTTCCTGTTTTCATGGATTCATCCAATTATTAGACTCAATACGAATGAATGGATGAACGATTTTTGAAGGTGGAAATTGGAGTTAGGGCTGGCTCCAACTGGACAAACGACCAAATGGCGTGCCTCGCGGGAGGATCTGTGGAAGAGATGCATATAGAGTTTGGGAAATTAAAGGTGTGGGTATGCCCAGTTGTTGTTTCCCTCATTCCTATGATTACCAACATCTCTGGCCATGCCATCACTATCCATCCTTTCTTCTTTTTTTAATTACTCCCTCATCGTTGTCTCATCATAACTGGAAGAGCTACCTATATAATTAATTTATAAATATTAAAAAAATTAATTATATAATTATTTATATTAGAATTATCATTTTATAGAAATTTATTTAATATATGCTACGTATTTCTCTAATCTATTTATAAGTTTTATAAAAGGTTTTTTTACTCTGTCTATAAATATTATTAAAATTTTATATGAATATATAATTTTACTGTTTATTTAGTATTGTGTAAACTATTTTTTTTAAAAATATATATATTAAATAGGAATAAAGTTAAAAAAATTATTAAATTTTAATATAACATTAATAAGGATTAAAGTTTTTTTAATTTTGATAAAATATACTGTAAGTAACTTATAAATATAATAAATAAAGATAACTTAAGAGATTGAAATAGATTCAGGTCTTCCAGGTAAATTTAAAGTCTTATATTTGATATTGGAAGGAAGGAGTAACATCACATTTGGTTTACAACTCATAGTTATAATATCTTATTATTTCCTTTGGCAAAAGAAAAATAAAACAAAAAATATAATAGAGGATATATATATATATATACACCATAAATCTAGGCTTTTCCATATATCTCCCCCTATTCGCCCTTGCAGGACCACTTAAATGTGTTTCTCTCTCTAATCAAGATTTTCCCATCTTTCAAAGCAAAAGCAAAAGGCTTTTCAAGTTGGAATATATGTTTCTCTTTTCATATTTTTTCACCCCCCACAAAAAAGAAAGAAAAAGCCATTTGCACTTAATTAACCCCAACCCCAACCGCAGTTTATTATTTCTTGTCACTTCCCATCCACACCAACCTACACATATATATGCCTCGCATATTTAATCCCCCACCCATGTCTTATCTTCCCACGGCAATCATCATCTCTCACTTTACCCTCCATAACCCTTAAAGCTCCTCCTTCATCATCATTTATACATGTTTCTTGCATAATTTAACTTTTCATATTTACCCCATTTCTCTCGCTTCAATGTATATGTAGTAGCACGGTGTCATTGCATTAAGTATATCTGATGCAACATATCTCTCTTATCTTTAATATATGATTTAATTGAAGAGTTGATATCAGTACTGAATATAAGACTTATTTCCCATAGTAAATTATCAAGAGAGAGAGGTGAAATTAAAGAAGATAATTAGGATATTTTAAAAAAATATCATATTAATTAACTTAACTAGCATTCTTAATCTATTATAATTAGTTAAATAAGCTTTATATTAAAGACGAGAGGAGTTTTGTTAATAAATTGCCTATTGACATATGCAAAAATGTTGTGATGGGTACTAAGCTAAAAATGCCATCACTTTGTAAATTCTTGTGATCATTCTTAATTAAGATTTCCCCCATATATTATTTAAATTAATACTCTTTATCCAAGATAACCAAGCATGTTTCCCGAACCTAACCTCGAAGCCCCAAGGAGTTATAATCTTACAATACAAATATATATATATATATATATATATATATATGAAATGTGGTGAATTCTTCTTGACCCAATAAACAGTGGAAGCTAAGCACATATTCATACATGGGGTGGGGGAAGCACTGTGCATGCACACGCTTTTATGTTCCAACGTGTATTATATATATAGGGTGTAGCACTTATTGTTTAATTATAATATACATCTAAACAAATATTAAAGTGAAATTTTGCGCTTGAAACAGGGAACATAATCAAGCAGTTTTAGCAAAAAAGGCGTTTGTTCATCCTTTGTGTTTCCAAGATAGCACGAGTGATCAGCTCAGCTTACATTGCAATACGAGAATTAATTAATGGTCTAATTATAAACATCCTCCTCTCTTCTCTGGTGTCCATGTCTTCTGAAAACTTCCAAATGATTTTTAAACCCCATGAAAATAATTCCCCCGTCCATACGTATATAAGAATCCAAAACTTTTGCTCCTTTCTGAAGATTGCCTGTAAATTGCTATTGTGGTCCCTCTGATGCAATTATAACTATTCCATCTGGTAAAATATATATCAACCCTGTGATGGAAAATTGAAATGGTGAAGGAAACAATTTTTTTTTTGGTCATAGTGCATGTCTGAAACATGTTGATTATACAAGAAGATTTCTTAATTCTGATCTACACGTTCAAGTCTCTGGAAACAACTTTTGAGAAGAAATGATCATGAAATTTAATTGACATATCAGAATTCACGAAATAAACGTCACGACTACTACTTAATTTAATAAACATAACTAAACCTTTTACGAATAATGATGACAACTTTTGTTTGATATTTAATTATAATAAAGGATAAAAAAAAAATTCTGTGTAAAGAGAGAATATAAGCCGTGAAAGAAAGATTAGATGAAGGAGAAAAGAAGATATATCTAGCGGTGGAAGCTGGGAACCAACAACAAAATAATAATAATAATAATAATAAGTAATATTCTGTCTGGAGTATATGGAAGGTCCAAATTAGTTTGGTGATTGAGACGCACTGTTTAAAGAAAGTTATGACATCATCAATGCCTTCTCACCCCCCCACACACACAACTGTCTCTCTTTCTAGGGTTAAATGGGAGGGAGGGAGAGAGGCTAGAAGAGGGAATAGAGGGGCCTGAATGAATTCTGAGTTGCGAGAGGTGACCACATCTATTCAACTGCTTGGCTGTCTACTTCCTCTCATCAAGTACTGTTATTTGACCTATTTTGGTCTTGTAGTTCTTGAGAACAAGAAGAAAAAGGGATTTGCTTGAACCATAAATTTTGAGCAGATGAAACGAAGGAGTTCTTAGAAGGCTATCATGTGAGGTGGACTGTGTACACAGGGGGGGGGGTGTTTAGATAAACAATCACCATCAAGAGGAAGGGTTGAGAATGATTAAGTAAAAGGGCCCTATCTGTTGATCAGCCAATAATAAATACAGAGGGACAGAAAAAAGAAAGAGACAACAGTTTCAGTTAATTCATTTATTACTGTTCCAAGAAATCCAAAGAATAATGTCATTTTCTTCCGCTGCCCATGACAGATCATATCATAACTACAAACCCATTTATGATTTATACACCGTCATGAACATGTCCCTGTTTATTTCATTTTAATTTGTTGGTTAGCATACCTTAGGCCGCAGCTATGTCGCATAAAGCCTCCCAAGAAGATAAATAAAACAGCAGTTTTCTTTTTGGGCAGTAAAGCTGCCACACATATATTTCACCAAATCATATAAAAGCTGTTACGTATTGACCCAAAAAAGAAGATAAACAAAAAAGCTGCTAGCCCACGATCATTTTCTTAGGCCTAACCTTCACCAGCCTTTTAGTGGGGTGGGCTACTGTTATCACAGCGAGGGTTAGTTCTTAACTTCCTTGTTTAAGACGTAAAATTTTAATACAAATAGTTAATGGGGCACAAAATTTTATTCATTACTCGGTCCATAGTAGTACCCGTAAAGAGCCACTTTTCAATATGGTTCTCATAAGTTCTCATTTATTACCACAACAGCCTTCTACTTGGTTCTTAGGGTTTTATTCTATTCATTTTTTGGGGGATAATATTCTCCGTTTAGTATTCACCTTGCACTGCCGTAAGCGGACTATTAATAATGCATGCAATAGAGTGAAATTTACCTCATATTATCCAAACTATGAAAACATCATATTACACTGAGACTTTCACTATGATTATATACACTGAGACTTTCACTATGATTATAATACACTATTCTCTTCTCCTTTGGTAAAAGGGGGAAAATAACAGGATAGGTTCTCACCACTCATACAATGCGAATTAACTGTAAGGGGAGTTCCATCCCAAAGGACAAAATACCTATCAATACATTTTTTTTGGCCTGAACCTTCTATCAATACATTAACTGCCTTTCTCGAAAGAAAAAATGACCTTAAAACTTGCAAACAATATATTAAACTATGTTCAAAATTTTGCAGGAACTCCAGGAATGATGTGTTAGTGTTGAAGACGGTACCACTTCAGAGAGTTAGAACTTCTGCATCAAGTCAAAACTCCCAGTACCCATCTTTACTGGCAACCTAAGACAGACTCTAGAAGATGGAGTCTCCAAACTGTCAACTTCCCCATGATAGGCTGCTTCAACTATGAATTTGGCTGCTGTCTCGAACGACATTTTGCTTAAAGGAGAAATGGACTCAGATATGCTCCCAATTCTGCTCATTGGACGATAGCCACCCGTATGCGTCATATAATCGGCAATAAGGGTTAAGTGCCGAATATTTACAGATCTACCATAAGACTTGAAAACATTTGTAATTTCCCTGATTATGGTCTCTCTGGCAGCTTCCACCCCATACGTTTCTAGCATAGCATGCACGTTGTTTGAATATATGTACCTAACATCAAGTTGGTCTTGCAATTCCCAGAATGTTGTGAAATCTACACCAGTAGTCTGAAGTGCTGGTATTTTTTCCTTTACTGAGGATGGAATATCTTCCCTTTTCATGTGATCTTTACCATAGTAGATTACTTGACTCTCCTTGCAAGTGATAGCTCCACATTGGTCAACCTTCCCAAAGTTTTGGATGCAAACCTTCTTGGCTGTTCTGCTAGCAATCTGCATATAATAAGAGAAAACAGTGAATTCAACGAAGGGAAAAAATGATGGTACATTGACCTGAAGAGCTGTGTTTATAAATAAAACGTCAAAATACAAGATGCAAATTTCTCATTGGCCGAAATATATGCTTCCAAATTGCATTTCACTCGAATTGTTTCCACGACTGCTATTGGCCAGAGGAAAGGACGGCGCACACTCTTTTAGAGCATCCCTATCCTAACAAGAGCAGTAACAATAAGCGAATAGTCAAATTATACTCGCCCTATTTATTCGCCAATTGGCATGTGCACAACACTCAGAACCAAAATTGAACATTTGCAATATATATACAATTTTCCACTTCACAATCACAGAATTAAATCACCAAAAGAGAGCAATGAGTACAATTTTTATGAAGGATATCAAAAAATTAAAAAGGTTTAAGGCACAAAAACAATTCATTCTTCTTTTTTCTACCGAGGTAGAATTATTAACCCATATTTTTCTTCCTAATTTGTCATGCATTTAATGAACTTTCGATTTCAACGTTTTAGGAAGTGACCTATAGAAAACAACTTGGTTCAATCTCAAATCTAATTATTATAATAACTTAACAGATATTGTATCATATAGTAATCAGAATGCAATAAACCATCACATTGACAATTATAGCACCACGAGTTGATATCAGAGAGAAAAAATAAAAAATTAAAAAAATCAGCCATGAAATGAGTGCTGGCATTAACAGAAAATGAGGTGCATTCAAAATTACCTGAGCCAAGTACTCGATATGAAATCATCCTCATTGGCTTCAATATCACTCTCATCATGGCCGCTATCCTCTCCAGTGGTTTCCTCCAAGATTTCCTCCAACTGCTCTCCTTCATATGCTTCTTCTCCAGCACCATCTTCATAATCAATTTCATCTCTACCTTGACGTTTTCTCTTCTGTGCATCAGTACCAAGATCCTCACTCTCTTCAGCATCATCGTCGTCGTCGTCATCATCATCATCACCACCACCACCACCACCACCACCACACCCCCCAGCCCCAGCAGCACCACCACCATTGCAAGCCTTTTTGTCTTTAGAACCATTGCTAGAATCATCTTCCTCAAAACTTTGTGAAGAATTTGAAGAATCTGTGGTGAAGTTTTTTATGCCACTTATTGTAGAGAGCAGTACCACGTGATTTTCAATAGCATACTCCAACTCTCTTAAAAAGACAACTTCCAGAGTTTCCTCCCAGTCCTCAAGCAATATCTCAGCGTATTTTGGGTAGTGTTTAGGCTTGTAAAGCTTCATCTCCAACTTATATATACGGCAAATCATACCACCATCAACAGCTAACGGTACAACAGACACTTTCATACTCTCTATTATGTCTGCCACTGTTATTTTCTTCAGGTTATCAGCAAGTCGAATGGCATGGTCCCTATGAACATCAAATAGGTCAAATATCAATGAAAAGACGTCCAAAATGTAAAGTAAAGAACTCAATGAGTTTTAGAAGCAGAGTAAACAGAACAATGTCGATATCTCACATGGACTGATCGTGCCTCAAAGGGCATGTCATAACTGGGGTCTTGATATCACGTGAAGCAGTCATCAAGATCTCTTGCAGTCTCGGAATTCCAAGAGTCACATTCATTTCACCTCGACCAGCAAGGTGGAATGTATTTAAACTGGAACAGGGGGAAAAAGAAAAGAAATGCCATGTTACGAAAGCACAATCAATCAGTCAAGGAAGGTTTGATCATGCCTTTATATTAATCAACAATATAATAACAAAATATCATGCTATTTCCACTTGCATCTTTATAATGTTCATGATCCAATATGAGAAATTATGGACAGAGAATGAGGCGAAATACAAATTATACTACATGTTTTAATCTCGCAACATTATTAGAACTGAATCAGTCATTGAAATGGTTGAAGTATAATTTCACTGTTCATTGGTCAGACCATGGTCTAGTTGCGGTTGAATTAGTTGTAATTAAATTAATATATTTAATAATATACTAAAAATATTATAAAAATTCATTAAAAATATATAATAGCAAACGATGCTCAAAGGTGGCACACTAACATGGCTAGAGTATGGAGCATTACTCATCTGCTTTATTTATTGTCATCCTCACAGATGTAGTATTTACAGATTATGAATTATTATCACACTATTCTAAAATCGCAGGTTTGTTATTTTAAGCTTTCTTTTATATAGTTGAAGCTCACCTCCATTCATTCAAGAGAAAAAAAATTAAAGGTCGAATATGGTAAAGATAGGTTTCATCACGGTGGAAAGTTGCAGTGGAGGGCGAGGCTGAAGATGGTAGAGATGGGCTTGACCCCAGTGAGCTTTGTTAATAGGAAGCCAATGAATGTGCAAATTCTCTCATGCTATGGTAGATAGTCTCCGTACTTTTGATCAGTTTCCGTCATGATGCCTTCAAATAGTTGAATATGACAGAGCTGGTGTACTTTTCACCAGCGTTTTATACAGCAATAATCAGCATCCTTTACATGTTTATATTATCGTCTACCCCTACCAGTTTCTTATAATTGATGATTAGTTTTTCTTTATTCATCAAGTCTTCCCTCCAAATAGAGAGAATTTCCTGCTTGCACACTCTGTCAGGAAGCCAAAAGCTCGTCTAAATCCAAACCATGGCCATAATAAATCCAAGAAATTCACTCAAAAAATCCAAACCATGGCCATAAAGTCTCTCCAAATTTATATTTCCAAAATCTCAACAATCATGCATGATTGATTCTGCTTCACCAAGAAATAAGCTATCTCTAGTTCATGCAAAGGTCAATATATCCGTTCTAAGTATCATTCTTATCTGACTGCAGCAGCTTATATGATTTCTACTGATAACAACTAGTATTATCAACAGCAAAAAAACTTCATGTATACTTTACTAATGCAATGGCGAGTATAAGTAACTTCCACATGTACTTCATGGCACCAATAAGTATTTGAAACATGAGAAGAAACTTCAAAGGAGATATAAAGAACTTACGTCATTTGTGTCGACGGTTCTCCCACAGATTGTGAAGCCAACACACCAACTGGCTCTCCTGGCTGAGCAAGACTTGAGACATATTTGTGTTCCATCAACTTCAAGAACTCTGCTCGATTAATCGAACTAAAAGTTCTCTTCTTAGAAGAGATATAACAAATGAAGTTTTCTGCTTTTTCTTTAAGAGCATCGGGCAACTTGTTAATATAAGGACTGGATCTGTCTATCTCATGGTGACATTTGCCGTAAATCATTTCCTTATTCTGAAATTAATAAACAACTGAATAAATAACTAAGAGCCAGATTCTATTTGTAATTTATGATTCTGAAACTAATAAAAAGAAGTACTTACAGTTAACCATGCTTCAAATTTGATGAGAAAGCTAGTTCGATGGACATCTACCCCATCTTCTCCATAATGAAACTGAATAATTGATCCATCAGCATCACGGACAGAATGATCATAACAGACTTTTAGACACTCAAGGTTTTTTATTAGGCATCTTTGCAGGTATCCACTCCGTGATGTTTTGACTGCTGTATCAACTAATCTGTGAGGCAAAGACGTCAATAGGTGGGAAGAAGTAATACATTATACCTTCCATGTACAGAACAAAACAGTGACAAGTGAAATTCAGACACATTCTAATTTGTTTCTCTTCTATTTCATTTCATTTTGTTAAAGCATTTCTTCCTATTATTTCCTCAGAGCTTTATTACCTAGATTGAAAAAAAAGGTACAAAATTATTATGCTGTTAGTATTTTTGACTTTAAGAAGATATACTTCTACAAGTAAATACTTAATTTTCTAACTATGATTACTGTGGTTAGCATCACAACCTTATCTATGATTAGTGGCGAAGGGTTTCACCCAAGTTTACGGTATGGACTTCACTGAGACATTTTGCACCAGTGGCCAAGCTAAATACCATCAGAATTCTTTTTTCACTTGCAGCAAACTTAGACTGGCCACTACACCAAATGGATGTAAAAAATGCATTCCTGAATAGGGAATTAAAGGAAGTGTACATGAAGATGCCTCCAGGGTTCCCCGGGAAAAAGGAAAATCAAGTGTGTAGATTGAGGAAATCATTGTACGATTTAAAACAATCTCCTCGAGCGTGGTTTGAAAGATTTACTAAGGTACTCAAAGCTCAAAACTATACACAGGGACAAAGCGACCACACTCTATTCTTCAGACGTCAAAATGAGAAGATTGTAGTATTAGCAGTATATGTTGATGACATCGTCTTCACAGGTGATGATCCAATTGAGATTGACAGGATAAAAAGGCACTAAACAAAAAATTCCAAGTTAAAGACCTAAGAAAGATGAAATATTTCCTGGGTATGGAAGTTGCTAGATCTGCAAAAAGAATTAGCATCTCACAGAAAAAATATATACTAGATCTCCTAGAAGAAAGAGGTATGCTAGGCTGCAGACCAAGTGATACTCCTATACGAACTGACAAAATCAGGGATGATGAAGATATGGGGAAGGCTGTGGATAGGGGAAGGTACCAGCGCATGGTCGGTAAGCTGATCTACTTGTCACACACTCGACCAGACATTGTCTATGCCGTTAGTGTGGTGAGCCAACATTCCCATGATCCAAAGCAAAAACACCTTAATGAAGTCTATAGAATTCTCAGATACTTAAAAGGTTCTCCCGGTTTGGGTCTCTTATTCAAAAAATCTAACAGCAGAAATGTAGAGATGTTGACGGATGCTGACTGGGCAAGTGATCAAGATGATAGAAAATCCACTTCAGGATATGTTACTTATGTCTGGGGGAATTTAGTCACTTGGCGCAGTAAAAAACAAAGTGTGGTTGCTAGAAGCAGCGCTGAAGCCGAGTTCAGGGCCATAGCTCTTGGAATCTGTGAAGGCCTATGGGTAAAGCAGGTACTAGAAGAATTGGAAATGCTAATAGAACTACCTATTAGACTACACTCAGATAATATGGCAGCTATCAATATGTCTCACAATCCAATCCAACATGACAGGACAAAGCATGTGGAAATAGATAGACATTTCATACGAGAAAAGATTGATGCTGGAACAATTGATCTCAAATATATTCCCTCAAAAGAACAGATAGCAGATGTACTTACTAAGGGGCTGACTCGAGATAAGTTTGAGCATCTAATTGGCAAGTTAGACATGATTAATATCTATGCTCCAGCTTGAGGGGGAGTGTAGGAGATATTAGAAATAAATGAGGAGAGATCATAGGAATCAGAATTAATTGGGATCACAGTAATTAATTAGAATCAAATTAATAGGGAGAAATCACAGGAATTAATGAGGAGAGATTAGAGGAGATTTAATTGCATTTAATTACCTGATTTGATTGTGTAAATCCCACATTCTTTGGGATTCATTACGTGTATATATACAGCATATTACATCAGTGAAAGATACAAGGAATTTATACAAATAATTCTTGTCTTCATTTCATTCCCGTAGTCTCTCTGCCTCAGATTCAAACACTCCCTATTTTCTGAAGGCACAACATCACTGATAATTTCATCAGCGTAATGTCTAATGACATTTCCTCTAGCCTTTTCACTTGAGAGACCATCCTAGAGCATAAACCCAAGAGGAAGAGAGGAAATGAAGAAAAAATTAGTAATGGGGGTTGGTAATGATCTACAGGCCAACATGCCATTGTGCACTGTGAAAAGATGCATACATAGTTCACATTGAGAAGTACAATGTCAACAGTAGAGTTTATGGTATTCAATTTCAAGATTTGTCAACAAATCACCCATAATTTTTTAAAAGAAAAATACTGAAACAAATATACAGTTTCTTTCCATATTTCAAAACTTAAATAAGCATTAAATGAAAATATAAATTTGGAAGGGAATTAACAGTGCCTTGCATAATATCAACATGTCTGCCCAACCAAAAGATGTTTATGCCCACGATTTTACAGCACAGCAAGCTTGATGGATCATCAAAATCTTAAACGGTAGTATGATGAATTTAAATAATTTTGTGGCAACTAACAATTACATCAGAACACACAAATGACATTGGTCTCAGGAAATATCATAATGATCCCCAAAATAAGGTGAAGTCTATCCAAACATATTGACTACGCCTTCTAGGGACAAAACAAACGAGAACGAGAACCATGTAGCCAAATCAAACAAGGGGAGGAAAGAGTATAAAAAGGAATGATAAGTAAAACAAGCAATAACTACATGCCAGCTGAAAAATATAGCATGCTGTAAAAATTTCAGGCACTTGAAACTCTGAAATTAACAAGACAACAACTGGTAGAAACTAAATATCAAAACCCCTAAAAGCAACCACCAAAACAGAGAAGAAAAAAGATGAAAACTCAGTCTGCAAATACTGAACCTAACAAGGATAGGGGAGAAAAATGTAGATTAGAGCTTTGTGGTAAAAAACTTTTGAATATAAGCACCAGTAGCAAGAAGTCAAGAGATTACCCCATAAAACCACCCAAAGGTTGGTTTAAAAAATTTTGGATTTCTAGACTGACACTTTTTACACTTCTCATGTTTCCGTTTCAGAAAATTGTTTAGAACAGACATCGCTTCACTAAAATGATGTGAGTTCCACTTCCCTTGCAGGTGCTCAGCACTATGACCCTGTCTCCAGTCATCATCGTCCATACATGTGGATTCACTTGGGTCAAGTGAACCCAATTTTTTGGCCCCAATAATATCCCCTTTCACAATGAGCTCCAATTGGGATGTAACTTCCTCCACCTTGAATCAATATAATACTGTGAATAATGGCCCAGAAATGCATAGACATCTTAACGCATTAAAGAAAAAAATGCAGAAACTACTCGAACAGATCCATTTATGGTAATTTTCTAATAGGCCCATATTAATGCAAGTTTACCTCTCGTTCACTAGCCAGAAATTTATGGCAAGAGAAACAAGTTATTTGCAGAATATCATTAAGTGTATTGAACAGCAAAGGGTTATAGACTGGGTAAACAAGCTCAATATGACCAAAATGACCTGGGCAATGTTTTGAAGGCTGACCGCATGATTTACAACTACACCAAACAAAAGAGATGTATCAACCACACAACTTGAGATAATGCTTTCTAAATGTAAATACAGACATTCGGGATTAGTAAAACATGACATTTCATTTCATATGAATAATGCTACCTATTACCTAGACTAATATACTCCATTGGTCCTATATATAATGTAGTTTTTAGAAGCATTTGATGATCTTTTAATAAGAAACTTTAGTTTATCAGTAAGGTCCCCCCTCCCCGGGGTTTTTTCTTTGGTACTCTGCAATGCAATCATAATACTCTTAGTTTTCCCCTTCATAATTTTGTGCGGGGATCAGATTTTGATATTTAAAATTTCATGGGAAGCCAATTTTGATTTCGAGAAATTTGAGAAACGGATTAAAGAGAGGTAAATAAGGCGGGAATAGAAATTAATAAAATTGATGAATTTTTATATTAAGGTAATTCTGAAACATTGGGATAATTTTTTGTTATAAATTCAAGACAATCAAGTAATCTTAACCAACTTTCTTGATCTCTGTGTGAGTTAAAAATCATTTATAGATATGCCAGAAGGAGTCCCTTTTTTCTTTTAAATATCGCATTAAGGAATCTGAAATACAAATCCAGAGGGCAAGAAATCCAATTAAAAAACAGAAATCTAGGAAAACTAAACTGAAACAAAAATCAAAATTCAGTGGTTCAAAAGTGCTTTGAAACCTCCAATTCCATATAGACAAATCTGCCTCACAATAGCTTTGCAGATCAAATAAATGGCAATGCTTATACAAAATGTAACATTGTTAAAATAGGGAAATTTAGGTTTGCATAAAAATTAAGATTTCCCACACAGCTCTAAAAATATGGCCATCATCTATATACAGGAAAGTTAGCATTTCAGCAAAGTCATGCAACCAGAAGTTCCCGAAGACAAGACAAACTTCAAAGTTGCAAACTATCACTAGTCAAAAGTGAATTCCCAGAATCAAATAGCATAGCTCAGAATTCTTTTTTTTAAAAAAAAAAAAATTGATGCGATCAAATATTGTTGAAACTTACAGAGTCCTGTCATCTGGTGGACCTAATGCAGGATCATACAGTCCACCAGGCACGGGCCTTTCTACACCATCAAGCAAAATGGGATTTGTTATCTTCACAAAGCTAGTCTTCTGTATTTCTTCAGTGGTCAAGAAACTGAATGCAACTGCCTCAACAGACTCCGTTGCACACTGAAAATTATGAGTTGAGACTTCAGAAAACAATGCTAGGTCAAATGGCAGAGAGCGAGGAAACAACATAATCAAAAATTTTGGAATCATTTTAGATGATGGTTGGAAGTGACAGAAAGGGAGCAACAATATTGGGGGATGGTGATCAAAATTACAACCTATAGTAGTAGTAGAAGAAGAAGAATAAGTAATAACAGTAGTATTAATAATACTGCTACAATTTTGTACATATATCCATATATATCTTTAATAGCTTTAATTCTTTATGGTTTGTATGAACAGTGGCGGCATTCACATACCAGCACTGTTATTCTTATAATTCAATTGGAAGGAGTCTTATAATGACACCTACAAATAAGTTCACGATTATATGCATCAAAATTACCCATATTTCATGCTTACTTGATTACACTTATCTCTCAATGAAAAAAACAACAACAACGGTGACTCTGTCTACCTATCCCAAGCATTAAAACCGGTATAGAGTTCACCCATGTCAACATTGACATGGAGAATGATAACCAAACAGATCAGGGTAACAGTCCAATCATAAATAACAAGTATGCGTGATCACAGCAAAATACAAAATACTCAGTGAACATTTGTGTTGTAATGCAGCAAAATACAAAATATTCAGTGAACATTTATGTTGTAGAGAGTTCAAATAACCGCATGATATATGACCAAAGGGAGTTATACTCATTGCTCAACTCTGCTTAAGAAGCCACGAGCTCACATTGTATTAACTTACTACCATTCGCTAAAAAACTACAAACGCATTTATGTTACGTTTCTTCTATTGAATCATTTCAGCTCGTCGCAACCAAATTCAATAAAATGATACCTCGCGTATCTGAGCCATGTTGGGCTTTGCAGTAAAAGGAGTGGGGCGTTTGCAACTATAGCAGAAGCTGAATAGTAAAAACTAAAGAGGACGAAGGATTGAAAGAGGCAGAGCTACTGTTACTGCGGAGGTTTAGGATTTTGCTTGGTACTCGTCTTCCAATTTGCTCTGTGGGAAAGTGAGGAAGAAGTAGAACAGGCGCGAGAGCGAGGGAGGCGACGCTAGCGACGAGCCGGTTATGCCCGTTTGTTCTCTTGTCCCCAAGTTTCTTTCAATTTTTTTGTTTTTGTTGCCCACCCGGTTCATCAGAGCTTTGCCCCGACTATATCCGGATCCGACCCGCATCGCGCACCTGGCTATGGTGGGTGAGTCTCCCAACGAGGATTTTTTGCGTACGCTAAGGCTCAAACTCGATACCTCGCTTAAACGATACTGAGCCACTTACCACTCGGGTAACCGGTGGTGAGTTTCTTTCAATTTGGTAGGGCGAGTGACCCTCCGATTGAAGAACCCTTTTTGGGATCTGCCGTTCGGCCCAGACCAGCCCTTCTAGCCCAACTTTGATTTTACTGGGCTGAAAAAAAAAAAGGAAATCTGGCTTGATTTATTATTATACACCAAAAAATATTGATTATTATTGTTATAACCAATAAGAGTTGACACATATAATAAAAATAAATTCATATCCTATAAAGATATGAGTTTGATTCTCTCTACCGTTATGAGGTCTCATTTATTAGATAATCTCGTAAGTCCCTTATAAATATTCTCTGAGTCATAAGGCTATACCCTAACTTTAGTGGGGGATTAATGTCGAATTTATCTAAATTTTTTTATTTATAAAAAAAAATTATTATTGTTGTATAAAAAATTAATTATTATTGTTTTGGTCAAATAATTAATTATTAATTAAACTAGATTATAGCTTCAGTGAACTATTTATCCAAGGATTTATTACTTATTCAAAAAAATAAAATTTTTCTATGGCTTCTAGAATGTGGGCCCATGCTCCCACAGAATATAAAACAACTTATATAATAGTTTTATTTGATATAATTTTTATATTTTGTACTATATATTTATAATACATCATTATTTTTCTTGCCTAAAAAATTGATTGCTCTATTTAAGAAAGTTATCGCACAGCGACGATTTAACATAAAACTAATAATTGAAAATTAATAGATTTGAATTATCAGTATCAAATAGTTTCATCTTAAACTGTACTCCATCCATCCCTTACAGATATAATTTTGTGAATATGCGTTTTATAATATACACTCTCGCGTGTTTAAATCTTTTACCCTCAATTAATTATATATATTTTATCGTATTTTTCTATTTATTTTTTCTCATTTTTTCACTAATTTTCTCTTTCCATAAATGAGGATACTTAAAAAAAAATAGGACTCAATATTCTAATTTTATTTTTTAGGTACGGCTAATATCTTAATATTATTTATAATATAATTTTATCTATAGTCTTTTTAATCTAGAACAATTTTACCTGTAATCTTTTTTATTTTAGTGCAATTTTTACCTATAATATTATTTCTCAAATATCAATAATTGCATTAAATTAAAAATATTATGGGTAAAATTATACAAAATTAAAAAGATTGTGTGTGAAATTATACCACAAATAAGATTAAGATATTAGTCGTACCTGATAAATAAGATCATATCTATAATATTTTTAATTTAGTATAATTTTACTTGTAATCTTTTTAATTTGGTATAATTTTACCCATAATCTTATTTCTTAAATAACAAAAATTGAACCAAATTAAAAGTATTATGTGTGAAATTGTACAACATTAAGATTAAAATATTAGACGCACATGAGAAATAAGATCATATCTATAGTATTTTTAATTTAGTATAATTTTACCCGTAATCTTTTTAATTTGGTGCAATTTCTTCCATAATTTTATTTTTTAAATACCAATAATTGTACCAAATTAAAAAAATTACGGGTAAAATTGTATAAAATTAAAAAAATTATGTGTAAAATTATATCATAAATAAAATTAAGATATTACACATAAATAAAATTATGTGTAAAAAAATAGTATATGTTTTTTTTAATATTTGTCTGTTTGAGATTATGATTGGACACTCTAAAAACAGTTGTTTACATATTTTAAAATAAAACATATATTATGTACTTATTTCGTTTTTATACAGTGTAAAAATATTTAAAATAAATTAATTTAAATAAGCCGTTACCCTTAAAACACTTAAAATATACTCCTATGATCTTGAATATAGAACCCATTAAATTAATTTAATTAGATTAAAATTTTTAGTTAAATTAATTAATATGATATATTTTTTCTGAAACACTATACTCATATTTATTAACATTATTATTCAATCTCTTATTTGATTATTATTAAGGGAGTATCAATAAAAATAATTTTAAAAAATTAATAAATCTAAAAAATATCTTATATTTAAAATTAATATCAACTCTTCAATTAATTATAAGAAGAGTACTTTAGTACGTGCTCTTAGTATATTTTTGTTCTTTAGTTTTATTTTATTTCAATAAAGCCAATAAATTTTATCTCAAGAATACTCGTGCCTATATTTTATTTTATTATTACCATTGATCATACTAACCAACTGACTTTTTTAATTATATATAAAAAATAAATAAATCAATTAATTATGATTAAATTTAAATCCTTAAAATAAATTTATATCTATACATTTAAATCTATCCAAATTAATCATTTAATTCTTATATTAATTTTAATTATTTTATTTATCTCTATTAATTTATAAAAAAAATTAATTAACTGTAACTCTTATAATTAAGATTGAAATAGTATGATTCTCTTTTTATTGACAAATTCAACTCGGTTGTTATTTTGGTTTTACAAAGGATAATGAATCTAGCTAGACTTGACTTTGCGTCGTGGCACTATATTCTTTCGGCCTTCTTTTAAAAGAAATGGACAGCAATGCACAGCAAGGCATCTTAAGAAATACGAGGGCAAGAAGAAGAAATTGGACAGCGAATTGATCTTGCAAAGTAATAATCGCGGAAATAAAAATTTTCAATTCTTCTACTCTAAACATTCTTCTGCAACCATTCTAGATCGTCTATACAAATTTAATCCCCATTAATTAATTAGAAAACTAATGAATCCATAAGCACTCAAACTACATGGAAGAATTTCTTCAAGGGGGTGTGACCCTTTTGGTTGTGGTTTAGGAAAAAGAATTACTACATACCTTCCAACAGCGGGAAATTTCAAAGCTCTCAACAGAAGTCCCTAAACAGTCATTAACACTAAATTAAACTCACCAAATTGTTCGTGAGGAAGATTTGGAGAAGAAGCGTGTAAAATTTAGTGTTGTTTGTCACTTCCAGACTCTTCTTTGTCTCCTCTGTTTCTAGGCTTTGCTGGGTTTACCTTGGCAAGTGTTGAACGTTCTGATTGAGAAAATAGAATCAAAATATGCATCAGGACAGTAACGACTGTCAAACCCAGAACTAAAAATGCAACGCCCTTCCAGGATGATAGAAATGAAGACCATCTGAGGAACTTTACAGCCCCAGCAATAACCAGACAAGTCCAAGAGGTCACAACCTGCTCCCAAGCACAATATTATAGTCAATTATGCAAACTTAAGCACAACGAATATAAGAAATAGGTCATGAGCTAGGCGTCTTGAGAGAGTAATACCAGAAGAGACTTTAATGGTCTGCCAGTATTTTGCAGCTCTTGATCAGGAAAGGTATCCTCAGCTACATGTCTGTCTAACAATGCATCCTGGTGCGCCCAGGGAAAAACAAGCAAAACGAATAAGACGGGAAAGCAGTCGCACACAATGAATGAGCGACAAGAAGTATGCAACAAAACGATAGGAACAAGTTCACAAATTGAGACGGGTGATTTGATGTGCACAAAATTTTTTAAGCTCAATTTCAACACACACCTTATCCACAAAGACATCTCGACACCACTGTGCAACAGCCTCCTCTGTTTCAGGCATTTCCTTCATTAAATGACGTTTGATATGCACATGCACCTGACAGGTGAAAATTGGGAGCTTTGATATGTAAAGCGACCTTAATAGTCAATCACGATTGGTTATAAATATGGCGGAAGAGAAAAGAAGGGGGGGGGGGGGAAGGGAAATTTAGACTCTAAAACCCAGCTTTGATGGCTTTACCACTGAAGGTTGCCCCTTGAAGAGCCTTAGCATTGTAGGAGCTGGTGAACTTTTAGGGATAGCCACCGTCACATCATAAATGGCAGGAACAAATGAGCGCATATGACTTACTGCAGAAACAAAACCCTGAAAGCAAAATAACAGAATAAATAATTATGTGCAAGCCACAAAGAAGAGCAATGAAGCCCTAGTACGTAGACCCAAACTTACAGTTAGTCAGATTGAATATACCGCTTGTTTAGATTTAGAACATATGATAACAAGTAATATGGGTCATAGAAATGTGCTACGTCAAAACGTAACAGACAGAAGTAACCAACGCAGATAAACCAGAAACTCATAGCACTTCACACTCTTCTTATCTCCAATTTGTCTTGTCATTATTTATTATAGGGCAAAAAGACAGGTTAACCAATTACACCATGTACCCAAGGAGCCAAATAGGCCCCTTAAATAAATATCTTTTAGTAAAGCAAAAAGAATTTAATTACCACTACCATAGAATTTTAACTTTTATAACAGATTTAAAAATTTCCAATTGATCAGATTCATGTAGTTGATTAAACCATAAAGTATCTTCCACAAAAAGTTACTTGTCTGGGTCAAGTAAATACATCCGCATGGATTGATGTAACTTGTCTTCAGATATATGTCTGGGTCAAGTTTTTCAAAGTCCTCAAATCAATTCACAAATCCATGTAAAATGTTCTATGAGCCTAGTAGTACCCACCAAGGTAACACGACAATCCACCTGAATATCATATGAATATCGATGTTACTTAATTCTTGCAAATTGGTTCCCAATCCAAGAAAAGAAAATCAGACCCCAGGATGAGGGTGGTGGGGGGATAAGAGAAGATAACCGTGTCTGAAATTCACCTTTGTTCGAGGAATCAAAACATTTCTAGGAACAAGCAATCCTGTTGAGTTTGCATATTCCTGAGCAGCTAATAGTTTTGCCTGTGTGAAACGAGTTCCTTCAACAAAGAGAGCCAACCAAAAGGGAAGAGGGAAATCCCTAAGTCGTTCAAGACCACACTGCACATACAGCATCCCAAGATTCAATTGAGATTCACAAATGTAATTAAAAAAGGTATACACACAAAAAAGAAAGAACTTTTACAACAGTTTTAATATCTTCGTGCGTAGGTATGATTTATGAGTAAGTCTACATTAAATATTATAATAACATTTTAGTGACACATACCTTTAATGTGCTTTCATCCTTGGCCCAACTTCTCTCCAGAAAAAGGTACTCAGAGAACCACATAGACCAGCCAATGACCTATATGTAGAAAATAGCAGTTATATCAAAATTGAAGGTATAAATGAGATATCATAGGAAGAAATTGCTAATGCTTTATATTTCGAAGCATGGATGGTTTGAAATAATTCCAACTAATGAGAAACATTTTTTCTGCTGCTTCCAGCCTAATAAATGCATTCAATATGTTTACCATAAACTAAAAAGGCAACTAAAAGAATGATTATACAATTGTCATTCTGGAGACATGAACATAAGTCGAATGTATAAGGGAATTCAGCGTGTTAAAGTCATCCGATATGCAAGGTCATAGTAACTAACATTTACTGTGTGTGTGTAGAATAAATCCTTCAAACATATATAATACATCACGCAAATCTGGATAAGATTCAATCCAGAATTTTTAAAACTGGTCTAGTCTTGCCAAAACAGTCAAGGATGCTAGAGCAGAGTACTCAATCAATTTTTTTATTTCATTTACGATGGGTGATATTGAATAATGCTATTAAAAGAAAACTTCCACATATGCATTGAATTTAGATGTGAAGTTGTATGTTTACTATTCTTTTCTAAAATATATTGTACGCATGCAGGAGAATACAGAATACAGGAAACATAGATATAAAGGACTTCACTTTGCCCACGAATTAACTTTGTTGGTTGAGGATGTCGTAGCATATCCATCCTTGACTGTAACCTCTTCAGGAGAGATGAATCATATTCTTGATTTAAAGAGACCAAATTGTACTTCATCTGTAGCACAATTATTCATGTAAAATTTTTAATTATTATTTTTTCATTTGACACGTCAAATTTTCTTTTATACATAAATACACAAATATTTATATATTTTTTATTCAAAATATCAAATTTTACATTATTTATATATTAATTTTATCCAACATATCAAATATTATATATTATCAAACTCATGCCCTTTTTGGTAATTATACATGTATACTATATTGCTTCATTGCATGCTTTGATATCAGTTTTGTCACCTAGAATTAAATGGTTAAACCATAACCAGTAAATGATAAGAACCTTCCATCTTGTCATTTGAAAAACATGAAAAACATTTGAGGACAAAACATACCGGAAGACGTTTTGAAGATTTCTTCATCACAGCCAGAGTGCTGCCAAGGCAACCTGAACGCTGTTAAATAATGTCATTAAAAAAATCAATCACCAGTTTAAGTACAAAAACCAAACCAGATAGGCCACATAGACACTACGCGCCATCCAAATAGCATATATGTATATTGGTCAGAAGCTAGGCATCTGAAGATGAGATAATTTTCTAGCATTGTAGATATGAAAAAGATCATACTAGATAAGGCATTCACCTCAGCTAAAACCCATCCAACAAGCCAATCAATATCACTTCTGTGATTGGATATGACAAGCGCATGTTCTTTACCTGGAAAATCCACAACAGAATCATATTCTTTAGATGCAAACAATTTTTTAGCAAAGAAGTGTTTCCTTTTTCATTCGAAACAAGTCCTTGCAGGCACAACACAAGAAACACGACTACGGGCACCTCTGGGGATGGGGGTGGTACCTTTTGTATCACATGCATGGGTCAACAAGCGACTTACCCATTAAACGAAATGTTTCATTATCTGTAAATAGTTGGACCTGGAGACATGCCGAACAAGTCATTAAATTGCAGCTCAGATATGTCTTTTACATTCAAAAATTCTTTTCTATATTAAAATCAGGTTTTCATATTTGACACAAGCTTCGGAATGGTTAGATTGTTCCGTAAATTTCATAAATAAGGAATAAAACAATATCCATTATCCACCTAAACAATTCAGCTTCCATTTAAGGAAACTCACTTCAAGAGGAGCACCACAGTGAAAAGTTCCTAAATCTTTCCATGGCCAAAATATATGGGTCTAATTGCAAAACTCACAGATAGGCCTACATTGACTTACATTATTCAAGAACTGGCCACAAGCTATAATGTTTTATTTATTGGATTGGTAATGCTATGCAGACCCATAATCTCACTATTACACCCTACTTCCACGGTGAATGTAGCGCTGATTAGGTACAAAAATGTGATTGACTCATTAAATACTTACAACAATCCCAATGCCATGTCTGGAATATAGACTAACACAAAAAGCAAGCAAAAGAACAGAGCAAGAATCTAACTGGTGAATTGACAGTTAAAATTCTCAGCATCAGAGAGTCAAGAGCGAGAACTGGTTAAATACCTTAACTCCAGCCCACCAATCAATCAGCCATATGAGTTCCAGCCACAACAATTCTGCTACTACCCTATTGATCCGTCTATACAAATTCCTTGACAGAGGCCGTACAAGTACATAGCATATTGCCTGAGGCAAAGGAAATCAGTCAAATTGATTATCCACCGAAAGGGACTCAAAATCTTTCTTCCATCTTCACGTTTTTTTTTTTAACATTTCATATTAAATTTTCTAAAAATATTTAAACTTTTATTCAAGCAAGAGAAAAAAAATCTTATCTTTGTGCATTTAATTTATGTTCATTGTGAACAGAGTGATGAAATTGTCATCTAACACTTCCAGTACACCATTCGAGATTTCTTCCCATTTATGCAATGAGTTTTAACTTTTAAGAACATTCAAAGAGTTCCCATATGCTCTAAGTAAATTAAAATCATAAGACCTCCCTTTAGGAGTTATTGTGCCTACTGATACCAATTTGATGCAATGACTCCAGCGTATTACCCTATCTCCTTCATGTTATGCATAGCCAGACATTCATTTGACTCGATAAGCCCAGATACAGAAGTCAACCCCAAATAGATATCCCTTCAACAGTTAGATTGAATTCAAAATTTATCATCCATATTCAATTCTGAATTTAAGGCGGGTCGATAGATAGATATAGAGAAAGTGTGTAAGAGAAAGACCGTCTTCTAAAATATGTATTTGCTTAGCGATGCTAATTACAATATGGTATAAATTACAGGTTGGTTAATCAAAGCAGAAAATGCTGAGGACTTCAGAATATGACAAGGATTTGCAAGGGTTTGGCATTTGTGCATTTGGACGGTGGAGGCCAATAAAGCAGCAAAGCACCGTTTTGATAAGCAGCATTTCCTATGTCCATAAGAAAGGGGCAGGATAACAAAAGGAATGTTCGTTGCGTATACCAGCGGAGGATATGCGAAGGGTTTAGGAGCAAAGAGAGAGAGGTCTGGTGCTAAACGAAGTAGATAGATTTACACGCAAGCTCGATGGCTACTCCTGGAAAACAAACCTCAATTATTCAAATAAAAGACTCTTTCCCCGTCGAGAAGTCCCTATAAAGAACAAATACTCTAATAGTAAGCCCATCAAGCTAAGCTCATACTCCAGGAATACAGCTAAAACGGAAAACATCGTGATCGGCCAAGAGAACATACGTAAAGAAAGTTAACAGCATAGAAATTTGCCCGAAAAACTAATAAAGCAGATGAAAAGGGCGGAAACCAATTAACAGGGGGAACTCAAAAATAAAAACAAATTATCGAAATGAATGACTGCGAAGATTCGGGAAATCAAGAGGGTTAACCTGAATGAGATTAACAACGATACCAGAGGCGAAGAAGAGCAGACCCAATGGCACGAGGACAGCTACAGCCGCAACAGCCATGACCAGACAGACCCGCAGCCAGCGTTTTCCGATAGAATAAATGAGAGAATCAGAGAAAGGAATGGAGCCCGGAGACCGATAGGACAATAAAAAAAAGAAGTAAGAGTAATTAGAAATGGATTAGGGTGAGAATGATTTAGCATCGAGAGTTGCGTGCCTTGTGTACGTGGATAATGGATCTCTGTTTCGCTCTTTCCCTGTGATAGTATGAAATTGTAAACTCTACCCTACAGCAGCCTCATTTACCAATTCAGGGAAACGGAAACGGAAACGGAGCGTTTTGCCGATATGGCTTTCTATTATATTTCCTTCATCAGAAAGAGAAATAACTGTTTACTTTTTGCTTCATCACAATTTATTTCATTTTTTAGTAAATTTTTCTGAAAATAAATTACCGAATTGTGTTTTCAATATCATTTTGAGTTTATTCTAATCATATTAATATTATATATAACACTTAGCTTCTTGTAAATATAATTAAATAATTAATTTTATTGAAGTAAATTAAATAAAAAAACATACAACTGTGAACACATACAATTTGACCAGAAGGAACTCTAGTTTGGATCAGAACCATGGACCTCTGTTTAATGAAATATATTTCAACCTGAGTATAGTTATATTCAACTTCAAATAATTATTAAATAATCAATACATGCTATATACACAAGTACAAGTAGCCGAATTATGCGGTGAAAAATATGTTATTTATAAGTCAACTGACATAATTTTATTTTTTAATATATGTTCCAGTAAATTGAATGGGGATATTTTTTTCTACTAACTATATATATCTTTTTATTATAAATAATTATATTCGAGTGGTTATCATATATTAAATATAGATATTTTTTAGAATAAAAATTTAAATTAGTTAATTATATTGTAAGAGATCATGGTTAAGTTAAATTTAATTGGACTTAGAAGCATCGTTCTGTTTGGTGGGGTCTGGGCATGGAATGGATCAAGTTATCCAGGAGATTCTTGTGTGTCCGCTCGTTGATGGGTCCACTTGAGGCCTATGTCATCTCGCCACTCAGAAACGAAACAAATTAGAGAGAAAAATGAATCAGCAGTAATCAGATATTTTTTCAGCTGATGCTCTGTAGGGTCCAGAAGGCTGAGATATAATATACCGTGGTTGGGTTTTGTGGCCCAGTTAAATGGTGGGAAACCTTCTATGATTGGGCTGGGTTCTTCGTGTTGTCCACAACACGGTTGAGCCTGGGAATCTGAGCCCATCAAGATTCCAATTTTAAACATGTTTCATGAATAGTATCACTTGATTCATAATTGTACGAAGTTCATTTAAAAAAAAAAACAGACACCAACTAGAGTTGGTCCGAGTGGTAAGCGGCTCGGTATCGCTTAAGCGAGGTCTCGAGTTCGAGCCTTGACGTAAGCAAAAAATTTCCGTTAGAAGACTCACCCACCATAGCCAGGTGCGGGTCGGATCCTGATCTAGTCGGGACAAAACTCCAGTAAACCGGTTAGGCAACTAAAAAAAAACAGACACATAGATATATACTCCCTTACTCATTTATAAAAATAAAATCATTTACCATCTCAATTAACTACTTATTAATACCCTCTCTTAGTTTTAATCTCAAGTAATCACATGTTTCTTGTCTCTTTTACTCACCTATCCTTTCTTATTCATCTTGAGAAGTATTTACATAAGAGTTTAAGTCTTATATAAGTTAAATATAATAATTTAATATATTTTTATTTTAATTTATCGAGAGCTTATAGAAAATAATTTATATTTTATTTATTTTTAAAAAATAAATATCTTAAATTGGTTCACATGACTTCTATTTTTTTAAAATTAAAATATTTAATTTAAAAAATAAAATAAATCATATTTTTTTAAATAATTCGAAATGTTATATTTTAGTTAAAAAAAGTTAAAATGAGATTCACTCAATGGACCATGAAAATGTCTCTCATTATTGAAATCAATAAATGTAATTTAAAATCACATCCGGGCATTAAATTAATGCAATCGATTCCAATTTGAAACTGGAACGCAATGGGCCTCTCACTCCTCACACTCGATCCCTTAAGGGTGTGTTTGGCTCAACGGAGGGAAGGGAAAGGGAGGGATTTTAATGGAGGGAAAAGAAGGGGAGGAAAAAAGAGAGATTTTATTATTACCTTGTTTGGCTTAATATTAAGGGAGGGGAGGGGAGGAATTTTTATATTACCTTGTTTGGTTCAAGAAGGGAGGGGAGGGAAAATACTTTTATATAGACAAATTTACCTTATATTATTTTATAGAATATTTTAATAAAATATAATATAAGAGTAATATTGGGATATTAATAAAATTATGGGTGTATTAATATTATAAGATAACAATATTACACTTCCCCTCCAAATTCCCCCAATTTTGGAGGGGAAGTAAAGTTGGAGTGGGGAGGGAAAATTTTAAAAATTTTTCCCTCCCCTCCTAAATGTCTTAGTTAGCCAAACAAGGGGAGGAGAGCAAAATCCCTCCCCTCCACCTCCCTCCCCTCTAAATCACCCATACCAAACAAACCGTAACTGTCTCCACGTCTCGCAGGGCTCGCGAAATCCACCTCAGGCCTCCTACTCCTCGCCGGAGCATTGACCTTTGCTCTGCGAAGCCCTTGGGGTCCGCTCCTTCCGATCCCAGCGCTGCTGATTCTTCTTCCACTGTTGATGCACTGAGTAGAATTGGGTCCCTCAGTCAGGTATCCGGTGTTTTTGGTAGCCAGTGGGGCGATGAAGGTAAAGGCAAGCTCGTGGTTATCATAGCCCACCACTTCGATATTGTTGCGCGTTGTCAAGTAATGAACTCACTTTGCCTTGCCGTTGTTTTTTTTTTCTTTTCGAAAAAAGATATTTGGTTGGATGAAACTTGGGTTGTCATTGCCAAAGCTTATTTGAGATGGATTCTGCTCAAGCCTCACATGCTGGCTGAAGAGAGAATGGGTTATGTTCCAGTCTTTAGAAAGTATTGACTTTTAGAAGAAGTCTTTGTTTGTTTGTTTTAATGATGGCTTTAACTGGGACCGTAGAGTCATTATCAAGCTTTAGCTTCTTCTTAATACCTTGCTTCGAACAGAGCAGTAGTTCATGAGAGCAATCCCACAACCCTGCTGTAATCACCATGCATGACCCGATATTGTGAAAGAAGCCGCTCATCCGCTTACCATCACTATTTTTGATTTTCTGGTTAAACCACCACATCCGGCTTTGTTATCCTGATCTTTAACTGTCTAAGTTCAATTTCCCCAATCCTTCCTCCAGGACGGTCCACTTAGCTCTGCATATTGGGCCAATATCTCTCAAGATTCATCTCTTCCTCCATTCTGCTTTTTTCCGCAATGGAACTTCTAGTTCTTAGTACTGGCCTGTATGGTAGCCGAAAGGTATCATCAAATATAGCCTTAGGCAACTCTTTGAATTACCTTACAATTATGCACCTGGTTTTAGACACGAATTGGAAGCTTTGTAAATTTGAATGACCAATCTAACACGGTAGATTGGCAAAGCAAGGTTTTAGAAGAGTAGGAAAAAACACAAAAGATGATCTCAAATTATTTAATTATTGTCAACTCTCTCTCGACTAACTCGTCTATTGCCACATTGTAGCAACTTAATCTATGATCATGTCCTTGAAATTGACAACTTGTATGGAAACATTTCTTGTTTTGCTTGTCCTCTTCAACTATCAGCTAGGTACCAATAATATTCCTAATCGCCATTAAAATGAAATAATCTAATTCCTAGAAGAAAATTACTGCATGTGAGTTTTAAACTCTATTCATTCATAACGATCTTGGTACTTAAGATATATACCAAATAGTTTCAAACTTCTTTGAAGGCCTTGATTTGGTGCTAGCAAGGACTGGTTGTGCTTGCTACTCCCATGACTTCCAATTGCATAATGATACTTGAGGCTCATATTGGAATTAATACGCATAATGTCGTTGTGGTGCTTGATCTTCTCCATTTCTATGTAGAGACAATCACATGTAGAGGCTGAGGTTGCTCCGCCTAGACCATCAGAACATTGAATTTATCGTTGGGATTAAAGAAACCACATTATTATCACTACGATTAATCTTATTGGTATTGTCTTTTGAAATCTTTGGCTGATCTTTTTGTGATATCTTGTTTGTGCACTTTCATGTGTCTTTCAAATAAAAAGTGCACAAGCAGAAGCCAGCCCCCAGGGATTAGCCAAAGATTCCAAAACCTTGTACTAGTAAGATTTATTATTATGATAATAGTGTGGTTTCTTCAAATCTTAACGATGAAGCCAATGCTTTAAGGATGATGACAGTCCAAGTAAAGCAAGCTCAATATTTGCAAGTGATTTTGTCTTTCATAACAATAGAGTAGAAGATCAAGCATCATAATGAGAGTATGCATGTGTTATTATGATATAAGCTTCGAGTTTCAATATGCATTTGGAGGTCATAGCCTCATAGGAATAGTAAGCAGTGCACAACCATAGATTATAGTCCTTGGTAGCACCAAATCAGGGTCTTTGAAGAAGATTGGGGTTAATCTAACATACCAATGTTGTCATGAATGAAAGGAATTAATTAACTCATTTGCAGTAGTTTTCTTTTTTTTTTAAAAAAAATATGATTATTTCCTTTTCATCACGAATAGGAGGATTTTTAATAGCCAATTTATAACCGAAGAGGACAAACAAGAAGATAATTTATTCCATATGTGTTTACAAGGAGTACGATCATAAATGGATGAAGTTGCTGCAACGTAGTAAACATTCTGTTAATGGAGAGGGAATTTGGACGTTAATACAAATATTTGAGTGTTTTCTATAGTCGTGTGAGATTAACTCTCTTTGTTCTTGGAAAATCTTAGTTGGCCAACCTACCCTATATGGATTGATTCCTTTAAGTTTGTGGTTGGGTGCGTTGTTTAACTAGTAAGTCATATTCCATATAATGTTTACGGGTCGGGTCATTTGCATTAATTAGTCCAATTATCCTTCAACCTATGTCGCGAAGATTGGGCCACCCTCATAATTTGTATCATCAAGAGACTTTAAATTAGTAGGACAAATAACACATTGTTTGATTAACCTGGTTATTAAGGGGCGGGGTATTCTTACTTCCTTCTTTTAGCCACTTTCATACACTCGTATTTCTCATGCTTTTTTGTAGAATTAAATTGTAAGTTATTTTCCCTCGATGATATGTGATTATTATACATCATTAGGGTGGAGCTAATGCTAGGCATACCGTTTATAACGCTGAAGGAAAAAAATTTGGTCTTCATCTTGTTCCTTCTGGTATACTGAATGAGGATACATTGTGTGTTATTGGGAATGGGGTTGCAGTGCATCTGCCACAGTTTTGTAAAGAGATTGATGGCTTAGAATCCAATGGGTTCTCTTGCAAGGGATACTGATATCGGATCGTGCTCACTTGTTGTTTGATTTTCACCAAGTAGTTGATGGACTAAGAGAGGCTGAGCTTGCTAAATCTTTTATTGGAACTACCAAGAGAGGCATTGGACCCTGTTATTCTAGCAAGGTTATCCGTAATGGCATTAGAGTAAGTGATTTGAAGTATATGGATACTTTTCCTCAGAAGCTTGATCTTTTGTTATCAGATGCGGCATTAAGATTCAAAGATTTTAACCCAAGTCCAGACATGCTCAGGGAAGAAGTTGAAAGGTACAAGAGATATGCTGAGAGATTGGAACCCTTCATTGCTATACTGTATATTTCATGAATGAAGCTATAGTACAAAAGAAGAAGGTTTTTGTTGAGGGGGGTCAAGCAACAATGTTGGACATTGATTTTGGAACCTATCCCTTTGTAACTTCATCCAGTCCATCAGCAGGCGGGATTTGTATTGGTCTAGGTATTGCTCCAAGAGTTATTGGTGATCTAATTGGTGTGGTACGTGATTATTTAGATTTTTTAATTTTTTTGTTTCATTGTAGTTGTTGATGATCTTATCTGACTTAATATTAATCAATCAATCAATCAATGAGAATTTTCTGGTGTTTTCTTTTTCTATGTCCAGTTTAAGAACTCTAACAAGATTTGGCCAAATAGCATTATCAAAGTTCATATGAACAGAGCTTTACTAGGATGGACACAATACTTTTTTAATATTATTTTACTCTGCAGGTTAAAGCGTAGACTACAAGGGTTGGTTCTGGGCCTTTTCCCACTGAAATCTTGGGTCAGGAGGGTGATCTCCTTAGATTTGCTGGGCAGGAGTTTGGCACAACTACTGGTCGTCCCAGACGCTGTTGTTGGCTTGATATAGTTGCATTAAGATATTGCTGTCAGATCAATGGGTTTTCATCACTCAATCTCACCAAGCTGGATGTTTTGTCAGAATTTGCTGAAATTAAATTGGGTGTCTCATAAACACGTTGATGGGACGCCAATGAAGTCATTCCCTTCAGATCTCCGTCTTCTAGACCAGTTGAAGGTAAACTACAATTAACGACAATGAACTCAGTTGCATGAGAATTCTATAATTTCGAAGTAATTTTGATATGAATTTTATGGGTTGCAGGTGGAGTATGAGGTACTTCCGGGGTGGAAGTATGATATTTCATCTATCAGAAACTATTCTGAACTTCCAAGAGCTGCGCGCCATGATGTGGAAAGAATAGAAGAACTTCTTGGTCTGCCAATTCACTACATTGGTGTTGGACCTGGGCGAGATGCTTTCATTGATAAATAAGTTGGCCATAATTTCTCGCCTATTTCCTGTATGACTTCCATGTGCCTATAGCCACAAGAACAAGACAGCTTTTGGTGGTAGACTTGCAACTATTTATTTCAGCTAACTGTGGAAGATTTGGATGGGAACTAGCTTGAAGTAAGGATCATCTGCTTAATGTATTTATTGTTTTGTCCATCAGCAATAATACATGGACTTGTATGTTAGAACTTTCTGGTTTGGGTAACAATTGTATGTTGTAGATAGAGTATGAAGCACCTCCAGGATGGAAGTGCGATATTTCCCCCCCAAGAAACTAGTGTTCTGAGCTTCCAACAGCTTCACTCCATTATGGGGAAAGGATTGAAGAACTTGCTGCCGTACCCATTCATTATATTGATGTTGGGCCTTCACGTGGTGCCTTCATTTTTAAATAAGTTGAAAATTCTTTCTCCCCTAATTTATTGTATGACTTCCATGTTGCTATAGCCAAGAGCAAAAAGAAAGCTTCTGGTTGTAGTATTTCAATTACTTTTATCATCCACATAATTCTTAAGAGTTGTAATATTTTTGTTTCTCTGAATTCTAGAGTGTAACATCATTTAAATACTAACAAAAGGCATTCCTTATCAAGACTTCAATATCTGCTCATTATTAACTAGCACTTTTCGTCTATATATATAACATAATTTGGGGGGAGAGCCTAGAAAGACAAAGCTCTATTTGTAGAACAATTTGTTGGCAGCCTTGTTTGATGTTTCTATCGACTGTTCCTGACATTCTGAGCTTTCTAGCCACTAGGAAGAGACGATAATGTCTCTCTGGAACAACTCGTCTCAATTAAAGGTAACTCTGATTAATTGATTCGTGTTCTGTTATTTAAGTATTTACAGCTTTAGTAATCAGGTGGAAATAAGCTTCTACTTCTAGTCTTCACCATTCTTATCCTGTGCGTCTGATAATTTTGTGCCATGTGATTGTTGAAGTTAGAACCAATTTTTGAATTGAATAAATTAATGAGACGTGTTCTTGTTCATTGAAAACTATCTGTCAAATTATGCTGATGTTGGTTCATTTGATAGTCATATTGGGAGGAATAAGGGATTGTGACTTTTGGAGACTTCTATCTTGTCTATATACAATGCATACCATCATCTGCCATACCTTGAACGAAACTAATAAATGTCTCAATGCGTTGCAGTTGGACACCACTTTCCTTGCACATCTCTCACAGGACGCTAGAAAGTAAGAACTATTCCCTGCTTTCATGATAGATAGATTCATTGATCTAATGATATTTAAGCACTAGCGATTAATGGGCATAACCTTTGTGGGGAGAAAGGACTTATTAGCAGAACTATAGCGATCCCTTTTAATCATTGCTTCATATGATTATGCTACTAGAGTTTTTCTTGTCTGCACCTTTTAGCTAGCAATCAGGCTTTTATTACTAACCATTTGATGAAATGATTGGCATGTTATGCCAGAAGTCATGTAAGTTTGACTCTCAAGACTCCTCAAAAGTGGAGGTAAACAATTTTAGAACTCTAAAATTTTGTTTTCTCAGTCACAAAAATAACATAATAAAAAGACAAATTACGTTAGCACTAAAAGAACGATAAACTTGTCTCCATTTTCTGGTGTTATCACTAATAAAAGAAGCTCCTTTCTCTTTCTAGCACTTTTATACTAAACTACCACCATCTACTACATGCAAACGACTTGGAAGAACCCCACTTTTTTCGGGGTAATGTTTATGTCAAAAAGAACGTTAGAAATGAACTATTGTATCCGAAGATTGGTGTTCAGTCCTACATTTGTACCCATCAAGACGTGAAATTTCAAACAGTACTTGAGCACTCATGTTGCCATATTCATCTTCCTATCTTGTAAGTTGTACTGTATCCACATCAATGTCCATGCTTCCTATCTTCTAACATACTGGAATTCTGTGAATGAATAGTGGTAGTAGAACCAGAAACATCTCATTTATAGATTAGCTTGACTACTGAATACTAACTACTGATATTTCACTATATTTCAACTCCTCTAGAAGCTAGGAAAAGTAGTTCTATTTCTTGAAAAAGAAAAAAGACTGGCCTATTCTCTTAGAAGTTCCAAATCGAAGTGGTGAAAGTAAGGTCTTCATTTATGTCATATGCTTGAAATTGGGTTTTCTCTGATCCCTGATTATCTGCAACTGGATGCATCTCCATTAATTCCTCCCAATTGACACTCTTGTCAGAACACTCTCCAAAATTATCACTGAAATCATTTGATAAAGCTTCAGACTTTGTGGAACTTCCTGACTGTTTTTCATCCTTCAGCACTCCCATCTGTTGAAGAAACTCATGGAGGTCAATCTGTGGTTTGTCCTGAATATCACTAAACATACTTTCTGATGATGTTTTAGCTTCTTTTACGTTTGGAGGATTGTCTGCATTATGTGTGCTTCCTATAATCTGAACTTCAGCCTTTGGATCACAGGATGAACTAGAGGGAGTGTGACTGGGGACCCCATTCTGCTTGAGTTGTTGCAGCTTCTGGTGGATTACATGAACACTAGGTTGGGAATTAACGTTGAGCAATCCACAAGAAGGGAACATTGAAATGAAATTCTTTGAAGGAAACCATCTCAACTTTTGAGATTTGATGGGGGAACTGGAGGAAGGTTGAAGGTGGGGAAGATTAAGGTAAGCATCTGGACCATAGAGTCTCCTTGCAGCTTCATCATAAGCCATGGCAGCTTCTTCAGCTGTGGCAAAAGAACCAAGCCACAGCCTGGTTCTCTTCTTTGGCTCTCTAATCTCAGCAACCCATTTTCCCCACGTTCTCTGACGAACACCTCGATACTCACACATGGCATTCTGAGGGCCACCTTTCCCCCTGCTTGGCCCTTTCTTCCATGGCTTTAAGGGAGACTTTCTGCAAGAATCCATGGTTGATTTTGAGTAGAGCTGAAGAATAAGGATAGGTTAAAGGGTTAGCTGTTATTTGTGATACTTAGAACTGACTAAAGAGAGCAAGAAAGGCGCGGGATTTGTAGGGAGCGGGAGAGGAGTTCATTATAAATGTTGTCACGTTAAGAGTAGTAGTAAGAAAGCTCATGTGACCGATAGTGAGGCTTGAGTCAGAATGTTTCAAATCTTGAATTAATAAATAATGGGGTTTTATTTTGGTCTGAAAATGGCCTTTGTTTGCATGAAACTACAAGCTTCCAGCACGTGTTTGATGATATGCATAGTCTGATCATTTCCTTAAATTACAAGTCAACTGTATCGTCGTAGCTTAGATAGCCCACATGAATTCTCAGTTGAGAATTGAGTTTCCCTCGAGTATGATTTTTCTCAACGATGCTTAAAGCTTGAACCTAACGAATTATGATTAATCTGTGATAATTGGTAGCTACCTTTGAAGGAAATTTGAAGTTGTTTATCTAATGTCACAAGTAAAGATCAAACTATCCTACACATGCTGGCGTAAGTTTAAAGGTTACTAAGGGGCAATAGATAATGAGTTGGTAGGTAGAACTATTTGAAATGTCATTCTCTCCACCCTTAAATATAACATATAGTTACTTAATTCATGTAGATTAAAAAAAATAGTTAAATTAGTTATTAGTCATTATTATGTAAAAATTCAGTATCACTTATACTAAAATACCCTTTCTTTTAATGAGGGTATAAAATGTATGAGATAAAGAGAGTGAGAAAAACTACAAAATTAATGAGGACAATGTAGGAAAAGTATATCAGCATTATATATTGAAGACCAAACTACATTCATCAACTAAATCTTGTATTTAAGATTGAATGATAGTTTTTGCAAGTGATGGAGTGAGTGCATTGAATGAAGTGTGGGAATATCAACCTTGGATTCTATATCAGATAGGAGTTGAAATAGTAGTGCGGAAAAAAGAAGAATGATGATAAAGAAGAAAGGGCACCTCAACATTTTGTGGTTTCACGAGCAATATTTCACATGTTTTCTTTGTCATTCACGGGACCATCTTCACCTATATCCCATGCTTCCCCTGTCTGCTATTTTGATATTTTGAATTATTATTTTATATATTCCATGTTTCATTATGGCCATTGCGGTGATAATTATAAACCCGGGGATGACCAAACTCCAGAATGAAAAGCCTTTGGTGATCGGGCTGAGTTTAACATCTTGGGAGACAATGAAAACTAATGACCTCATAATTGGAAGGTTAATACCAAATTACTTATCCTCTTATATTTCAGCATTGAAAGATTTGGTATTTACTTTTTCTTTTCAAATGAGGTTTTCAGTTGTCATTCTCTCAATTTTAGGCTCAAGTTTTTCTTTCCTTCACCAAAAAGGGGGAAAGAAAGAAACAAATTGAACTTTTTTGGGTTCTGATTTTGTAACTCTATTTCTTTTATCTTTCCTTAAAAATCTAATGACAAAGTAAAAAGAAAAAAGAAAAGAAAGTGTTAAAGATGGATTTATTTTTAATGCAGTACCGGCAAAACATGCATATTTTTTTGGTACAAGGCAAAACATGCATTTGAGTTTGATAGGAAAAGCTTGGCAATGTGAGATTCTAAAGTGATGGACCGACTCATGCGTTTTTTTTTTCTGGTCCCCTTATATTACCAACGAGTCAATGACTATCTCATACGCTGAACAAACTCCAATTTGTATAACCAGGAGTTGATTCGAATAGTAAGTGGTTCGGTATCGCTTAAACGAGGTCTCGAGTTTGAGTCTTGGCGTACGCAGAAAATCCCCGTTGGAAGACTCACCCACTATAGCCAGGTACGCGACGCGGGTCGAATCTGGATGTAGTCAGGGCAAAACTCCGGTGAACCGGGTGAGCAACAAAAAAAACACTCTAATTTATATAAAAAAAAATCCAATTTACTAACCGGATTTAAATTTAGCATAATAAATTAATCTTTTATAATGTAGCGAGTAATGTTAGAATCTCCACTTCTTGGGTAAAAAATAGAAAAGAAAAGAATATTCAAAGACAAGGTGAGGGGGACGTGGTTGGACCAAAGCGTAATAACGTGTAAGGTTGTGGAGCTTGACGCTTGACATCAATGTTTTAATTAGTTAGTTGGGTATGTGTTGCGGCCATTGAGCCACAAGCCCCCAAGAGAATCTGTATTCTAAGACTTCAATATTCCTAACATTCTCCCATTCTTTCTTCTAGAAACATCCACGTACACCATTTTCTAACTTCACTGTTTATCTCATTATATCTACTTGATTATATAATCTAGGCAGATAACTTCAAAAATGCGATCATATGTAAAATTAGTTTATTTTTTCACATTCATTTCATTAATTTTTTTCCACTGCTCACCATCCGTATCTAATTTAAATTTGTGTATGTTTAAATTACCCTATTTTAAGTGATTTTATATTTTACAAAATAAATATATAAAAAAATTCTCAAACTACATGAAAAAGCACATTTTTAAATGATTTTAGAAGTTTTCAAACAAGCACCTAAATAGTTAAGATTAATTATTTTGATTTATTTTTAAAAAATTTTAAGAAAAAACTAAAAACAAAATACCTCTTGAATTTTAAAATTTTAAATAAATTTTTTTATAAAAATATGCTGTTATTTAGTTTAAAATATAGGAAATAAACTTATTTAAAATTTTAAAGTATTTTTTAAAGATTTTTCAAAAAATTATTTTAATATGTAAAACATGATATTCATGGTTGTGAGGATCACTTCTAAAATAAAGATAATATTTTAACCATCATTCTTTTAATTTTTTTTTATTTAAAATTTATTAATTGAAATTTTAGTTACTCGTATCATGTAGACGAGCACCGAATTTGATTGTGCTTTTTCTTTTACCAATTTGTCGAGGTAATGTCAACAATTGCCCATGCTAATATGACAAAATTCCGAATTCCTCCCTAAGGGACAAACATTAAGAATGATAAAAGGTGAAAGAGGGAACGATCGGGGCTTCTTCGGCCAACCAGATTCCAGAGTATCGAATCAGTCCTGAACCTTAATTCGATTTATTTTATATTGGTACCCTAGCAGTCGATCAAGTGAAAATACATGGAATTGAACAGAATTATAGGAAAGCATCGACGAGATTTCTCTCTGAAAAGTGAAAACCACCAAAAAAATTTGAACAGAATTACAGGAGAGCGTCGACGAGATTTCTCTCTGAAAAGTGAAAACCACCAAAATTTTCAACGAAGCAGATTCTAATCATCGTTAAGAAACAACAGTCACCTCTGAATATGCTCAAGAACGCCGTTTAACCTCTGAAGCTGATTTTCCCACAAATTGATCGACAACAGCAGTCCACAATAACTAAAGGATCAACTCTTACAAATGTTTAATTGCAAGCGACGATTATTCAGCATAATTGCAAATCTGAGAACACAAAAATGTCCAGATTTCTTGAAGATCGACCCAATCATAAGATCAATGATCAGCTCTTTTCAGCGAGAGGAAGCAGGAAGGTTAGAAAGAATCTACCTGGTTCGGCGGAAGAGGGAATTGAAGATGCGCAAGAGAGCGAATCTCACGCGAGGATAGGCTCTAAGGGTGTAGATGGCGGTCTGTCGCAAGAAGTCTTCGATGGTCTGAACGAAGAGATTGAAGCTTCGGACCGGAGGGACGTAAAGGGTGAGAGGCACGGCGGAGAAGGCAACAGCGAACAGAAGTTGCAGCATTTCTGATCAGCGAAGCGATCAACACGGAGTTGAGTGAAACGTCGCGAGAAATTGGCGCAAAATGTGTGGATTATTGTGTGGCGGGCGATTCCCAAATCGGAATCTATGAACAAGTCTATTTATTTTCACATGAGAAGAATAAGGAAGAGCCAAAAAGAGAATATGGAAAATTTAGGGAAGATAGATTGAGGGGAGAATAGGTCTACATATAATACGAGAATTATCCATCAGTAATGTGTGTAAAATAATGTAGGGGAATAATTAATATTTTAAAATATTTAAAAATATAATTAATATTTTAAATTAATTTTAAAAATATTATTAATATTATAAAATATTTAAATTGTTATAATTTTATTTTTTTATTAATAAAAATATTTTTTTATAAATATCAAATAAAATTTTATTTCGACATATTATTATTTAAAAAATTATATATATAATATTATTTTAATAAATTGTGTTAAATAAACTATAAAAAAATTTAATCTTTATATATGAATTATATACAATGTCAATTTTAAAATTTATTCAATACTCTTTTTTAAACAATATGACATATGTGACTTTTTAAATAATAATATGTTAAAATAAAAAATTTAAATGACATAGACCGAACATAAATTTATGTTTCTATTCGTGAAATGATAAAATTATACCAATTTAAATAATTTAGAGTGTTAATTGCTCTTCTAAAATTAATTTGATATACTAGATATACTTTTACCTCATCATTTATAATAAAAAGTTATCCTATTGGGTAAGCCATAAGTTTTTTTTAATACTATTTCCAAAACATAAAGGAAAGGAAAGGGAATTCTGGTATAGAATGGCTGGGAAAAATGAATTGTGCATCTTCAATCCTTCAATCTTTATTACAAGTCTATTCTTGAAAAAAACAATGGTCATAAATATACATCCCTTAAAGTTATTAATAACTATTTTTAATCATATTTCTAATAATTCTCGTTGGAGAGAGAAGAGATAAAAATACTTTTTAACTGTAGAAAAAAATTTAATAATAAGAAATTTAAATTTTTTAACAGTTTAAAATATATTTAATAACTTAACTAATAAATTACTTAATTGAAAACAACCCATGTAAATTTGATTGAGACTTAGAATTAGATTTTCGTTATTTTTTTGTTCTTTTAAAAAATAAGATACAAAATAGAAATAATTTTAAAAAATAATTTAGGGCCTATTTCTATAAGAGTTTAAAAAAAGACTTTTAAACAACTTTTAGAAAAGAGTTCATAAAAAAAATAGTTCTGAATAAATGAATATTTAAATAGTTATTATCAAAAAAAAATTTGTAATTAAAAAATTATCAGAAATGATATAATTTTATTAAAAATATGAGAGATTAGAGAATAGTGGAGAAGAGAGAGAAGTGAGGGTAGAAAAGAGAGAGGAGAGAGAGTGTAAAAAAAATAAGAGTAAAATAATAATTATATAATCTATAAAATCTTTTATTATTCCAAAAACTAATCTCAATAACTTATCAAAAACCTTAATTTTAAACAATGATTTAATCTAAAAACTTTTTTAGATAAATATGACTGTTTATCTTAAAAAAAATTCAAACTAAAGCTTGGGTCAAAAACCCATTTAAAACCTCAATTTTGAGGTTTACCAAAGGCACACTTATGGCCTGTTTGGATAAGATTTTGAAAAAGGGCTTATGAAAAAAAAAGGCTTATGGATAACTTATAGAAAAGGACTTTTGGAGAAGAGTTTATGGGAAAAAAGTAGTTTTGAGTATTTTTAGAATGACTTTTTATGGTGGTAAATTACCAAAAAGGGTATGATTTGATTTAAAATAAGAGAGAGGAGGGAGTTAGAGAAAAGAGAAGAGAGAGGAGAGAGGGAAGAGAGGAGCGAGGAGAGAGGAGAGAGGGTGTAAGAAAAAGTAGGGGTAAGATAGTAATTGGATAGTTCATAAGTGCTTTTACTGTTAAAAAATCTATTTTAAATAGCTTATTCAAAACCATGGTTTTAAACCATGGTTTTGTCCAAAAGCACTTATGGACAAATAAACCTGTTTGTTTTGAAATTTTCCCAAACCGAAGTTTGGGCTAAAAGCCTTTTTAAAACCGCGGTTTGATAACTTACCAAACATGCCCCTAAACTGAAAAGAATGAGGGTAAATGACAGTTGGGTACAACAATCAGAAGAGATAACGGATCATGTGAGTAATGAAAAGGAGGCAGGCGGATGGGTGTGAAGGGGAAAGCTAAAAAAAGATTAATTGGATACTTGGATTTGTGCAACGCAATAATTGTTAAATTAAAATGGGAAACGTAGAATAAAAAGTGAGAGGACGGAGTATTCTGGAATGCTAACCAATTAAATGAGGTTTCTATCAGACCAATTAAATTAAACGAGCTTTAAAGTCCCACGGATATACATACATGACACTGTCAACAAATTCTCCAGACATTGATTACAAACCCCTCAAGACCCTGAATTCTAACCTCTCAAATTGTCTACCGAACCTAGCTCTTCAAAAGATTTTCATTAGCATGTGCACAGGTGAATTATGCCAATTTAATAAGTGCTCAAATCTAACCCAACGGTGTTGATAACCATATAAAAAAGAAGAGAAAACAACACAAAACAAGCGCATCAAGTGGTAAAAACGCAGGGACATGAGAACCAGTACCAGTGTTTTGCTGCAAATTTAGGAAGAAGATATGCATGCCAACAACTTTCTGCATAGCTGTAGTATCTCAGGTGAAGGATCTGATAACGATAACGTTGAGAGTACAGACCTTGCTTCTAATAGTCCCCCTGATATGCTTTCCAAAATTACATCTTCACTCGCCATAAGAGATGCCATTAACCTCGCACCTACCATCCTTTCCTGTTGACGATTCATAATGCATTAGAAAGAAAGCATGTCTCTACACATAACTACTACTTGAAAAATCAGCACTATCATAATATTATCAACTATCTCATTACAAATTAGTTTGCAGGGTATAGGTGATTGAAGAAATATATACACATAAGGAAAAGAAGCGAGACCTGGGGGTAGGTCGAGAACAGATGGACAAATGAAGATCATAACAGCATTTTAATAGTGCAAATTACAATAAAATCAATAATAAATGTTCAGGAAAATATTATTTGCTCTAGAAACTACTCCCAGACGCCAAGCACCAAAAATGTATCTGATACATGAAGCGCAATAATAGTCGTCAAAGATGAACAACCCACATTGTTGAGAGACTTCAGTAATAATACCTTCTCTGACTCGTTTCTGAGCACCCTCAGTGAGACTTTGAAAAGCTCAGATGCGTAAGGAAGAACTGCAGATCGTAGATGATAGACTGCAGAAAAGAGGACCTGGATGCACGCTGCTCTAATCTCTGACTTCATTTTAGACTGTTCACAACATACCAATTTCGTGAAACAATCGGAACTGAATGAAAAATTTTGATGACTACTCCATGCTACTCACATCTCATAATAATACTAAATATGTGGAACTACCTCAAGAGAATGAAGGAGGGATGGAAGAACACGTGCTGCAAATTGATTGGTGCAAGATTTTGGGATCTTCTGACAAGCACTGATAAGAACATTAGCCATGCACAGACGAAAAGGGAGAGGAACAGCAGATGCAAGTGCACAGTTGCTACTATCTAACTCAGAAGCTGGATTAAGATCCTTCTCTTCATGTATGAGATGACCGATCACATAAGTGACAACAGGAACCCCTGATGCAGAATCTACATATTTGAGTAGAAGTCACGTTCTAGATTCCAATAGTGGCAAAAGTTCTTTGCATAAACCAAAATAAAATTCATACCAATACATCCTTCCCAAAAGCCATAATCTTACCTGAGGCATAGTTTGTAATTGATTCCTCAGCTTGTAGTTCAGCACATAACATCAGTGCTAGACAATCAATGCATCCATGTTGTGCTTTTGAAACTGGAAGGAAAATTATGACCATAAAAAATAATTCGAAACAAAGGGAAATGTACAAGAAAAACTTGGAAACTAAATGGTTTCTGACCTGAATCAGCATCAAGACTTGGCCACAACAACACTGTTTCAATCATCTTTCTAATAGTGAACATAGCAGGATGAGAAAAGGACTCCCAGCCTCTGACCTATAAATCCAAAGAAACCAAGTAATTTGGAATAGATTCTACCATAAACTGAAACAGACTCAACAAAAGCAAAACATGATAATGCAGTATTTACAACAGTAATTAGTTACCACAAGTGATGTGCAGATTGAAAGTAAACAAGCCTTTATCTTCAGTATATTCTTAGTATCAACAGCCTGCTCTAACTTGGGGCAGAGAACTGGTAATAATACCTAGAAATCAAATGACTTGTACATGTTAGTATTTTTCAAGAATTGTAAAGAACAAAGATAAGCAACACAACTGCTAAAGTAAACACGGTAAACCCAAAACCTCAACTTTAGAAATATATCCATACCCTCCAACGCCCCTGCATCAACACTGACTCACAACCAAAGGTCAAAGATTGAAAACATATGGGATATATATTTCAGGGTACAAGATGTACCCATACGGCAATACCAAAGATTGACTCAATGCTTCATATAGTCATAACCTATCAGAAATCAACTAAAAACTAAAAACTAAAACCATTATTATTAATATTATAATTATAAACCTAACTACCAAATGAAAACAAAAGATTAATAAATGGAAGCTTTCTTTTCTTTTTTTTCCTCCAGGGGTAGGGGAGAGCAAATTTCCCGAGTATAAAATACTAATGCCTTCCAAAATTTGAATCTTAAAAAAAAAATTCTATCAAAAGAGTCAGTTCTAATTACTTGGGGGTGAATGCGCCCACAAAGCTCAGCAGCAAGCTTCCGAACATCTTCAAACTCAACGTCACAAAATGCCCTAAAACAATTAGATAAAAGGTCAAAACAAAAGGGGAAATATCAAGTTTTTACATTATTACTAGAGTAAGATGAATGCTAAACTCAAGAACGAACCTGCTTAGAAGGAGAGCAGCAATAAACTCATAACCAACTTCAATGTCCCTGGTGCCTAAATTTACATCAAATAAGTACAAAATAAATCAAGTATTCTAATAACTCCACAAGAAAAATGAAGCTGCAGAAAAACGAAAACTCAACCTCCAATCAAATAGACACGCAAAAAAAAAAAAGAGCTTTCTGCATGGAAGTCAAAAATCTAAAATTAAACAATGCAAATACAGAGCATGAATCTAAGTGAAAAACTAGAATTCTATTGTCACCATTTTTATTTTCTTTTGAATTATATCCTACCAAAATCATATAGTAGTTGCAAGAACATAATCTAATCAGATTAATTTGGGAACTTTAAGCAAAAGGAATAGAACTTCCAAATAACAATTGATCCAGCTATGGAGATCATAAAAAATTAGCAGAACACCCAATCACAATTATGGAGATCAGATTTCAGAATAAAAGAACTGATAAGATCAAAATAAAGAGGAACAACTAGGCCAGATAAGCTTTCTGTTCAAATTTTTGTTAAGCAAGAAGAGAGGAACTAAATATCGTTCCTAAGCCTGCAGTCAACTAGCATAAAAGATTAGATAAATTGAGCTTCAGTATCATGAGAATCAGGTACAAATAGAACCATTTAATAACAATTGACGGATACAAAGACAACACAATGGTTTCATCACAAGATAGTTACTTATAGTCAATGAAAATAAAATGTAACTGATCCAATGGATCTTGTAGATAAAAAATATCATCTAAAAAATTATTCAAACATATAAAAAAATTGACATAGAGTATGATTAAAACAGATGAAGATACTTTATGGAAGAAAAAATACCAGGCATTATGTCTTGACGGAGATTCCCATACATAACTGATGAATTGAGGTCATTAAAAGCCTTCAGTGGAAGCATCTTAATGATAAGCAATGGGGAAAGGTGCTCAAATAAAGATTGCTGCATTTCTACAAACTCATCATTGGTATAGGTTCTATTCTCCCATCTTGATAAGAAACTTTCATCAATTCTGCCAACAAAGAGGAGACTGTGCTTATGGCAAGAAATTACTACCACCATAAAAGTACAACTTTGATTCATTACATAACCAGAATGTTAATGCTTGAAACAAAAAAACTCTGATTCATTTAATAATATGAATATTATGCTCTTCATATGAATATATAACATAAATTTAAAACCTAACTAATATGCAAGGCTAAAACAATCGACCACATAAGTAGGCATCAAATTTAAGGTTATTCAAGCTAAATGAAAGTCAAGTTTATAACTTTAAGGTGGTGATCCAGCTCACAACCAGATCCATGAATTATAGTCACCGAAAAACACAGCTCTTTAGACTCAACTTTTTGTTTGCATTTTTCCAAAGGGGATACTGATGACAACTTTAATAGTTTCATTTGCGATTTAAGTCAAATTCTGACAGTATGCTTGACTTTGATATACCACCGCAGGTTCTGCGAAGTATTCAATTGATCATTTTCAATGAAAAGCACACCAAGCAGGATTAAGAAGTATAATATAGCTCTGTTATTAGGTATCTGATCAGTGCATCACAGTGACGACTCAAAGTCGCACAGATGCCTCTCTGGTGCTAAAGATTCTGTGCTCAAACTCACAATTATGGGCAAGCAAAAAATACAATAGTTAAAGTATTAGGTTAAAAGATTTATGCTCCGTTTGGATGGGAAGAAAAGTTGAGAGGAAAAAAAATGGGAGAAGAGAAGATGAAGAGAAGAAGAAACTGAAAAGAAAATATTAACACCCTTCCTATTTGGATGGACGAGATAAAACAGGGAAGGGAGAAAATAGGCAAATAACTGAATGACTAAAATACCCTTACACTTGTATAAAAATATATCATAACTAAAATCAAAATAAATTTCACAATGAGAGAATCATATTAACATTAGCATCATCAAATAATTTAAAATCAAATTATTTGGTAAAAATATATATATTCATGTTATTTTACTTTAAAACTAAATAATTTAGAGAAAAATATGGATAATTTTTTAAAACTAAATATAATAAAAAGAAATAACTAAATTATCTATTATCCAACATTATTAATAAATAATGAAAATAAAAAAGAAATGGCTAAAGTGGAATGCAAGGGCATGACCGGAAAATGAGGTCTCATTATTTTCTCTCTATGCGGAGAGAAGAGTAGGAAAGAAAATTGGGTGGGTCCCACACCCTATTTTCTCCCCAACTTTTCTTCCCTCATCCAAACAGGAGTAAATCTATCTATCTCCACATTTTCTTCCCTAGTTTCCTTTCCTCCCTCATTTTCTCTCAATCCAAAAAAGGGGTTAAGGCAACATCACTAATTCCCAAACAAGGAATACAAAACATTATTAGTTATACTCACTCCTTCTGTCCCCTCACATGCAGCAGAACCTGATGCAAGACTAAATCAGAAGCATCAGACAGATGTTCACTTATATAACTCAAGAATCTGACTATTATTGCATTTGATGGATCTGCAAACATCTTGTCTATCAACGGTCCAATCAAGAAGTTCCAGTCTTGAACCTGTTGTAACACATAACATCTCAAGGTACATTTATTCGAACAATTTTATCAACTGAAAAACTATACAAATTACAAAAGTACGATAATACAAAACTGCTTAGGACCCCAAAAAAACGAATACAGAACCACTATACATATAGCAAATATTATCACGTCGCATTCCAGTGAATTAAATTATATTAAAGCAGTCAACTTCCATAATACAGTTGCAGTTACAGATATAGCAATTCAAAGATACATAACAAACCAGAAAAATAATTGCAAACCAAGCCAAAATAGGTGTCAAGCTCAAATACCAACTTCCCCTAAAGTGAGTTTGTTACACTTAATAGGGCTTTATTAAGACAGTGGATGGCTACTCATAAAGAATTGAGTTTCTATGTGTTCAGTGTAGCTATGAATGCGTGCCCGTCTCGATTAGTGGCCTTGACCTCCCTTTTTCCTCTTGAAAGATGAAGTAAGGGAGAGTCAAGGACCCCCCTGAGGGCATGTTTAAACGCATGTGACACACTGACTGCAAAAGAAAAGTACAGATGATAAATCAATATTGGTCACTTATTTGTTGATCATGCTCTTACATTGCATAAAGTAAAAATGGTTTGGCATAGCCACTATACAGCCATATTTGTAATGTAATTTCATTTTCGATCTTACACTTTTAGACCACTCTGGAGTCAACTTGAGTACACGGTCAGTGTCCAACTTTGATCCTGATAGCAATGAAAAACGCACGAAAATAAAATGGTTACCGTAATCCTGGTCCCCCAAAAAAAATAATAGAAGACTAAATTACATAGATCTATTGCTCAATGTCACTACTATAACGAGACCAGACAAGCTGGTTCAATAAAAAAAACTGGTGACCTAACACCTAATTTGGTCCAGAACATAGTTAAAACTAGACTCCTTTAGAACAAGTCAAAGACAAGTAAGCCAATTAAAAACCGGAAGGGCCATGATTTTTGGGGAAAAAATTATTGGCCTGCGCATAAAAAGGCATCTATCTTACATAAAAAATCAACACCATTTTCACCTCATTCTTCTTCTTTCTTGTCATCATCCTCTACTTTCTTGCCATAGAAAAAGGCCACCAAGGCCAGGTAAATGCTTGTAATTCATGGCAATGGGCACACCAAGTTATCAATACATTGTAAGAATTTTTAGCCTTTATTTGTAATTATTTTAGTCATTGCATTTATCCTGTATTTATAGTTGACCCTATGATTAAAATAGAGTCTTGGGACATCACTGCTTTTAGTTTTAGGATGTGATTTCTATGCATTAATTGCTTAACTAAGATAGTTCTCTCTACTTGTACATAAATAGTGTGTAATTTATAAATAATAAAGAGATGTAATTTTAAAAAAAATGAATGTGGAACATAATCCTCATAAGTGATAAAATAACAACAATAGATAAATTCTACCGATAGATTTGCTCCTTTATTATCGCTGTTTATTCCTCATTATTCTTGAATATTTTTATATATAATATTATAATCATAAGATTATAAACTAAAAACATATTAATTTAATTACGGCCTATTTGAACATGATTCAACCACAGACCAAACAATGAAATTTGAACCAATGACTCAACCAGCTCAACAACCAGTCTAGTTTTAATAACATTGATATACATACATAATAAATACATACATATACATGCACATATTTATATATAAAGTAAGGATTAACAGACATCAACACACAACTTGATGGTATTATTATTTTCACCAATCTGAATATCGAATTACAATAATTATGCACAATATCAAGTCAACGCTCATTTTTTATTCAGCCATTTCAGCAACTACGATAATTTGGACATCTATATAGACATCAACAGAACAAGATCATTAATAGTCTGTCAAAATGTGAAGCCAAAAAATGAAAGAAAGAATGTACCTTTCTTTTCTGCTGCCTCTGGAAGATCTACGCTTTGGCTGATGTTGCTGTAAGGATAAGGAGGTCAAACTTAAAATTAGAAAAACAGTAATATATAACCAGCTACAAGATCATAGATTTTCGGTTCCCACTTTCAAAACCTCAGATTTTCGGCTTTGTAAGTTGAGCACTGCAATTTTAAAGGCAAATTTGAAGAAAACAGGAAGGAAGGGGAAGAATACCTAAGGCAGTCTAGCATAAAAAATAGGACATCATTTTTCTGGTTATGAAATTTGAGGACCCTAACAAGGGCATCAGTAGCAGATGATTGTACCCTCTCAATTGGAGAGTAAACAAGACTGACCAATGTAGGCAAGTGCAATGAAGGGTCTGCAGAAGTATTTCAGCAATTAATAAGTGCCGCTAATCATAATAACAGAATTGTTGAAAAGAAAACTGTGATCAAGAGTTAGAGATTATCAATAGGCGGCCAATGATAACCAGATCTATATAGGTCAAAATCACATGCAGCACATCATAAATATTGATACATGCTAAATCATTTAGTTGTGTAACACATTAACAGAAGGTTTATCAGAAATCATAATGTGGAAAGGGATCACATCAATATGATTATGTTAATGCTTAAATACATACCTATAAGAATGATTTATGAGGCATGTGAAAATTCACAGAGGAGTATTGGAGTCCAATAAAACATTAGAGAACTACGAAGCATTAGGGATATAATAAAATAATAGGAAAAAGAAGAAAAAGTAGACCAATATAAAGAACCAATTCAACTTAAAAACCTAAGCTGATCACAAGTGTGACCCTGATATATAACATTTCACAGCCCAAACAAACCAGAAGGACAGAACATCTCTGTTTCCACTGCTTTAGTCTCTCTTTCACTCCCCCTCTCCACTCACATGCACATGCATGTGCCTAATCAAGTGCATAAGCGCACCATTCAGTTTTAGGACTAACCTAAAGCTGGAAGTAATTTGGAAGCCTGCTCCTGAATCCCAATGTCTTCATCTCCAAGCCGCTCCAGTAAGTTGTTGGCTACATCTTGCCTGAATTAGTCATGTGAACAGATTAAAATACAACAACAACAACAAAGCCTTTTCCCATTAAATGGGGTCGGCTACATGGATCATACGACGCCATTGTGCTCTGTCAAAAACTAAATCCTTAGATAGGTTATTGACCCGGAGATCCCGCTCAATGACCTCGTTAAGCGTTTTCTTTGGCCTTCCTCTACTCCTTTTAACCGGACTCCAATCCGTTTGATCCACCCTCCTCACCGGCGCATCCCTTGGCCTTCTTTGTACGTGTCCAAACCACCTAAGACGGTTCTCCACTATTTTCTCCTCAATAGGTGCCACTCCAACTCTTCCCCGTATTTGTTCATTGCGAATCTTATCTTTTCTTGTATGCCCACACATCCATCTCAACATCCTCATTTCGGCTACCCCAATTTTATGCTCTTGCTGTCCTTTTAAAGCCCAACATTCACTTCCATAAAGCATTGCTGGTCTTATAGCAGTACGATAAAACTTTCCTTTTACTTTATCTGGTACTTTCCGATCACATATAACCCCAGATTAAAATACAAACTACTCAAAATTATAATAGCTGCAAGTGCAATCATACCAAGCAGAGAGTAGAGAAGACTTCTGTGAATCTGTTGCTATGTCAACCACTTCTGATATAACATCAATAGCATTTCTTCTCTGTGAAACATTTCCGGATGAAAGACGCTTTAAAACTTCTTTAAGGCACTTATCATCTTTGCTCCTGGTGGTGGTGGAAAAATGAAAATCAGCAAGTTAAAAATGTACTAAATTTAAAATAAAGATAATTGATTTGGAGAGTTATCCTTCTTAGCATCAAATAAAAAAGAATAGAGTGAATACATTGAGCAGTATTCTGCTATCAGCTTAACTACAGCTCTTGCTGTACCTTCCTGCTCATCTAGAAGGTGGAGCAGAAAAGGCATTACAGCATCCACTTGTCCACTGTTAATATTTGTGCTTCCAGTTGACTGATTTGGCTTCAAAATGATGGCCTTGAAGATTGAAACCACCGCATCGATAATGTCTTCATTAGTACAAGTCAGCTACAGGAAAAGAGAGAGAAGTAACAACCAAATATGTATCAGATTTAGTTTCGATTATAGCTCTTATATGAAAGCATTAGTACCTGTCTCAATAGATGATTACACAACAAAAAAAGCAAGATATAAAAAGCAATTGCCCATTGTCCAATCTGTGTCAATATGCTATATAACAGTATGCATTCATATCAAATGGCAACATCCATATCATCAATCACAAGTACTTGACCAGGATTCCTTTCTCAAATGGCAGGATAGCAACCTTTTGAACCACGTATACTATTCAAATAAGTTGATAGCATGACCATCATGCTAGATATACCTTTACCAGTTATGTAGAATTAACATATTTGAATGCCAGTTTATTTGGAATTTGTGCAAGTAAACCTCATTACTCATTAGCATGCTAAAACTATATCGTAGGATGACAGGAGAGCAAGCAATACTAGTTATTTGTGGAAGAGTTTGGATTCCAGTGTCAACTGCCTATGATACTGCTAAAAAAGTGAGCATTCATCTTTCTTCCAGATACAAAGGGCCCTATAACTGCATCCAATTTATAACAAGTACAATGTCATGCAAATAAAATTCAATAATTCTCCTAAATAACGCATGATAGTTACTAAATTGACATCCTTGTAACAATTCCAGACTAGGCACAAATTTTGATGCCTGGGAAAGTACATGCAGTAACACTAGCCAGATTAAATAGCTGTATTAGGTACCTGTGGTACAAGAATCCGTGATATATCCATCCCACATTCTAATACTGTGCTTTCAAATTTCTTGCTATCTAGACGTCCCAATAGTAGGCATAAACAATTCAAGAAAAACCTTCTGGTCTCCACTTCACCATCTTTCTTGTCAGCAAGCCCACTAGAATGGTTGTCCATATAATACTGCATGACTTTAGGATATCAGCAACAAAACAACTCCAGCAAATGCCATGCATGATATCACAAATTAGCATTTCAGATATTGTATTTATAGACAATCAAAATATTTCTAATCAACTCATAAATCTACTTGTAGCCAATACCAGGAACCATATACCCCAAATATGAGATAAATAATCCTGCTCACTTAGGATATGACATGTAGTTAGTATGAATTCTCTTTTGCAAACAAAGATGAAATTATCACGGAAAATAATCCCTTGGCAAACATCAAACAGCAACAAGATATTTGAATTTGAAGTAAACTGGAAAGTTATTGCTTCAAATAATTTCAAAGCATATACAAAAGACTACATCTAGAGCATAACCTGAATCCCAGACAGATACTGATCTAAAAGCTCCTTGTAATGTTGCGGAAATTTCTGATCTTCCAAGTACAATAGCCTGCTATAGTGCTTCCAGCAAGAAGAGAATAGCAAATCTCCGGTCTTGAGAACATTAGAATCTGTCTTCATGTTGTAGTCCAAGAAAATCACAGTTCATAAAATATCCAGTAACTGAACATAAAATTAAAAATAGAATCATGCATAGGGCGCAGAACCTGCCTCATATTGTAAGGAACAGTAGTGATTTTTTATCTCTTCCAACCATTTAAGCACTTGCTCCAACCCTTTGGCATGTAAAAATCTGCTTTTTTGGCTCCACTACAGAGAATGTTTTAAGAGAGGAAAATGAGGTTCCATAGAAGATTCATAGGAAACAGCTTCAATCATACGCATGTTCAGTTTCAATGAAGTTAGACAAATAAATAGCAAAGCAATTGCTAGCACCCACTACCTATTGCATTTAGAATGCAAATTTTAAAACCAAGATCTGTCTTAAAATTTATCAGAAACACGACATCCTCCACAATATCTTCATTAATAGGATATCAGTAACGGTAGTACACAGAATCAAGAATGAGTGCATTACAGTAATTGGTTAAACAACACATATTCAGGAAGATCTATATGACATTAAATTAAATATAAGATTACAATATCTGAAAGTAATTTAAATCCTAAATCTTCATCGTTTGCAAAATATGACAGAAAATGGCATTTCAACTTATTTTCTAAATGTTCTTTTGATGCAATGTTTACTTAAACAATTTGCTTTCCTTCCACTGGTCGTTCTCTCACAATCCTCTTCCTCTTCAAATATCATACTTCAAAATTATGAAATATAAGACACTCCAAGAGAGAAATTCAACCAAGAGTAATAACTTAGCTATAGCCAAGCAAATGGAACACATAAAACATTGATACTAGATGACAATAAAAAGGTGACGTACAGCAAGGAGCCTCTGCACCAAACAAATTATCGCATCCAAATGATGCCACAAAATATATCCCCTTCCAGTATCAGACATCGTCGAAGATTTAGAAGCTAATTTCACTTTCTTGTCACTAGTGGATGGAACTAGAGTAATTGGCTGACTTGTTGCTCTTGCATCTGATTTCAACTTGTTACGTTGAGACTCGGCCATTTTGGTTAATGCTTCTGTGAGGTTCAAAAAACAATCAGCTGCAGACACTCCAAGACGAGATGGTAACTCAAACCCATCCTGAAAGGTGCTGCAGAAACCAGAGATCAAATGATAAAAAATAAAAGGAATCACGGAAGAATGAAGAATGAAAAGAAACATACAGGTGCTTGGCCAGAAAAGGGGACAATAGGCAGAAAAATTTGACATTATTTAAGAGAGATAATGGGCTTTATTGAAAAAATAGAGGACAGCATATGAAAACAGTAAATACATGCAGAGGATCAGCTTAGTAAAATTAAGAACATTATAATGCCATATCACTTGTATTTTGAGTCTTTCTAATTTCTAACCAGTATAATTTTCTATCAGCATGATGCTTGTATGTACAAATCTTGAGTTGACGTCCCTCATGTTCAAGTTTCATAGCCAGATAGAACTTACCACGGACTAAAATGCGCTGATTTCAAGCAACGTATTTAAAAGAAAGGAGGTAATTAGGGAAAAGAGTGAAATGTATCAATATAGTCTTACGTAAATGCTTAGATTTAGAATGTAAGACAAGTAGATGAGTAAAATAAATAGTGGAAAGATAACATAAAGAGATATGGTCTAAAAATTATTGAGTGATGAGCATTAATAGATATATGTAACGAGTAAAGCCTTGGGAGAACAACACCCCAAAAGCTAGTTATTGGAGTTGAGAAACCCAAAGACCATGACAGTGCACCTCCCTCGAGAGCTAGCATCCTTAACAGCCCCACACTACGGCACTTCATTTGACATCACTGGTCAAAACACTCCACATGTAGCCCTCTCCGGTTGGGTGACTCTCGATGAAAGTCCTTGGAAGAACCACGCTCCAAAAACTAGCTGTTGGAGTTAAGGAAATTAAGGCCTTATAAAACCCTCCTTTCAAGGAAACCCTCCTAATGTGATACTCATAACAATAATTGTTAAGAGTCCCACATTAGGGAGCCTCAAGTAGGCTTTATAAGTTCAAGGGACTCTCCCTTAGACTTATGCTTATCACATTGGTGCCTATGTTCACGGAAGGGGCTCTTATGGAGGATTCTGAAAGGTAAAAGGCAGAGTGAAGTGTGAGCCAAGTGCAAGCCGCCAAGAATATTGACTCTCAAAACGGGTGGCATTGTTATAAATCCCATTGGGGAGCCTCATAAGAGAAGAGGGGTTTATAAGTTCAAGGGGCTCTTCCTCCTAGTAAGCTAATCTTTCGGGATTGGCCTCTCTCTTTGGGCTTGTGTTCATCACAATATATAATAGCACTAAATGAGATTTTAAATAAAAAATTCCCTGATTTCTTCAATTTACATTAATTCTGTAAAATGCTATTGTATACCATAGAGGCTTTTTTGCCAGAAAATATTATAACACTTACATAATTAATAACTAGTAGCTTTGTAAATTTAATGATAAATGATTTTCTTCCCTATTTACTGAAAGTACAAAAGAAATACTTTTAATAAATACATCAGGCAAATAATTTTTTTCTTATAATTAAATAGAATCATACAAAAATTTCTTTAAAAACGAGCTGTTCATGGCTTCATGCCATATTTACTTGGATAGTGCGCAACGCCCATTAAATTTGAGTCGAACTGAAGACATAGCCAAAATCGAGATATGATAAATCCATGTCATTGATAGTATTAGACGTGAAATTACCTTTCATGAGAAACAATACCGGCCAGATGTGGCAGGCAGGTGGAGAGTATCTTTATTAAACCATTGTACCTCTCCCTTATCCCTGCCATTCAGAAATGCATTAATCTCCAACACGGAGAAGCAAATAATAATCATAAGCTAAGCCAAAAAAAAATAAAAAGAGGAAGAAGCTTCCTTTTGACGTCTCAGAATTTTCTGCTTCGTAAGTTATGTACTATCAACTCGAAAATGAAAACTTACCGCTAAAAGGAGAATCGCTGATAATATTATCATAATCCACAAGAGCTCGCACAAGTACACACCATCCAAACAATAAGTAACGATCATTCTTCCTTGTAATGATGTTAGCAAGACCTTTCGTCAGAGGTTCGAAAAGCAACTCATCTTGAAAGAGCCTGTTTATCAGTATCATGGCTTGGCCACCATGCCTAGAGCCTTTGGACTTCAATGACTACCACCCATATACAGAATATAAACACATAATTATGAGTGCAATACGGATGAATAACATAACACTGTAACAGTAGAAACTCTGAAGTTGGAGAACTTGAAAAGGAAAGCAAGTTAATCTAAACAACAAAAGGTATCAGAAATTGAATACATTTTCGATCATGGGAACGAGAACTTGGTCGAATGAATCCTCCTTCTCAGCAGCATCGCTTATATACTTGTGCAAGAACCATAGCGAGTCCTCCAAAGAACCTGGTAGAAGGAAAATCAGTGAACAATAAGCAATGCATCCGGTGAACTACAGTAACTAGCTCTGAGTGTCTGAAAAATTACCGATTGAGGGCGGCCTATGGGTCACTGAAGAGAGACGGAGAATAGCGTCCTGGAGCTTCTTGGGTCGAGCACAGAGAAGAGCACTCATGGCACGCGCTAGCGTCAGGGAGGTGATAGATTCTGCTTCCGATTGCCATAGTAACTCCTCCGTACCTCCTACCATTCTCAAGGAAAGTTTCAATCCTAGGGCTTTAGCGGGTCTGCGTCTTTAATGGATGAGGACGATGGTGCTGGAGTGTGCGTTTCAGAGGAGCTTTGGTGGGCCTGCGTTTCAGAGGACAGTTTCACTACTAGGGCTTTGGCGGGTCTGCGTCTTTTATGATGAGGACGAGGGTGCTGGAGTATGTGTTTCAGCGGAGCTCAGTCGTGACTTCAATGGAGGATGATTTTGCTAGGGTGTTTTTTTTCAAACGGTCAAATGGAGTAAAATGCCAGGTGGACAACGTGTGGGACCCACATACAAAATAAAACTGGCAAACGTTTGCTCCATGTAGGGTGTGTTTGGATTAGCTTTTGGAGAATAGATTATGGGAAGAATAGATTTTGGAGAATAGATTTTGGGTAGAATAGATTTTGGGAATAAAGATGTTTGGATGATTAGTAGTAGAATCACTTTTTATATTGGTAAATTACTAAAAAGGGTATGATATGATTAAAAGTAAGAGAGATGAAAGATGATAGAGAAGAAATAGGAGAGAGAAGAGAGTGTAGAGAGGAGAGAGGAGAGAGAAAAAGAGAGATAAGAGAGGAGAGAAGAGAGAGAAAAAGAGAGATAAGAGAAGAGAGAGAAAAAGAGAGATAAGAGAAGAGAGAGGAGAGAGAGGAGAGAGGAGAGAGGGTGTAAAAAAAGTAAGGGTATAATAGTAATTGGATAATCTAAAACCTAGGTTTCAAAGAAAAAGCTATTTTCAGTAGCTTATTCAAAACCTAGGTTTCAAACCGAGGTTTTGTCCAAAATCAATTCTCAACAAAAATTGCTGTTTGTGTGAAAATTTTCCAAACCGAGGTTTTGCCTCATAATTGATTCTCAAACCATGGTGCCAAACAGGCACTTAATAGTTGTGGTAAAATCGCCACATTTTATAATATTTATGTACATTTTAGGACCTATAAAAACTTAAGCTTGGTTAGGATAGGTTATATTAATTTAAAGAAGAGTAAAAAAAAATGAAAAATGTTATAAGTGTAAATACTGAGGATGGAAGATGATATCATGTAAAAGAAGAGCAAATTATTACCTATCATGTAAACAAATTCTAATTGCTTCCTAAAATAAGCATTGTTGTACATAACCTCCAATAATTAAATTCTAGTGTAGGCTTTGAGAAAAAATTTACTAATAATTGAGGATCATATCATATATGTTTAATATTATATATTATTATATAATTACATAGGCAATTCTAAAAAAAAATTTATACGCAGACAACATTAAAAGTCATCTATATATAAAAAAGATCAAAAGTCACCAAATGATTAGCAAAATATTAAATAATGCCTATGTCACAAAATAATTAATAAAAGTCTAAATAATGCCCATATTAGATCATCAAAAGTCATACATAATTAGTAAATATCACATAATTCCTAAGTTAGACATAACATCCATAAGTAAATTCTTGCGTGCCACAAGGGGACGTTCAATAAATGTCTTTAGTTGGTCCACATCCCCATGAAAACTCTATAAATCTTGATAACATAAGTTGGGGTAATGTCACAATCCTAAATCATATTCCATATTTCTTTACCTGAAAATTGTGAAAACTTTCTATAACTCCATCTAATTACTTGATTTATTTCTCTTACAGATTGTGCCATTTCATAAATGATCTTTTTAATCTTAATTAACTCACAACCATTCTCTTTATTTTAATTCATTTTTAACCACTTGCAACATAAGACCCTTGGTGTATAAATACATACTATTTTCCTTATTTTAATTCACTTTTAACCACTTGCAACATATGGCCCTTGGTATATAAATATATATAATAAACAATGCATTGTGATAATAGCACACTTTCGCAATGACAATTTATATAAATTTATGATTAAATGATAGCCCAAATTGTGCTTAGTAACCCTTGAAATTAAACATGAAGTTAAAGGCTGTTATACATCAATCAGCAATAGAGTTACAATCATTTAGTAGTATAGCATCAATCATTTGAAAAAAATAACTCTATATAACATAAATACTTAAATAACAAAAAAATGATGATAAATTTCCATCCTCTTGAATTACTCTTAAATACATGAGCATTAAGATTGAAGCATAATAGTAAGTACTTATGAGTGGACCCAAGGAAGTAAAGACAACCAATAGCGAAAAATATGGAAAATAATATGGAAGCCGAGGGTTCCAAAAAGAGTTCGTGTATTCGTGTGGATGGTAGTATACAAGAGACTGTCAACAAAGACCTTAACATGCAAATGGGGAAGACCAGATGAAGAATGCACTATTTGTCATCTCAAAGTAGAAGATCATCTTTATGCCTTGCGAGATTGCATACATGCAACAAGAACTTGGCAACAGCTTGTCCCGAAACAGTTTCAAGGTACGTTCTTCATAAAAGAATGGAAGGGATGGTTGGCGACAAATTTGACTTGGAGAGGGCATGACGAAGATGAATATTTTGGCCATATATGTTTGCAATATATCTGGAGATAGAGGAATATGCTTAATCATGATCCTAAAGGTATAATTTCAAAAGATGCTGGAAGAATCATCCTTCAATATCTGAGGAACTACTGGATTAGATGGGATGGAAGCACAGGTGGCCTAATCACAGATAGAGTTCGAATGGTAGGATGGAAACAACCTATGAAGGGATGGTGCAAATTGAATACTAATGGAAGGGGAGGGTCCATGGGAGAAGCTGGGTGTGGAGGAGTTATAAGGGGAGATTGTGGTGAGTGGTTGAGAGGATTTTCCATGAAACTTCAGCAATATAGTGCAATTACAGCGGAGGCTCAGGGACTATATAAAGGATTGATGCTATGTTGGTTGATGGGATTCAAAAAAATAGAAGTGGAATGCGATGCTCTAAGGATAGTTGAATGTATTAACAACCAAACAGATGAGGCAGCGATTATAAGGCTAATTCAGGAGATTAAAAATCTCGTTTCAAGAGATTGGCAAATACAAATCAAACATGTTCACAGAGAAGCTAACAGATGTGCAGATCAACTAGCTCGAATCCAACTTAATACAAAACAGGAGAGTGTTGTGTGATGTACCCCTCAAAGGGAAGTGGAAATGTTGATTAAGAAAGATTTAGAGGGCGTAGTAACTCCTCGTATAATAACATGTTAATGTACTGGGCATAGCCCATTTTATCACCAAAAAAAATAAGATTGGAGCACAATAGGTCATAGGCTCCTTCTATTGAATCACTACTATTCAAAATGATAGTTATGAATATCTAATCTTATTCTTAAACATTGAAGTAGAGACTTAATGGCAGAACGAAAGGAAGTTCTTAGAAACCCTAGAGAAGCACTTAAACACTTACTTAAATGAAAGCGATGACGGTGGATAAAAGAGTAGGTGGTAGCAAGCAACAACGGTAGATGGAGGCGCGCCGATAATTAGAGGAAGACAGAACTCAGAGGAAGAATAGAAGACAAATGAGCGAACATTTGCAAAAGAAAAGAGAAAATGGTTTTTTAGAAATAACGAGTAAATTTGGAATATTGAAAAGGAAATAAGGATAATTTAGTTAAAATAACATATAATATTTTTACCTTTAAAAAACCCCTAACTTTAGAGGGGTGAGTGAGTAAGGGAGAGGAGAAGAAGAAGATAAAAAAATTTCCCTTCTCTCCTTTTCCCTTTATTCTTTAAACTAAACATACATTCCTCTTTCCCTACTTTACCCTACCATTCTTTCTAAAAACTACCTAACTAAACAAATGATATTAGGCGCTCCTAACATATAACTTCCTCCCTAATGAGCCTGTCACCGGAGGATACACGAACACCTATAATTGGTCATTCTCAGCCTTCATCGATCAACATCTGATGCTTCTTCATCAGCAAAATCTACTGGAGGAGAAAACCCTAACCTGCTTCTTCGGCTCAGCGCCTCCGGCAGCTCTCTGTTTGCCAAAACCTCCTCAAAACTCTTTGAACATTTACAGCTTCGAGCAGGATTACAGGAACATCTGCGAACTACTCCTTTCTGTAACTCGCTCAAGGTCTGTTCCCAAGGGACTGCAACTCCATGCCCATATCATCAAAGCAGTTAACCAGACCATCCCTCTCATATCCCACCATCTTATCAACCTCTATTCAAAATCACAACTTCCCCTCATTGCCGGTCAAGTTTTTGAAGAGGCGCCGCATAAGTCAAGCACCACTTGGATCTCTGTTATTTCTTCATTTGCTCAAAATGAGCTTCCTTTACTTGCTCTTGAATTCTTTCGTCGAATGCTTCACAGTGGGGTTTGGCCTGACGACCATATATTCCCCAGAGCGACTAAGTCGTGTGCATTTTTATCGACGTGTGATATTGGGCAGTCTGTGCACTGCCTTGTCGTGAAGTCTGGTTATGAATTTGATGTGTTCGTTGGGAGTTCAATTGTTGATATGTATGCCAAGTCTGGAGAGATAAGTCTTGCTCTGAAGTTCGATGAAATGCCTGAAAAAAGAATGTGGTTTCTTGGTGCGGGATGATATATGGCTACACTCAAATGTGTGAGGATGATGAAGCTCTTAGACTGTTCAAGCAAGCGCTACTAGAAGATGTGGATGTCAATGATTTTTACATTGTCCAGTGTATTACGGGTTTGTGGCAGCTCCAACTTTGCTTGAATTGGGGAAGCAATTGCATGAACTATGCTTCAAGACAAGTCTTAACTCATCAAGCTTCGTTGGTAGTTCTTTGTTATCGCTGTACTCCAAGTGCTGAGTAGTTGAAGGAGCCTATCAGGTTTTTGATGAGATAACCAGTAAAAACCTTGGGATGTGGAATGCAATGCTGATAGCGTGTGCTCAGCATACGCACACAAACAAAACATTTGAGCTGTTCAAACAGATGGAAAGTGTCGGGATGAAGCCCAAATTCATCACCTTCTTATGCATACTTTATGCTTGCAGCCATGCAGGATTAGTTGAGAAAGGCCAATATTACTTTCAACTGATGAAAGACTGTGGTATCAAACCAGGGGCCCAACATTATGCCTCCTGGTAGATTTACTAGGCCGTGCCGGAAAACTGAATGAGGCTGTTCAGATAGTTCAAGAAATGCCTATGGAACCAACAGAAAGTGTTTGGGGAGCATTATTAACAGGTTGTAGAATACACGGGAACACTGAATTGGCATCATATGTTGCTGATAGAGTTTTTGAGTTGGGTCCTGTAAGCGTAGGTCTTCATGTCCTCTTATCTAATGCTTATGCTGCTGCTGGAAGATGGGAAGAAGCAGCAAGAGCGAGGAAGATGTTGAATAAAGGAGGAAACTGATTTGAGCTAGGTGGAGGAGGGAAATAGAGTTCACACCTTTGCTGCTGGGGATAGATCTCATGTGAAAACCATAGAAATATATAAGAAATTGGAGGAGGTAGGAGAAGAAATGGAGAAAGCAGGTTATGTGGCAAACACATCTTTTGTGTTGAGAGAAGTGGATGGTGAAGAGAAGAATCAAACAATTAGGTATCACAGCGAAAGGTTAGCCATAGCATTTGGGCTCATTACGTTCCCTCCTGAACGACCCATCAGAGTAATGAAGAATTTGCATGTGTTTTTTTACCCAAAAAAAAAAGAATTTGCGTGTTTGTGGTGATGGATAACGACCGGTTCCATAGATTAGAAGATGGAAAATGCACTTGTGGAGATTGTTGATCATCAATATTAGTACTGTGAACAGCTATATATGGGTGCGTGCTTGAGAACGGGAACAACATAATCATGACAATCAAAATAGATTATCCATTCATCTCATTGTTCGTCTCTTTGTTTGAAGAGCTGTGTTAAGCATCGAGGGAGAGTTCTGCAGATGAGTAGAAAATATTTAGGGAGAAATAAGAAATAAATGAAAGATGGGCTCCTTTTTAGGCCTCGGGATTATGGGTATGTTTTGATAGGATTTTAAAAAATGGCTTATAAAAAGAAAGGATTATAGATAGCTTATGGAAAAGGGCTTATAGAGAAGAGTTTATGGAAAAAAAGTGGTTTTGAATAAATAAGTGTTTTGATAGTTATTTTTAGAATAATTTTTTATATTGGTAAATTACCAAAAATGGTAAAATTTGATTAAGAATAAGAGAGATAAGAGAGGTAGAAAAAAGAGAAGAGAGAGGAGAGAGGGTAAAGAGGAGAGAGGAGAGATGATGTAAGAAAAAGTATGAGAGAGGAGAGAGGGTGTAAAAAAAAATAGGGGTAAGATAGTAATTGGATAGTCCATAAACTCTTTTACTGTTCAAAAATCTAGTTTTAATAGCTTATTCAAAATCATGGTTTTGCCCAAAAGCACTTATGGACAAATATGACTGTTTGTTTTAAATTTTTTCCAAATTAAGGTTTGGGCCAAAAATTCTTTTAAAACCATGGTTTAATACCTTACCAAACAGGCCCTATATCGCCAAGCTACCACAGGTTTCAGAGTATTTATTTAATTATTTGATTGATGTAGATTTTAGTTAAAAAATTGTTTGTTCTGTTTATATACATATTGGAGCATTCAGCAAACATATGAATATTTGATGGCTATTTAAGGCCTGTTTGGATAAGATTTTAAAAAGGGACTTATGAAAAAAAAGGGTTTATAGACAACTTATGAAAAAGGGCTTTTAGAGAAGAGTTTATGGAAAAAAAAGTGGTTTTGAATAAATAAGTGTTTGGATAGTTATTTTTAGAATGACTTTTTATATTGGTAAATTACTAAAAAGTGTATGATTTGATTTAAAGTAGGAGAGAGGAGAGAGGTAGAGAAAAGAGAAGAGAGAGGAGAGAGGGTAGAGAGGAGAAAGGAGAGAGGGTGTAAGAAAAAGTAAGAGAGAGGAGATAGGGTGTACGAAAAAGTAGGAGAGGAGAGATAGGGTGTAAGAAAAAGTAGGGGTAAGATAGTAATTGGATAGTCCATAAGCTATTTTACTGTTGAAAAGTTTAGTTTTAATAATTTATTCAAAACCATGGTTTTACCCAAAAGCACTTATGGATAAATATGACTGTTTGTTTTAAAATTTTTCCAAACTAAGGTTTTGCCCAAAAGGACTTCTAAAACCATAGTTTGGGGTGTATCTAAACACACCCTTAGTGTGGATCCAAAAGCACTTCTATAAAAACAAAACAAACAAGCCCTTAAAATCGTCAAGGGACGCCCCGGGGTTATTTTAAAGTTAATCTTGATGGGTCAGATACAAACAAAAACGAGTTGTTGAGGTATAATTTGAGACTATGAGGGGAATTGTCTTTATAGTATTATTGAGGTAGAATAATGAGTAATTTTTAAAAGTTTATTATTGGCTTGAGATTTAAATTTTAAGAAAATTATTCTAAAGTCCGATACTAAAAATTTAGTTGATTCTATTACTATTATAGATATGAATTATGTGTAGCCTCTTGACAATGCATATTTATTACTTTTTAAAGTGGAATAGGATGTTTGAATTATATATATTATTAGAAAGCACAATTAAATTGTTAATATATTGGCTAAATAAGGATTATCTATGTTAATTTTTTAGGAGTTTACTTCCTATTTTGAAGGCAACAGTGTCTAAAGAGGGATTGAGAATTGTTTCCTAAAGTTAAACTTCTCATAATTCGGGGTTTCACTTGTATAAAAATAAAGAAAATCGTCCAAGGGAGGAACGGTTTTAAAACTATAAAGAAGTCGTTCTATATGAGTGGCTATTTAAGTCTAAAGGCCTGTTTGGATAAGATTTTAAAAAAGGACTTATGAAAAAAAGGGCTTATAGACAGCTTATGGAAAAAGGTTTTTAGAGAAGAGTTTATGGGAAAAAAATAATTTTGAATAAATCAGTGTTTGTATAGTTATTTTTAGAATGACTTTTTATATTGGTAAATTACTAAAAAGGATATTATTTGATTTAAAGTAGGAGATATGTAGAGAAAATATAGGAGAGAGGAGAGAGGGTAGATGAGAGAGGAGAGAGGAGGGAGGAGAGGGGTAGAGATGAGAGAAGAGAGAGGGTATAAGAAAAAGTAGGGGTAAGATAGTAATTGGATAGTCCATAAGCTCTTTTACTGTTGAAAAAGCTATTTTTAATAGCTTATTCAAAACCATAGTTTTGCCCAAAAGTACTTATGGACAAATATGACTGTTTGTTTTAAAAAAATTTTAAATCAAGATTTTGCCCAAAAGGGCTTCTAAAACTATAGTTTGAAACATTTCCAACACACACCCTAACACGCATTTTATTTTTTAATAAAAAGTGAGAAACCGTTCCATTTTTTTTCCTCTGAAACCCGTTAACATTTGGGAGATGGGGAGTAGAGTTGGAAAAACGGGCTGGCCCACTCAAAACGGGTCAGCCCGCTTCTAGCCTACGGGTTGGCGGGGCGGGCTGTGCAGCCCGCCCCAAAATGCCAGCCCGAGCCTGCGGGCCGCCTACTTTTTTTAAAATTTTAATATTTTTTAAAAATTATTTTTAAAATTTTAAAATACTAATAAAATTTTTTTAATATTATATTAGCATAATAAAAAAATTGTTCATATTATACTCTTAAAAATTCATATTTTTTATAAAAAAGCTCAAATTTTATAACTATAAATTTAAGGGTGTGTTTGGATTAGCTTTTGGAGAATAGATTCTGGGAAGAATAGATTTTGGAGAATAGATTTTGGGTAGAATAGATTTTGGGAATAAAGATGTTTGGATGATTAGTAGTAGAATTACTTTTTATATTGGTAAATTACTAAAAAGGGTATGATATGATTAAAAATAAGAGAGATAAAAGATGATAGAGAAGAAAGAGGAGAGAGTGTAGAGAGGAGAGAGGAGAGAGAAAAAGAGAGATAAGAGAAGAGAGAGGAAAGAGAAAAAGAGAAATAAGAGAAGAGAGAGGAGAGATTATAGAGAAAAGAGAGGAGAGAGGAGAGAGGGTGTAAGAAAAAGTAAGGGTATAATAGTAATTGGATAATCCAAAACCTAGGTTTCAAACCAAAAGCTATTTTCAGTGGCTTATTCAAAACCGCGGTTTCAAACCGAGGTTTTGCCAAGAATCAATTCTCAACAAAAATAGCTGTTTGTGTAAAAATTTTCCAAACCGCGGTTTTGGCCTAGAATCAATTCTGAAACGGGCTCCCAAACACACACTAAATAAATATTAACAAAATATTAATCAATTAATATATATTAATAAATAAGTAATCATCTTTATTAGTAATTGATAATGGAAGTATTCAAAGTAATATTTGAGTAAAATAAATAATATTATTAATAATTTAAAAAAAATGGGCTGGCGGACCAGGAGGGCAGCCAGCCCCAAAACGGGCTGGCATTTCTAGCCCGTTTTACTAGCTCTAATGGGGAGTGAGGGTGGAGAAAAATGAGAGTGCAAAAGGAGAGAGAGAGGTTAGGGAAAGAGACTTAGAGGAGAAGAGGGAGGAAGTAGTCAAACCCAATTCTAATATTTAAATTTGTCTTTTAAAAAATTGTTTATTTAAGATTGTGAGTTGATTTCTTTCAGAATATCCTTTTAATTATATGTATTTGAATTATTTTTTATAGATATATCTTAATATATACAATCATATAGAGATAAATTAGAGAAAAAAATTATAATTTTAGGAAATAAAGTGAATTAATATCTTATATTTATGAACAAATTTAATCACATCTAACTCTTATAATTAAGAACGAAACGTATATAATATAATATTATACATAAGTACTTTAAAAATATTTTATCATATTTATTATAATTAAATAATTTATTTAATTTTATTAATCTATATAAATTAGTCAACTATATTTTATATTTAGAATTGTAGGGAATAAAAAATATTCAGAATTTAGGCGGTATCTCTAACCGATAGTTAGAGACTAATCCTCCTAAAATATAGAGATAACCGATTTAAATTTAAAGAACTAAAAATTATATTAATATTTATTTAATAATGATAAGAATAAATTATACTTTTAAAAGTACATAATTGAAACTTTAAACTAATTACGAATTTGTGGGGAAATAATCTCATTCCTTCCGCAAAAAGTGGGAAAATGGCGAAGTGGTTAAATGGATAAATGGGTTATGTGTTAACAAATCCTTAAATAAATAATTTTTTTAAAAAGACAAATCCAACTATCAGAAGAACTGGAGTTGGCTACTTCCTCTCTCCTCCCCCACTATGTCTCCTTCCCCAGCCTCTCTCTTCTCCTTCTGCACTCTCTTTCTTCTCCTCTCTCACTCCCCAAATGTTTAGCGGGGTTTCCGAGGCAAAAAAGGTAAATTGTTCTCCTAGAGTTCTCACTTTTTATACAAGAAAAATAAAATGCATGTCAGACTTAAATAGCCAAACTCCTTCTCATATAGAACGAGTATATTGGTAAATTTTTTTACCATATAGTATCTTGATAATTTTTGTGCTCTATTTATCGTATCCCGATGAATTTACCGAATTTGCCCCCACTTTACCGTTGATGGGGATTCTGGGGTCAAATCAAGAACAAGAATAAGACGTATATATATGATAGTGGCACGTCACATTGACTTGCTAGATCGGGATAGCAACCACATGCTAACTTTTAGTAAGTTTTTCCACCTCTAAAGAGCTCGTCTAAATCCCTTAGCCGTCCATCTACAGGAATCAGTGCTATATATTTTTAGAGTTAAGATGAATAAAATAAAATTAGAATGTGTATATAATTACGCCATGTGGCTGAAGCTATATTGGAAATCCATCGTCACAAGTCCGCTCACCAGCCATATGGTATATCATATTTTCACGTTCCATAAACAGTATGAGCCATTTTGAATTCTGTATAAGCATATAAAAGTTTCTAATTTAAATATGGAAGTTGTCAGATGCATTATATTCAATCCATTCACATTTCACAATAGCACAAATACGTATGCCATGCACCGCCCACTAAAGCAAAAAATTATACCAAACTGATAATGGGAATAAAGAACTCGAGTATTAGAATAATAATATATCAATAAACTTTAATTGAATGTTTACATAACCATAGGTTCGGTCCTTCAATTTCCCCACTTTACCCACTTCCCAATTATCTATAAAAATTGATCCCATCCATACAACATGAGAATTACCATAACCAGCATACCGTATTTAGGAATAAAGAAATTGGACCACTATGGAGTCTCAAAGAGCTTATCCCTTATGACCCCACTAATTATATTTCCCACCCCGACAATATTTAGGAATAAAGAAAAGGACGGACCAAGCTTAGGGTTTAGGAATAGGACTTTGATTTAATATAACGTTGCTGATCAATGAAGGAAAAAACGACAGGGAGGTGGGCTTCATACATTTGAAAAGATCCGCAGCCAAAAAATCCTAACTTGGATCAGTTGAGTCTTGTCTGAATGTGAATGCCTCCCGGTGGTTGAGTCTTCTAAGTTAACACTGTAGCAATAAATTTTGAAAATGAATTTTCTCGGAGGGACTTCTATAATTCCTGCTTACTTTCACAGTTATTGTTTACCTTCTTCCAGCACCAACAAAATTTCAAAAAGAACAAATATAGTAGTATTTACTGAAAATTTTCGGTCATCTACCTCAGGGTCAGCAAAGCCCATTTCAGTTTTGCTGAGCCACAAGATGATCAAGCTGCATTTGTTCAAGCCATGCCCCCAACACAGCATGATCAACAGGTTCGATTTGGGTGCAAATATTTGATCCCTCGCCAGAGGTTCCCGCCACTGCCATGCCTGGGACACTAGTGGACGGCTCTTTAATCTCAGCTGGAGATTCTTTGACTAGAGACTGCACCCATGATAAGTCAGGCTCCTCGCCATTGTTCCCAAGCTCAAATGAAGACGATCTATGGAATTTACCCAATTCATCAGTACTGACAGCCCAATCCAACTTGCCATTGGGGGAACCCCATTTGGACCAAGAATTGATTGAGGAACCAGCAACAGCAGCCGCAGAGCTGGAGCCAAGTTCCCGAGAGCTAAGGCTACGGAATTGTTGCAGCTTCTCAAGTTGAGCTAGCATAGAAATTCTCGGGCTCATCAGTGAAATAGGTTCCACTTTGCGTGGTGACATCCTTCCTGATGACTGTACGGCAAAAGAAGGCTGCATTAAAGGATGTTCAACATTCTTGGAAGGAAATTTTGTATTCACAGGTGATAGCAAGCTTTGCTGCTGCTGAAATTGATTAAGAACAGCAGATTTGTGCGTTGGGGAGTAAACAATTGAGGCCATTGCTGGATCAGAAAATCGAGGGGAAGAGTTCTCGGCAGAAAATAGATCATCAAGGTTTGAATGGGCCAATGTCTTCATACGAAGTGACTGATTCATGCTATTAGAATTCGTTGGTTGTTGAGGAAGACATGACAACTCATTAAGGAGCTGCTGTTGCTGAGCTTCATATTCTGGCAACAAATCCAAGTCTTCCACAGGAATATCTCTAGCATTATGCGAGGATCTCAAATGAATGCAATGAAGATTACTCCCCGGCAAATGCAAAGATGGGACATTGGCTTGTGACCAAGCAACTGAAGAGTGTGACATGCCATTGGCAGATGGAGACATAGGTGGAGTGAATGGTGAAGGGGACATGACAGACATAGAGGAAGGGGAGCCAGGCAACAGGCTCATAGCTGCAGCAAAATCCATGGCAGATGTGCTTGAACGAGGAGAGGGAACAGCAGAACCAGTTGAAACATACAAAGGACGAAGCTCCTCGGCAGTATGGGCAAAGAAACAAACTCTTCTAGAGCAACTTGTCCCATCCTTGCAGAGACGGGTTCGATATTGGGCTGGATGCAGCCAACACTCAAAAACTCCATGTGCATACTCACACATATCACCACGTCGGCAAGCCCCCTTCCGAAAATCGGGACAAGGAACACAGCTATAGTGGAACTTCCTTGGGTCCCTTCTTCGGGCATTTTCTCCGGGATGGACAAAAGGACATTCAGTCCAATCATGGGAATAAGCACGTGAACAAGGCCGAACCTTGAAAGAATACATTCGGAATTCATCAGTTGCATATATGCTGTTCTTGATGTCTGGAAAAGATGGATCAACAGGATACTCTTTCTTCTCTGATGCATGAGAAACAGGAGCGTCATTTGACTTTGACTTCAAGTGGACATCTGGTGCAGAAGATGGAGACTCATTCTCTGGTGAAGTTGATAAAGGTGGAGATTCAGCTTTTGATTTGGTCGTGTTAACCCTAAGATTAAACCCTGCCATGGAGTCATCAGTTTGAAGAAGTTCTTCAAGACTGTTTTTGACATGATCAAGCTTGGGAGGAACAACAATAACATCAACTGGACGGTGACCATTGGCATCCACGGAACTTGGATCAGCACCTGCTGACAAGAGCAGTTTTCCAACATCAACCGCATTAGCAGCTCCACCAGATGCAGCACAATGAAGTGCAGTGCTCTTGTCAAGGCCAAAAGGGCGATTTATGTTAGAGTTGGATAGTGATAGAATCAGCTTCATGACACCGATGCTACCATAAGTGGCAGCAACCATCAAAGGGGTTCTCTGCGCATTGACCATTAGTTTCGAACCCGTTCCACGACCATACCATAGTCCAACCTCATCAACACAGGATGGATCACGCTCAATCTGTCTTTCAAAACCCTCGACATCATTATTAGCTGCAAGCTCAAGCAAGCTTGCAAAAGCGTCTACAGTCTCAACAGTCAAGTGATTCATTTTGCAGTTTCTATGTTCCGCGGAGCTTAACAAAATATAAGACGGTGATTGGATACAGTGTAAACTTTGGCCGCTCAAATCCACAGCACATGCTCTTATTTGCAGGAGATTCAGCTGAGAGAAAGGAGAAAAAACACAAATATATTTAAACGAGCATTCATTCATATGAAAGAATAATCATATGAACCAAAAGGAATAATGACGAAGCACTCAAATGAAAAGATTCCGAGGCCAGATATGAGTATAAATAACCATCCCATAAGCAACTCTTGAGTGCTCCACAATAATAGTTAAGAAGGCAAGTAGGAGCATAAAATTGGACATTAAACTATCTTCTCCAATTGGACTATGCAAAAATTTGCTACCTTACAGCAAAAGATAATAAACAGGCCAAAAAAAAAACAATCAGCTTCCTCTGATAATCAAACATCTACCTTTGCTCTCATTCGCAATACCCAGGAACCAAACACCATATGAACAGATTAAGACAAAGTCACCGGTAACTGGAAACAATTCAATGGGCTTGGAAACTTCTGAACGAGAGAACTCGTTCATCAGCCCATGGACAAATAAATCAAACAGTCAATGAGATACGCACTCGTTTTCGCACAAACTACCACGAAACGTGCATTAAAAATAGGGAGCAGCAGTCAGGTAACAAGGTTTGGCCGAAAAACAAAGAAGCAGTCAGGCCACAAGAAAACGCAAGTCCAATTTAATTTACGTTCCAGAAGAAAATAATCGTGGCTTTTAAAAACATGAAGAAAGTGAGAGAACAAACACCAAATTACTGTCACTGACTTCCTGATGACTCTAAATGGACAAAAAGAATACCAAAACCCGGTAAGAAAACCAAACCACACAGTTTCCTTTCACCATCAAAACACCATTACACCGAAGACAGATGTAAAAAGCAAGACTTAAAAATGATCACAGCTGAGACAAGCTTTGATCGAGGTGAATCTTATCTTACCGGCTCTCGAATTAGAGACAAAGCGAAGGAAAAATACACAGTCAAGGAAAGTCGTCAGATCTCAACGGGGAGCGAAGCAGCCAAAAAGGAGCTTCGAACTGAGGATGTTTGGATTCCGAGAAATTTTGGAAGAGGAACTAACAAGAAAAAATGTCGCGACCAATTCTTCTTTCTCCATTTCTTATGCTGGTTCTCATCAAAGCACAAAGAGAAAACTACAAATTCTTTTTATTGATAAAATCGCCAATTGGGAAAAAAAAATTTGAGCGACACATTAAAAAAATAAAAATAATAAGACGCACAGAGCTACGCCTATTCGTCCGAAGCACCTTGCTCCCCTTTTATTGGCCAATCGTTTCACGCTTCTTCGTGCCCCAGAGGAACACGATCGTCGATTTTGAAAAGATGAGGGGCAAAAAAGTACTTTAAGAGCGAGATCCTCTCTCTCCTGTCTGACGTGGTTATTCTTTATTCGAGTACGACAAAACGCTCCTGTAATAATTTAATACTATCCGGGGGATATTATTGGATCGAATTCTCTGGAAATTCAACCCAAATTAACAATGCAAAGGCAAGGATCTAGTGCGCCTGATTTCCGGAGAGGGTCCGTAAGCAATGTGACCTGGCACATATTTTATTTTTTATTTTTTGCTAGCTGAGAACATTTGATTTATATTTTGCTCCAAAGACAGGAAAAGAATCTAGAGGAATATATATTTGGTTAACTTGACCAAATATAAAATTTAACCATAATCAAAACGAGTGGTACAAGGTGTGGAGCCCACTAGGAGGATAGATTCAGCCTCTGTTGTACAGTTACTGACTACCTCTGGGCTTCTGGGCATATCATGTCCTAATCGATCTAACTATTCTTTATATTGGCCATGCAGGCTTTATGAATTCAGATTATGTTCTAATTAATATATATATATATATATAAATAAAATTTTATCTTATCTTTAAATTATAGATGAGTATATTTTTTTTTTAATTTTTATATATAAAAAAAAGGTTATGTTATTAGTGTTAAATTTATTTAACTTTTTTTATAATAAAAAAATTTATTATTTATATTATTAATGAGAGTTGATATAATAATAAGAAATAGTCGTGTATCTTATAAAGATATGAGTTCGATTCCCGCTATAGTTATGAGTATTTTTTTATATGTAATATCGTAAGTCTTCTCTATAAATGCTTTATAAACTTTAGGATTATACCTTGGTCTTAGTAGAAAATTGGTGACAAATTTAGCTAAATTTTTTTATAAAAAAACTATTATTTATATTTATATATATAGCATGGTTATTAAAAAAAATAAAAAGAAAATACAGCAATGTTGTGGGGGTTTATCAGCGTTTATAGTAACAATGACACACTCAAAGACCATAACCAGCGGGGGGATAAAACATTTTTTTAAGAAGATAATTTATGATTTCATGCAGCGTTGAAAAAAACATCAGTTGATTGGAACATTGCATTAAGTCAACAAACTAGCATCATGTCCAATGAGTTGCCTGTTTCATTCTACTTGTCTTTGTTTTAAATCACACTTTAAAAGCTTTTGATAATTTACCTTATATTGGAAGTCGCTCTGTTGGACCCGTTGAGCCACTTTTTTACAAAAATCTAAAAACATCAATTGTTCTTTTTAACTATCACATTTTATTTATATATAAATTTATTGTAATTAATTCTTATGTACTACAAATTTTAATTAAATTATTTAATATGTTTTAAATTTATCCTTTATTTAAGGATGAGTATTTTCTTATATCTTGTCTCATCTTTCTCTCTCTCTCTCTCTATTTTTAATATGAATAAAATTAAAATATCCTAATTAATATTTCTTATATTAAGAATCAAATTATCCTAATAGATATTTAGTGCATGTATATATTTGTGTATCTAGCTCTGCCTAATCTAGTCACCAACATCACGTGCCCTTTCTTCTTGTATTTACAATTATTTATTATATTTCTTTCCTTTTTTTTTGATTAAATAACTAATTTATATATATTTATAAAATTAATTTAGTTAATTATTTATAAAAAAATATGTATTAATTTTTTTAAAATATATATTTTAAAACTCCAACATTAGAAACTCTCTACATTAATAAGATTCCCGTTTCATATGTCAAAATGATACGAGTAGTTTTAAAAAATATATATATATATATGAATTTAAAAGATGGAATGAATTAAGGTTTTGCTATATGTAAGACATAATCAAACACCTCGATTAATTCATACGTTTAAGACGAGACACGTATGAGTAGGAGCTTCATGCACAAGGGATAGTTATGATTAGGATCAAAGTAAGCATATCAAGGGACACATGCATGGACGCATTTTGAATCACACGATGACTCTAACACATGATTCCATCGATGTCATGTGATTTGGACGAGGTAGGGGAAGTTGAGGACAGAAACTGCTTCTTAAATGACTTTAAAAACAGGGTTGGTTAGGTTGTCACCTAACAACTTGGCATGCTCCTCGTGTTAATTAATCTGCCCTCCCATTTTTTTCCTCTTATTTTCCGTAAACATTATTTAGCAGCAAAGGAATTATATGATATATAAAAATGGCGTTTCAGCCGATTGGATAGCGATGTAAACTCAGCCCATGACCTGTTAAGAGTAACGATAACGATAGAAATATTAAATGTTAAAAAATTACTAACGGAGTTAGTTTGAGCAGTAAGCGGCTCGGTATCGCTTAAACGAGGTATCGATTTGAGCCTTAGCGTATGTAGAAAATTCTCGTTAGGAGATTCACCCACCATAGCTAGATGCGAGACGCGAGTCGAATCCGAATATAGTCGGAGCAAAACTCCGGTGAACGAGCAACAAAAAAATGTTAGAAAATTATAAAATTGATTGCGTTAAGATGTTCCGGATCTATTCAGCACTGGAGACTGCTGATTTGTCTTGATTGTATGCGGTAAGGGTGTGCAAGATGCCTATAGCCCGGTGAGCTTGCCCGAACCCGCACAAAAAATGCCCTGCCCAGCCCAGTAAAAAATTGCCTAATATAAAATGGGCAATTTCGGGCAGGGCCAATATTCAGGCAGGGCCGGGCTTCGGGTAGGGGTTGCTGCCCTGCCCAGTTAGTTATTTTTTTACATATCAAAATTTGTAAATTACATTATTTCACATAGAACGAATATGATGAATATTAGTGACTAAATGGTAATTTAACAAATATGAGTACTCAAGTAGGTAATTGCATCATTTAAAATTTATAACTAATTTGATTTATTCCTTTATTTTTTTTAAATTTTGGTAACCATCATATTTTTTTTAGATGCTTCATCTTTGTCAATTTTGAAGAGATTGATGTAAAGTTGTAATTTTGATAAGTGCATGCTTTTTGCAAACGATATAGTTCTTGTGTCAGAGTCAATATAAGAGATTAATTTTAAACTTGAGTTATGGAGAAATACTTTAGAGTCGAAGGGTTTTCGTTTGAGTAGAAGTAAGACTGAATATATGCATTATAATTTTGATAAGAGGCAAGTTAGAAATAACTTGGAGGTCAAATTGGGAGATCAAGTTATTCCACAAATAGATAAGTTCAAATATTTGGGATCAATTATACAGAAGGATGGTGAAATTTTGGAGGATGTTAATCATAGAATTCAAGTTGGGTGGTTTAAATGGAGAAAGGCTACAGGGGTTATATGTGATCGGAAAGTACCAGATAAATTAAAAGAAAAGTTTTATCGTACTGCTATAAGACCAGCAATGCTTTATGGAAGTGAATGTTGGGCTTTAAAAGGATAGCAAGAGCATAAAGTTGGGGTAGCTGAGATGAGGATGTTGAGATGGATGTGTGGACATACAAGAAAAGATAAGATTCGTAATGAACAAATTCGGGGAAGAGTTGGAGTGGCATCTATTGAGGAGAAAATGGTAGAGAACCGTCTTAGGTGGTTTGGACACGTACAAAGAAGGCCAAGGGATGCGCTAGTGAGGAGGGTGGATCAAATCGTATGGAGCCCGGTTAAAAGGAATAGAGGAAGGCCAAAGAAAACGCTCAACGAGGTCATTGAGCAGGATCTCCTGGTCAATAACTTAACCAAAGATTCAGTTTTTGATAGAGCACAATGGCGTTGTATGATCCATGTAGTCGACCCCATTTAATGGGATAAGGATTTGTTGTTGTTGTTGTTGATGTAAAGTTGTAATTGTAAACTATTCAGACTTCAAAACTTTTTTTTATATGCAATGGATTTTAAAACTTTAATTACTATATTTTTGTTGCCTTATTTTTAGTAGATTATAGATATTATTTAACTCTTAAAGACATATGAATATGATATTATTTTATAAGTTCATAATTGTAGATTTTTTCCCACAATATAAGCAGGGTATCACGATTTGGGTATGCCCAGCCCGCCCACGTCCTACCCAAAATAGTTAGGGCTTTTACCGGGTAGGGCTGGGCATCGGGCTGTAAAATGCAGCCCATATTTTTTTTGGGCAGGGCATCGGGCAGAAGGCTGCCCTGTCCAACTCTGTCCATGTACACCCCTAATATGCGGATCTATATTGGTAGGGGTGGAAACAGGCCAGGCTTTGACCCTAACAGGCTAGGCCTGTTAAGTGTCAATTTAGCCTGAGCCTGGCCTGTAGCCTGTTATAGGCTAATTTTTTCTCTTAAGCCTGGCCTGTAAAAATTTATGGCCTGGCCTGAAGCCTATTAAAAGAGTTTGTTTTACAATTATACTAGCAGGCCTTCGTAACAGGCCTCATAACAGGCATGCTATACAGGCCCCATAATAGGCCTTCGTAACAGGCTCTCTAACAGGCTTTTTTATACAGGCCCCATATTAAATCTGTAATTGCACGAGCATTAGAAACGAGCCAGTCATGCATTACACTTATAATACAATCACCCTAAAAACAGTAGTTTCCCAGAATATGATCAAAAGAACAGGTTATTAGTTTCGGAGCACAGTTCATGAGCATAAAATAAACAAAAGTAATAGAATTAAAATTGCCAATCAAATCCGCCATAATTATGCTGTATGGGAAGTAACTGAACTTCTATAAAGCAAGTTTGGCTCGAAATTATATAGCAATTAAAACATAAGTGAAAAACTCATGTCTACCACGCGTCAAACTAAAACAGAATTTAAAAAGTGATACAGAGGCAGAGACAAAGAGAACAGATGAAAACTTCAGACCGATCCCGATGACCTACCAACATAGACGAATAAAAAGAAGGTATTCTTACACAATTGGCTTCTGAATTCACACCAGAAAACAGTAAGAACCCTAAGAACAAGTGGAAAATTCCTAACCACCAAACCAACTGCATATTGGACCCCCATATTAGAAGTTAGAATCTCCTAAGAAATCCCAGGCAGCCAAGTGTTGAAATGCAAAAAGAAACTACACAGATTTGATCGAGATTTTGCAAATTCCAATTACAAATTCACAAGTTACAAATCCAATTATCTATATCTAGCCTGCCATATTACTTGAACAACAGCATTCATGGCATCAAAAACATTCCAACACTGGTGCTCACGAAAGTATTAAAACATTCCAGCAGAACCAAAATTTGGGCAAATTTCAGCAAAAACCTAATAGAACTGAACCTGATTTGATTTCAGATTCTTCGTTTGCAAAAGTAGAAAAACATTCCAGCAGAACCAAAAGTAGAAAAACACCAGTGGAAGAAGGTGAAGACACTACAATGGTGGAATCGCGACGAAGATGACAGTGGAAGAAGGTGAAGACACGACAATGGTGGAATCGCGTTGACTGAAGGTCAAGCAAGCCGTGAGAACTGAGAAGCCAGACTCCCGTCCGTAAACCGTCGGTGCCACAAGCCGCGAGGCGTCGGTGAACTCTGTACTGAACTCCTCTGTTCTTTAAAGGCGCCACCGTGACTCGTGAGAATTGAGAAGGGTTGAATCTGCAGGCTATAACGCAAAGTCGCAAACTACAAATGTTGAGGGGGAATTTGGTAGAGAATTAAGGATTAGGGTTAGCAGTTAGCAGATCTGATTCTATGAGAATAAAATTGAAAGTTAAAAGTAAAATATACAATAATAAACTTTAGTTCAGTGGTTGAATGGTTGAATATTGTTCAATAGGTTGAGGGTTCGAGATTCAACTATTACATTATCATGCATATATTTATTTTAAATAACAGGCCCAGGCTGCCTGATAGACTCTACAGACTTCTTATATAGCCTGAGCCTGACCTGCTAAGCAAAACAGGCTTCTACACAGGCTTGAGCCTGTGTATATTTCATAACAGGCCAGGCTAAATCAGGCTAAATATAGGCCAGGCTACAGGCCCCTGACAGGCCGCTTGGCCTATTTTCACCCCTATACATTGGTATAGAAAGGATGAACAATATTATTAGAGAGGACTTTTAAGTGGAAGTTTTTCTATCCTGGTAATTCTTACTTCTATGTCACTTCCTACCATTTAATTTTTCCAAAACTCCCTCCCCTTGTCCCATGTTTATACAATTAACATTCTTTTTTTTCTACCATTAACCCCATATTTCTAGATTTTTTTGGGTGTTTTTCTTGGCTTTGGGCCAAAATAAATTTAGATTATAATTGGAAAAATTAATTAAAGTATATATTTATTATATATTATAATTGAAATATTGAAAATTATAATACAAGTAATTCCGTAACAGGTGTTGTTTTCGGTAACCCTTTTGCAGGGCTTGTGGCGTTCATTCCATTTAAAATCAAATAATAATGATGATAATAGAGCAACTGAGGGGACTTTTTTAGAGTGTGGGTTGGAATATGACGTGGGAAATGGGGCGGCTACTCTGGGTCCCTTTCGTGGATATCAATGTGGGATCCTTTCCACTCTCTAGTGGACACGTGTCTTGATCTGGTTGCATTGACGTCTCCTCTTAATGTAAAATCTTTGTTTTATTCCTTTCAATAGTACCCCCATGTTGTTTATACGTTGTTAGATTACTTTGTCTACATCAAAATGTTACAATGCTTTAATTATACCTCTATTAATTAAAGAGAATCCTCACCATACTTAACACGAAACAGCATTTGATATTTTAACCATACATTTTATAATCTGAACTTCTATTTTTTGAAAGACACCTTGAGTAAAATACGGGAGGAAATCATAGGCCTCAGTTCATTGTGACCAAAAGAGACTTAGTGTATTTGGCCAATTGAGAGTTAGGGAGCATAGGGATTTTAATAAATGCAAATAGAAAAAAAATAATTTTAATATTATCTCGTTTAGATTTATAAAAAAATAATAAAAAATAAAAATTTTAATATTATATTGTTTAATTTTAAAAAAATATTATTTTTATATTGATAACTGTGAACTATTAAAAAAAATATTTTATAGATATTAACAAAATTATATATATAATAGTTAAAATAAGATAATTTTTTTTAAATCCTCTTAATTTTTTGGAGGAGGGGTTAGAAGGAGAAGGGAATAAAAGTCTTGAAAATTTTGTCCTCCCATCTTCCAAACACACAAAAAAAAAAGACAAAATCTCTTCCATCCCTTCAAAATACTCTAAATACTCATATCAAACACATCAATAACATCTGATTATTTTAATATTACCCCACTCAACGAACGACAAAATGGGCTGGATTCGTGTGGGCTAAAAACTGCACAACCCAATGTGGCTGGTATTACGTTGGGCTTGAGGCCTATTTGTCTTAAGGAACAAAAGGTGCGAGTTATTACAGATATTAAAAAATAAATTTTTATCCTATAAAAATATAAGTTCGATTATCGTTGTCATTATGAGAGCTCATTTTTTAAGTAATTTCGTAAGTCTCCTATAAGTATTCTCTAAACTCTGAAGTTGTGACTTAACTTTAGTAGGAAAATAATGTCCAACTCACTTAAATTTTTTTTATATGAAAAAAATAGAGAGAAGCATAAGCATACTAATGACAATTGAGTGTAACGGAATTCGTCGTAACATGATGAATTAAAATTGTAATTTTTATTGAAAAAAGTTTATATTTATTGTCTAAATAGTGTCTCTAAAATAAAAATAAGCATGTTTAGAAAAAAGAAGCAGGAGTGCACGCGTTCTTTTTCTTGATTTTTTATTAAGTAAAAGAAATAAATAAGGAAGTTTGGACATTTCTGAAAGGAAGGAAGGGGCGAGCAAGGTGAGACCTCATAAAAAAAAGGAGGGAGAGATGCGCCGAAATTATGAAAACTCTCAAAAGTCATTGCCTATCATAATAGTGACGTATCAGGGACTTCAGCAATGGAGAGTAACACCGCTGTACACTAGCATCCTTCTGGAATTGGCAATTTTTTTGCCTTGGGCGCTCCTACAAAATTAGTCACACCGAACAACCTTATTCTTTAGATATTAAATACAGATAACACGAAACCAAATCAGCGATGCCTTCCAACACTTTTTTTTCTAAGCAAAAATTTTATCTTATTTTAGACAATCTTATTAAAAATATTACCAGACACTAAATATAAAAATTATTTAAAAAATATATTTAAATATTAATTTATCATATTATAAGAGACTAGCATATATTTTTCGTGAGATACAGTATTTATTAGTAATATCTTTTCACATGTTGGTTGGAATGCAGTGAATAATTTCAAAATTTTTAGTCAGACCAAAAAAATTCAAGACTTTTGTGGGACAAGCCGTGTGGACACTGCTGTATCCCTTACTGTTATTTAGTCTACCTAATATTATCTTTAATCATAATTATAAGAGCTATTTTATTTTTTTAGCTATATTTAAAAATATAAATAAATTAATTAATTATAATTAATATAAGAGTTAATTAATTTAGATAGATTTAAGTGTATATAATATAATTTTATTTTAATGGAATAATTTAGTTTTTATATTTTCTTAAAAAATTATGACTGGGATTGTTGTTCTGGGGCCACGGGGTAGCTTTCGCACTAATTAATTGGATTATATTATATGCTAACTGTCTTTGGATTCCTGTGAGAATCCAAACGTACAAGGTGGCTTCATAAAACTCCAAGCGCCACGGAGAAGACAAAGGAGTGTTCAACTGAGTGTTGGGAGTAGAATCTTGCTTCCTATTCATCTGATTTATACATAAACAGCAGGTGAACTATGATAACTAATTCAAAGAGCGGCAGACTCTCTTCTTAATCATCTAAAACGCCCTTTGCATAATTTCAATCATAACCTGAGGAGTCACTTTTAAAAGCATGCGTAATTCATCTTACCAATGCACACGTAACCTATATGCTTTTTTACCCCTGTTAATGTCTCTGTTGTTATCTTTTATTTAGGGTGTGTTTGAAAAACACCCAAACCGCGGTTTTAAAAGGGCTTTTGACCCAAACCTCGGTTTGAGAAAATTTCAAAACAAACAGGCTTATTTGTCCATAAGTGCTTTTGGACAAAACCATGATTTTGAATAAGCTATTTAAAATAATTTTTTCGACAGTAAAAGCACTTATGGACTATCCAATTACTATCTTACCCATACTTTTTCTTACACCCTCTCTCCTCTCTCTTCTCTTTTCTCTAACTCCCTCATCTCTCTTACTTTAAATCAAATCGTACCCTTTTTGGTAATTTATCACCATAAAAGTCATTCTAAAAATAACTATCCAAATACCTATTTATTCAAAACCACTTTTTTTCCATAAACTCTTATCCAAAAGTCATTTTCCATAAGTTATCCATAAGCCCTTTTTTTATAAGCCATTTTTCAAAATTCTATCCAAACATGCCCTTATTTAGAGGGATGCATACGAACAGCCTAGAATGATTACTAGAATCTTCACTTACATTAGAATTTTCATATTGTTATTATAATAGAAAGCCATTGACTTGGCTAGTCCATCTTTGACCTCTTGCCGATGGAAATTCTTTAAAATACATGGTTTCATGAAGTCGGTCCTCGCTGGTTTTCTTGTTTCCTCAATGTCATAGGGCCTCTACCTTACAAACGGGGAAAACCACTTTATAATATGATTTCAATATATATATATATATATATATATATATATATATATATATATGAATATAGAGAGGGAGAGACATGTTATGCTCATAGACGAGTGTATCACGGGGGAGTTGTGGCACGAATGAGAGAGAAGGAAAATCATAATAAGGTTACAAGGAGGGCCCATGAAGTTGTTAGTTGTTCCTTCCAAAGGTCTATTCCAAGAAGCATTGCATGGCATACTAATGAGAATTAATTTAGACAATAAAAAATAGATTTATATATAATAATAATATAAATTTAATTATATTTATTATTATGAAGATTTTTTTAGTAGACGATTTTATAATTATTTTATAAATACTCTCTGAATCTTAGAGTCGTGTCTTAATCTTAGTAGAGATTGGTGTCAAATTTATCTATTTTTTTTTTAAAAGACTACATGTACGACATACCACATTACCTTTACGTTTGTTATTCCTCTAGATTATCATCGCCAAGTTCATAACATATTTTTAAAGTTGACAAACAAACAAAAAATGTTTATTTATTTTTTATGCATAAAAAAGGCAGAATCTTTCACCCTTCAAGATGATCTCAATGTCTGCTTTTTAACCCACCCTTTTTCCTTTCCTTTCCTTTACTCATTCAACCTTTGACTTTCAGTTAACTGTTCCTCCACTTGCCAGCCCTTTTTTTTTTTCTCCTGCACCTTTCCCACCACAAGCTGTATTAATTTTTCACTTTTATTACTATTTAAACACAATAATTAAAGCCTTAACCATTCTCTTTATTATCCAACCCATGTCATGAGATTCTTTTAAATTTTCTTAAAGACCACAGACAATCTGATAAAATTTTCCCAATCCCTGAATTGATAGAGGTAGGTCTTCCATTAAATTAAAAAAGAACGGAGGTCTAGACTTGTAGGTGATCTGTTCACGTTAAGAATGCTCAATTATTTATATTATTAATGGTCAAATTACAACAGAATTTTGTATTGATAATTTGATCTGATATACCAAGAAATAGAGTAATAACTTACCAATAATATAATGGGCATGCTTTAAAAATCTCTATTTCATATTAACAGTCATAATTATTATTACAAATTGAAATTATTAATTGCAAAAGGTGGCTTCACATTGAAGGAAGAATATTTAGCTGTGCAAGAGGAGACAGTATTACTCATGTTCTTTCATTTCAATCAGTCATCATGGAGATCGGATTATATCTTGTTAATTTGTGTTACGTGGAAAAACAAAAATAAAAATATTAAACAAATTACATTTCTCTTTCATTCTTTAATTTTTTTTAAATGGTCAGAGCAAGTTGAAGAAAATGAACAGAGAGACAAAACATAAGATATTGGGGATCACATGTTCCTCCTATATTCTCCAAGACCGATCCCGACCTTAGGTCGTTCTCACCAAAGAAATAATAAATAAATAAATAAAAATATATTTTTCTGTTTTAATTTGAATAATTTATCATGAGATATTTTCATTGTTTTAATTCTTTTATTTTAGATGAAAATTAATCATTGCTCGCTCTTTGAGATTATAAAACAAGATTACATGATGAAAATAAAATTTAAAATAAGTTACGTACTAATTTGTATATATTTCTTTTAAAATTCAAGTGAAATTATGAAAGAAGAATATTTATTCTTGGTAAAAAGTCAAAAAACATTGCGATTCATTCTCTAATTCATCGAAAAATCTCCTCATTCACTTCAGAAAATGAAGTAAAAAAAATTTATATCAAATTACCAATATTGTATAATTTATACTAATAAAACAAGCTCGTCACTGTAGATACTATAGCAGCATGTAAAAAAAAAAACCAGTTCTTGCTTTCATTAACTAGCTGAGAGCTACCTCGCATTCTGGTGTTTTGAATTCCCTCTCTCTCATCGGCTACTTCATCTTCTCCGGTGACTCCCCCACTATTTCTATATTTCCGGCTAGCTCAATTTCTCCCTAGCCCCATTTTCTCCGATGAATCTTTATTCCCGTTCTGTTCTCACTCTCACATTTCTACTTCAAATCTAAACCCACTAGTGTCCACCTTTTTCATCAGCCTCCCCTTTTCCTTCTTTTCAACTCCATTCACTACTTTCCATGCAGTCAGCTGAATAAAAGGTACAATTTTCGCTTCTCTCTGTGAAAGTCTCTCCCTTTAGCTCGCTCCCTTTGCAGAATAGTTAGGTGCCAGAAACTTTCCCTGGAGAAAACAAGGAAATTTCCACGGGGATGGACCTCGAGGTTTGGTATGTTGAAGCTCAAAATTCCTCTCTTACGAGAGTCAGCTTCCCTTTGTCGTTGATTTGTTCAGATCTTCCTCTCATGCTAAAAAATGGTAAGCTAAATCTTTTCAGCTTTCTGTAATTTCGTGCCCATTTAAAGTATTCCCTGTTGAAAATCGGCTTTGTCGGTTCATCCTTTCCATTGTTTTCTTGCTATCTCTTTTACTCTTCTTTTTATTGAAATTAATCTGCCAAATTCAAGGCTGCTTTGCTGATAATATTTCACTGTCTTGGCTCTTTGAACACCAAAAAATGATTGCATTCTCAAAATTTTGTTCCTCATTGTCATTGGTCTAATTTTGGTCCCCCTTGCTGCTCAAAGTTCATTTTGTATGGTAATCAAATTCATTTCTTTTAACCAAAAAAGAAAAAAGAGCTTCTGCTTGAGAATCTCCTATCTCACTGTCCAATTTCAAGATACTTTGTAAAAGTTACGGTGCTCCCATGTTAAGTAGCATAACTTCGTTTCTGTAATGTTCATTGTAGCAGTCCGTGGCGGCTCCTTGAATCAAAGTCGTTGACTGTTGTTTCAGTTCAGGTACCACCAATCTTGTATATTTTCTTTCCCATTGGCTCATTTTGATAATTTATATCAAAGCCCTTCACATATGTTCTCCTGAATTCAAAGTTGTGTGTCTTTGAGTTCTTACCGTTGCTCTAGTAAGCCACATTTGGGCTTGAGAATAACCTTTACATTTACCTTATCCATTTTCAGGTGTTATAATTATCAAGTTCTAAACTTATACGGATAAATGACACGTTAGGGGATATCTTTCATCACTATTTCACAAGTGTTGCTTCCTGAGCATATCTAGATATGCTTGAATCTTTCTTGTGTCTGATTAGATCCCCATTCTTGTTGTGCATCTTCATTGGCTTCTTGCTACATTCAGCTTTCACTTCTGAAATTCCGCTGGGTTCAAAACTTTCTGTGGTTGACAATGACAGTTGGGTCTCCTCCAATGGTGATTTCGCATTAGGACTCTTTAACATTTCAGATCAACCCAGCCAGTTTAGGATTGGCATTCGTTTCAATTCAAAGTCTATACCATTTAGCCAACAAACCGTGGTCTGGGTTGCTGGAGCTCATGTGACAGTGGGTAGCATGTCCTATTTCCAACTCACCTCAGAAGGAGAACTAGTCCTCTTTGATTCAGTACAGGGAGTAGTATGGACTAGTGGAACTGCCAACCAATCTGTAGTTTCCGCTGCCTTTCGTGACAATGGCAATCTTGAGCTCATAAACAGAAAGCAACATGTTGTTTGGCAGAGTTTTGATACTCCATCTGATACACTAGTCCCAGGGCAGAGTTTATCTGTATATCAAACACTCCGAGCTGCCAGCAAGCAAACCATGTCTAGTTACTACAGTCTTTACTTGAATGGCTTGGGACAGTTACGTCTTCGATGGGAAAGTAATATTACCTATTGGACAAGTTACAATCCTTCTATTGCAAATCTGAGTGCTTCTCTAACAACCACTGGAGCCCTGCAACTTCAAGACCAAAGTTCAAAACCTGTTTGGTCAGTGTTTGGTGAAGACCACAATGAATCAGTGAGTTATAGGTTTCTTAGGCTTGATTTGGATGGCAATCTGCGCATATATTCATGGGTAGATACGTTACAATCATGGAGATCAGTATGGCAAGCTGTGGAGAATCAGTGCAAGGTCTTTGCCACTTGTGGTCAACGTGGGATGTGTTTCTTAAGTGCATCAGGTTCTGCTGATTGCAGGTGCCCGTTTGAGTTAGCTGACCCTAACAAATGTTTGGTTCCATACGATGAGGCATGTGAATCTGGCATCAATATGCTTACATATGAGAAAACTTTTCTATATGGAATTTACCCACCTAAAGGTTCAATTGACATAAGTAGTTTGCAGCATTGCAAGCAATTGTGTTTGAATGACCCACAATGTACAGTTGCAACCTTTTCCAATGATGGAAGTGCTCAATGCTCAATAATGAAAACTAAGTATGTCACTGGCTATGCAGATCCATCTCTAACCTCTATATCTTTTGTTAAGAGATGTTCAGGTCCATTAGCCGTGAATCCTGGTCTTGTTAATTCACCTCCTCCAAAACAGCCTCCAGGACTCTGTGTTCTTTGTTTGGTAGGAGCAGCCTCTGCCACTTTTTTCTTCTTTGCCATCATACAGTTGGGAATTGGTTTCTGGATCTGCAGAAGAAGAAACATCACTAGGAAAGAAGTTACTTTAGCTTTAACAAGCCCCAACTCAAAGGGTTTGTTTGTGTTGTCCTTCCCAGAGATAAAGAGCCTCACTGGGGATTTCAAGAACCAAATCGGTCCAAACATGTTTAAGGGTGCACTACAGAACAATCACTTGGTCGCAGTTAAGAATCTGAATGCGAGCATAGAAGAAAGGAGGTTCAGGAGTGCGGTTACAAAGATAGGAAGCATCCATCACAAGAACCTAGTGAAGCTGGAGGGCTATTGTTGTGAGTTCAATCACAGATTCTTGGTGTATGAGTATGTCAAGAATGGTTCTTTGGATAAGTTCTTAGGTGATTCATCCCTTTGCAGGAGGCTAACTTGGAAAAAGAGACTTGAGATATGCTCAAGTGTGGCGCAATCCATTTGCTATTTGCACACCGAGTGTCGGGAGTTTCTTAGCCATGGAAATCTGAAGTGCGCAAATGTCTTACTGGACGAAAACTTGGAAGCCAAGGTAACTGAATTTGGGTTTGCAAGAGTAGATGGTGAGGCATCATATTGTGGTTCTTCAGCTGAGAAAGACGTGGAGGATTTTGGAAAGTTGGCGCTAACTCTGTTATCTGGGCGTCAAGACACCGAGGATCTTTGCCAGTGGGCATACGAGCAATGGATAGAAGGACAATCCAACAATGTGATTGATAAAAGAGTTGATAGTGGAATCGATTCAGACGAGCTAGAAAGCGCGTTAAGAATAATATTCTGGTGTCTTCAAATGGATGAACGTAGGAGGCCTTCAATGGGGGAAGTAGCAAGAGTGCTAGATGGTATAATGAATGTTGATCTTCCACCACCTCCGTTTGCTGTCCAGAGGCCATTGCTAGAAGATGATGATACTTTAAAAATATGATTCAGAATCAGTAGTGTATATGCCTGCTGAACTTGTCGGAGGTGATTCTCATTTACTGTTGGTTCAATGTGGGTAGTAAGTAGGTTTAGGACTAACATGTAGATGACAAATGGAAACGGCCATGCCCATTATTTCTGGTCCCTGGCCTTAACTGAACTGGGAACACGGCGATATATTTTCAAGTTTGTTTGAAGCTACATCTCTCCATTTGAGCACATAGCGTTCAATGATTTGTTTTATTCTCGTTATTGTGTATTGCTTATTGTTATTTTCATGTCAAAGTAGGCTAAATAGAAGGTTTAATTGTTCAATTATCTGGTGTACATTGCGGATTTCCAGGCTTATGATCGATGTTCAACCTGCAATTTTAGATTCTTTCATGCCACATGCGTTAATATTCCTGGATTGATTCATGGTGTGGTGGTGGTTTCGCGCAAGGATAAAAGATATTTTTCCAAAAAACAAGACAAGAGGAGAAAATACTCGAGCCTTTATTTACCGAGTAGATGTTATGTGGATATATTTTCAAGGGGCTGGTACGGCGCCAGATTCTGCCTTTTGGACCAAGAAAAGCGTTGGAGATTTGTTTTTTCATATTGAAAAAACAAATAAAAATCAAAAGGGAAACGAATCCAACTTTTGCAGAATCGTTGCAAAGCAAATCCAACTGAGAACCTTCCTTATATTCAATTGGTAAAAAAGTAAAAAAGTGAGGCATGCGGCTATTTAGAGCGTGTTCGATTCTTAGAGAGTATTATTTTATTATAATTCTAGTCGCGACGTTGGGTGAGGTATCCTAGTTTATATATGTCTAAGTTTATATCAGAGGATAATAGACGGCTTGCTCTGACTGATATTAGTATCGCCTAGGAGGAAAATAAATTTTTTCCTGCCCTTAGATTATGAGTAAGCCTAACCCTTTTTCAAAAATTTATTTATAAAAAAAATCGAACTTTGACAGATGGAGATGAATCAAGGGAGATCCGTATGTCATATTTTAAAATACAAGAAACAAATCACAATAATAGCGAATTACGTTGCGCATTTTTTTGGGGTTAAAATTTGGTTGCCTAGATAATTATCGTGCCAACACTTTACTAATATTTTTTTTGGGTACAAAACACATTACCAATAGATTACTTTTTTTTGTTGCTCACCCAGTTCACCGGAGCTTTGTCCCGACTACATCCGGATCCGACCCGCGTCGCGCACCTGGCTATGGTGGCTGAGTCTCCTAACAGGGATTTTCTGCGTACGCCAAAGCTCAAACTCGAGATCTCGCTTAAGCGATACTGAACCGCTTATCACTCGGACCAACCCCCGTTGATATTACCAATAGATTACGAATATATACGATTGTTGTGAATAACAAAAGGGCAAGCCCGTCTAGCTCAGTAGGTAGAGCGCAAGGCTCTTAACCTTGTGGTCTACTTTGCCTTTCGGCCCAAATGAAATGCCTGCTTGGAAGTTGGAACTAGAGGCCCATATGCAACTTTGTTTAGAATAAAAGTTTTCTCTTTCACCAACCAGGGGGCCAAGAGTCTAGTAAAAAAGGTTAATCTCACATAACATAGCGAATAAATATTCAAATCCTCATTAGAAGAGGTAATCACATTTAGTACTTGACAGTGTCTTAAATATGATTATTTTCACTAAAGAATATCTATGCTTAGCAAAAAAAGAAAAATCTTTTAAAAAGCAACTTGTTTTGTTATTATTTGTAAATATAATTGACTCTGAATATTGAATGAAGAAATAAGGTATATTAAATATTACTCGTGATAATTTTTCTTCCTCAAATAAACTCTTTCTTTTTTTTTTGGCCTCTTAAGAACTACCACCCGTAACCCACACGAATGACACGAGGTTACAAGAATATATCCATATATAAAGAGATAAGATAGTACTTGATGAATTAGGTAATTTCGCTTTTTAATTTTAAAATGTATTAGGTAAACGTAATTTAGATTTTAATTATTGTACGTTTAATTTGGTGATGCAACGAAGATCACAAGTTTCAACCTTTAGGATATGGTGATCCATCATGGCCGAATATAGACAACTGCTGCCTGCCAAAGCGTACTCCTACTTTAGTTCGCCAAATCAATACCATGGTTTAATTTTGACCAACTAATTAAAACCTTCCTACAAAAGATATTCTCCGCTCTGCAAAATTTCAAGCAGCCATAAATGCATTATTAATAATACCATTTTATTTTCAGGTCAATAATAATGAATCAAATAATTTCTATATATAAAGTACTACGGATGACGATCTGTTAAAAACAGTGGTAATCACTCTATTTTTTTTAACAAGTGTTTTTGTTGCTAGGGTTTACTAACTGCACCATGCTTATTATTTAATATACATTACCTAAACAAAACTTATCTGTCTCCTGATTTGATCTCCCCCATGAAAAGGGCTACAATATTTAAAAGGAAAGCTCCTCTCTCTCTCTCTCTCTCTCTCTAGTAAGTAGGGTAAAGCTTATAATAGAACCTGGAGCAAAAAGGCGAGTTCTCATGTAAGCATAGATAGAGAGGGATCCTCTTAAAGGGGTTTAGCTTTGTTATATATATATATGTATATGTGATATATATATATATATATATATATATATATAGATTTGGTAGAGAGAGCTCACTATAAAATTAGATAATCTTCATTCAAGCTATATAGTGGTAGCAGTTGTTGCTGTTTTAGTGTCTTCTTTTTTGGATTTATTACGCGAGACTCAGCAGAAGAGGCTTTTCAAACTCCCTTACCACCATGAAAATCCTTTGATGCTTCAGAAAATCGATCAGAATATTTCGCAGCTAACAAAGATTTTCAAACTAATTATCTCTGCATTGTTGTTCAGTAGCTAAGACAAATGGCGCCATCTTCTGCAAAGGCTCAGATCATCCATGAATGGCAGCAGGTTGAGCAGAGAAAGATGAAGAAGACGAAGAAGAAGAAGAAGAAGCAAGAACCAGCAGGTTTGACAACTCCTTCAAAGACCCATTATCATGAACTTGCAGGTGATGATCACAGCAATAGGAAGAAAGACCAGGAGGAAGATATATGTTCAAGTGGGTGTTGTACTCCAAAAGCGGAGAGGTTCAAAATACCAGAGATATTATCATGCCCACCAGCTCCAAAGAAGACTAGGGTAATCCAAAACTGCTCATCCAATAATATTAGATCCCCAATAGCGTTTTTCTCTTCCCCTGACATAGACATCTTCTTTTCTTCTCTTAGAAATCTACCAGCTTGAGATCTCTCTGATACTATATATATATATATATATATCCCACATAGAGTTTTCATCTTCAGTTCAGCTCGGTGCAGTTTATTAGCTTATCATGTTTATGACTATATAGCTACTTTGATTTGTAGTCAAGTAATTATTTAAGAGTGCAGATATATATATATTTACCCTAATTAGCTGCAAGCTCTCTTCCTGTTTGATTTTTCCTCGTTTTCTCTTCCGTTTCTGGTGCTATGGGTTGCTGATAGTCAAGCTTTGATTAGGAAATATGAAGTTTTTATTATCTAATTAATTAATTTTGACCATTTGGGATGTCAAAGAAAGTATGCAGCAAAGACTACATAATTTGCACTATCACTTAGTTGATTAATTTACTGTAGCTCATGATCAATATATATAATACAGTTCATGATGTGTTCCTCAAAAAGTAGTTAAAGGATCCAAAATGAAGCCAAATCAATAGCACTTTTCGTAGAAGGAGAGGGAATTATGAAACTAGAAAAGGAAGAAACTGTTTTTTTTTATACAAATTTTTTAAAAAAAGAGTTAGATTCACTCACGATCTAAAAGCAGAGCTAAGCCTCCCTTTCTCTTAAGCGATACTAATATTGGATAGGGCGAATTTTCAATTACTATCAGGCGTAAACCTAGATATCCAAGAGTTAGGATGCCTCTCTAAGCGGTGTGACTGGAACTATAAAAAAGTGGCACTCCCCAATAATAGAATATACTTTAAATAGTCACATTTTTTATCCATTCCCCAGCTAAAATCATGGACGAAAGAAACTTTTTGAAGGAGAGCTTTTGAATATTCCATCTTCTGCAACTTTAATCCATAATGCTTCCTCCCTTTTGTCATCGACGCACTAATCTTTAACCTGCAAAAAAAAACTCGTCTTTCTCATCTTCCAAACTGATACGTTTTTCAAGTACTGATCAGAAGAACAGAGACCACTTTACAGGATTAAAGTAACATCACTTGACAGAGATTAAGATGGAAGGGTTATGGTTATCATTGTCATCCTTATCTTTTACGCTACCCCGAAAAAGAATAGAAATCCAAAAGAGTACAGAACTTGAAATATGAGAATCCAAAGATAGGTGATTTGTACGTTATTAGGGGGAGAGAACAATACATGCATGTAAGGTTTAATAATTATTATAAGGATGAGATTGAAAGTGTCCTGCAAAAGGAAACACACATGAAGGGATTGACAACACAGTCACATGGATAAGGAGAATCCGATGAAGCTCTGCTCTTTTTAAAAAAAAAAAAAAATTATTCCATGGACGCACGTAAGGGGAATCTCCTTTTCCTCGTGAAAATTTTAATTCCTTTATTACTATTTATTTAACTTCTCCGGAATAGACGAGAAAACAAATATTGCCCCGCGATTTGGTGTCGGCGACATAAACAAAAAAGTTTTTGATTTTCTGATTTTGTTATTACTGTTAAAAAAATCAACAAGGTTCACTGCTCCTCTTTCAATTTCTAATGTCACACCCCAGTAAAATTCCAAAAACGTAACTCTCCTTTGCATGTGCATTTCAAGAGCAGTTTCTGCTCCCATGTGATAATTACTTATCAATTTAAAAATTCAAAAACTTGTTAGAATAGGAGATGGCTTTGAAATCTCAATACCGCATCGAGCGACTGAAAAGTAGTGCTAACCAGCGGGTCGCTGTTTGATGAGTCGGGTTGGAAAAACCCCACATTAGAACGGGTTCGTATTTTTCTAACTTGCTAGAGTTTTTTTTTTAAATAATTAAAATGGATATGGTTAGAAGGGCCTAATCCTAAGGGCCCTGTAGTCGTGTGGATAGCAAGTTGTGTTTTAAATGGGCCTTTCAATAAAATAACACAATTTTTTTTTGTTGCCCACTCGGTTTATCCGAGTTTTATCTCGACTACATCTAGATCTGACCCGCGTCGCGCACCTAGCTATAGTGGGTGAGTCTCTCAACGGAAATTTTCTGCGTACGCCAAGGCTCGAACTCAAGACCTCACTTAAGCGATATCGAACCATTTAACACTCAGACTAACTCCAGTTAGTATAACATAACGTCTTGATGCAAATGACAATAATCAGTTCAAGTTGGGCATATTGTTCAAAAAAAAAGTTCAAGTTGGGCATAAAAGGGAGATAAACTGGACTCTACTATATACTGTTAAAATATGATAAATAGTATTGTATAACAAAAATGATAAATAGTAACTTATCTTTAGTAGATTTAATTAACGAAGGGATGAGATATACTATTATTTAGAGTGTGTTCGAACTTTAGAGAGTATCATTTTATTATGGTTCTAGTCGCGACGTTTTGGGAGGCATCCTAACTTAGCTCATGGGTATCTAGGTTTATATTTGAGGGTAATAAACGACTCGCCTTGCCTAACATTAATATTATTTAAGAGAAATGGAGATTTCGTCATGTCCTTAAATAGTGGGTGAGCCCAAACCTTTTTCAAAAAATTTATAATAAAAAAATGATAAATAGTATGATAAGTATACAATTTTTATTTAATTGTATATATTATTTTAATTGTAAAGCTTGATAACAAAAATATAAAAGTCCATATTTAGTTTCAAGCTTCAAGATATAAAACAACTGGATCATGTCTATCCACGTCTTCTGGTTAGGTGACTTTCGGCGGACGGTATTGCGTATTCTCCGTGTTTTGTATCAGGCCACGCGCAAAAAATTAGTATGTATTTTGTAATATTTATCTGTTTAAATTTAGATACAAGGTTTCCATGAATATTTTTTAGGGAGAATTAGAATAAATAACTTATAATAAATGATATTTATCATGAAAGATAGTAAAAGTTATAATTATTTAAAATGATTAAATATTAAAATAAAAATTTAAAATTACTAAATTGTCCCTTACCAAAATTCCTATATATTCTCTACCACATTCTATTTTTAAAACTAATATACAATTTTAAATAAATTTTAATAAATTAAATAAAATTTATCTTAATGTTTACTATAGATATCAATTGAAAACAAATTAACAAACATTGTTCAATTTTATCAAAATTATAATTTTTTTTTTAAATTGACACAAACATTGAAAACAAAAATTATATAACTTTAACAAAATTTGGATTCTTCTATATTTTATTGTTAAAAAAAGGTTATACTTATTTAAAAAATTAAAAAAATCTGCAGTTTTAAACTATAAGTTTGTATAATTTATTTTTATTTTAAAATAAATTTGTGAGTTTTAAAAATAAAAAAAAATCATATAATATTAATATGGTTTATTAAAATTTAAATAATCTATTATTATAAGCGTAAAAAATTGTCAATAATGTGGGAGAGAATATTAGGAATTTAGTAAAGAATAATTTAATAATTTAAAATTTTTATTTTAATATTTAATCCTTCAAAATAATTATAATTTTTATGGTCTTTCTAAATAAATATGATTTATTATAAGTTATTTATTCTAATCTTTCCTATTTTTTAATTCATAACCTTTTGTAAATTGTGTTATATATATTCGTAGATCGATGAATAGAAATAAAACAAATATAAAGATAAAACCTGGATGGTACATATAGTCATATTATATTATTATTCCGTGCCTCCTTCTCTTTAAATGCATGAACACATGAATATATATAAAAAAAAGATTAAATTAGATAATAGTTTTTTTTTGGGTATAAATTTAGATAATAGTTTGTTATACTAATAGACCTTGTGACTCATCAATGGCGGTACGCTCATCTTTTGTAGCGTGGGCCACGAATTCGATGCTGACCAGAGTGTCTGATTCACGGTATCGTTAATTTGATCCAATCCAATTAACAACAAGAAATAGAGAGAGAACAATAGGAATGAGATTACTGAAATAGGATACTCCTTCCCATTTTAAAATAATATTTAAAATTTTAATAAAAAATATATTTATATTTAATAACTATCTTAAAAAAAATTATCTCAAATAAAATAATATCTATTATTAGAAAAAACACAGAGAGAAAGCGATGAGATTAATACCATGAATTAATTAGGGAGAATCGATCTGACAAATGTCAATCATTTGACTTCCTAAAACAGTAAAACACAATTCTAGAGGATCAAACTGTTTCATCACAGGTCAAATGTAATATTTTACACTGTTACGTGTTACACATAATAACATTTAATTTCTTACTCTCCCAGATCTTAAATACCAAAAATAATAAAAAACATTTACAAACCATTAATATAACACTTTAAGAAATAAATTATTTTTTTTATAAATAAAAAATTTAATTATTTTTTTATTTTTATAAATTAATCATTTAAGTGCTATATTTATAATAAAATAAAATATTATGATTATGATAAGACATAATATCTAGAAAAATCTTTAAAAAAGCATCACTTAAATTTTAAAATATTAAATCATAAATTAGGATAAAAATATATCATTATTTATTTTATAAGATTAATTAATAATTTAAAAAATATAGTAAATAAATTAATTTAGAATTATAAAATTTAAGTAGTATGTTTATAAGATTCTTTTAATATTTATATTTTGTTATTATAAAGTTTATAGTTTGTAATATTGGTTAGTGAGAGGAGGAGAAAGGGTGGTTGCTGAATTACGGTTCCAATGATTAAAGAATGAAATAAAAATTCTTTGAAAAAAACATATAATTATCAGATAAAGAAGCAGGGGGACACGTGAAAGGCTTCCTACAATTTAGGCGTTTGTCTCCGCACACGTGGCCCGTCAACTTCACGAAATCTGTGCCTCTCCTCCTTTTCCCAAACGTCACCCCCCCCAACCCCAGCCCCCACGCTCCGCCACGTTACTTCTCTCTCTTTTATTTGCAGCACTATTATTTCCTGTTTTGGCTGACTCTCTCCCTCTACCCCCGGACAATAGCTTATTTAAAATGCTTCGTAAAATTTGACCCCATAATTGTTTATTAATTATTTGCTACCCCCTCCATCGAGATCAAGTTCCAGAGATTAATCATTTAATCCTTGGCATCCTTGAATTGCCGAGCACATTCCGGGGCATTCTAGTCATTCTGCCCGGTAATCAGGACCGGTTTTATTCCTTAACAAAACGACATTCCACACATCACTGTAGCTTCCATAAATATACCCTTACTAATAATGATAACAATAGTAGTAATAATAATGATATGAAAAAATTATTGAAAAATCCTGGATTGCAGAATTTCATACCCAAAAGTACCTAATATTAGTGTAATTTATATTCATATGGTGTTATTTTATTTTTTTACCAGTCAGCTGTATGCACTTATCTCTAACAATATTTATTAAAAAAAATAAATTTCAATTACACTACAATCATAAAAATTTGATTTGATCATAAATATAAGAGTTAAATAAAAAATTTATTTTAATCATAAATATAAGATTCAATATATTTTATCTCTTAAAATTATAATTTTTTTAAAATATCCTTACATTATCATATATATTAAAAGAGTTTTTATTAAGACTAATTTAAATATGCTTAATTAAAAAATAGACAATCATTATAAAATAATTAATTAAATTAAAATTTTAATTTATTTAAATTAATTAATTACTCGTATATTACATTATATTAAGACTTAGGTAGTATTATAATAAGAGATTTTGTTAACAATTTTACCTAACAATATGTTACTTCCTAACAATAATAATAAGCATTCACGCTTTTCTTTTATCTCAAAAAGAATAAAAAGCATTCATCATATCATCATCATCCTCTATTCTCCAACGGTCTAGCGTCTGCTCCAGCGCCTCGTACTACTGCCACACAGCGTCCCTTTCTCTATATAATTTAACCGATCCTCATTCTCTGCAAAGTATTACATGCTGCCGCAATTTCAGTATCAACCCCTCACTCTTCACACATAAAACAGTAAGCTCCCTTGTTTTCTTTGTGTTTTCTCTTGCTCTAAGTGATTCACTGATTTCTCGATATTTATATCTCCTTCTTTCGCTTTTTTCGTCATGCGTTTCTTCCCCTGTTATGTTTGGTTATTTCGTTAATTGGATTGCGTTGTCATGTAGCAAGATCACAAATGACCCTAATAACTTGGATTTTTTTTTTTTGCGCTTTCAAGTAAGTTGGTTTGCTGACTTTTCGTTGCTTGATAAAGCTACATATGTTATAGATACGACTTTGATGGACTCTGGTTACTTTCTTCACGTTCAATATTATGGTGCGCTTGGGTGCGTGTATTTCCCTTTTCGGTTAACCTTGATTTTAGAAAGATTCAGGATAACCAGTAATTCATAATGGTGATCCCACTTTCTAAATTATGGAATATGCATGCATGCATGATCCTTAGTGGATTATAAATGAAGATGATGATGGCGGCAACTAAGACGCGAAGTTTTCCCATATTTGTTTAATCTCGAGTGCATTATTGGGTTACTTTCGACAATAATTGGGTTGATTTTGCATGCGTTGCTTTCGACAATAACTATTGGATCGGATCCGTTTCTTTCTATCGAGCAACAATATTAAACTTCTTTGCGTGCTAATTTTTAGTTAAATTTTAATTATAACTCCCTGATTTATAGCTATATTGGCTGGGTTGTTGTGTTTGCTATGGGGAAGTTGAAGTACTGCATGAAAATTTTCTATTTTTAAGCCTGATATGTCTTATTTGCATTTACATGCAAGTAGTCTCTGTCTCTGTATGTTGATGACTGTTTAATTTCTGCCTCCAGAGTTGAGCGGCAAATTGATTTATACTGAAGCATGCGACAAAAATTGGACACCGCAAACGGTTCTGAATCAGATATATGCAGAAACAAACTATATACGACCTGTTCTCAAGCTTGGTGGCATGGCACAGGGCACGATGCCTTCACTAAAGAGATGGCAGGGGAAGTCAAAGTGAATCCTTTTGAGCCACAACATTTGGGTGTTAATTCACAAGCTATGACCTTGCTGGCTGAAGGGAGGGGAGCTACCAAAGAGAAAGGCACTTTCTCCTGTTTCCTTGATTCTCTTCTTATTTATTGTGCTAATATGACTTCTGCTCAGTTACTTGTATTAGGATCAGTTTTAAGTGAGAAAGATGGTATTGCTTTGGTGGACACTATCACAAATATGAAATTCACATGCTTTTAGGGAAAGCAAATCAATCAAATGCTGTCCAAAATATTGATCATGAATATTTGGATGTATATATTTAATTATTCTTGGACTTCATAAATGACATTTGAGTGAGAAAACTGAAGTCATTTGAGTTTTATGCAGTAGGTTCCATGTTTACTTACTTCTATTTAGATTTACAATAGCTCACATGTTCAAACTCAAATTAATGAGAATAGCCTAGGCATTCATTATCCTCTGTTTATTTGTGTTTTTTTCGGGGAGAAATTCTACTATAAAGAAGACAGAGTAATAAAAGAGAGGACCAAGCCATCCTCTTAAACAACAAAAATAAGGAAGAAAATAATGAAATTCAAGAGAATCACAGATGCAGAAGAGCTAACAGCATCACCTGCATTTGGTAGGGAGCCTCTATTAAATAAACCATGGGAAGAGCACCAAAGAGAAGCCACAAAAACTATCTTGTCCCGTAAGAGCTTCCAAGAAAAGGAATTATCCTTGAAAACTAAGCATTATGCACCATCTAAGCAGAGGTTTGTTTGAATCATTATGGTACGTATCTTAATTATCCATTTGCAACTCCTAATCGACTTAAATTATCTGGTTTTTTGTCACTCGTGATGCTTTTCTCCTTTGACTTCATATGATTTCCTCATAGGCATATTGTTTCTTCTTTGTCTCTAGGAATGTAAGTTCATTTGTTTTAAGCGTAAGTAATTGTTACGGAGTTATACATGCTTCGTAGATTGGGAATTCTTAGGCTCCTAAAGACATTGCTTGCATTAGCAGGTGAAGAAAAGTATGAAGAACATCAACAAAAGCAATTTGCAGTCCGTACTTTGCCTTCAACAGTAAATGACTTTCTTGCGCCACCTAGACAGTCAGAGCTTGTTGGCCATTCAACAGTTCTCTCTCTCTCTCTCTCTCTCTCTCTCTCTCTCTCTCTCTCAACACATGCACAACACACAACGCTCACATATCACTTTCCTGCTATTGTAATTAGTTTGATATATTTTAGCTCATACTATATCTACAGCAAGCTCTGATCTGGAAGTTCCTCGATTTCAAGTTCTGAAGGCCATATAAAAAACAGACTTATAATTTAGTTTTTACCAGTTTTCTTTATTATGTTGGAAGTTGGAGTCTTAATTTAGTTATTGCAACGTAATGTTCCCGAAAATCTGAATTTCAAAATTTTGCAGGCATGTGTATCTTACCCTTATCCAGATCCGCATTATGGGGGAGTAATTCCTCCTTATGGACCTCAACCTTTGGTATGAAATATGTCGCCTCTTATTTATTACTTCATACTTGTTATTGTGCATGTCAAGTTCGTTAATTGTCTGCTACTCATGTTCATTTCCATGCTTGTGGGTGGAAAGAGTGATTTATCAAATGATGAAAACTTTAGTTGTAAGTTAATAGACTTGTGCAACATAATTTATTGAGTACAATCTTAACTCATGTTCAAAGATTAATATGACTTTTATTCCTGAAGGTAGCAATTTGCATTTCATATGAAGCAATGCTTTGTTGAGTACAATCTTAACTCTTGTTCGTTTCTGGTTGTACTAGTTACATCCTCCTAGTCTTGGAGTGCATTCTTCTAGAATGGTGTTACCACTGCAAATGGAAGAAGAACCTGTGTATGTTAATGCCAAGCAATACCATGGAATTTTGAGGCGTAGGCAATCCCGTGCCAAGGCTGAGCTTAAAAAGAAGGCGATAAAAGTGAGGAAGGTATTATTTCATTTCCAGAAATATTTGATCTAATCTCAATTGCTAATTTTGTATTTTTCTTATCTCCACACTTCATTGCCCATGGATAGACATAACTAGGTCAATATAATACAATAAGATCACAAAAGAAGTGCTATAAGAAAAGGCTGCAAGGCAACTTTTTAGAAACTTTCTACTGAGCTGGAAGCACTTCTTAATTGGAAACACCCTCCCTCCCTCTCTCTCTACCAAGTTCCTTCTCTTTGTAATAAACTCGGTAACATTCTGTTTGGTATTATCAGTTTCATGATATTTTTTTTTTGTCTATTGTTATTATTAACAATATTAACTCCTTTGAATTGGCTACTTTATATCAAAGTTCATCTGCTGCCCTATGTTTGAGCCTGTGCGTTTTGATAAACTCCAAGCTTTGAATAGTTAGCTTCAACTATGTGGACATGCAAAAGGCACTCCACTTTTATCAAATGACATGGAAATATTTGTCAGTAAGCATATTGAAGGGAAATCCCAAGGCTTTTATGGCTGCATCAAGAATATTCGGGATTTTAATGATCGACTTATCTTAATCTGCAGCCGTATCTTCATGAGTCTCGGCATTTGCATGCCTTGAGAAGAGCAAGAGGGTGCGGAGGCCGTTTTCTGACAACAAAGAAGGTCGATGGTACTGCTGCAAACACAGCAAACAAGAAACAGGATACTGTTTGTTCAGACCACAAAGGCATATCTCCCAAGTTGTCTGCCATTGCTGATTCAGATTCTGGTTCCCGAGAAGCCTGGAATTCCCACCAATCAGACATACACTCCAGTTCTAATGGCAACAATTATTACTCACACGTTCATGGATTTGAGCTGTCTGGTTATCAAGCTCTCTCAAGTGATAGAGGAAACCAAAGGGATTTCTCTGGGGCTCGCAGGGTCCTGACCATCAAATAATCGAATGAACCCTTCGTGGAGTCTTATTAAGGTTCTTCTCTAACAGTTCTGAGGTGTTGGGGTTTGTACAAATGAAGTAATAGATTGTAGGGGACTCTATTAAAAGTCACGAGTAGTTTACTCTCGTCGTAGAATGGACAGAGAAAATAAGAAACTAGTTGAATCATAGTAATCGCGGGCTGATGTGAAGGTCTCGCGATACAGAGCATGGTATAATACTGCAATGTTGATAACAAGTTTGTAAAGAAGTATTTTGTTAGACTGCTTAAAAAGCCACGTAAATAAGACAAAGTAGCAGGGTAGTAAGTGTATTTTGCTCCCCTGGCAAATGAAAGTATGTTGAGATATTCAAAGTGAAATTGGGGCCAAGAGGAAGAAGGAGAATTCAAATTGCATTTTGGCATATCACTGTCATGGGCAGCATGTGAGAGGGGAACCCACCATGGAGGAGAAGGCCAACGGAGGAACTTTCCCACTTGCTTTGAAAAATTTTATAACTACGTTTTTAAAATAGTTTTTGACTATCAACGGGGATTGATCCGAGTAGTAAGTAACTCGGTATTGCTTAAACGAGGTCTCGAGTTTGAGCCTTGGTGTATACAGAAAATTCCCGTTGAGAGACTCACCCATCATAGTCAGGTGCACGACGCGAGTCGAATCCTGATGTAGTCGAGGCAAAATTTCGGTAAACTGGGTGGGCAAAAAAAAAAAGAAAAAAAGTTTTTGGCTCAAATGAAAAATTTCAAAACAAATAATTATATTTGTTTAAAAGTACTTTTGAACCAAACTATATTTTAAAATTAAGGTTTTAGATAAACTATTAGGCTTCTGGAACAGTAAAAGAAATTATAAACTACTCAATTATTATTTTATTTTTATTTTTTTTCTCTCTCTTCTCTCTCCTCCTCCTCTGTTCGGTCATGTTGCTCACCACCGTCTATGAGTCATTGTTGTCGCTACCGTTGTTATGTCACCAGAGTCGCTGTCCACACTGGGTTGTCATAGTTGTTGGGTCATTGCTCACCATCTAGATCTACTGCCATCTACGAGTCATCGTTGCTCGCCGTCATTGAGAGCTGCTCGTCGTCATTGTTGCTGTTGCTCACTGCTATCACTGCTGTTGTTGGGTAGTTTCCAAAAGTAAATAGTATGAGAGGATAAACAGTAGCATGTGATGTTTTTTTTTTAATTTTCATCTCGTATCCTTTTTAATAATTTATTAATCATAAAAATTATTTTAAAAATAACTATCAAAATATTTATTTATTTAGAATTATTTTTTTATATATTTTTTAAAAAGTGTTCAATTTTTTTTTTATAATTTTTTTTAAAGTCTATTTAAATACACATTTTTTTTTTAAGGTCCAATCATTTAGTGTCACAGGTCACCCCAGTTATAGGACAAGAAAGCCGTTAGAGAAGGGTTTTGGGCCCCACCTGATCCAACACCTGCCAACCCCCCATTGGTAGATGTCACCTGACTTTTTCCTCGTCCATTCCTAACCGATAACTGCATTAACCGCCTTCGCTGCTTCCATCATTCTTTCCGTAATCGTTTCAGTTATCAGTTGTGTGTGGAAATGGAATGGGCCTACCTACGCAAAATATTTCCTCCCTTATCGTCGGTCGATCCTGTGAGGTTGATACCTTTGCATCGAGCTGACTCGCCGGTTACCATAATAGTATAATACATTCTCCACTCGCCCTTTCAAACGACCGAGAGTACTGGACTTAGCGAAAGAGAAGAAAAGAGGCTAAAGCGGTCAGTGCTAGCAGACTGGAACGTGACGTGACACGCGGGAACATTTGATTATTTTACGACCTCCAAGTACTCTCACTTTCTTCCTCTTGACACACTTTTACGATTTTACCCTCAAGTCATCATCACTATTTCAACGTCACCCACCCACATGCCCATCTGAACTCAACTTCTAGAAATAAAGATAAAAAAAAATATTAAATTTTTAATAGTATATAATATCTAATATTTATATTTTATTTCTTATATATTTAATATTTTAATTTTATCTATAGTATAATTTTATCTATAAATTTTTTAATTTAATATAATTTCACCTATAATCTTTTTAATTTAGTGTAATTCTTGTTATTTAAAAAATAAAATTATGTATAAAATTGTACTAAATTAAAAATATTATATATAAAATTATACTAAATTAAAAATATTATAGGTAAAATTATACTATAAATAATATTAAGATATTAAACGTATATAAAAAATAATATTAAAATATTGAGTGATATATATCTCAATTTTTAATTTAGAAAATGAATGGCCTTACCCACGCATGACCCATCCTTAGATTGGATAATGAAAATATCAAGTTTATCGTACAGATCCACTAATAATAACACTGCCCACATTCAGGTCCGTTGCCTTAATAATGAAAGAACGTTAAAAGAAAAAAAAAAACTGAATCAACTGAAATTAATATATGAATAAAGGGACCAAGTTAGTAACAGTAGGGTCAGGTTCATCAACTGTTAGCTCGCTGATCCATTCCACTCAAACCACCTGAATGTGAATCTATGACATGGAGACTTAGCCCTCTCGTGCGTCCAGGTGCCCCTCCCTTGAGTGAGGAAACATCTAACATGATCCTGCTCAGCCAAGTATTCCAGTCACATCAGTACAGAGAATCTCGCTTTTTGGTGGCTAAATAAGTAATTTGTTATACAATCTTACAGGTTCTTTGATTCCTTTTCTTGTACTGTACAAATGGATTTTATGAAGATTCTGTCATCAGCCTTTGTCACCGAAGGATTTGTCGGTAGATTTATTTCTCTGGCTGCTGAGTCGACAGATTAAAAACACGAATTTATCTGCTGGTATAATGATATTTTAAAGCTAAAATCAGATTCATGTACTTCAAGGATGTGTTACCTGGCTTTGTTTGAGCAGAGACAGCAGCATCTAGTCCCAATAGTTTCTGGACAAACGGATATTATGCTCAGGATAATTTGGATTTCAAAAAGCTCTCTGAGTTTCTAAATATGATTATGGGCACCGGCCGAGTTACCTTAAGTCTCTTATAAAACTCCTCAAGATTGTCATTGTATAAGATGAAATCAAATAGACCCGCTGACCTCCCTTGCTCAATCTCTGCCTCAGCATTTCGTAGTCGCTTCACGATCTGTTCTTCTGTCTCTGTTCCCCTTCACAGAAGTAAAACATTGAGGTTCAGCCCTACACCTTGATGATAGGAAAAAATTAAGACGACATTGTTATGAGATTTACCTGTCACGGAGGCGTTTCTGCAGCTCTTCCATTGATGGGGGACAGATAAAGATGAATATGGCCTCAAGGGAACTAGCCTTCACGGATCTTGCCCCTTGAACATCAATATCAAGGATACATCTCTGAATCAAAAGGAAAAACAATATACCACCATTTCAGGTTTAAAATGTCCAAATGTGAAGAAGACCCTCATCAGGTTGCAATAATGGTTAACTAACAGAAGACATATAGCTGCCCTTCTGAGAGGTTATTCAATTTTTTGTCAAAGGTAAAAAATGCTCCGTCATTACATTGAGTATGCAGTATGCCTGTATAAATCAGTCAGTTGCCAAGAGAAGCTCAATCAACACTTGATTACTCAAGAAACCCTGATTGTTTTGGAACAGAAAGGCATTCCATCAAGGTTTCTTCACAAAAATTGATTTGGTCAGTTATTGAGTCAACGTGTTGAATTCCCAATATGCCAAAATATGAAATTAAATGTAATACAACATTGATTGAAGCGCAAGGAACGTACTTTTCCTGAATCAGCCACGAGATCAACAGCCTCAACACTGGTCCCATAAAGATTGCCGTGAACAGAGGCAAACTCAAGAAACTTGCCGTCTTTGATCTCTTTCTCCATGACACTCTTTTCAGTAAAATGGTAATGGACCCCGTCTTTCTCCATGCCTCTTGGGGCCCGGGTGGTGTGGCTCACCGAAAAACCAAACATAGATGGGAATTCCTCCATGAGCATTGATATCAATGTCCCCTTACCTACCCCAGAAGGACCAGTAATAACGACAGGATTTGGGGGATTGCCTATCACACCTTTACTCCATGCAACTACCTCAGTCTTCAAAATTTCTTTCTGCTTCCGAACATATTGGGTGTCTACCTGCAAACATTGGGGAAATAACAAAAAAATAATTATACATTCGCCTATTACAGTAATACAATATTGCCTAAGAATTCACACGAATGAATAGTGATTAATGACTATATTTAAGCTGTAAGACGCCAACCTCTAGAAACCAAGTGTGACCGTATGGCTCAGAACCCTTTTTAATAATCAGTATTCGATCTTTCAAAAGCAAAGCTGAATGACCTTTAGATGACACAGGTTTGGCGCCCAGAACCGTGGGATAAACCCTGCACATTGATATAAAAATTGGCAACAAAAGCCAGATAGAAGGGGCCATTTGAAGCTAAGAAACCTTGAACTAACCATTCTCTGAGACTTGGGTCAAGAATCTGGACTTCAATGCACAAAGTTTCATCCTCAGCTTCACGAATGACGTACTGTACCGGAATTTTCATTTAAGCAGCTGATATGTTGATACAAATGAATAAGTAGGACAACAGTAAGAGATGACGCACCGTTTTATCGCCAACTATAGTTTTTGTTCTGCGACTACCATTTTCGAAATTAAAGGCATGCGGATGTCCGCTCAGCATGTCAGCAACGAAGAATGCCGGAGCTTCACCCTAACGATCACGGTTAAAGAGATTCGATTCATCAAAGCAAGATTCCTTTGATCCAGAAATGAATATCATGATCTAACGGCATTCTGCAGGTCTTACCATAGAGAAATCTGGGAGTGCTATCTGAATTTAAACCTAACCAAATCGCTAAAACAGAGATGGAATTTGGATCTGCAATACATTTAATTGAAGACATTACAAGCCGTGACTTCCACGAGAAATCAAACAAACCGAACGAGGTTTTTATCCGGAGACAGTATCAGAATCCATCAACCAGTACACGACCCCATAACTATAAAAATCCAGAGAAATAGACGTCAAGAATTGGCCAAACTCGATTTTCACTCAATATATCTCTGATCCGAAATGGTATGCTTCTTTGGAGGACAATTTTAAAGATACAAAAGATAACGGCCCGGAATGAGAACCGAGCTTTAAAAAGACCAAAAAAACAGCATAAAAACTCAGCCAGAGAATGCAAGAAAAATAAGGAAACGAGAAGAAAAGCACAGTCCATAAAATCTGAACAAAACGGTAGTGGATGGAAGGCCAGAGCATTGAGATGATTGCGATCAACGTTCATGATATACCATGGTGAAAGCAGCAAGTTGTTTGGCAGAAATAACAAGGCTGGTTCTGGTTTGTAGTTTTGTTGGAGTGGTGGTGTTCGAAGTTCAACTTATCTCTTCCCAGAGTGGAGCGTTGGGCAGTCAAAGGAAAAAACGCTGTGGATGTAGAAAGATGAGGGAAGTTACAAGAAAATCTGGGAAGGATTTTCATACTAGTAGACGCTAACAGAAAGAGGAGTGAAAGAAGAAGGCTTTTTGGCGCCGTTTGATCCACGAATCGGAAGACCGGCTTTCGTTTTTTGTCATGCGTTGTGACACTTTCTTCCTAGCTGCTTCTTTTTGTTCTTTCTGATTTTCTTTTCAAAAGCCGTTGTTCTTTCTAACAATTTTTTTCCGCTAAAAAAATCTCTATTATGATATTACTCATTTTTTGTAGATTAAGTTCAGAAGTATTATTTCTTGTGTTAAATTAAATTATTAATTATTAACAATATGTTCACATATAATATAACATTCATAGTACATTGTATTTATGTCATAAGGAAAGTCATTTATTTATCAAATTATGTGTAATAAGTTGAAAATTGTGAACAATTATTAATACTTAGGCATTTAATTGAGAAGGTTTGGAATGGAATAATAATAAGATTCCATCTTAAGCTCGTGCATGATGACAATAATTTTACTTTTGAAATGTGAGTTAAGAATGATCAAAGGTCAAAAATAAATCTCACTAAGAATGGTGGGTGACAATTGGTTGATAGTAGATTTTTCATCTTACGCTCCAATTTCGTTATTTTAAAAATTGGGATTTAAAATCTGAAATGTTGAGTATAGGTTTAAATTTAAAACTATTAAATAGTAAATTTCTATTTGAAGGATAAAAAAGGATTTATAAGTTAAAATGAGACTGAGTCGGATTTAAATATTTTTTAATCTAAATATAGGGTAACTAAGGGTAATTATCTTAAAAATATTTTTTATATTTATATAAATTGAACTCAGAGATTTTAAACTGAGGTAACAGAGTTTTTTTTACTTAAACTAACACGTATTGGTAGCCTCAAAGCCTTCTTATTATTACTATTGTGCACCATACAGACAACAAAAATCGAAAGATTATATTTGGACGTTTGTTTTTAATAAATGCCTTACCCGGAAACAGGAAGTAAAAAAATGTCCGAGCTCAACCGAATTTGGAAGTCAGGACTTTACCGATGCTACCATCCTGGGCTATAAAAGCCCAACCTGTGATTAAAAACGTTTTGGGCCCAAATCCTTCGCTTAACGTACTCTGATCCCTCAGCCAAACTTGTGATCCGATAAATTAATGTGACACCTCAGCCAATTTTTCAAGTTTTCATCGGATCCCAACCAGATCACCTAAATTCTAACATCATATTCAGCTTCGTATATAACGATTTTTTTTTTACTAACTATATAGAGAGAGATAGCATTTTATTATAACTTAGGAACATATAATTAATGATGGTATTAAATTATCAAGATCTGTAAAGAAAACGACGGAGAACAAGAATAGAAAACACCGTGTGATACGCGCTGGGATCGCAGAACGCACAATAAAAACACATATAAATGTGTAATTCTACCAGGGGCCCAATTTAACTAGGCTTTCAAACATGCCTTTTCTAATTTTTAGTTTTTTTAGTACGAGCGCTGCGACTAAAATTATAATAAAATAATATTTTTTAAAATTTAAATATATTTTAAATAATTATATATTTTATCTCTCTGTCAATTAAACTTACGGATAATAGTTTATATCTTATTTTTTTTTATGCGACATTTCTATCATCTCTTGCTTGTAGTGTATTTACGACCCAATCCTCGCACGCGTATGACTCATCAACTCCATTTTTCAAACCTGGAACTTCCCCTGAACATGTCACACATGGTCCCAGACACATCCACGTATGTATAATTTTACTTTTTTTTAAAAAATATTTTTAGTAAAAAGTTGTTTGGTATGTATGATAAAATAATGAAAAATTATGATAAATAATAATCACGATATGTTCTGATTTTGCTGTCAATTTAATTTAATCCCTGACCAACTTCAATCAAACAGGGCCCTATCAAAAAAGGGGGGTCACAGTCAGTACACCAAGTTTATTTGAAGTTTTGCACCTAAATTTGTTTGTTATGTGGTGGGATCAGTCTGTCACTTTGCTCCTTTATCTTTTTTCTTCCCCTCTCCAATTACATCAAAAAGATAGCTGCCACTTATTTTAATATCAGCATAAACCATAATTAAAAGAATAAGAGGACTTCCATGTGTTAGTCTCCCAATGGTCAGCTAAACACGCAAATCTTTTTAGTCCTTTCTTAATCATAAGAATTTAACATATCCGACCAATCACACCGCACTTCTTTTTCTAATAAAGGATTTTAAAATTTGGATTAAGGCAAGAGCCAGCGACTCCGTTCAGTAATATGGCGTGAGAAATGGGCTTGTTGAAAAGCCCAATAAGCAGATGAAGGAGGAGCCGCACACGTGGCGCAATATGAAATGGTGTGTCGTCAACAGTGCAGGGATGAGGAGCAGCTTCCTCCAGTGGGCCCTATGAATGCCACTTAGCGTACGACACGCTGTGGGCTCCTCATAATTCTTCTAAGCCGACACTGGGGAAAAAGATCTAAGAAGAGTTTTTGCAGTTAGGTCCTCCTGGTTCGGTGTAATTATTCAAGCGTACTGTTAGCTAGTATTAGTGTGATGTTTGTTTAATGACTAGGATTGTCATTTTCATATTTTTATGTCGGAACAAAAAGGCCAGGAGGGATATTTTTACGAGGAAGGCATATAGGTATTTAATTAATGAACAATCCTTTTTAAATGATAAATAAGCAGAGACGAATGCATAATTAAATAGTTTAATCACTTTCTCTGGGGTGATTTGAAAGTGAGATGCTTATAAACTAAATGGAGGGTATGTATATACGTTTCCATAAGTTGAAGAAGCCGTAAGGTCGCAAGGTGACAGGAGTGATAATTACATACATCAAAACTATCAATCGCGTTGGAACTTATTTAATAGAAAAAAAATTGGAATCTAATAACATGTGAGTTATTTTTCCAACATTAACATTTATAAATAATAAGATTTTCTATTAAAAAAATTATATTATACTACTGATTATTGATTATTGATTATTGATTATCATGTCATGAGCGAAGTTCATCATTTAGAGTCGTTACTAGAAATTGCTGTTTCAACACATGAATCAAAGCAGCACAGAAGCTAATAAAATTTTCATTGAAAGCGGCACGAGGAGGAATGGGAAGTTCAACTGTCTGGGAGCAGTTCGAGATATTCAAAACGACAGAAAAAATCACAAAAAATTAACTATATATATATATATATATTATATTGCATTTAAAATGTATAAAAAGAATGATCGTATATTTTTTGGGATACATCTTTTGAAATATATAACTAGAAAAGCATAAAAATTGAAATTTATGGTGAGGGGGGCTTCCTTGAAATCCACACTTTGAATGCGTGTGGTTATCTCTGTTGGCTCCACTGGTTACAATCCCAAGAAAAGGAACACTGAGAGACATACTCTTCTGCAGCTTTGCCACTATGCTGCAAGAAGAACTCCTTGACTAGTTCGTCTCTGATTATTATCCAATTTCCCACACTCAACTATTCGCCGTGATCCTCCATCACTCTTATTCATATAGCTTCTAAAACCTTGCTATGTTAAATCATCCAACAACCTCCACCGCCAATAATCCACCCCACGACGATCAAGATGAGGAGCAAATCAGAGAAATCCACGCTTTAACCCCACCTCACACTCCGCACACCGCCAATCGTGCTCGTCGCAGAGAAGCCTTGGATACACACAGCCGCCCGTCGTCGTCTCTGTCTGTGGCCAGCACGGAAGGAGCTTCCGGTGAGAATTTTACCAGCATGAGTAGGGAATTCAGTGCCCTGGTTCTCGCTGGGTCTAGTATTGATCCCAACAATGGCAGCCCTATAGATGTGCACGACAATGAAAGAGGAGGAAACAATTTGGGGAGAATTGGAGAAGAGGATCTGATGGAGGAGACGAATCCGTTGGCGATCGTGCCTGATAATCATCCGTTGGACCCGGTCCCGTCTCCGAGGAGGGGAGGAGTGGCCGGTGCGTCGGGCGGCGGTAGTGGCCAGGGTGAAGTGTCGGTGCAGAGGGTGAAGAAGGAGGAGGTGGAGGCGAAGATATCGGCGTGGCAGAATGCGAAGGTCGCGAAGATCAATAACAGGTTAAAGAGAGAAGACGCTGTAATCAATGGATGGGAAAGCGAGCAGGTCCAGAAAGCTACTTCATGGATGAAGAAAGTCGAGGTACGATTTACTGTCAATTCACTTTTTGATCCGTATTTGAAAAAACGAGTGCGTATCACACAAGATACTTGAAGATTCTTCCTATTTCTGTTTTCCTGCGTCGTACATCTGCATGGTTTTGAGCATGTTGTTTAACAATTCGCTGTAATATGGTAGTGGGTTAGTGATAATGATTAGAATCTTTGAATTTTGCGACGATGGTGCTTCCTCGAGTTCATGATTACTCTGACGAATACAACAGACCATGTTGGTTTCGTTATCTAAAGACGTCGTAGATTAACCGATCATTGATACTATCAATTCATGATTCATGAACAAGTCAAAAAAGTTCACGAGTACGTTAGATAGTGCTCTGATCAAGGATGATTGTTCCACAATTGTTACGTTGATCATAGAACGATCTATCTTTTCAACAACAGCAGGGAAATTGTTTTCCCGCAACTTTGTTTATTGGGCATTCCGATTATCAAGGACTTCTTGATCTTGATCATATTATATCACAGATTGAAAATCTTAAATCATCACTGGTTGAAATTGAAGGGAGTACCTGACCGATATTTGGTTTACTTGCATAGAAGGCGTTCAAAGCCGAATCATCATTATACCCACAATTCTTTTTTGTGCTTTGGGTCTGCATTAATTAATTGCATATAGTCGAAGCTATTTCTTATTTTCCTTGAACTTAATAACAAAATTTGGCAAATGTTCCATCCATAAAGTATAAACTTAGTGCTAATTAATAATATCAAGTTGCATTAAATGTTGAATGTGATGACAATTTTGCCCATGCAGAGGAAGCTGGAGGAGAAAAGAGCAAGAGCGTTAGAGAAAATGCAAAACGAAGTAGCAAAAGCCCACAGGAAAGCAGAGGAGAGGAGGGCATCAGCAGAGGCTAAAAGAGGAACCAAAGTAGCAAGAGTCCTTGAGATTGCCAACCTCATGAGAGCTGTTGGAAGACCCCCTGCCAAACGATCCTTCTTCTAATAAGCTCTTCATCAAATTTTTAGACTACATAATATATATATATATATATATATATATATATATATATATATGAGAGCCCCTTTTCCCCTTCTAATTTAAAGGTTTTACATGAGGGCTTGCATTACAGCTTAAAAAAGAGAGTGAAAAGAGAGAAAGATGATGATTTGGATATATATTAATGTGTTTGAATGATTGATTGGTCATTACAGTGTGAGGTTAAACGTTTTGGGTTTTGTACATTAATGTGTTGTATCTTTATTTAGTTGGAACCCACTAGTTGATATTGCTCACACGTAATCGTTTCCAACACACTATAGTGCTGTGCTGATGTTCTCTAAATTGTGCAAATTATCATCTCTGCCTAACCAATTATTAACTCTTGAAACCCTATCTCATGAGAAAGAAATCCTTTTTTTTTTTCAAGTTTGTGGGGAAATATTTTGCGGATCAATCTAATCATCCCCATACTTAACATATCCCTCATGAAATGGGGAAAAAAGGAGCAGAATATGCTCGTGTTATTCCAAGTGTCCTCAAGTCCGAATCCTGAAGCAATTAGTGAGCCATTAAGTACGTTCTTCATCAATGAGAAAAGATAAGATTTCTGACACCTTAGCAAATGAGAGAAAGCAACCCAGAAATAATCTCCAACTTATTATTATTATTATCTGAATTGACAGATTCTTTTTGTTAGTTTGAATGCACCGTTAACTTAGTTAAAAGCAACAGTAGTTGTTTCGTTTTCTAGTGCGTAAAAAGAAATTGAAGCGTGAATCACCAGTGGGAAGCATTTATCTAGAAAATGATGGATGTGGACGAGGGACACACATTGTCAACATAAACGTGCTCAAGCAATGTGCTGTTGCCCTGCTATGGTAAATTCGTTTAACAGAAAAGACGAAGAAGATTGTGGAAATCATTCATCCATTGCAGCAACTTTTCCTTAAAATAAGGTGAAGACTTTGGTTACTCTCGTACTGTGCACTCAGAGCATGTCTTTTGTCGTGAACAGAAAGGATGTTATCTTATGATCTTGTCACTGGGATTTTAAAAGAGGTAGGATAATGGAGGTCTCTTTCAAGCAATATTTGATGTGATTGTGGCTGCATCATTTTGGCAGTTTCCTAATCAGAAGTATATTATTTCCCATTTCATCTTGCACTGGCCTCACAGTTTTTTTCCAAAAAACATATGCTTGCTTGATTTTTCTGTCAATAAACTAAAGAAAAACGAATCATATTATTATGTCATAAGCAATGTGAAAGTAGTTGGAGATTATTACTGTGACTACAGCTCCAAGAAATATCATCTCTTAACAGATCCAGATTTGCGTAAATTTCTCTGCTTTCTGGGTGGTTTCTGTCACTCGCTATAAAATAGTGAATCTCAGAGTCTATCTCAATCCAGCTGGAACCTGTTTCCTTAGTTAGTTTCAAGTCATTCATGGCTGTTCTCACCTTTGCAGCCTCTTCTAACATTCCCCCTTCAGCATACATATTTGAAACAAGAGTGTAAGAGGAAGCTTCATTGGGTGCCAAATCAAGCAATTTCTTTGAAGCTGACATGCCAAGATGTAAATCACCACATAGTTTACATGCATTCACTAAAGTCCTCCAAAGCAAAGGCGACTCTGCAAATGGGCTTTTTCTGATAATATCCACGGCTTTGTTTAGTTTTAATGCTCGTCCAAAAAGATCAACCATGCATGCAAAGTGCTCAATCACAGGCTTAATTCCATACTTGGATTCCATTTCATTGAACAAGCATAACCCGTTTTTCCATAAGCCTGAATAACTGCATGCTTGAAGAACAGCCAATATTGCAATCTCATCTGGAGGAAAGCCTTCTTCCTTCATATGCTCAAACAAAAGAAGCGCTTTGTTTCCATCACCTTGAAGGGAATACGCAGATATTATGGCGTTCCAAGTCACATGATCATGGCTCATATTACTGAACATTTGACAAGCATCCTGAATGCTACCACATTTAGCATACATGGTAATCACAGCATTACCTACAGCAGACTCTGCTTCAATTCCCGTCTTAATGGAGTAAGCATGAAGACTCTTCCCTGCAACCAAGCAAGCTTGATCAGCATGCAAACTAAGGAGCCGTGAAAAAGTAATCCAATCCGCTCTCACATCATTGAGTCTCAAATTGCGTAGAAAGACCATAGGATCTTCTTCATCATCTTCAAATTTTGAATTCAAATATCCAACTAAAAGTGCATTAAATGAAGCAATGGTTTTACTTGGGAGTTTATCAAAAACCACTTTTGCAGACTGAAAGCATCCACATTTAGCATACAGATCTATCAAAGCTGTCCCAATATTTACTTCAGATGCATGTCCAAGCTTTACTGCAACTCCATGGACTTGAAGCCCAGATTCCAAATCATTGCATTCTGAACATCCATCCAGTATAATGCAGAGGACACCAGAGTCAAGATACACACCAATCTCAAGCATATCTAAGAATGATGTAATGGCTTTCTTAGCATAGCCATTCTTAACAAACACTGACAGAATTGAAGACCAGGAGATTAAAGACCTCTCGTTCAGTTCAACAAACATTTTCTCAGCCTCCCCGACCATCCCATGCTGCCCATACATTGTAATTAGTGAATTTCCAAGAGGTGTTTTATCCATATAACCATACTTCATAGCTAGTCCGTGTAGTTGCTTCCCTTCATAGAGTCCTATGCTCGAATCGCTGGCACTGATCGTATTTGTAAATGTATAATCATTCGGCTTCAATCCATCGTTTAGCAGATCCACAAAGGCCTGAAATGCCTTGTTCCCAAAACCTGCCTTGCCATATTCCAGAATCATATAATTTATGCATTGAACATCTTTAACAGATATGCTATCGAACACCTTTTCTGCATTTTCCAAGCACCCGCCTATTGAGTACATAGAAACCAAAGAAGTGGCTACAACAACGTTCTCCTCAAGCCCATCTTTTATGATAAAAGCATGAACTTGCTCCCCATGAATATGATCTTCAGGGGAATTACATGCCTGCAGGACTACTGAGCAAGTGTGCTCATTGAACTTCTCTCCAAGCTCATACATATCACGCCCAATACGAAAAACATATTCGAAAGCACCATTCTTCAGATATCCCTTCATCAGAGTAGTCCAAGAAATCGTGTTCCTAACAAGCATTCCATCAAACACCCGCTGTGCATCAGCCATTTTATCGAATTTTGAGTAAACATTTACAAGATTGTTGTGTACAAACAGGTCATCTTCACAATTAGATTTAATTAAAGACCCATGAATTGCCCGAGCCAGCATTAGATCTTTCTCCTCCATTGAGATTTGAATGAGCCGAGGCCAGTCTTGAGGAGGAGAAGCGTACGGGTCACAAATTGCAGGAGCAGAGAGTTCGAGACACTGGGCTGCCTCAAGCTTGATACTTTGTGACCGGAAGCCATTATTGTGCGCTTTTGGTCTCAGCGGAGGTAGAACTTGTAAACGACCAGAGGGAGGAGGAAGAAGCGTGGTGGGAGTAAGCGCATAGAACAATCCTTCAACCATTGAACCTGTGCTTCATTTCGTGTCAGAAAGAAACAGAACAAGTCCGAACCTTTATATAAGGCCATTCTAAATGGGCTTTTCCAGTGGGTCAGTGTGAATATGGTGTTATTGACTAACAAAAAAAAAATTATTATGGACTATCATCTGGCCGTCTGGGAGACAAAGGTACAGACAAGGCAGACCATGATTACCCAATCTTTTGGAAAAATCTGGCTGATAACTTAAAAATTAATTATTTTAAAATATAAAAATTATTAAAATAAATTTATATAAAAAAATAAAAAGTTATTAAAATAAAATTTATTTTTTTAATAATTTTTTTAAGCATAGTTTAATTTAAATTTAGAGTATTATATTTAACAGACGCAATTATTTATTAACTATATTAAATTTTAGTTGTAAGTTAAAAATTTGTTAGTCTAACGTATCTATAAAAATTGGTATGGATAATGGATATGTAATTTGTAAAATTGTAAATAATAAAATATTTAATTTTAATTTTTTAGCTAAAATATATGCATGATCTTATAAGTGTACATCAAATTTTAATTTAGTCTATTAAATTTATAAATTATATTTTTAATTTTTTAATCTAAATAATGTTAGTATTATATAACATATACTTAAACACTGACTCATATATTAAGCGGCAGTATATATTTGTTCGTGATTAAGAATAAAGAATATACTTTCCCTCGATTTATCCAAAGGCATTACTAGGGAGCCGTGTACAACGACGTGGACCAAATAGGCCGTCAAATTCGTTGAGGTAGGGAAGCAGAAAACCATTTAGGCCTTAGATGAGAGTTTAAAAAAATATTTACGAAAGAAAAAATTAGATAATTTTTTAAAAAAAGTTTTTGGAAAAAAATTAATAGAAAAAAATAATTTTAAATAAATGAGTGTTTAGATAGTTATTATTAGAATAATTTTTTATAATTAAAAAATTATTAAAAATAATATAATTTTATTAAAAATAGGAGAAAAAATATGATAGATAAAAAACGATAAAAAATATAAAAACAATAAAATTAAAATAATAATTAAATAATTCATAAATTCTTCTACTATTATAAAAATTAATTTTAATAATTTATTTAAAATATTAATTTTAAACTATAATTTAGTTTAAATTTTTTTTATATAAATATAATTATTTATTTTAATTTTTTAAAATTAAAATTTAAGTTAATTGTTTTTATTATAAAATTTTTAAAAAAATTAGATTCACCCCATAATTTAAAAGGTTGGGTAAACATTTTTTTTAAGGTAATATTAATATTAATCAGGCGAGTCCGTATAGCCGCAGATTATCGTGTACAGCAAAAATATGTGTGTAGTATTAATTATTAGTGGCTAGTAAAGTGTTAATCTATTACCCCAGCTGCCTCAATGCCAAATCGTCTTTCGCTCCCTCTCGAGACCTTTTTCTGCAACTCGAGAGAGTGAGAGAGCGATGGAAATGGCACTCAATACGCACAGAGTTTCCTTTTCCTCCTCCATGGCTACTCCTTCTAGCTTTCGTAGGACCTCTTCTCCTCCCCAGTTTGCTAACCAACTATTTGGCCTTCCTTTTTCTTCCTCGACGCCCACCAAACTGCCTCTGCAATTTGTTTCCCGGGACTCTACTTACGGGCCCATCAAATGCTCCGTTTCTGAAGCTACTGAACCTAAGACTGGTGATTTACTCTCTTACTTGATCGTTTTTAGCTTTGAATTTGATGTAATGGATGCCTTGCTGAAGTAATGAGTATTAGCTCGAATTCTCGTATCCGGCAAAGGAACCTTATATTTCGCTTCTTCATATGATTTTCCTTTTGGAGACCCCAGGGGGATTCTGGTTATAATATTCTATATACGTGTACATTTCCATGCATTCATAGATTCATCTTCGCTATATCGGATATTTGGACATACTGTCCATCAGGTTTCTTTCAGCGTCTCATACGAAGTTAAATATTGACTGTTGGTCTACATTTTCGCCACAACTGTAGATGTATCTTGAGATTTTTAATACTTTCTTTATTCCCACCTTAGAGCAGAAGAAGCTGGAGAGAAGAAGAGACATAAGAAACATTGCAATTGTGGCTCATGTTGATCATGGAAAAACAACTTTTAGTTGATGCGATGCTGAAACAAACAAAGGTAACGCCAAAAATTTGCATTTCTCTAACGTCTTTTATGGTCAAGCATACAGATAAGTTCCATAAACCACAAAAGCACTTGCCATATATACTAGCACTTGCTACATATACTGGTTCAACCAACATCTCTGTGACAAAGCTTACATATAATTTTTTTTTTTATATATATTACATAAGGTTTCACATGGGATCAAATATCCTCATTAAATGATTACTTTGCTAAACAATAATCAAATGTCTCGATTTGCTCTGAAAGTACTTAAAGTACCTGGTGCTTAAAATCGAGATACGCAAATAGAATCTGAAAGTACTTTTCAGATCCCCCCACCCCCCATACAATTTGTTATTTAAATGAAATATGATTTGGTAGGTGCTCAAAACTTTTTCAACTGTTTAGAGCTGCCATGGAAAAACAAATAATAAATTCTTACTATCTTACTTTCCTTCATCTGTTTGGAAGGAGTGAGGTGTCACTGGTTGGTTTATGTTGATCTCTGGTGCAGGTATTTCGTGATAATCAATTTGTACATGAAAGAATAATGGATTCAAATGATTTGGAGCGTGAAAGAGGAATTACAATCCTAAGTAAAAATACATCTGTCTCCTATAAAGACACCAAGATTAATATAATAGATACTCCAGGTCACTCTGATTTTGGAGGTGAAGTGGAGCGCATTCTAAATATGGTGGAAGGAATCCTTTTAGTGGTACTGCTCTATTGTTCTATTTCCCATCATTCTGTTTGATCATGATGACTGATATTGGCATTTACGGATTCTTAGCTACTTATTACATTAGTCACCTATAAAAAATGGTTTTCACCGTGCTTTTCTTATCATTAGTCACCTACACATTGGTTTTCAATTTCTAAAAGATGCATACTTCAAAGAAGCCTTCGTATTTTCATTAAAAAAAGGAGAAGAAACCGTAGTATTTGGAAGGGAATTTCACCATACTTTCTATATGCAAAATTTTCATGTTCTCTTATTTGTCTTGACTTGCAGCAACACCGACAATGTTGGCTTGAATTTACAGATAAAAGGAATGAATTAATTTTTCTCCTTTTTATTCTGATTAAGCACTTATACTACATAAATCTATCATTTTATGGAAGATTTTTAGACTGGTTTACTTTATTTGAAGAGGTGTTATGCTTTCTATTGGTGTTTGATAGTTTTCCCTTAAATGTGACTTCTTGTACTTGTACTATGTAGTACCATTTGACATTTAAATACAAGTTGCTTCTCTATTTCTGTAGGTAGATTCTGTTGAAGGTCCAATGCCACAGACAAGATTTGTTTTAAAGAAGGCCCTAGAGTTTGGGCATGCAGTTGTTGTTGTTGTCAATAAAATTGATAGACCTTTTGCTCGGCCAGACTTTGTTGTCAATTCTACTTTTGAACTGTTTCTTGAACTAAATGCGTCAGATGAACAGGTAAATTGGTTATTTAGTATCAAATAATGGTAGTTTGACTTTCCCATATTTCAAAAATTGGGATGGAATTTCCATTTTATTCCCTTAAAACATAATTTATTGATGAGAAGAGAAAAATTATACAAAAAATGAGGACAAGGAAACCTTCCTAATCTGGAGTGGGAAAGGACCGTAGCTGAGAAGAGCATTGCATCTCATAGTAAAATTTCATGGAAAACCCCTCTAAAACAATTTGTTGAAGTCCACAAAGAGGCCACAAAATTATCTATCCCAGATAAGGTGTGATGGAAGAAACTTGTGACTAAAAACTCTCGCTTTCCATTCTAGGTTTGGAATGCTGTAGCTTGTTATTTGTCAAATAAGTTCTATGGTTTATATCGTCAAAACGGTCTAAATAGTCTCCAGATTCTGTAAATAATAATGAGAGTCTTGCCTTTTTGTGCATGCAGTGTGACTTCCAAACAATATATGCTAGTGGCATAAGGGGACAAGCAGGACTATCTCCTGAAGATTTGGCAGGAGATCTTGGCCCATTGTTTGAAGCTATAATCAGATGCATCCCTGGACCACATATTGACAAAGATGGTGCACTGCAAATGCTTGTTAGTGATTATCAGTTTATTATATCACTTTTCTGTAATCTAAATGATTTTATCTTTTTGACTGACTTTTTCCTGTGCTGAGCTCCGTGATGTGAAATTGTTGAACAACGGATCAATTGCTAGTGGCTTGTCTTTTTCTGACCTTTTCTTAACCATATAATGGCATTAACGCCAGATTTGTCAATATCAATAGCTGAATAAATATGATTAGTTATTGACTGGCCATGTTCAGATATGAAACCTTCTTAGACATGGAATCATATAATCTATTTCAACTTTCTCTGCCTTCTGTGAATCATCCTAGTTCAAGCTATCTAGTGAACATATAGCATTGTTTTCAAAATTTATTTTTTTTACCATTTGAGGATGTTTAGTGAACTTTTATTCCTATTGTCTTACCACCTCAAGGGAAACAAAAAGAGGATAAAAAGGTGAAGATCAGTAACAAGCATATATGCTTGATAATACAGAATAAAGTTATTTAATGAATATAGTAATGCATATTAATGTATGTATTTATTATAAAGATCTAATCCTTAGTCTTGCACTTTGTGCTTCTATCCAGGCTACAAATACTGAGTATGATGAACATAAAGGGCGTATAGCAATTGGACGCTTGCAAGCTGGAGTGTTAGAAAGGGGCATGGATGTCAGGGTGAGAGGATTGCCTTTTCTTCTATTCTCTGATTTCCTATTTCTATTCTCCTCCACGACATACTTCACCTTTTACCTTGCTTGAATACTGAGTCTTGAAATTTGACAAATAGTAAGTGAAATTTGAGCCTTATTTTCAATCACTTATCCTGTGTGTATGTGTGCGTGGGTTCTTTTATTTTGTTTTTTTGGGAGACATCTGAGATTGTTTCAAACAAAGTACACGTAGATTCTTTAGGAATGAAGTCATAGATTTCTTTTATCCAGGTATGTACTACTGAAGATTCATGCAGATATGGAAGAATTAGTGAGCTTTTTGTGTATGACAAATTCAGTAGGGTCCCTGCAGAACGTGTGGAGGCTGGTGATATATGTGCTGTATGTGGAATTGCTGATATTCAGGTACCACCTGATGGTTTATGGTTAAGGATGGAATTCATATTATATATGTGTTGGCCTTTTTAACTATTTTAATTCTTTAATCAGATTGGGGAAACAATTGCTGACAAAGTACACGGGAAGCCACTGCCATCCATCAGGGTGGAAGAACCTACAGTGAAAATGTCTTTTTCTATAAACACTTCACCTTTTGTTGGGCGGGAGGTATGTCTGTTCATTAAGTTTATATGTGTGGAGATTTCAAGGATTGAAAGTAGAGGGAAAAAGCCTCAAAATATTATTAATCCTTAAATGAATGAGAATACAAATAGGCCTTTATATAGGCAAAAATATAAACTAATAAGATAAACCTATAATCTATCATAATCCTAATATCTCAAATTTATTTTTCTAAAATATGATAATTTAATATTCAAATCTAATCCTAAATAATATCCAAACTTAATTTTAGATAATTAATTAAATAACTAGCAAAATATAATATTAATTAATTAATAATTAATTATAAACTAGTGCATCTCCACACTCCCCCTCAAGCTGGATCTACAGCTTGAATACTTGTGCTTCTCAACACTACCCCTTAAGCTGGGAGGCAGCTTGGATGTGAGTAGTATCATTATAAAAAAAATCAGAACTTTGAATCCTTAAACCAGTAGTAACCACTGAACTGAAGTTGATTGGATCTTGAATCTGGATCTTAAAACAAAGTTGTGAACTTGACGAAGAACATCATTGTTGGATGCCTAGCAAGAACGTTTGCAAGCGAGGAACTTGATGAAGAATCATATGTATTATTTAAGAGCAACATGCTCATACAATCATGGTAACTCATATAGGTTTACACACTAATCTAACCTCACTTGAGGAAGATGAACTAATCCCATAACCTATGAGATTTTGTGAGAAGAGACCCAAGTTATCCTCTTCCATCATAGAGCAACCTGCTCAAACTAATCCCATAACCTATGAGATTTTGTGGGAAGAGACCCAAGTTATCCTCTTCCATCATAGAGCAACCTGCTCATATAATAATGGTAACCCACTTGAAGGCGTGCCTTCTCTTCAGGCTTGACCTTTTCTGCTCTGATACCATGTGGAGATTTGAAGGATTGGAAGTAGAGGGAAAAAGCCTCAAAATATTATTAATCCTTAAATGAATGAGAATACAAATAGGCTTTTATATAGGCAAAAATATAAACTAATAAGATAAACTTATAATCTATCATAATCCTAATATCTCAAATTTATTCTTCGAAGATATGATAATTTAATATTCAAATCTAATCCTACATAATGTCCAAACTTAATTTTAGATAATTAATTAAATAACTAACAAAATATAATATTAATTAATTAATAATTAATTATAAACTAGTGCATCTCCACAATATTTTACATGGGACAATCTAGATCTGCATCTATCCTATATGAATGTCCTGGTGCTGCCTTTAGGCCATAATTGTTATAACTGATCAGGTTTAGCTAGCATAGCTGCTTGGCATTATTGGAAATTCTGCTTTAACAGTTAGGTAATAGTTAATAGATAGTTTCTTCTGTTGGTTTGGCTCTACTAACTTAAGTTTCTTTGTTACTTTCCAGGGAAAGTATGTTACTAGTAGGAATTTAAGGGATAGGCTCTATCGTGAGCTAGAGCGAAATTTGGCCATGAAAGTTGAAGATGGTGAAACTGCAGATACCTTTATTGTCAGTGGTCGTGGTACTTTGCACATAACCATACTCATAGAAAATATGTAAGTATGAGGGAAGAAATTTCAACAAATCACGACTTTTAAAATTTCTTACTTTAGTCATGGTTTGAGGTGAAATTATATAGGGAAGCAGATGGCAACACCTCTGCCGTTCAGCCTGAAAATAAAGCCACCATTAAGGCAGTGAAATCGTAGTATCTAAAAAAAAAGGAGGTGGGGAAAACTGTTGACAAGCCGTGATAGTTGACCAGATCAGACAACAACTGCAATACAATAAAAATGAATAAATAAACGCATAAGAGAAAACCTATTTTAAGTTCTGATTACAATCATATAAAAAGATAATAAATTGGGAAATAAATAAGTTCTTTGATGCTAAAATATGATGCAATAAAAAAGGCTAATCAGAAAATTAACAAGTCCAGAATTACAAAATTCTAATGATGATTGTTTATTTGTTTTTCCTCTTTTATTTGTTTTGTTCCTAATATGGCATTTGCTTTGTCCACCCAAAAAATGGCATTTGCAGGCGAAGGGAAGGATATGAATTCATGGTAGGTCCTCCCAAAGTTATAAACAAGAAAGTGGGTGACCAACTGCAGGAACCATATGAGGTGACTTTGCAAGCAATGCCTTTTATTTTTGTTCTAAAGACTTACATAGCCATATGATGAGATGCAGGCATAACTGATAGCCTTGTATGGCCTTATTTGACGTAGAAATGGAGATCTCATAATTTTGTAGTATTGAAATACTTGTTTCACAGGATTTTTTTTTGTCTTACTCCAGGATCACTAAAGAGAGCCTGAAACTGATTTCTCCCACGCAAATGTGAAAATAAATAGATTAAATTTCTCTGTAACTACATTACTAAATATGAAGGATCCTGGAAAATTGTTATGGTGTTTTTGTTCGCATCTTCCCAATTATTATTTCCCTCAGGCTTACATTTGATTTGACTACATTTTACCTTGAGAACCAGCATTCTTAACTATACAAACAATTTAAGATGATGTAATATAGAAGTATTTCAACATATTGAAACTCAAAACACCCCCCCCCCCAAAAAAAAAAACTTGAGTCTCTGACTTGAAGTAGTGAAACTGTTCTTTTGCTACAAAGTGCTGAAACTGTCATTTATATCTTTTGCACAGTTCCAAAATCCATAAATAAGAATATCCCTTTTTACCGGACAGGTTAATAGTTACTATTTTGGTCATTTCACGTATATTAAATGGTTGCAGATCGCCACCGTGGAGGTACCAGAAGAACACATGGGAGCTGTCGTTGAACTTCTGGGCAAGAGACGAGGACAAATGTTCGATATGGAAGGAGTTGGGTATGTAGAAATGGTTATCTTCTATTTTAATTACGATATAGTTAACTACCAAGGTTTTTCTCTTTGGATATTGAACATCTGCCCAATGTTAATGTGTATTGTAGCATCATAACAGGAGATTGAGGTTTTTTCTCTCTTTGGATCTCTTTTTCCCCCCCTAGATCGGAAGGAACTACCCTACTAAAATATAAGATTCCAACCCGTGGCCTTTTGGGATTGCGGAATTCAATGTTAACGGCTTCCCGTGGAACAGCAATTCTCAACACTATCTTTGATAGCTATGGGCCTTGGGCTGGGGACATCAGTACTCGGGATCAAGGCTCACTGGTAACTTCTTTACTGCTACAGTAAACTTTAATTATGTTAGCCATACTGTTTGGATCATTGAGAGCGGTTCATAACAGCTTTATTTATATTGTGGTACTTCAGAACGCCAATGTCTCCACCGTACATTAATTAATTATATCTTATTGATTTACAGGTTGCTTTTGAAGATGGAACAAGTACTTCTTATGCGCTTGCTAGTTCACAGGAGAGAGGACAGATGTTTATTGGTCCTGGAGCGGATGTTTACAAAGGTCAAATTGTTGGCATCCATCAGCGACCTGGGGATTTGTCCTTAAATGTTTGCAAGAAAAAGGCTGCAACAAACATTCGTTCCAACAAGGAACAAACAGGTGAGAAAAGCTCTAGTGCAGTTGCAATTTTCTATCCATATGAAGTGTTCTGATGCAATTACTAGCTGCTAAGAGTTCCTTTTTATGCTGAGAGGCAAAATCTCTTCAAAAATGGTTATTTTATCATTAGCTACTCTGCTTTCTACTATTCTGGAGTTCCTTCAAGTCGAACCTGAACTGACAAACAACCCTAGTTGTAGCAGCAAGCCTTCATCATATATTTAAGAAAGCAAGTCTAAACATTCCATCAAGTCCATGTACTTTGATGATACCACGTCTTGGTTTCTGCACTTACCTACTTTGCGCTTATAACAACATAGCTTCTTAAGAGGGCTTTTCGGAGTATGGTTATTTACAAGTCTTAGGCAAAGAGAATTCTGTAAGGCAGATTCAGGCTTTATAAAAAAACGAAACTCTAATTGCAAGTTCTCCAATCTGTAGGTGTAAGTTAGGAATTGTGCTATTTTTAATCTTACTCCTTTATGCAGTGGTTCTTGATACACCGTTGGATTATAGTCTGGATGACTGCATCGAATACATCCAAGAAGATGAGCTAGTTGAGGCCACTCCCCAAAGCATCCGAATGTGCAAGAATCCTAAACTAGCAAAGAAAACAAGGTAGATTTCCACCGTAAACCTGCAACTTGCAGATGTTTTGTCGTGGGGATAGCTGGTCACACTGCATAACACATTAATATTATTATTGCTGGTAGTTAAAAGTCAAGCCACTTATGGCTTGATGTAATACCAGAAATTCTTCTCCCCTGCTGTAAAATATATAGGGGCTGGTGATAAGCTGTTTTCCTTACAGCAATTGTTCATGGATTGATTTAGAGGCACAAAGAGGCCTTGAATTTTTGTTTACTTTATAGACACTAGTATCTAGCTGTAGGAAAAAGTCAAAATATGCATTCTTTGTGAAATGGTGATTGATGAATTTCTTGATATACCGGACAAGTGCCTGACAGTTAATGTCTAGGATGATTTGTAAAGCAATATCAGATTGTTACCCTTGACTCTTGAATCTGAATAGAATCTTCTATGAGCTGAAATATTATGCTGTTCTACTTCTTCCAAACATGTTGCAGAATGAGTCTGAAAGGTTAGACCTTTTTCTCTCTTTTGAATGTTGGTCCTTATCTATTTGTGAAAAAAAAAAAATCACAATATTCCCCATACCTCGGACGTTACAAATGCTGTTAATATAAAGCTACGCTAAAGACTCCTTCATAACAATTCTTTGGAAGAACTTTCCTCATCCTGCAGCCTTGGACAGCTTCAGTCACGAGTCCAAAAACAAGGCTTATTGGAAGTTTCCTCCTAATATATTACTTACCCAAAATGGCATGCTTTTAATTATTTTTTCCTCCTTGGGCATTTCAATTGTATTGTTACCCACTTTGTTAATTTGATATCAATGTTTCTAGCTTTTGGTAAACGTGAATTGTTTATTGGCCTTAAGTTCTATAATTGTGAAACTAATGATCGCAAATAGCAATAATACGTTCTCTTTCCTTCAATGAAGGCTAAAATTGAACATTTCTTGAATGGCTCGTCCAAGCGTGACAAATGAACAGGTGTTAATAAACTATATAATTGAGTTTGTTTTCCTCCCAAGGCAAAATAAAAAATAAGAGGGAATCTTCTGAGGATATTATACAGATATTCTAGCTGGGACTTGTACCATGACATTCTCCAAATTCAGTGAAATTCAACGCCTACACCTTCAAGTTTGACTCTCTTGATTTGTATGTTGCTGATTAGAAGAAATTTCCATTATATGGAGCTTAGTCAACGCATTTTAAAATTGGTAGTCTTGGATAAATCTAGAGAAGCCATACTTGACCCATACAATAACTTTTATAGGCAGTTTGTTCCCAGTCCAAGATGGATTTAAAAAAAAAAGTGGGTTCCTAAATAAATATTAATTGTCTTCTCTCAAGTATCCATTATCCTATTTATGCATCTAGTCCCCGCTTCGTTTTTTAATGAACCAAGAAAAAATAAAGGTTGTCTAAAAGGAATGGTTTTCCTCTTCCTGGGTTTTGTTAATGAATATTAAGAATGAGGTGTCCAAAATAAAATATTCATGACTCAATTATTAGGAGAGATGTCAGGCCAGGTAAAAAAAAATTATTTAAGCGAGTTTCTCCAATGAGATTAATTGCAACTTGGTGGAATATTTTTTTTTGTACCAAATTTTTTAAAAAAGGATAGGGCGATAAGCCGTCAATTATTCTCAAGCATAAATTTAAATATTTAGGAGTTATAATATTTTCTTAAATATCGTGACTAAAATCATAACAAAATAATATTTCATAAGGATCGAACTCACTTTAAATAATTACATATCTTACTTTTTTACTAGTTAAATTTATAAACGATGAATAGCTTATAGTCAACATTAATTAAATATGAACATGCCATTCTCGACTGGGGACACTAGAGAATTCTTGCTCGTATAATCATTGTACAAGAAAGGGCCGAAACAGCTTAAGCTCTTGGTAAAAAAAGAAAAAACATTTTAAGCTAATATAAATTTATTAGTTTTGGGTTGGTGCCGAAAAACAATTCAATATTTGTGGGGACATGCCAAATACTTTGTGAGCCAAGACCCAACTAGCATTGAAGAGAAACATTTTTATTTTAGTTTTGTAAGAAGGAAGTTATTGTTTGAAGGTAGCGACCAAAAAGCAAAATTGGATATCCATTCTTTTAATGAAGCAACGCGTAAACGGTTGTGAGCATACTGTAACGACTCAGAAGTCCCACATCGGATAAGTGAGGGGTGGGTCCTAGTTATATAAGTGTGGCGCTGCACACCCTGTACAACCAGTTTTATGGGGAGAGGGTAATGGCCACGTGACAAGTGGTATTAGAGCCGACCTGGACTCCGACTCCGATGTCTCGCCAAGCGCCCTCGGGGTGCGGGGTAGGTAGGGGGCCCCATTGTGACGAGGGCGTCACAAGATTGGGTGGGGGAGAGTGTGACGACTTAGAAGTCCCACATCGGATAGATGAGGGGTGGGTCCTGGCTATATAAGTGTGGCGCTGCACACCCTATACAACCAATTTTATGGGGAGAGGGTAATGGCCACGTGACAATACGCTACTTTGCCTCTTTTTCACTCCAATTCACAAGTCCATACCATTTCTCTGCGGAACTATATATATACATACACACACACATATCCATTAAACTAATGGATCGTTTGACTTATGTGCAGCATTTCATTGAGTTCATGTTAATATTAATCTTAATAATAAAAAATGGAAGGTTTAGTATTAATGAGATATAAAATATTACTCAAATTTAAGTTGGATGCTCATTTAATTGTTAATGTTATGCGAAGTTAATTTGGTGTGTGGTGACGAAATACATGCTTATTCATTAGTCTATTTGTCAGGTTAATCAATTTAAATTGAGCTTTTTTTTATATATTTATCAAATTTAATTAAAAATAATTATTTTAAATATATTTTTTATAAATTTAAATTTAATATCTCATGTTTAAACTATCCAAAACTTAGAACTAACAGAATTGAGTTTTAGCATGATTGATTGTTGAAGTGATGTGAGTCCGGGGTGTAGGGATGATGGGATATTATGATACGTGAGGCTTTTGGGGGGAGGAAGCAAACAGGTGGGAATGATGATCAAATTAAAAATTAAATATCATAAGGAGAGGGGAAGTCAACAATGGTGAGAGGTTGACTGGTCAAAATGCTTCATCATTCATTGATTCTCCAATCATATTTGGAGGCGTTGTTTTTCATGCCTCCCTCTCATCTCTCTTCCTTCAAACTTAACACGGTGCTTTCTCCAAAATACCCTCTTGCCTCGTCCGATCCTGTCTGTCCTACCCATGCTTCCCAGTCCCCAAGGCTAGTAGTGACGGGGACACTTAACTTGCACTTTCTGTTTTTCCCCTTTTGGCCCTCGCTTTATTTATGAATATATTATATACCACTCTTAAAATTTTATTAATGCTTTTAATTGAAACATCTTCAGTTAAAATTTTATTTACTTCTGAGAACAACGTGTACTTGAATTAGTTTATTTTTATTTAAAAATTCGAATTTAAAGTGAAATTAATATATATATATATATATAACTTATTCGTTATTCCTTCATAATCAGTGATTACGTTTTGCAAGTTCTTCCTTGTCAGCATAATATCTTCTCCGAAATAAAATAAATATATTGAAGAGACAGAAAAAATTAGACTAATCCGTACTAATCTCATGCCCTCTTGTCTTTTCATTCATTTCCATAAGAAAACATTATTAGGAGATTGCCAGAGAACGTGTGATTTTTTCCGTACTCGTAATAATTTAAAACATGAAACTCGACCAAAATAAATGAATATAATTTCTTACACTAAACTTGACACGTATAGACTGTATAAGTTCCATTAAAATTATTTCAATTTAAATTTATTTTGTTAATAAATTAAAATTAAATTGAAATAATTTTTTAAACTGAAAGAAAACTATGTAGTATATATAGAATTTTAAAGGTATCTTGCAGAACACGTGCAGAATTTGCTAGTTATGTTGTGACACGTATGAATAACTCTAAAACACTGCCCATTGAATTTTTATCCAATGAAGAAAGCATGTGACGAAGGTTACCTAGTTATCGGTGCATTTACCACTCTATCCCTCACATCTCTTTCGTCTTGTCCCATAATAAACCAAAATTAGTTATAACCTCCAAAGTCCAAACAAGACGGCCGAATTATTAAAAGAGGGTTTTTTTTCCATAGTGCCTAAATTAGGCGCTAATCACTTCATGAATCTGATGTGCATTTCAATTTGAAAATAAAATAAAAATATAAAGTCGTTGTCTGGATAATACGGTAATCCATAATAATATAATATAGAGTTGCTAATAAATATTGATTCAATGTAAAAAAAAATGATTTTAGCGAGACCATTAATGAAAGTCAATTCAGCAACATACTGAATTTGAAGTAAATCTACCCGAATTAAAAAAGAAGAAGAAGAAGCTTCTAGAAACACGACAGTCGAATTAATGAATGAAACCTTCCCTGTGACGTACTCGCTGACGATTACTGAACATTGTTGGGGAAAAAAAGAAAAAGAAAAAAGTCACGTTACATATTGAGGAATCCAGCAATATAGATTTATATCAATTATTGCGAAGAAAAATTGTCTGAATAATAAATGGAACAAATGCAAAGTTAAAGCTGAAAATTAGATGAAATTTATGAATACAAGTAAAACAACTTTGAACACAAATATTTGTAAGAACGCCAGATTTCTGTCAATTTAATATTACTGTTAAACAAGAAATTTCAATTAACGTGAGAAATTATCCAATACTTGATTAATTGGCTATAATAATTGCAATTTTTCAAAGAAAAAAAAGTCTTTAATAGCAGTACCAAGTAAATCAACTGCGTAATGTATTATTTATTTAGTGTGTATTTGGATATCAATTCTAAGAATTAATTTTAGCCAAAATTACGGTTTAGAAAATTTTTATACAAACAATCATTTTTGTTGAGAATTAATTTTAGGCAAAACCTCAGTTTAAAACCTAAATTTTGAATAAACCACTGAAAATAGCTTTTGGTTTAAAACCTAGGTTATGGATTATCCAATTACTATTTTACCCCTATTTTTTTTATACCATCTCTCTCCTCTCCTCTCTACACTCTCTTCTCTCTCCCCTTTATTCTCTATCATCTTTCCCCTCTCTTACTTTTAATAAAATCATAATTTGTTTTAGTAATTTACCAATATAAAAAGTAATTCTGCTACTAATCATCCAAATATCTCTATTACTAAAATCTATTCTTTTCAGAATTTATTCTTTCTAAAATTTATTCTCCAAAATTTATTATTCCTAAAATTTATTCTACAAAAACTAATCCAAATAAACCCTTCCTACATAGAACATTTCGAAGTTAAAACGTGGTCTTAAAAGTCGGGGGATGGCTGGCCGGCTGCTATGCTGTGTACTTGGTCGTTGAACAAACCCTTTCAAAGGGCATTACGGTAATTAAACTTTGTCCAGGTCATAGGACCAACGAGCTTCATTTATCCCATCAGATATTGGGAAAAGCTTTTATTTGTTTAACTGTGGGATTTGGATATCTTCAAAATTGGAAAAACAGCTTCTTTTTTAAATTGACTTTCTCAGAGACGGGAAAAGAAAATCTAGAGCTCTAGGAGGAAAAAATATATTCAAAGTGAGGGACAGAAGATATAGTTTGACCATCTCTTCTGTTCCCTTTCATCCTTGGGGGCTGGTTCACGCTCTTTAATTTAATCCCTATTTCTCTTTTTCCTTCCCAAAACCCTCCATTTCCTCCTTAAATCATCTGTCACTCTTCTTCACATCTCTGACCATTTGCTTGTTTATTGGAATTCTCAAGTTTTGTTCCATTTTCTGTGTACCCATTGGAAATCAAAAGTTCTCTCGGAGAAATTCCCCTGCTGTGGTTATTTTCAATACAATCATTACTTTTTTTGGGGGAAACGTCTGGGATTTTACAGGGTTAAAGCCAGATCTTGAATTGAGATCGCTCATCTGTTACGTCGCTCGTAGAGGTCAGACTTGAATGCATTTGACCTCTATTTGATATATTTGAAAATTCAAATTCATCAGAGTTTAGGCCTCTCGAGTCATGGGTAATTGTTGTGTAACTCCTTCTGAACCTCGTGAGACGAAGAAGAAGGGAAAGAAGAAGGAAAATCCATTTGCCAACGACGACGTAAACTACCTTGGCAACGGTGGAAGCAAGCTCTCCGTTCTGAGCGATCCGACGGGTCACGAAATCGAGCGCAAATATGAGCTGGGTCGTGAGCTTGGAAGGGGAGAATTTGGGATAACCTACCTGTGTACCGATAGAGAGACAGGTGAAGTTTTAGCTTGCAAATCGATATCGAAGAAGAAGCTGAGAACAGCCATAGATATCGAGGACGTGAGGAGAGAAGTTGAGATCATGAAGCATTTACCAGAGCATCCCAACATCGTGACCTTAAAGAACACCTATGAAGACGACAATGCCGTTCATCTGGTGATGGAATTGTGCGAAGGAGGGGAATTGTTCGATCGGATTGTTGCGCGTGGGCACTACACAGAACGCGCCGCCGCAGTGGTCACCCGGACGATTGTCGAAATTGTGCAGGTGAGAAATTCTGAATTCTTAAAATGTTTCTACTTTTTATTTTTGGGCTATTTCTTAGATCTGTTTGTGCATATGAAATTTTAAAGGACGGTCTTGGTTTATCTAAGCGTTGAGTTGTTTTAAAGCGGAAGAAGTTATTCGGTATGTTTCAGAATCATGATTTTCAAACGTAGAAATAGCATTAAAAAGATTCCAAACTTACTGGAAATGGAAAGTCTTTGAAAATGGAGAGCCTTTTGAATCTGCGGGAACTATATATATTGAGCTTTTTTGTAACTGTTACAAATGGCATGTACTGATAAATAGCTATTCTATAAAATTCATTTATCATACCTTTTCGCAAACAAATGAAATTGTTATCATTGAAGTTAAAGCATAGTGCTCCTTACCGTAGCTATGACAAATAGTTTGTTGAACTTCTCATTCAACCAAAATTTTAAACCTTTGATGTTAAAGGCAATTGGCGTGAGGATACTGCACTCAGAATTGGCAATTTCACGCTTTGAGTCCTCAAATTGTGTATTATTCTGTACTTTGAGATTCGGTCTTGAGCGATTTCTGTTTTGCTGTTTCAGATGTGCCACAAACATGGTGTGATGCATCGAGATCTCAAACCTGAGAACTTCTTGTTTGGAAACAAAAAGGAAACAGCACCTCTGAAGGCTATTGATTTTGGGCTGTCAGTTTTCTTTAAACCTGGTAATGCCTTTGGCTAGAAATTGAATTTCTCTTTATGTTGCTTCTCTTTAACTATCAATCAGCTGCCTCTGTTCAAGATTCATTTACTGATGATTGCCATTTTCTGCAGGTGAAAGATTTAATGAGATAGTTGGAAGTCCTTATTACATGGCTCCTGAGGTACTGAAACGAAATTATGGCCCGGAAGTAGATATATGGAGTGCTGGAGTAATTCTTTACATCCTACTTTGCGGTGTCCCACCGTTTTGGGCAGGTTAGTTTTGTCCTGTGAATGGTGTATTTCAGCTCGTGACAGTTGGGTCTTAAATGGCTGAGAATTCAATTTTAAGTCAATGCGGATATACTGTTGGAAGAAAAATAAATGCTTGTCGTCAATTGACTTTAATACGGTCAAGAAAGAGTAGTCTTTTTGTTTCCCGATTAATAAATATTTCTAGTCCATGCCATCTGCCTGTTTCGTTAGAATAAAGACCATTGAGCTGGGATTCATCAATGCTCTGGTCATGTCTTGGCTACACTTCTATATTGCCTATTGGTCTATTACTCTTCAGCATTGAGTTGAGTAATGATTTGTCATTTGAGCAAGAAATGCTGAGATCACCAACTGCATTCCTGTCAGTAGCATCAGACAAATAACTGTTTTGTTGTGTTTTTTTGGTTATATGTTAAAGAGTTGCTCTTGGTCCTGTTAGTAGGAATTCATGAATTCATCTAATAAAGATTTTTTGCATGCAATTTTTTTTCCTTCAAGCTAATATCTCCACATTTTCTCTCTTCAAATGCAGAAACTGAACAGGGAGTTGCACAAGCAATTATACGATCTGTTATTGATTTTAAAAGGGACCCATGGCCAAAAGTTTCTGACAATGCGAAAGACCTTGTTAAGAAAATGCTTGATCCTGACCCAAAGCGGCGGCTTTCTGCACACGAAGTGTTAGGTAATATGCAGTTCATATATAAAGCTTTAGGGTCATAACGAGAAGCATAGGATATCTGGCATTTCGGCTCACTGACAAGAATTGGAGGGGGCCGGGGGATTGAAGACTGATTCTTAATGTTTTACTCTTTTTATCAAATGCAGATCATCCATGGTTACAGAATGCCAAGAAAGCTCCTAATGTTTCATTGGGAGAAACTGTCAAGGCAAGGCTCAAGCAATTCTCAGTAATGAACAAGCTTAAGAAAAGAGCTCTAAGGGTAATTCCTGTGAAACTTGTTGGAAATCTATTTCGGGATTGTCTTCCATATGTTCATACATGTGATCACGATAGTTCAAAAGCAATTGATATTTTGTATTTGGTGAAATTTGATGTGAACAGGTGATTGCAGAGCATTTGTCTGTCGAAGAAGTTGCAGGAATAAAAGAGGGATTCAAGGTGATGGATAGTAACAATAGAGGAAAAATTAACATTGATGAGCTACGAGGAGGATTGCATAAACTAGGCCATCAAATGGCTGATGCTGACGTTCAAATTCTGATGGAAGCGGTGAGTATCACTGGAATCTTTCTCCACCGCTGAGTCTGCAGTTGTAAACTTATGCCTTGGGAATAGCCATAAGCAGACATTCTTAATTTTCCTAGAAAATGTTCTATCTGGTTACTTATTGAAAGATTGTCAGCTTCTAATCTTTTGGGGCTGCTTTTGCAGGGCGATACAGATAAAGATGGATACCTAGATTATGGAGAATTTGTAGCCATTTCTGTTCATCTGAGGAAGATGGGCAATGATGAGCACCTAAAGAAGGCTTTCCAATTCTTCGACCAGAACCAGAGTGGATATATAGAGATTGAGGAGCTACGCAATGCCTTAGCTGATGAAGTTGACACGAACAATGAAGAAGTCATTAATGCAATTATGCACGATGTTGACACAGACAAGGTCAGCTTACTTTTAGATACAGATATCTTTTCTTCTTCCCTTATGGCTGGCATTTAAAATTACAAACCAAATTTTTCTATCATGACCATATTGGCATTTGCTTCATAACATCAGCATACTGAATGTTAAACTACCTTCTGCCACAAACAAGCATATAAAAATTGATAGTTAGCGTTACTCTGTAAATAATTTTATGAATGCTTATGGGTATATTAACAACATCTTCGACGCTTCGGTGCCTAAACCTGGACTTGAATTATATTTTCTTTCTTCTGGGAATATTTTTTGATTGGATACATAGAATTACTGATCCAATATTTTGCATATAGAATTTCCCTTTAATGTTGGTTGGTGGCGAATGTGCAGGATGGAAGAATAAGTTATGAGGAATTCGCTGCGATGATGAAGGCTGGCACAGATTGGAGGAAGGCATCAAGACAGTATTCAAGAGAGAGGTTCACAAGTCTTAGTCTCGAATTGATGAGGGACGGATCCTTGACATTAAACAACGACAAGCAATGACCTTAGATGACTCTAGAAATTTGAAACATTGTGGAGTGACAAGATACCAAGTCTTGCATATATTTATTTCTTATTTTTTTTTCTTCTTTTTTTTTTGCTCCTTATCATTGTAATTCTTTTTTCTCATTTGATTTCATGTAAGAGTAACATAGGATATTGAGCTGGAGATGTGGCGATGTCATTTGTTGGACTGATTGTTTTTATTTTGGTTGTTGGAGGCATTAGGGAGAGGAGTGAATGGAGCAGTGAAGTTGTGATTTGTGGCTGTAAATATGTCATCAATGTTGTTATAATCTTATCTGAATCATCTTTGGTATCATTAGACACCTTTGTTTCACAAACAGTGAAGTACACATAAGGAGCTTTCATTGAAATCCACTGGTTCATCTCTTGTTTATGTTAACGACGAGTCTTCTGGAATACTGCAAATGATCGTACGAGTTCCTTGGCGGCTTCAACAATCATTGGCACAGAAAGTGAATGCCGACCTTGATGGCCTAATAATCAATGATCCAGACAGCGATGGAAATGTATACGTGGTTGTTTTTCATCTTCTGTTAATTATTAATTAATCCATATGATTTGTTTTTCGACAGCGATGCCCATGAGATTTTCCCTATATTGTATCCATTTTGATAAATATATTATGTTATTCATAATTATGAACAGTTGAACTAGCTTTAAGTTATATTGATATTGGTACTGATAATTCAGATTATTTTCTTCCCTTCCTTCTAGTTCAATCACATAATCAGTATCAATAGGATCAAGAAAAGAGTGTACAAATTCCCCACTTGCTCCGTATCTTCATCGTCTTCACATTTTTATATATATATTTTTTTTGTTTTTTTCACAGTTTCAACCTTGTCGTGGAAAATTTTGGCACAACGTGCTTGTTATGTACTATGGGGGCACACGTGTTAGCGCCACAAGGGTGAGAGTGGGACCAATTTAGCACGGGGGACATACGAAAAGGACACGTGTCGGAAGAGGACAAGGCTTTACGCCATTTGTATGCCACGTTCAAAAATTCTAACTTCAATTTGTGTACCCAAATTTAATAAATCACGTTTCCTTTTATGGACTAATCACACAGTTTGCTTTTCTTATTCGAATCCATCTCATCGTTTGCATCAATGTTCAAGCGCATCTATTTTTGTTGGGGTTGGGACCAATACACGGACCCCATATATTAACAAAACGTTAATTTGAAACAAACAAATTAAGACAAGAGAGTTAATTAGAGCTCAATTGCTATATTAAAAAAGATTAATTAACAACAAATACTTGGAAAAATGCAAGAGATGCAAAGCGAGTCAAAGAACCAGTGTTCATAAATTAATGAACTTTCAAGTTAATCAGCATTCCATATAGTAACTGATGCAATGTAAGACGAGTCATTCACACATAAGTCGTGGAGTCATAATCAAAAGCCAATTATTGAAGGGCCTGAAATCATTTCACTTAATTATTAGGCAAAACCAAAATTAAAGATCTGTTTGCAGTATTGTCATCGTCAAGCACACACATCCTCCTCTCTGTTTCTTTTTTAAGAATTATTGAAGTTGGCATCCGGCAATTATATGTATATGCATATCAATGGGATCACGACAAATATGTATGTGATGCTCAAATGGTTAAGAGAATGACCACCTGGAACTGATATGAGACGCTAATTAATGACCCAGACAGCGTTATCAATGGGAATGGATGCGTACGTGGGCGTTTTCATCTTCGTACTGTTAATCAGTATAATCACTCCTTGTTTGAAAGTGATGTCTCATCAACACTAGTTTAAACTCCAATTCCAATTTATAAACTATATTTTATTTATGAGACTCTCAATCACTCATCTTCTTATGTTAGAACTTTATGTGGATAGATTTTTCTATAAACATCGGACTTTTAACGAAAGTATATTTGTTATAAATACAAATTAAAATATAAAATCTAATTCTAAAAGATTAACATGTTAAAAATTTTATTTTTTAAAATTTATAAACTACACCTCACTTCACTTATAAAATTCCATAACATGAGAATCATAACATGTTGCCCTCGACCCAAATTAAGGCGATCGATATTAATCTCATCTTTACCTTTTAAATACTAAAACATCCCCGTGGGGTGAATGATGTGGGACTATTATTTTTGGGGCAATGTTGACCGATTTAACAGAAATAGACGGTCAACCTTTAGTTCACCCAAGTATATTGGTGTGGCATAGGATATTTTTATGACAAGTATACTAGTATAATTAAAAAAAAATCCCAGAAACTAAAATCAGAAACTCTTGTACCCAGTTCCAGCACCTTCAAATTTATTGCTCAAAAGCACATGAATTTGTGCCCATATCGCATGCACAAATCTGAAAGATATATTCAAAAAATATACTTATATTCATTCATCATCATGATCATGAAAAATGTACTCAGGAAAAAAAAATAAAGGAAATGAGGGATGGCCAGAATACGCGGATTTGAATGAGAAGGTCAAGGATGAATGTCCATTCAGATCATCATCGGGAAGCACGAGGAGGTCAAGGATGAAACTCAGATCTGAAAAATATACTCAGAATCAGTAGAAAATCCAAACCTGAAGAATATGCTCAGAATCAAGAAAAAACCCAGATCTGAAAAATATACTCAGAATCAATAGGAAACCCAAACCTGAAAAATATACTCAGAATCAAGAAAAAATCGAGATCTAAAAAATATCTAGGAGCCGAAAGATACATGGTCCTCCCTTACCAGCATTTCATTGCAGATTTTGGGTCAAATGGGTCTCTGTGGGTCGACGGATTTTTGAACAAGGAGGTGGCGACGGCAGATCTGAAATAAAAACACCCACAAACAAGGACCAGAAGGAACAATACTCGAAATCAAAAGGATTAGAAGGTAACCAGAGCATATCTGAAATCGAAGTGGCCGCCGTCGCTGGGGATATGAGTGGCCGTCGTCGCTGGTGGAGGCGAAACGAAGTTGCAGATCGAAGGACGCTGTCTTCCGGGAGTTAGAGCCGTTCGGTGTCGACGCCGTCTTCCATCATCCATGCCAGAGTCACCCTCAACAGAGTCGCGTCGCCGTCTTCCATTATCCACGCCACAGTCACTGCCGTCCTTCGCCGTCACGAGATGAACTTTGTCGCCGGAGAACTGGAAGCCTGATGATTAAGATGAGCGATGGTCTGCGATTGAGATTTGAGAAAATGATGATGAGATGGAATATTCCTTTTTAAAAAAAAGAAAAATTCCAACTCAGAAGTCTTGTTAACATGGGAGTTAGGTTAACGGTTAAAATCAACCTTCTTAAAGGCGACGTTGTCCCCAAAATAATAGTTCTGGGGTGACATTGACTAAAAAAATTGTCAAATCTCCAAAGGCATCAGGCATATTAAAACCCTATATGTAGAATAATGTCCTTGTGTTACCGTAGCACTCTTAATAATTAGAGGCATTTAAACAAGAACCTAGCTAGATCCTCTGTTCCACCCAAAAGTGAGCAGAAGCTCATATTAAAACTTAGATTGGGTGGCACATATAGGCCACGTGGAAAGATAACTGAATGATATAGATTCCATCCCAATCGTAAACAAAAATCATTAAGGCGATCCATTTTTTTATTTTTAAATACATCCAATTAATTTCCCACAGCTAGCCACGTCCCTCCATTTTACTTCAATCAAAAGAGGGCTTGGGCATTTACTCATTTTATATTAGCTTCAAAAAATTCCAAGTTCAATTCGTACACGCAAGCTGAATTAAAAAAAAAAAGAAGAAGCATGCATCCAATCTCAACCTCATTTTCCCTTCTATATACATTAATTAAAAAAATATTAAGACTTCAAAAAATCCCCCTTTTTAAATAAATGATGTCTCCTATTTTCGAGTGGCGACAAAAAATAATGACATAAATGAATGCTTATTTAACAGCTAATAGAAGTAACGACGTAACCCGGATATTTAAACTATTAAGAATAACTTAAAAGACTTATTTTTCTTCTATAGGTTCATATAATTGAAGAACAAGGAGTCCCCTTACGTTACGTGATGCGATATTTAGCATTTGTATATGTGTTTCTATGTTGGATATTTTCTGTATACAAGAAACCAAGCCATTTATATATACGAAGGTTACCCATCTCCTCTTTTTTTCCCGGGCTGTCATGCATTTTATAAGTTGATTGATGAGGTCTGACACAGGAAGATTCTTATAAACGTCGTCCAAGCAAAGTTGTGATATTATTGAGAGTGAAAATAATATAACTATATAAAAGTATTCATGGAAATGATGTTTTCCTCGATGTGACAGCATTTCATTTGGTTATGTTGCGTCAAGTTCACATTGAAAACTCAGCTACCAAGTCATCCGACGCATTACTTCCAGAATATTCTGTCTCTACACAAAGCATGTAATTTCAGAATGAATAACAAAATTCAAAATAATGAGGTGTGCCGGAATTATATATATATTTAGACCGGATAAAATTATAAATAAAGAATCTGTTTTTTTTTTTTTTTTTTGTAGTTGCAATGGGAGGACGTACCCACATGCGCAGCTAATTTTGAACATGGATGGATCACTTGTTCACGTAGTAACAAAATTTAGCGTTCCGAGGATCATCATGCATGCCCTCGAGGATGTGAACAATGACAAAGCTGCATTCATGTAGGTCCCACAGTAATTCCCGCCCCGTTCATGAATCCATTCGTTTGCATTTCTTATCTTTTATGCCCTGTTTGGTTTGATGAAAACGTGGAAAATGGAATTTGACAAAAAAAGGGTCACATCATCCAGACGCCCTTCTCATGTTTAAATTAATCTCATTATTCATTTACCCACTGCTTCTCCATTTAACTTGCCTTTGACTATTCCATCACCAGATCAATGAAATACAATTGGGCAATTAAGGAATAAGTATCAAAAGTCATATTTGCGTTCTGATTTTAATTATTTTTCTCGTTTTTATACTTAATCATTGTTGAGACAGTATCAATAAAAATAATTTAAAGAATAATTGATAAATTTAAAAATTATATTTTATATTTAAAATTAAAATTAATTTTTTAATTTTATTTTATCCTATCAAACCAAAGAAGAGGGTAAGAAATATCATTCCCATGTAATCAATCTATTCCATCGTACGAAACATACTGTTATTAGTGTTGCTTGATGCACTGCATGTTCAAAGCGGATGCTGAATGTGAGAGTGAGATTGTCCATTCAATCCTACGTGTCTGGGGCCCACCAGAAGTCAATTTGTAGACGCCGCCCCCACCCCCCCTTTCTCGCAGCCTCAATGGGCCGTACTTCTCTGTTCGTGGGGCCCTCCTTCCCTACAACTCCCCGATTTGCAGACGCCGCCCCCCTTCCTTTTCATTTCTCGCACCTCCACTTAACAACAAGATTCCATTTCTTTTCTCCTTGATTGCTTCATTCATGAAAATTCATCATTTACATGTGATTTTTATTTATTTTATTTTCAATTCTTGAGACACGGTGGAAGCTCGAGGGAACAAATTTGGACCGAATAGATATGAAAACACTATAAATGAAAAAGAAAATTGAATCTGTCAACAACAAAAAAAAAAACAGGCTGCAGAAATATAATTATCCTCCAAAACGGTGGATATTTGAGATTTCTTCTTATCTAAAACCGAGGCATTACGTAAGGCCCGGAAAGCATTGCAATTGGGAATGAAAATTTCACTGTAAGTGAATTCCAGGAGTCATGAGTTACGTCACTTTGAAGGAGGGATCTTAATTCTCCAATTCTAATAACTAATTTTCTATATAGTATTTTTTCAAAAATTTAAGTTTATCACAAAAGTATTTTCATTGAGAATAAGCTAATTAAATCAGACTATTTTATAAAAAAAAATAACTAACAAAAGATCAAGTGAAATATCATACTACTATGAAAAGGATTGTATTGTCATAAGTCTTACATTAAAATTATTATTTTAAAAAATAGGCATTGTAAAAATTTAAGCTTTCCAATTTCAATAATTAATTTTTGGGTGATCCTCTCACGTACTTGTGTTTATTAGATCGGCCTCTTATTACTACATATAGACCAAGAAAATCAACGACTCCAGAGTCTGGCGTATTACCTTGATGGTATTTTGCTATAACCTGAGGAAAACATTAATGAGCTAAGACGGGACCAATCGGAATTTATTATACGTCGCAACGATTAATATGCCACTAAATATACTTTGTTAATAAAGGAGGGTTGCTTTATCCTGTCTCCTTTTTTCTTGTTCTTGGGTGGTCTAATGTGAACAAAGCTAATCGACCCCAGAAAAAGGGAATAATTAATGATCCATTAACCATTCATTCTGCCTTCTAAAGTCTTAACAGGAATTAACAAACAATCTTGGAGTTTTATGCATGTTGCTTTTCTGATATTTTTTAGCCCCTGACCTCTCTCACCGTCTTAGCCTTCACGGGAGTTACCTCCTAGCTTCAGCTTCCTCCATACGAAGTCTTTTGTTTTTGTTTTTTTCCCCCAAATCGAGAAATAAATTAATATTTTTTTAATTTAAAAATAGATAAGTAGATAAGCATCGCGTATTCTTATCAATTATATATGCTATCGCTTGCTTCTCCAATAATCCACATCTGACTAAATTTTAAAAATGCAATGCGTGTGTGTATATCAATGCATATTAGTGTCAGTGTTAACAGTGCTAACCAACTAAAATACGCAATTAAGTTTGAAGATTCAATAGAAAACAACGCTGCTGGGACCTCTTTTTAGTTTTCACCTCTAGAAGTCACGCGATACTTCTACGATTTTAGGCACAAAATATTCTCTGTTGCACAAAATATCTTCCTAGTTTTCCATCTCCTAATAATAACACTCGTTAAATTATGATTCATCGGGCTCGATCTGTTCGGACAGCATCTTCCACGTGTCTGAATCTGAATATAGCGAAGTTTGAAACTTGCTCGACCTTTTACTCTGACAGGGTATAAAACCCCTCTTCCGCTCCTTTTCTCCACTCACCAGCATCATAACCCATTTGCACCGATAGTTGCTTCAAACTTTCCTTTCATCTCCTTCTTGGAATGCACTTCTCTTGTTGACTTCTTTGCTGGCGTTCTTGTGTCTCCCTGTTTCTGAATCGTACTAGCTCGCCTTTGTTTCTTCTCTGAATTCTCGGAGTTACTTCCAAATACTTCGTTCCCGCGGCGGATATATACCGGTGAGTTCTGGAGGCTGATTAATATCAGAGTAATCTTACCTTTTACTTGATTGAGCTCTGCTTCTGCCTGCTCTGAAGATTCTTTTTATGATCAACGTGCAAGATCTTGTGGAGAGATTTTCAATTTTGAGTATCTCGTTGGTTCACTGTTTTGTTACGGTAAAATCTATGTGAGTTCTTATTTGACATGGTTTGGAATGTTAAATTGAGTGGCGAGAATCTGGATTTTGTGATCCAGAGGTCCGCTGATTTTAAAGCTTTTACGTCGGAAATTGTTGCTTGTCAGCTCTGTTCTTTATTCGCGGGGAAAATTTCGAGGCATGAGTGTTTCGGTGGATGGTACTTATTAGACATTTTTATAATCTGTTTTCGGTAGCAGAATTGCGGCTTTTATCTTCGAGAAGTTCCTCGGTTCACCCAGATTTTCTCATTTCCAGGAAATTCTTGCCTTCAACTTTCTGTAGCCCGTACTTCATATACCTTCTTGCTCGCACCTATATTTCTTATCAGAAGGAGCAATAGCGTAAAATAAGAAACAATACGGTCCAATTCAATCATGTGGATTGAGCTTGTTTGAGATATCTTGCTTCATGTATTCCGATCGATCATTCTAAAATTTTCGCGACTTCATTTGTCCCCTCTATCTCCTCCACCTCATCATTTCCCTTTTGTCGAGTTCTGTTTAAAGTTTAATTACCGATTCCACATAAGATAAAATCAGCTGACGCTGTCCGTGAAAGCACTGTACCATGTTCCATCGTTGCTCTAATGAGTGGCTCGATCAGCCTTCATTTTTATTTTCATAATTTCATTAAAACTCGTAAAAACTTGCACTCATTATTACCATTTATGGGCGTTGATAAGAAATCTGATTTTCTTTCTGATGCGACGGTCACCAATTACAATTATCCCACAAGAACGAAGGAAGTTTACCCCCCAACTCCGGCTTATATTACCAAAAAATATAGAGGACGTATTTAGTATTTCATCTTTCTCTTTAATTCGTTCAATTTGAGCGGGTAATGATGCTAGGGATTACATCGATGCAGCCCTTGGCTTTGATTCTTCCTTCACGAGAGCCACATCGCAATCAAACTAACGTGAGCCTTAGTTTTCGCATGCGTCATAAACCCCTAGGTCTATATTACTTAATTCCCTAATTTTTTTTTTGAAAGAATCTTAACTCCCAAAATTTCACTGTTTTTAAATCAATTTTATAAATTTTACTGTTTTAGCCTATATGGCACAGCTCCCTGACAATTTTAAATTTTAAACCCGGGGGCTGCTTTGTTTTTCTCTTCCCTGTCATCCTTTCTTGGCTGCCTGACAATTTTTTTTCTTCTTCTTCCAGTGTTTGTTTGTGTTCTGTATTCTGACTTTAACATTTTAGATTCTTCGAGCATCGATCCTTGTCATCCTTGATATTAAATATTTCATATTCTGGGGATTTCTTTTTCTCTTTAATCTTTCTTATATATGCTAGCTGTTTGGTGTTTGTGATGATACAGTACTCAGGTGTTCAAAGATGACAGTCACGCCAAAGATCTCCGTTAACGATGGGAACCTGGTTGTCCATGGGAAGACCATACTGACTGGAGTACCAGATAACATTATTCTGACACCAGGATCTGGAGTGGGCCTTGTTGGTGGTGCATTTCTAGGTGCCACAGCTTCCCACAGCAAAAGTCTCCATGTCTTCCCTATGGGTATCTTAGAGTAAGTTCTTTCCAACATCTAAGCTTTATGACTTTGCGGCTGAAAATTCAAAATTTGTATCATATACAACTTATTATGAAAGTTGACGTTGAAGCTGGCCATTAACGGTCTACTATCAGCTCTTCAGGCAACTGATAATTATGATATTTTTTATTAAATCGCACTAGCTAATGATAGAACTGGACAGTTTGATCTAGACCGAAGAAACCTGATTAGCTCACTAATTTGGCGTGCCGCATATTCATCTACTGAAGATTTAATCTCTGAATGCTCCTCAATTCGTAGTCACTCTCTTTAAACTTGAATTGTGAAGTCATGGATGCCTGTGTTACTTGCTCGAGTAGGAAAATAAAACTTGACTGCCGCAAATTACACTGGGCAATGTGAAGTTTTTACTTCTGACCCGAGCAGACATGTTGAATTATAAAGTTTGTGTGGCATGTTAATCTAACTTTATGTCCTTTTATCACTTTCTTTGTTAGATTGAACTTCAAACATCGTTTTATAGTTGGAATATCTGACTTGCCCTTTGCTACTTGTTAAAGCTAGATTGTAAATAATTTCTCATTGATTCGAAAAACAGGGGCCTTCGTTTCATGTGCTGTTTCCGGTTCAAGTTATGGTGGATGACTCAGAGGATGGGAACTTGTGGGAGGGATATCCCTTTGGAGACCCAGTTCATGCTGATAGAGAGCAAAAATGATGAAGCTGCTGATCACGAGAATTCTCCAACCAACTACACTGTCTTGCTTCCTCTCCTGGAAGGCCCGTTCCGTGCTGTTCTACAAGGGAATGACAAAAATGAGATAGAGATTTGCCTTGAGAGTGGTGAGTACCTCTTACATACGAAAGATACATTTAGTCTACATTAAACCCCACCACGCTGTCATAATTAAGTGCTATGTCCAATTTCGTCAGCTAAAATTTGAAGGAGTCTTACTTTCTGAAATTTTGGGTTGAAGCTGTCGTTAAAGCGAATACATGTGGGCTGGAGAAACCTCTCGATGGCTATCGATCATTTGAATCAAACATATGAAGATTATAGCTTTGGAGAATAAGTAAATAGGATGAACCGAACGAACCCGATCGACCTTTTTTTTTTTTTGGTGCGTGGTTTGGTTTTGCAGGAGACAATGCTGTCGAGACGAGTCAAGGTCTTCACCTGGTCTACATGCATGCTGGGACAAACCCCTTTGAAGTCATTAACCAAGCCGTCAAGTGAGGCATCTCTTCCATCTCTCTCTATCTCTGTGTCTCTTTTACTTGCTAAACATTTGAATCTATATATTGATGACTACTGACCCTTTTTTTTTTGTCATTCAAGGGCTCTAGAAAAACACATGAAAACATTCCTTCATCGCGAGAAGAAAAAAGTAAGAACTTTCCCCTTGCTGTATTTCTATTGAATCCACAAAATTTTCCAAGTTAATATCTAAATGATCTCGTAACTATGTTCTTCTTGATTTCGTGTAGTTGCCATCTTTTCTCGACTGGTTTGGCTGGTGCACATGGGATGCCTTCTATACTGATGTTACGGCAGAGGGTGTCGAGGAAGGCCTGAAAAGGTGATTAGTGAGAAATTGTTGAGTATGCTAGTTTTCTTCTTGATGAATTAGGGAGAGATGGATTTCTAAGATGATGTCTAAAGATCAAATAAACACTGAAACTTGGTTTAATATGATTGCAGCTTATCAGAGGGTGGCACGCCACCACGCTTCCTTATCATAGATGATGGCTGGCAACAAATTGAAAGTAAACCAAAGGAGGCCGATTGCGTTGTTCAAGAAGGAGCACAGTAAGATCTCTATACATCATCAGCTACAGTTTGCCATGTTTAATTCAAGAACACCATCATCAATAAGAATTTAAATATTCAAAGACTACTATTACTGTTTAATAGTGATAAGTATTTAAAGCATTTAAACATCTTTGATTGAATCTATATTGAGTTGATTTTTCATCAAATACTATATTTGCAGGTTTGCCACTAGGTTGACTGGTATAAAGGAAAACGATAAATTTCAGAAGAATGGACAGAATACCGAACAGACTTCAGGCCTGAAGCATGTAGTAGATGAAGCGAAGCAACATCACAATGTCAAGTATGGTCTTAGATCCTTAAATTGATTTGAGGTGTTTTATGGCAGTGCATTTTCCTATTTCACAAGTTATTTTGGACATCTGGAAATGCATGTGAAAACTGAAAAGCAGTGTCTGTTAAGTGGCTGGCGTAGCTAAGTTTCTTATTGCGCTCCTCATTCGCAGATATGTATATGTATGGCATGCTCTAGCTGGTTATTGGGGTGGAGTGAAGCCAGCAGCCAGCGGCATGGAACATTATGACACTTCCTTAGCATACCCAGTACAGTCTCCGGGCGTACTAGGAAACCAACCCGACATTGTCATGGACAGCTTGGCTGTACATGGCTTGGGTCTAGTGCATCCCAAGAAGGTTTATAACTTCTACAATGAACTCCATGCTTACTTAGCTTCATGTGGGGTAGATGGAGTAAAAGTTGATGTTCAGAACATTATTGAAACCCTTGGAGCTGGACATGGTGGCAGAGTCTCACTCACACGCAGCTATCATCAGGCCCTCGAGGCCTCCGTGGCTCGTAACTTTCCTGACAACGGATGCATTGCGTGCATGTGTCACAATACTGATGGGCTATATAGTGCTAAGCAGACTGCTGTTGTGAGAGGGTCTGATGACTTTTACCCACACGATCCTGCTTCCCACACTATCCATATATCATCTGTAGCATACAACACACTGTTTCTTGGAGAATTCATGCAGCCTGACTGGGATATGTTCCATGTAAGAAGGGAACTTCCCTATATTTGCAGTTTCTGAAATTCCCTTTTCTATCTAATATTCTATTTATATTAACGAAAGAATCTTTACCTTTTCAGAGTTTACACCCAGCAGCAGAGTACCATGCTGCAGCTCGTGCACTTGGTGGATGTGCAATTTATGTCAGGTATAGTCATGTCAATTGAAGATTTTTGTAATGAGTTATTAAAGAAATGATCATTTTGTTAATGGTTGTTTTAATGTTGCTTTTATAGTGATAAGCCAGGCAACCACAATTTTGAACTTCTGAGGAGGCTGGTTCTGCCAGATGGATCGGTTCTTCGTGCTCAGCTACCAGGCAGACCGACTCGTGATTCTCTCTTTACTGATCCAGCTAGAGATGGGACTAGGTATGTTTATTTCTGTCTCTAAGAATTAGGAAGTTATGTTTAGACATAGCTGAAGGCTCATGCACCTAAATTGCAATTATGTAGCTTGCTCAAAATATGGAACATGAACAAATGCTCTGGAGTGGTTGGAATATTTAACTGCCAAGGTGCTGGGTGGTGCAATATAGAGAAGAAGACCCGGATCCATGATGCATCTCCTGGTACACTCACAGGTTCTGTTCGTGCTTCTGATGTTGATCTCATCGCTCAAGTGGCTGGTGCCGATTGGGATGGCGACGCTATTGTTTATTCCTACAAATCAGGTATCATTAATTGGAAGAATGCGAATAAGCCAAGACTGATTATTTAAATACTTGTGATAGAGCCTGGTGGAAGTTAGAAATGAAACTTACTCTTCAATATGCTTGTGATATATTTCAGGTGAGGTGATTAGGCTACCTAAAGCTGCTTCAGTGCCAGTGACATTGCAAGTTTTGGAGTATGAACTACTCCATTTCTGTCCAGTGAAGGTAAGGCTCCATTATTGGAGATATATAAATCTGACCAGTCTTTGGTATTGTGCCCTGCAAGATGATATCATTGAGAGTACAAACTGATAAAATACCGTTATGTTTCACAGAAAATTGGTCCAAGTATTTCGTTTGCGGCAATAGGGCTATTGGACATGTTCAACACTGGAGGAGCCGTAGAGCAGGTTGAAATCCAAAAAGCTAGTGACAAAGAAGAACAGGTATTTGACGGTGAGGTTGAATCTGAGGTGACCACTGTTCTCAGTTCAAACCGATCAGCAACGGCAAGTATTGCCCTCAAAGTGAGGGGAACTGGGAGGTTCGGACTGTACTCGTCGCAGCGACCATTGAAATGTACAGATGGCCCATAGAAATCCAAGTTTGAGTAATTTAGAGCGTGTTGTTAGGTTGGCCAGAAGTGAGCGGGTTGGTTTGGTGTAATAAGAGATGTGAGAGCAAGTGTTTAGCTGCAGAATGTTTTATTTACCTTTGCAAAAATATAGAGATGAAGCATCCTCTTGTTTGTTTCTGTCCAATAAAAAGTTCTCTCATCTTTACTAATTCCTAGTTCTATTTCTTTATCTTGAGTTGTTCCTTGCGTTTCGATTTATTAAACAAGTGTAAGAATTTAAAAGTGATCGTCTCTACTGTTGGTCTGAATTTTTTTTGGTTGCCTACCTAATTTACTGGAGTTTTACCCCGATTATATCTAGATCCGACTCGCGTCGTGCACATGGTAATGGTGGGTGAATCTCCTAACGAAAATTTTCTGCATATGCCAAAACTCAAACTCGATACTTCGTTTAAACGATATCGAGCCACTTATTACTCAGATGAATCCCGCCAGAAGGTTCTTCAGTCTCCCCAAAATCTACAAAAGAAGTCCGGGATTGGTCTCTGGACCGGAAACAACCAAATGAAATGAGGAATGGGCCTGGTCTTGGTTTGAGCCTCCTCCCATGTCTTTCTAGTTCGTCGGGCGCCTTTTTCGGCTTCACATGCAGAAATATGCTTTATAGGTTAATCTCGAATCACCTGTAATTACGATTACTCTATTTATTAATTATACCCAATAGACAAAAACTAAACACATTTGTTCTCTCACAGCTTACGTTAATTTGTCCTTTCCCCATTGGATATGCTAAACATTTAGTATTATCTCTCTCTTTTTTGTGTCGCATCCGGTCTATTTTCCCGACAAGCTTTTTGTTTCTCAGAAAAAGAAATTTAACTCGTGTAAATTATAGCAATACATCATATATAATTTTTGTTCCGACAAACACGCACAGATTTTTGTCATTTAAATGCGTTCTTCAGGTTTTGTTCACGAAATAAGAACATAATGTCTATGCTAGATTTGCTTCGGGACACGTCTGTGTCCATAAAGCATATGCATGCATTAAAATAGCCCTATCATATATTAATTTGAGTGGCCAAATTAACGTGAATGCTATGCACGTATATGGAATTGGACAATATGGCCTTTATTCGTTCACCATATATCTTAGATTCTTTGTTCGGCTTCTCGCAGAGCGATTTGATACGTAATATTGAACCCGATATGTGATCAGAATTGGTATGGACTTTTTTGTAGGACATGTAACCTACTTCTGCTTGACCCATTTTGAGAAGCACGTCACATTAAATGTACAGGTTTCCTTCGGATACCGTAGGTTTCAAATTGAGGTAAAATACCATAGGAACACGTTATGATGGGACGAGCAAGCTAGTCCACAAACTGATCAGTATATGATTAATGTCTTAACCAAACTTTATCTATAAGATCAACTTAAGCCTTTATTTTGCCTTTAGTTAATCGTCCAAGTTTCATAATCAATGACGATAAGTTAGTGGGTTTATCAAGACCATAACCCCTCCTCCATACCTCCAAAGCATTTCAAGTTTGGATTACTGTCTTTCATTATCCAAATCTATCCAATACAATACATATCCATGGGATATTTGTATCCTTTGATGCCACGTGGCTTCCCAACTCCTTGACATGTAGACCGGAATCCTTCTTGCCAATATGACACATTTATGGATTTTAACAAATTATTTGATTATTTGTTCCAAGTCCTCCTCCTCCCGTCCCTCAAAATGGTTATAAATTGGGTTTTGCAATGATGAATAACGGCAACAACACATGACTTTATTGTCACAATATGGGGTTAACTACTAAGTGCCTGGTTGGTTGGGATGGTTTTTTCAGCCCTTAATTAACTGACTTATAGCAAGGAAAAAAGTAAATTTTGATTAAGATTAAGTGTTTGGCATGGCTTTTTTACCATCTACCTTCTAGATAACAAGCAACTTTAAAATAGAAGCTACTTTAATGTGCTTTTAAAAAAATTTATTTTGTCACAGTAGAAAGAGAGAAAAAATATGACAGAAGAAAGATAATGTCATAGGATAAAAACTTACTTTTATAAACAAACTCATTTTATAAAAGTTAGTTGGAACAAAAACCTATCTAAACATAAACCATATTACTTTTATTCCAACTTTAATTTATAAAAGTCACATAAAATAAAAATCATTTTGCCAATGCTATCCCAAACAAAGCCTAAGAGATTCAACGGAATTTTAGGTTACCTGTTGAGATTCTAACACAATTTTTTTTCAATCCAGATTTGAGATCGATTAGCTATGGAATATAGGCAAGAGCTGTTCTGCAATTAATGATGAACATACATACATATATATATATGTACTCTTCGGTAATATATATTTTGTGGATAGATAAAAATATATGAAGTTTGGATATGTGTCTATAAGCATTATTTCATCGTGGCATGCATTAATACAGAGTAACAAAGGTTTGGAAAACTTTTAGGCAATAAAAAGCCGATGCTTAGCTTGTAAGTTTCTGCTTCAAACAGGAGTGTCTTACACTCTATTGTCACCCCCCCATCTTCCAAACTTGAGTTTAATTTATTAATTTTCTAAGAGTTATGGAAATACATGAATGAATGAAACCCTAATTTACATATATGCTACCCGAATAACATGATTTGGCCCCTCAAGGAATGACAAGTGTCTGTGCATGTCAGATATTTTAACTGATTACGTTAGATTAGCTAGAAACCCTTTGATAACTGCAAAAATTAATTGTCTTTCAAATCAAGTACTGGTATATTGTTTCTAAATACTCTTGCTTTATTTGGCAGTGAGAAACTAAAAGCAAAGTGCAGAAAAGTGGACAGAACTGGCAGTTTAACGTCATGAGAAATCTCTATTATTCATATAATTAAATATAGGATCTCCATCTCCTTTCAAACGATGAAGTATACGAAATATTGAAATAAATCAGTATGTACGGGTATTCCTTAGAGAGATTAAAGTTAAATAAACTAATTACTACGTCCCTTCCTTAACATAAACGCTAGTTAATTTTTGTTAGATAGATTAAAAAATTTAAATAGAGAGATTAAAGTTAAATAAACTAATTACTACGTCCCTTCCTTAACATAAACGCTAGTTAATTTTTGTTAGATAGATTAAAAAATTTAAATGAATCAGTTAATTATTATTAAATTTAACCCCTTAAAATAAATTTATATTATATACTGTTTAATCTACCTAAATTAGTTAACTAGTTTTTATATTATTTATAATTAACAGAATTATTTGGCTTACTTAATCTAACTAAAAAAATCAATTAACTCTTATAAGAAACTGACGGAGTGATGCATACAATGATTTCCATTCACATTTCTGTACCAACTTTTGCTCAAATCCAGAATATATAATCAACAGACAAACAGGAAAAATATATCAATATAATAAAGAATATCAAATAGTTCAAGAAAAGATTAATTTTTTTAGCTAATAAATTTGATGTACCAGAAAGGTTATGCCCATTGAATTATAACCACCAAAGTAAAATAACACAGAATACACACACACAGAGTATAAGCAAAGGCAGATATCGCATGTACTCGTTTTTTTAGGTCTATCTAAACGTATATTTTAAGTTTGAGTAGTGTTTCAAGTTATATATGGCATATATACATATAGAACATATGCATGTAGTTATAGGGGCATATAGATGACAGATTCGTGGACGTTACAAGTGGATATTGTATGGAACACAAGTCATAATAGGGTTGGCCTGAGAGATCCTTTCGTCTCAAATTCTAATACCCTCCCATGCAGTAATAATACCATTTGTGTTCATATTAACACCAAATCAACTAACTTCTTCTCTTGTCCCTTCTTCTCTATAAATACTCATTTCCCACTCATCATTCTCCTCACACTCCCATTATCCCATTAATCTAGCTAGCTTCTTGTATATATCCTTTATTGGTTATTTACCCTAGCTAGCTAGCTACAAGTAAGATAATGGCCCTACAAAAACACATTCTTTCGATATTCTTAACGTTGTTCATCATCATTATTCCTTCTGTCCCTTGTTATGGTACCTCTCAAGAGGACCCACCAAAAATATACCCGCCTTTCAACAACTTGATTCAGCAAAGCACAGAAGTCTTGAGCTTAAATAGGTTTGTTAAGTTGGTTGTCACGTCTTCTTCGTCAGTTTCCAGGGTTAATGTCAATGACTTTGGAGCTAAAGGGGATGGTAAAAGTGATGACACAGAGGTATATATACACACACACGCACACCTTATCTGCAGTACCAACTATACAAACACACACACGCACACATATTGCATGAATTAAAGCTTTTCTTTTTACCAAAATAACAACATATATGAGTTTGGTGTTTAATTATTTTCATTTCAGGCTTTCAATAAGGCTTGGGATGCTGCATGTTCTTCTGGAAGAGAAGTGATTCTTGTGGTGCCTTCCGATTATAATTATCTTCTCAAGCCTGTCACATTCTCAGGTCCCTGCAATTCTAGCAATATTGCTATCCAGGTTAGTTAGTTATATATAGCTACATGCAGAAACTGGATTATACTTATAGCGAATCATTTTTCCAGTTCAAGCAATGTTTATTTCAAACACATATTTGATATTGTCATCAGATTTCTGGGACACTTGAAGCATCAGAGAACTCATCGGACTACGCCCAAGACCCACGACACTGGCTTATGTTCCAGAGTGTTCAGAATCTAACAGTTCAAGGTGGTGGAACCATCAATGGAAATGGAAACAAATGGTGGCAAAACTCCTGCAAAACAAACCCAAGTCTTGTACGTATATATCTCAGAACCCTATGATGTTCATTTCATTTGTGCTCATATTTTTATTCAACATTTTCTAAATATATTTTACTTTGCTGTTTCTTTATAATTTTACAGCCTTGCAAGAGCGCCCCCACTGTACGTAAGCATAAACTTTGACACAGATATTACAACAAATGATAGAATTGAAAGAGTTCATTTTTTGAGCTTAAAGTGTCATGTTATAATATTAATGGTTGTGTTTGCAGGCTGTGACTTTCTATGAGTGTGAGAATCTGATAGTAGAGAACTTGGTGATTAAGAATGCACAACAAATCCATGTGAACATTCAAGAATCCACCAACGTCAAGGTTTCTGATGTGACAGTGAGTTCACCGGAAGATAGCCCCAACACAGATGGAATTCATATCACCAATACCAAAAGTATCCAAATCTCAGACTCGATTATAGCCACAGGTATGTATTGAATAAAGTAATTAAATCATTACACTTTGGAATATAATCCTTTCTCTTTATGATCTTAATAATCACTCTTGTGTTTCGATCGATGCTTTTGCAGGAGATGATTGTTTGTCAATAGAGAGTGGAACCCAGAATTTACTAGCCACAGGCATAACCTGCGGACCCGGCCATGGTATCAGGTAATTAATTAATTCCCAGTATCTAATTTAATTAAATATTCCATATTAACCTATAGTTAGAATTGTCTATAATATAATTGCTTTGTTTATCAATGATAATACAGTATCGGAAGCTTAGGGGAGACCGGAACTGAGGAATTTGTGTCAGGAATAACAGTGAAGGGAGCTAAGATTTCTGGAACCACGAATGGAGTTAGAATCAAGACTTGGCCTGTAATTACTTTGAACTTCTCTCTATATCATCAATAAGTTATCTCTTAAAATTCGTAAACATGCATTATATAATCAGTAAGCTCTTTTTTTTTTTTTTTGCATCTAATTCTATTTAATTTGCTTGGTACAGGGAGGGGAAGGAAGTGCAAGTAACATCAAGTTTCAAGATATTAAAATGGAAAATGTGACCAACCCCATAATAATAGATCAGAACTACTGTGACCAGGAGACTCCATGCAAACAAGAGGTAATATATGAATCAATCTTTTGCGAATTTGATCGAGGTTAAAAACTCGAAAAATCATATACATTCACAAACATGTGTGTGTGTGTGTATCTGATTGTTTGGTTTGCGGCATGCATATGTATATGCAGAAGTCAGCGGTGAAGATAAGGAATGTGGTGTACGAAAACATAAAAGGAACGAGTGCTTCTGAAGTAGCAGTGAGCTTGAACTGCAGCCAAAGCTTTCCATGTCAGGGGATTGTGTTGCAGAACATAGACCTTCAAGATGAAGATGGACAGATTCCTAAAGCTTCATGTGAAAATGCGGACTTGTCCTATGTTGGATCCGTTTCCCCACGTTGCCCATAGAACGACTGCAAATCTAGCTAGATTTATTATCCTATCTGTACAGAGCGCTGCGTATGATTAATTGGTTATTGATATTGGTTTGGCGTATTAATTTGCAGACCACACATACGACACCTAGAAAATATTATATTGTTGGGTTTTCTATATATGTGTATTATCATAAATCATTGTATAAATGTTGTGTGGGATTAATGATTGAAAAGTCTATTCATGAAGGTTAAGGGTTACGTAATAAAGAGATGTTTGATTTGTTCTCGTTTTCTCCGCAACACAAAATGATAAGAAACATGGCAAGGACAAATACTACCACGATATGATATAACATATACTCAATCATATATCTGTTGTCCTGTTTTTTTTTTTTTATTTGGATAAGGATATAATAATCTCTGTTTTTGTTATTATATAAATTTTTAAAAAAATGTTTGGCTCACCCACGATCTAAGAGCAAGGCAAACTGTCTATTACCCTTAAGCGTAAACTTAGACACCCAGGAGCTAGGATGCCTCCACAAGCGCCGCGACTAGAACCACAATAAAATGGTACTTTCTAGGGATCGAACACGCTCCGAATAATTGTATGTCTCACCCTTTCGCCAGTTGAACTCACAAACGATAGATATAATAATCTTTTTCTCTGTATTTTTTTTGTACAAAAATTTTTAGAAAGGGGTTAGGCTCATCCACGATCTAAGAGCAGGACGAAGTCTCACTTTCTCCTAGGCGATACTAATGTCGGGCAGGGCGAACCGTTTATTACCCTCAGGCATAAACCTAGACACCAAAGAGCTATGATGCTTTTTCAAGCGCCGCGACTAGAACCATAATAAAGTGCTATTCCTCAGGGATCAAACATGTTCTAAATGGTCATATGTCTCATCTCTTCGCTAGTTAAACCTACGGACGATGATAGGGGATATAATAATCTCTAAATATAAAGAATTTTCACCCTTCTAAATAAATATTGTTTATAAGTTGGGCTGTCCTGTTTAAACTTCTCAGAATCAGAGCAACAATATAGAACCATTCATCGCATGGGTATTTTGTATCGATATACCTAAAAAACAAATATCGATCTCAATATTGTAATGATTCAACATTTTAATCTTCCCTCCTGTGCATTAATTATCTTGACCTTTTCTAGATTCCAAATAATTAATGATCGAGCTTTCTGGTCTAAGATAAACACGTACGAGAATTGGGAAGTCTCTTGAGGTTTTAATGCATGTGCAGAGAGATTTGTTCCAAGGTAGTTTCTCGGAATCGATGGTTTCTATTTTTTTTTCCAACCTAAATACACTATAAATAAGATATATTTGTCTATTTCCAGGTCACAAACTCTAAAATAACATTATTCGGCAGTGTTTTTCAAGTTAATATAATTTTTTCTCTTTAAAAATGTTATTTTTACTCAACCCAGCTATAATTGTTGACCCAAAAAGAAATCCAAATTTATGTATATTGCTCAACAAGTATCTTCTGAAATTTGCAAAAATATTTCACTCTTGACCATACTTTTCTGCATCGAGTAGTTGCCAAGAAAATAAAATGCACGCCTAGATGTCTAATTCATTTCCTGCAACGATCAATAACAAATTCCTTACAAAAAAAATCCCTACAGTTGAGTGATAAAAATGGTTAAAAAAATTAAGAAAAGTTTGATAATAAGCATTGGCTGTCTATTTTATGCACTTCAATATTTTTAAAATAATATGATTAAAAATCTTTTTTATTATCGTACAAAATTTTAAAAAAATAAATTATACTATTCATAACTTATAAATAATATAATTTATTATAAATTTTATTACAATGTTCTAGATTCTTAGGTATAATTAGGGTTATGAGATGTTATAAATATAAATTTTATCATTCTATCTATCTCTCTCCAATTAGAAGGCGAAAACGGGTTGAGCCGACCGAGAGTGGGGGCAATCTTCCTCTTCCTCCTCTTCTTTCCTTGTGATATGAATCATCACATTTATGTTTTATTTATGGAGGATCACAATCCTAACAAAAATAACTGTTTAGTAATTTTTGTTCAAAAGGGATGAGATCGCACGACACAGCCCACGTTTAGGAGGAAAACATTCGGAGATTTTTTTGGCGCTCAGGCGAGACTGCGCCGGCCTTTTATAGAAACAAGTCCGGAGCCATAAGAAATACTTATGCTATCTTAACTTGATCCGTGTAAGATTTGCTTATCTTCATTCATAAGATCGAAGGATTCGTTGTGCGCCATCTTTTGTCAGGGTTGTGATTCTCCATAGATAAAATGGAAATGGAAACGGTCGTCGGTGAGAGGGATCTTGTTTGTCTTGAGTTGTTCCCGCCGATTACGGTAAGAAATTATGTCTTTGGTTCCCAATTTGATTTAATAATAATTTTCTGTTAATCTTATCCCCTTCTGTATCCAAACCCTAGATCTGTCGGATCCGAATGTCTTGCAATTCCAAATTTGGTTTTCGGGAGTAGGCAGGGTGAATAATTACAAATCTCGATTTTTATTTTAAATGCTTGTATGCATTTAACTTGGTCCCATTGCAGAATTCTAGCAGTTCATAGCTGCTGAGAGCTGACGCATCAACCCGAAACTGGAGAATGGGGATATGGGGAAGATGAAGAACTCGCTGGCTTAGCTTTGTTTTATTGAGTAGCAATTCGATCTGCATGCTTCTACCTTCATTTCGTTAAATTGTTTTCCTTGCTAACGCACATGAATAGATGACAGCGACTCTTTAGTTTCAGTAAGGAGCAAAGGACGTAGTGGATATCACTGGCTTTAGGATTGTGTTTCATTTCAGGTTTATACAACATCATGGTGCTTGTTGTGAGTTGCCTTGGCTTGCATTTCGTGGTCAAAGGATGGTTGAATTGCTCTCGTTGTTTTTTTTTGGTTGCCCACCCGGTTCACCGGAACTTTACCCCGACTACATCTGGATCCGACCCGCGTCGCGCACCTGGCTATGGTGGGTGAGTCTCCCAACGGGGATTTTTTGCGTACGCCAAGGCTCGAACTCGAGACCTCGTTTAAGCGATATCGAGCCGCTTACCACTCGGACCAACTCCCGTTGGTAATTGCTCTCGTTGTTACTTTGTGGCAAAAGCTGCCTGCCTTGGCTTGCATTTCCTGTTTTGTGTTGGGTAAGATCTAATGGTTTGATTTGGTTCGGGCATATGAAGTAGGCCATGTGTCGATGAAGAGGGTAGATTATATAGTGGATGGAATCTTTTAAAACAGGTAGATGAACAATGAATATAACATTTAATGAAATTATTAAGTAAATTTTGGGCTAACAATGTATTTAGAGATTTATTTATTGATAGAATACAATAGTCTTACGTGATCTATGTAATTAATTTTATTTAGTGAGATAAAATTTATTACGTTATTAGTTAAAATTTAGGTCTTTGGCTCTTAGCATAATGCTATATACTCTTGTCAGTTCTGATAACTTCATGATGCTTAATAGTATATGAAAAATTATGATCGTGGAGCACCCATAGACAAATGCAGCAGAAATTATGTGAAAAATTGCACCCAGGTAAGATCGATGCTTTATAACTACTTATTGAGATATTTTTTTTAGTTAAATATGTGTATCTTTCTATCTGATATAATTATATTGAAAGCACGGTTGTATATTGAGATACCTATGTAAAAGGAATTGGTTTATACAAGGGAGAGGGTAGAATAGAGAGCCGATTGCTTGTGTTTGGACTATGTTTGGTTGGGCCTTTAAAAAAAAAATTGGTAAAAAGTTTTTGTTTATAAATTGTATCTGGTGGAATGGCATAGCCTCTCATAATGGGATAAATCAATGTTCAAATATTCAAATTTTTGAATTTTTATTAGAAAAAGTGTTACATTTAATATCTAATAATATATTTAATAAGATTGTTTACAATAGAAGAATATATATGCTTATAAAAAAAATATATTGACCAGCCGGACTTGATATTTTTATATACAAAAAAATCTATACTTTGGAGAATATATAGACATAGAGTATTAATGAGTACTTGAAATTAGGTTCTTTTAACTAATAAAATTTTTTAAGTATAGATTTTGTATGGATTTTCTCATTTATATAAGAAACAAAGATATATGAAAATGAGAGTTTTTATTATTTAAATACAATTTCTATCATATTCTAATCCTTTTGACTCTCGATATCGAGAGAGGAGAGTTTCTGGGAAGTATCTTGCTTCTATGGTTGTAATCTGTTTTTGGTTATTGGATTGAAATACACCAAGCAATTAAAGAAACACCAACAACTAAAGTATTTAGTGGACCATAATTCGCATGTTGATGGTTAATTTGTGCTATAAAACCAAACATATAGTGAATGTGAAATTTTAAAGATATAATAAGAGTATAAAATTGAGGTAATAGAGATAAAGATATTGAAATAAATGTATTGTTATGTAAGAAAATATAAGATTTGAAATGATCATATTAAATAAATAGTAGTCGTGGTGCCTATTTAAGAAAATATTGTAAACAAAATTAGTTGAGATAGTTTAGACATGACAAAGAAGATTATTGAAAATACTGGTGATGCAAGTATATTATATAGTATATAATACTCTAAAAATGGGTAAAGACAAACTAAAAATAACATTCAATAATATTGACAAAGTATAATAACTTGTATAATCTGTATAACAAATTACCTAGTCAAATAAGATTTATTGTATACAAACTTGCATCTCAGGGGAGTTTGTCAAGTTTAGTTGCCCCGCTGCTGATTAAAGGCAAGGATGCTACATACAAGAGACTAAAAAGGAATGAAGGATAAATCAAATCCTATGGATTGGAATATCTAGCCTAATGACATATAATAGCAATAGCAATACAAGGAAATTATAATTGAAGGAGTCGTAAAAGAAGATGTCTTACCCGTTTAAACTAAATGCACTCGGAAGTCTGCTCATCTTGAAATTGAATCAGAAACAGAGGCCTACAACCAACGGAAGTTAGTCCAAGTAGTAAGCAGCTTGGTATCACTTAAATAAGGTCTCGAGTTCGAGCTTTAACGTATGCAGAAAATTTTTGTTTGGAGACTCACCTACTATAATCAGATGCGTGACGCGGGTCAGATCTGGATGTAGTCGGGATAAAGTTCCGGTGAATCGGGTGGACAACTAAAAAAAAAAGAAAAGAGGCCTAAATGAATATTAAAGGCCGTTTTTTGGGGCCACCGTCCAATTTGAATAAGCGCGGCAACAACAAAAGTTCCTGTAAAATTACATATTTTCCACAAAGTGGCCGCAGTTTTAGTCTGAGCGATCCCTTTATGAGTTCCCTTTCCTAAAGTGAGTGGGATTAGTAATTGCAACGGTAACATTGCAACGCTCACTAAAGAATTTTGATTTCGGTCCATTAGCAACGCCTTGTAAGAGTTGTTGTTGGTCCTTTTTTCCCCTTCTTAGATCGGTTAAATTAGAATGTTACTTAGTGCTACCATGTGGACAGCATCATCATTGAGCATACGTGTTTGTTTCGGATTTTATGGCATGAGTTATGCCTAGGGCCCAACGTGATTTCCTTAAAAGATATTGCTCGTCGAATTACTAACGGGGATTGGTCCGAGTGATAAGCGGCTCGGTATCGCTTAAACGAGGTCTCGAGTTCGAGCCTTGACGTACGCAGAAAATCCCCGTTATGAGACTCACCCACCATAGCCAGGTGCACGACGCGGGTCGGATCCGGATGTAGTTGGGGCAAAGTTCCGATGAACCGAGTGGGCAACCAAAAAAAAATATTGCTCATCGAATTTTATTTATTTAAAATTATAAAATAATTTTAAAAATATTAATACACACAATATAGTTCATGTATTTTATCATTATCACCCATCCGGCTTTCTCAGGCTTTTAATATTCAAGCATTCGATTTTGTTAATCACTATTCATGATAATTGACTCCACTTTGGCTGGAATCTGGATTGGCATTACTACTATTTTTCAGAGTGGAACTCTCTACTCTAGTACCGGGAAATGTAGGCTCGCTTAGAATAGAAGACAAAAATAACAAGTTCTCCACTCCAAACATACCCCAGCAGGGGAAACATGAAACAGAGTAAAACTGAAACATGAATGGTTTAGGTTCTACAACTAACACAGTGCTACACTATTATACCTAAAACATGTGTAAACTTCCCCTTGCCCCCTTATATATATATCACACATTAAATATCCCCAACAACATTCATCAAGCTCTATACTTACTAACTTAAAAATCAGTGTTAGAATTCTGCCACTCAGGCTTCACTTCTTTTCATCTCCTCCTGATGGTGCTGTCTTTGATTCTTCCGGTGGTGGTAGAGGAGGCGGCGGCGGCAAGCCTCCGTCAATGCAACTTCTACACCTCTTCTCAACCCAACCTTCAATATCGTTCTCTCCATTGCCTCCAAAGTGCCTTCCACCGCAGAGACGAGCCACTATTCCTGCAAGTACACCCACTATTGTGATCACTGCCAGAACCACAACAAGCGTCTCTACTGATCTGTGAGAATAACGATTCGCCTCTTCCCCACTCGGCGGAGCCACCATTACCGGCTGCATTGAGCTCTCCATGGATGAACAGAACAAGGGATAGTGATGAAGAAAGCTAAGCTCTGGACTTGAACGGAAAGGGAGTGAAAATGAGCTAGCTGGCTATCATTATTTAATGCTATCAAGTGGATGATGCAATATAAATGTCACTGGTTTGCTTTTTGTTGTTGCTTAGGATCTCTTTGGTGTTTTATTTTACATATCTTTATTTTTACTAGCAGGTGAGGCTTTTGAGGTGCAAAAAATATAGGTGAAGGCAAAAAACCTTCTGAGCACCCATTGGCTCATTATATAAAGTACAAACGGTACTCTCTAGCTTGCAAGTGGAGGGGCTTGGCCTGCATTGCAACTTCACACTTAAAAATACTTGATTTCTCCTCCCAATTTTTGTCCTTTCTCTCGTGTCACATGTTAATGTTATGTTCAGTCTGTCTCTCTGACCCCTAAAGTATCAGGCGATTTATTGTGAGCCTCTTTTGATAAATCAGATAATATAATTTCCTAATACCTATGGTTTTGTTTGTTTCTCGCTGCTTCGAATTTTCCAAGAATTTGTCATGGCTCATGCCTCATAGTGTTACAGTGCTTATGGTTGGTATGTGTGTGGCAGAAATTAGAGCTCAGCGTCTGGATTTGGCTGGCTCTTCGTCGTCAACTTGTAGGAACTTGGATAGGTACAAAACACCTGACTGCTCCCTGAGAACACGCTTCACAGCGACTCTTCAAGGGCACGGACCTTTATGTTCCGCTGCAGAAATATTTGTGAATGCAACAATACAATGCAGCTCATATATCAATTAAAACTTCAAAGCCAGCACAATGAATAAGTCCAAGCGTTTATTTACGTGCATATGAATGTTGATCTCGCAATAACTTTTGCCTCTGAATCTGAAAATTTATAGCCAGTAAGCTCCCAAAAACAACTGTTAGCTTATGGGAGAGGGTGTTAGGCAGACTTATGGGTGGGTTTCAATTGTCAACACAGGATCTGATCTACTACTACGTAACGTATGTCTGGCAATACTTTGCACGTTTTGAGCAGAAACTACTTTTACATTGCTTTGATCAACCAAGAAATGACATTCATTCTCGAGTGTTTCTTTTGTTTTTGTTTTGGTACCAAAAAAAAAATTAGATGAGTTGAGTCCAATAGCTTACTAGAGTCAAGACATATCTATTCAAATAGTGCTTCTAAATATAGCTAGAAACTAATCTTTCTAGGCGTAGAGGTAACCAAAATGTATTTTTTTTTCTATGCACATGATCTAATTTAAACTAGGGTATCATGTTTAAATAATCTAATTATTTATAAACTGTATCGAGCATTGGTTTTTTTTTTTTTTTGGTTACATGTATCGAGCCTTGTTGATTTCTTTTTTGTATTTTTATAACATGCGGGTTTAGCCTCCAGGCTCTTCGCCTAATTTTTGCAGCACTGGCCCATGTTCCTTTCAAATTTTTTGGGCCCAAATATTCTTTTCACGGCCCATTTGAATATAATGATACCGCTAGGCCTAAACACAATTATTGAACCACTAGCTGTAGCGCCGTTTCTGCTTGTGTTGGGCTTAAAAAAGCCACACTTATTGATAATCTACCCTGCGTAATTTCCAAAATGCTAAATATTTGTGTAAAAAAAATGCTAAATATTTGTATAAAAATGCCAAATATTAAATTAAATTAAGGCTTTTTATAGGAATATTTAACTACATTATGCTTGATATTTTCTATTCACAAAATATAATGCATTTTCTATAACACATGCTTATACGACATTGAAGTTTCTTCTAATATTTACTTTCCATTTGCCATTTGTACATTTTATATACTCAATATTCTACTAAAATCGTGTCAATTAAATTTTTATTATTAAATTAAAATCATAAACTAATAGCTTGCATTATAATGTTATAAACACAAAAATAATTTATCTCTATAATATTTTTGATATAATATTTATCTTTATAATTGTTATATTAGATTTTTTTTTTGGGTATAGCTAACACCTGAAATAGATAATATTAAATCAGAAGAGAATTAAATCACAAATGTTTAGTGATAATTATAAGCTCTAAATGTGAAAGACAAATATTTAATACTTCCTTAGAATTTAATCCCTCTTTAATTAAAGCATCCACGATTGTGTTTTAAATTTTAGAGATATATTGTAGTTTGATATCTCATGTGTAGGAATCTTTGTATATGGGTATGTTATATTAGAATTTTTTTTTATAAGATGTTATATTAGATTTCTGTATTACCAAGGAGAAAATAAAAGTTTAAAAAAAAAACAGAAAGGGCAAAAACAAAGATATGGCCTTTATCCCGGTTTACTGGATACTTGAAACCAAACATAACAATCCCTCGAAAAACCCTAGGCTATCTGATCCATCCTCACTCGGCCACTCCCTCATATAAGAAAGGCATCTCATTCATTTCAGGTCTTCCACTCTCCATTGGCGGCAGTGACTTTCCCCTCGCAATTTAGGGTTGCTTCTCGTTGTTGCTGACAATTATGGCTGAGCGTGGAGGAGATCGTGGTGGATTTGGACGTGGCTTTGGCGGCCGTGGTCGCGGAGACCGTGGCCGTGGTGGACGACGCAGAGCTGGTGGTCGCCGCGAAGAGGAGGAGAAGTGGGTTCCGGTGACAAAGCTTGGCCGTCTCGTCAAGGAGGGAAAGATCCGCAGCCTTGAACAGATCTATCTTCATTCTCTCCCAATCAAGGAATACCAAATTATTGATACCTTGGTTGGTCCCAGTCTTAAGGATGAAGTCATGAAGATTATGCCTGTACAGAAACAGACCAGGGCCGGGCAGAGAACTCGGTTCAAGGCATTTGTTGTTGTCGGTGACGGAAACGGACACGTGGGCCTCGGCGTTAAGTGTAGCAAGGAGGTTGCCACTGCCATTCGTGGTGCTATTATATTGGCAAAGCTCTCTGTTATTCCTGTGAGAAGAGGTTACTGGGGTAACAAGATCGGGAAGCCCCACACTGTCCCATGCAAGGTTACTGGTAAGTGTGGTTCAGTCACTGTGCGTATGGTTCCCGCTCCTCGGGGTGCTGGAATTGTCGCTGCTAGGGTACCGAAGAAGGTATTGCAGTTCGCTGGTATCGAGGATGTCTTCACTTCTTCAAGAGGATCGACCAAGACTCTGGGAAATTTTGTCAAGGTTCGTTCCACATATTATTTGATTTGCTTATTCAAATGTGCTTTTAAACCCATTTTTTATTTAATTTATAATTGATATTGTAAAATCGTATCTCATGTGCATAGTTAACGTATTATCTTAATTGGCATGTGAAAGTCATTTGTCGCAGTGCAATTAGTATACCATGAATCTGGCGTTATATTCGATCACCAGGAACTGTTCTAGTGTCGAAGTGTGTTATCATTGCAGTGATTTTTAACAAATTAGATTAGATATCAAGATTGAAATTGTTATCTTTTCAATGTTTTGCATGAGTTAAACTTCATTGTGACGTTCATGTTGATCAGGTTGAATCGAGATGTGTTTGAATCCCCTAATTTTTGGTTTCACCTTTGGTTTCAAGGCCAAGCGAGAGAATTGGGTTAACTGAATATTAAATTGTTGTGGTGTTCTTCTTATTGTCTGTTTTGTCTCTAGACATGCTTTGCTGGCATGAGAAAGTTGTTGACTCTGTAGATGTTGAACCAATGTTGCCAATGTGGTAATTATAATACACAGTTTCTGCTCGGAATGCTATCTTTGCACACATATTTGGGGTTGCTAATGAGAATCTGCAGATGCTCCAGGCACATTGCAGATTCGGGGCTTAAAATATTTTATTTCTGCTGTCAGTTCATCTTTACCTATGATTATGATTCTATAAATTGATGTGCAAGAAATGTGGATGGAGTTTACGAATAGTTTTTGATATTTTATTTGCTAGTTAGCTCCATAACTTTCTTTTTTTCGACAGGCTACTTTTGACTGTTTGCTGAAAACCTATGGGTTCTTAACGCCTGAGTTCTGGAGGGAGACTCGCTTCACCAAATCTCCATTCCAAGAGTACACAGATCTGTTGGTTAAACCTACTGGTAAGGCATTAATCATGGAGGAAGAAAGAGTCGAAGCTTGAATCAGCCAGTTTTGACGAGATGGGATTCACCAGATCTTAAGTATCTGGTGATAGGAAACTAGTAACTACATATGTTTCTGGTCATGTATGTTTCTTTCATTTTTCAGGAACACCATGTTACTTCTTGTTTTTGCCGGATTGAGTTTTAATTCAATGGATATTTACCCATTTTCAAATACGAAACTTAATTACGTGAGATTTGTCTGAGTGATAATTCGTCTTTTGTTCATGATGGAATTTATTAAGAATATACCTTGACGCTTGGTGGGGAGAATACTTCAGACTTCAGAGCATTTTACAGGCTACAACTAAAAATATGTGAAGGTCTTGTATTGTCATCAATGTAAATTATGTATGCCTAGACATTTTAAATGTGGGGGGAATTTACTCAACCATTTATATTGGTAATATCAACAGTATCGATTGGTTTCTTTTGACATTTGAGTGTAAACTAGGTTTCAGGTATCAAGATCCCATGCGTTTAATTTAATTTCAACGTGTGATCAAAAAGAGTTTTAGTAATTTAATACTGGTATTTTAAAATTCGACGCTATAACTTTTGTTAATTTTATCCAGATGTTCCAAAAGTTGATGTTCGTGTTAAAAATTCTGATAATAACACAATATTGAAATTATTGTCCGATTTTGAAGTGTGATATTTCAGAATCTCAATGTCAAGTTACTTAATAACCTTTGGTTCTTTATTAATTAAAATTTTAAAATCTCTTGGAAGACTAATTACAAATAAGTAGCCACATTATATATCGAATTGGTTAGTTGACTGGCGCGCGTTTTGTTGTGCTTTTGATTACCGAACCCTGGATTTTATTTATGTATAAAAATAAATTAAGAGTACATTGTAAATGAGGGGGTGAAAGCCTTTGTAACTGAATCATACGCTCGGAGATGGATGTAATTATTTAAAAGCTAAATGATAAATTTTGACTCTTCATTATCAGACATTCCTTTGCCAATCTTTCATAATGTAAATAAGAAAGATATTTTGCTCTTTGAATCCACGTTTAATAATTCTCACAGAAGCAAGGATTTTGCTTGCTTAGGAGTTATGACTTATGATTATATGATCAGTACCTAGTTTTTGATCCGCTTCGCTACCACATCTAAGAATCTTTATGCGTTATGAAAGGGAAAAGAAAATTATAATCTTGCTTGCAAAATCATTACCTTTAAAAATAATTGCTTCGCTTAAACTATTAGTTATTACGTCAAAAGCACGCATGAACTATATTCCTATTGGACGCGAGAGGCCGATCGACGCTCAGACGGGGAGGGGCATTGTATGGTTAGATGACCAAATCCAAATTGTAAAATTAAAATTTTATTGGGAACAATAAATAAAGCGATGAATATTCAAAGACCGCGGCGACTTCCGATTCCCTCCTTGCGGCTTCCTTCTATATACGCGGAAATCTAAAATCTTCATTTTCAATCTCCACTCGCCCAGGAAGTCCGGGAATCTAAATTCACCTTCCCTTTTTATTATTGCCGGAATTTATCTCTAAATTCTCGGCCAAGTCTTCGTCTCGGTCTTTCTTGCGTGGCAGCTGATTTTGATCCTAAAATGGGAACTCCCGAATTCCCAGATCTTGGAAAGCATTGCGCTGTTGATGATTGCAAATTGATTGATTTCTTGCCCTTCACATGCGATCGTTGCAATCAGGTTAGTTCTTCTTTTTTCTCATACTATTTTTTTTTTAATTTATGCTTAGATTTCCTTATTGGTTGTGTCATTGTACTGTATGCAACCTGCATTGTTGACTGGTTTTCATGTATTTTCCAGATTCTGAATTGGTTTCAATTTTTTTTTTTATTCTTTGTCCGAACGCTTGCTTAAGTTAGATTTTGTCGAAACGTAAGATGTATAGCAGTGATGAGATCGTTCCCTTTCCCACCACACCAAAAGTAAAAAAAAAGAGAGAGCAGAAGAGATTAGCAATTAAGCTGGAAATTTATTGTGAGTAATTGTGTTTCTAGGTTATGTGGTTATCTTCGTATCATTTTGGTGTCTTATGGCCAAAGTGACTGCAGTAAAATTGGTTTGTAGAAACTTGAACATCGATTGGAGCTAATTTTTTGAAAAATATAGAAGAGAAAGGAAAAGCTGACTTGATCTTTCCCACTCTGAAGCGAAGTGGTTGTCTAACAAGATCTTCTTCTCATGGACTTTGGTATTGTGATAGTCCTTAGTGGGAACATTTCGGCTTCATCAATCATCATAGTTACTTGTGCAGTGTGACTGCACCCCCTCCTAAGTTGACACACTGTACTTTGCTCTCTAGAGTCTACCCTTTTTTTTCTTCTTCCCTTGCATATCAACTGGCATATGTCTTCATAAAGCCAAGTGCTTGGCAATAAAATTTACCACTTTTAATACTTAGATAATATCAGAGATGAGTGTCACTGCATTCAGTGCAGTTTTGGTTTGACTATTGAACCACTCTTTAATATTTTAGCTTCATCACTGGGATATTGTTTTTTTTAAAAAAAAAAAAAATTGCTTGTTGGTTTGCTGTTTCCTTTATATCTAGTCTAGTTTTTCTTTGATAAGGGAAATTTCTGGGGATAATTCCTACTGCCTATTCATGTGCACTGGGAGTTGGTGAAAAGTGAAGATTGAAGATGAAGTTCTACCTTCACAAAAAGCTCAATAATGAATACTTAGCAGCTAGCATACTCGCACATCTCCCTGTGTGCCAATTTAGTTTGTGTTGTAGACATTAACAGGCACATATCTTTCTTATTGAACTAAGGGCAAGGATGTACTATGAACAAGTTCTATTTGTCTCATAGTTTTTTCTCTACCAGTCAGTCTGTCACATAGTTTTAAGTTGTAAAAGAGATTGACACCGTTTAGTACTTGTTATTTCCTCTCAATTTGTCTGCTTGTATTTTCCTTTTCCTTAAAATCTTGTCTCAGGGTTGTTCACTTGCTTGTATAGCAATTATCTTGTTGATTATGTTTGTGTATTTTGATAATGGTCGAATTACAATGTGAAATAAGTAGAACACTGATTTGGAGTCGGAATGGAGTTTTGCATTATTTATTTGGTTGGTTGTACATCTATTGCTTTTGCTGGAAACAAACTGAAGCTTTTTAATATACATGAACGAACTGCATTCATGCTTCTTTTAGGTTGAGCCCCTACAGCCAAGTGCTGTCAGGTTGATGTGTTCTTGATGATAAATAAAAACCATATGGCTCAATGTTTGGCAGTCCTGAGAGAGTTTTGATGTTTGATTTTATAATATAGGAAATTCTTAGTTTTGTATTTTAAGAATTGATTGTGCATGTTAGCTTTCTGGTGATGTGCTAGTGCATGCACTTTTTTTTTTGTTGGTAAATGCACTGTGTATGCTTTATTGTTTCATATCTTAGTTCTGTGTATGGTTACTAATCCTCCTTTTCTTTCCTGTTTAAAATTTCTTGTTTCAGTTAACTATATGTCTATATCTGCCAAAATCCCTTGTAGGTATTTTGTTTGGAGCACAGAGGTTATATCAAACATCAGTGTCAGAAAGCGGACAAACTGGATGTCGCTGTTGTCATATGTCCACTTTGTGCAAAAGGAGTCCGCCTAATTCCTGATCAAGATCCAAACATAACTTGGGAGAATCATGTCAACACTGAGTGTGACCCATCAAATTATGAGAGAGCCATGAAGAAGAAAAAATGCCCCGCCCCCGGATGCAGAGAGGTCTTGGTGTTCTCAAACACAATCAAGTGCAGGGATTGCTTGGTAGATCATTGCCTAAAGCATCGTTTTGGCCCTGATCACAAGTGTCCTGGACCCAAAAGTTTGGAAACAAGCTTTTCATTTATGAATCTCTTAAGCAGAAGTAGAAAGGAAGAGTCAAAGCCAAATCCATCTCCACCTACATCCTCATCAAAATGGGCTTCAGGCTTTCGCAATGTGGCGTCAAATATCCGAGCTTCAGCCGAAGCCAGCATGTCAAAATTAGGTAATGAAATTAGCCAAGCGTGGCAAACAGCAAACGATGGGATGGGACAGAGCAGTGGGAGGGGTAATGAAAATGGGCAAGTGGAGATGGAACAATGTCCTCAGTGTAATGCAAAGTTTTCCTCTGTCACTTCTTTGGTGGATCATGTGCAGAAAGTTCATGAAAGGAGCAGCAACGGATCCAGGGGGGTGGCGAAGGTGACCATCGATGCCTGTCCCAAGTGTGGTAGAGGATTTCGAGATCCAGTGGCTCTTGTAGAGCATGTTGAGAGGGATCACGGTGGTAGTTCAAGAGCCTAGGTTTGGTTCAACAGGGTGAAGTTTAATTATACGTCACTACTTTCCTAGAGTATAATATCAGTTTGAGCCCCCTTTTAAAGCAAAAAGGTTGTCCGCATGAATTTGAAAAAGTTTTAACATCATTGTCTGGTCTTTTGTTTTTTTGGTATACAATTTTTTAGAAAAAGATTGGGCTCACCTATGATCTAAGGGTAGGGCGAAATCTCCCTTCCTCTTAAGTGATACCAATATTAGGCAAGGCGAGCTGTCAAGTATCCTCAGTCATAAACTTAGGCACCTAGGAGTTAGATATTTTTCTAAGCGCTGTGACTGGAATCACAATAAAATGGTACTCTTTAAGGATCAAATATGTTCTAAATTATCATATGTTTTAATTTTTTATTAATTGAACCTACAGTACGATAAGTAATATTATTGTCTAGTCGAATCATGGCAAAAATCGTTCATTTCTTTCGGCCCAATTACTTTTGTATTCGTTGGATTCTTCCTCCATGATAAAAATTAAACTGACTGCTTGAATTGGTACCACACCAGCACGTACAAAAAAAAGGTTCGATGAGATTTACCTACCATAACTAGGTACGCGACACGGGTCAAATTTAGATATAGTCGAGATAAAATTCTGGTGAACCGGATAGACAATAAAAAAAAAAGGTTCGATGTTTAAATTGTTCTGCAAATATTAGCCCGATGAAGATAGCTGGTTTTCCACCGATTTGGAAGCTTAGTTCATTTGATGTATAAACTATAATCAATATGTAGATATGAATCAGAGCGGCTGGCCAAGAAAGCAAGATATAAATCAGAGTTGAAGTTCAAATAAGGCAATATTAATAATGCTCATTGTTGATAAAATTTAATAAAAACAAAAAGTGCTTTGCTGGGCAAAAAAATTCTATAAAAGTGGAAGGGCCCTTTTTTCATAAGAAAATATTTAATATCTTTTTGAATCTCACTTAAGTACGAATTAAATTTCTTTCATTGAAGCATAGGCATAACTAACCAATTATTTTTTGTTTTTTTTAACCAATTTTTAGAAAGGGGTTGGGCTTATCCACAGTCTAAGGGTAAGATGAAATTTTCCTTCTTTCTAGGCGATACTAATATCGGATAAGGTGAGCTGTTTATTATCATCAGGCGTAAACTTAGGCACCCAAGAGTTAAGATATCTCCTCAAGTGCCGCGACTAGAACCACAACAAAATAGTACTCTCTAAGGTTCAAACACACTCTAAATAGTCGTATGTCTCAACTTTTTACTAACCAATTCTAACTTGTACACTGCGACTAAGGTAGCATTCACGGACTGGCAAGTATCTCTAGGCCTCTTGAGTTAGGCCCAACTTTATTTGGGCTAGCTTATATTATGCTCTTCATTTTATGTTGCTTCTGAAAAACAAGCTATTTGTATGATAGGCTATCTCGATAAATTTTGTCTTGCTTCAGGAGGAAAAATTAACAAAAGCAAATCCTCTATCTTTTTCTCTCCTAAAGTAAAAAGCAGTTTGAGAGCTAAAATTAGTAGGATTACAGGGATGGCGATTTCTGTGGATATTGGGAAGTATCTGGGGTTTTCAATCATCAGAGGGAGGAAACCCAGGGATTCTTTTCAATATATTATTGACAAGGTTCAATCCAAATTGGCTGCTTGGAAAGAGAATACGCTGTCTGTTGCTGGTAGAATCACCTTGGCAAAGTCTGTTCTGAGTTCTATTCCTGTTTATCCTATGCAAGTGGCCAGAATTCCTATCTCTATTTGTCAGGAAGTGGAGAGGTTGCAAAGGAATTTTATATGGGGTAATAGTCATAACCCTCACGGATTTCATCCTATTGGGTGGGATCAGCTTGTGAGACCTAAGTTATATGGTGGGTTAGGATTCAAGAAGCTTGATTCCTTTAACCGTGCATGTGAAGCCAAAATAGCTTGGAAACTGGTTAATGGTGACAAAGGGCTATGGGCAGATGTGCTTTTACACAAATACATTCTTAGAAATGAGGAAAATTTGCTGGAGGCTAGGCAAGGTGATTCACCTCTGTGGAAGTTTATTTCTCAGCAAAATGAAATTGTGGATTTGGGAACTAGATGGCAGATAAGGGATGGGCAGTTGGTGAATTTCTTTACTGATAAATGGCTTTTTCCTGATAAAAGTTTAAAAGAGATGTGTCTTCGTTCGCTATCTTATGAAGAAGAATCTAACAAAGTTGCAGATTGGGTGGAGGCTGAGAATTGGAATTATCATAGACTGGCAGATGTTATTCCCAGTTGGATTTTTCAAAGATTAAGAAGCATGATTCCTGTGATGGAGGGAGCTGGCAATGATATTATGATATGGAATGCTACAAATGATGGGATTTTCACTATAAAAAGTGCATATTATCTTATTGAAAAGCAACTGCCAAGTAATTATAGTGCTATTTATAAAGATATTTGGAAGTGGAGGGGTGCGAAACGTATCAGGGTTTTTATGTAGAAGGCTTTCAATAATCGGTTGCCTACAAATAATTGGAGAAGCAGGTGGTCTGCGTCAACTGCTTTATGTCAATGTTGTAATGAAGATACTGAAGATGTTTTGCATGTTCTTCGCGATTGCCCTTATGCTAGTCAACTGTGGAGTAGACTTATTCATCCTAGGGTTGCTCCGGCTTTCTTTAATGCCTCCTTAAGAGATTGATTTGCTTTAAACTTTAAAAGAGATTTAGGCAAAGATGGTAATGCAAATTGGAGTCTTATATGGGGTGTTACAATTTGGAGTTTGTGGAAATGGAGGAACAAAATTTTGTTTGATTAGGAGTTCAGCAAACCTTTGGATCCCTATTCTGTTATTATGAAAATTTGGAAAGGTTTTGTGCAGATCCAACAGATTCCTTTTGATGATGGAATGGCTCCAACTGGTACGAAGGAGTGGGACTCACCTCCTCAGGGATGGGTCAAATTAAATGTGGATGGTGCTCTTAGTACATCTCTAAATATGGCGGGCTGTGGTGGAGTAGTTCGGGATCATGTTGGGAGTTGGGTTACTGGCTTTTCTGCTCAGTTGGGAATTTATAGTGCAATGGAAGCTGAACAATGGGCTATTTATGAAGGTCTTAAATTAGTCTCAACTTTGGGTTTCAAGAAAATTATTCTTGAAACGGATGCGAAAAATGTGGTTAATATGCTTCCAAATTTGGGAGGAGATAGAGGCAGTCTATTACTATCCAGAATTCAGGCTCTGATTCAGTCTACTGGGCAGTTAGAGATAAAGTATATACCTAGAAGTAAGAACAAACTGGCAGATGTGCTTGCCAAGCAAGGGTTGAATAAGACGAACATATGGCACTCTTGTCCCTCAACTCTGAAACATCTTGTTCGTAATGTGTGTTTGGGAGTTCATCCCCATGTAGTTTAATTTATTTTAGTTGTATTGGGCTTATAGCCCTCCTCTTTACCAAAAAAAAAACGTTAGACTGCTGATTTGATGGATTTCTTTTTAACGAACTTTTGTTAGGCCCAAGTATCTTCATTTTTTTTAGTTGCCCACCCGGTTCACCGGAGCTTTGCCCCGACTATATTAGGATTTGACCTGCGTCTTTCACCTGGCTATGGTGGGTGAGTCTCCCAACGGGGATTTTCTGCGTACGCCAAAGCTCAAACTCGAGACCTCGTTTAAACGATACCGAGTCGTTTACCACTTGGACCAACTCCCGTTCGTATCTTCATTTTTTTTTGTTGCCCACCCGGTTCACCGGAGCTTTGCCCCGACTACATCCGGATCTGACCCGCGTCGCGCACCTGGCTATGGTGGGTGAATCTCCCAACGGGGATTTTCTGCGTACGCCAAGGCTCGAACTCGAGACCTCGCTTAAGCGATACCGAGCCGCTTACCACTAGGACCAACCCCCGTTGGTATCTTCATTTGAATGACTAGCAAGTATCTCTAGGCCTCTTGAGTTAGGCCCAACTTTATTTGGGCTAGCTCATACTCTTCATTTTAATGTGAGACTGTAGATTGGATTGATTGCTTTTTAACGAACGTTTGTTAAATCGGGAGACTTTGGTGGGAGTAAATTGCCAACAATTTAAGGTGCCTAAGATGTGCTTAATGTATAAATGTTTTCTAATTTTTTTAAAATTTTAATCATTTTAGTCCTATTCAATATCTTAATTCTTATTTCATTATATATATTATTCTTATTGCTGCCCATTATTCCATTATTTGAAAACCTTAAATATACCTATATCATTTTCATCATTCCATTGTGCGTCATGATTAAAATACCATGTTCTTTTGCAAGCATTCAAATAACATGTATTAGATTTAAAAACAGATAAAAATCTCTTTGTCCATTAACGAGTCCCGGCCTCTTCTCCCAACCCTCTATTTAGTTCTTTCGGCACCATCGACGATCGGCACAGTGATCTGTCCTCTCCGTTACATACTTACATAGGTAAGTAATATACAATTTTCTCAAACGTATTCATGCTCTTTTCCGAACGTTCCTTATTTTCATTCTCTCGGTCGAATGGAATTTCTTGACTCGTCGAATTTCTGCTTGATCGGTTGCTTTCCAATGAATATCTTTTTCGTTATTTGGAAAGAACCAGAGAAAATAACAGTCAATATCCTAGATATTTTGAATCTTACTATTGCTTTATTCTGACAGGATTAATCTCTATTATTAGTATGAATTTACCAGGAACGACTATATTGAATTGCTTTCGAAAAATGTTCTTCGTAAATAACACTCACAAACACAGGGTTTGAAACATATAAACTCAATTAAACCGGGAGTCTTAGGTGTAAATAAATTGTTATCGAACAATTTAATGTGCCTTGTAGTATTGTTTTCTTTATTGTCGTGATTCTCTGCTTCAGGTAATCTTTTTTTAGGTAAATTTTTGTTAACATGAATGAGTGGTGGTTTTTACCCCAACTATATCCAGAAACCATGGCGAATGGTGGAGATGATACTGTGAATAGAAATTTAGCCATGAAGCGCCAACAAGAAAATGATTAAATACTAGCCTCTTGCGCTCATGTGACTGATGCAACATCTTGGATGAAGCATATCATATGTTTTATCTGCACACCAATGGAAGGATTAAAAAAAATCCAGACTGTGACGCGACATGTGTTTTATTTGTCCTATTTGAAATAGGAAATTTGCTTATACTGGTCCCTATGTGGATGGTAATATAGTTACATCTGCCTTGGAACTTTGTTGGGAAATTGTGCTTTTTGGCCACGCCCGCCCATCCAGTGTTTATTACCACTGTCTTCATTGTTCTGTTTGTGAGTGTTGGATCTAAAAGCCTCTCTGATTTGCCAGTTTTTGGAATTCTTTTGGAGTTTAAACTTTAATGTCTGTGTCTTCTTGATTGTCTCTCATCTAGTTCCTATCGTTTGAGTTCTTATTTGACTGTGTTAATTTTCTTTTCTCTTGTGCAGCTGGCAATTTGAACATGGCAGTCAAGTATATCATTCCAGCTGTAATAGCATCATTTGGAGTTGCATGGATCTGTGACACATCGGTTTCTGATGCAAAGATGTTTGGAGGTCAGTTGCGTTTTGCTTTTGGAATAATTGATTCTGCTTTGGTGCTGTTTAAGCAGTGTGAAGTAGTAATTGCTAGTGTTTTGCTTCAGGAACTACCACAAAAAGGGTTTCAGATAAGGAGTGGTTCGAGGAGACTGACCAAAAATTTCAGGCATGGCCTCGTACTGCTGGTCCCCCTGTGGTTATGAATCCCATATCTCGCCAAAATTTCATCGTCAAGTCCCGCTCTTACTCTTGAAGATTTTTTTTTTGGTTCATTTAATCTCAGTCATAAACCGCGAGATTCGTGCCGCACAGTTTTTGATTTATTTGCCAATTAAAATTTTAATAAATGTTGATGAATAACGCAATCAGCCAATCATGATTAATGAATCGATTGACTCATTTTTGTTCGGATTTAAATTTTACTAGCTGTGTGAAGAGCGAATATCAAACTTTTTTTTAAATTTTAATTCTCTTTAAATCATTTTAGACTTTGGTGAATGATTCTCTATATACATTTACTCGGTACTATCAAGCTAGGAGGAAAAAGCAACCTCGGGACATCCATTTTGCATAGATTCTGAGTTACAGCACTACAATCACGTAGCGGATGAATCGTGCTTTCATTAGCTAGTAATCTATTTTGTTTTTTGTTAGCCACATTAAGGGTCTATAACGTTTGAATACATGAAGTTTCCAAAAGAATATCGATGATTCTGTTTCTATCTTTGTAAGAAGAATAGGCAGATTAAAAGAACAGGTCTGAGAATCATCATGGACTACTTCAAGATACGTACAAGGAAAAAGAAAAAAAAGAAAGAGGCTGGAGGAGGATAAAGATGAATAATGAACTTCAGAACTACCAACGGGGGTTAGTCCGAGTAGTAAGCGGCTCGATATCGTTTAAGCGAGGTCTTGAGTTCGAGCCTTGGCGTACGCAGAAAATCCCCGTTGGGAGACTCACCCACCATAGCTAGGTGCGCGACACGGGTCGGATCTTGATGTAATCGGAGCAAAGCTTCGGTGAACCGGGTGGGTAACAAAAAAAAAAACTTCAGAACTTTAACTGGCTTGTCACAGTACTCAATAAAGTTCAAGTTGATGGGCCTATATATTTGAACTAGGGCTGGTAATTTGGGTTGGGCCCGCGGGCCCAACCCGCCAACCCGCCAAAAACTGGCGGGTTGGGTTGCAAAAATTGCAACCCACATTGATGCGGGTCTTTTTGACCCGCACCCGCCAAGCCCGCACCCGCGGCGGGCTAACCCGCCGGGTTGGCGGGTTAGCCCGCTTTTTTTTTTTTTTTTTTTTTTACTTTTTTTTTAATTTTTTTATTATTTATATTACACATTTATACCTTACTAATTTGAGAGCCTTAGTTAAACAAGAGATATTATACTTAATTTATATTAACTTTATCTCATTGAGTCATTTCTTTCTTTATATATATTTATTTTATTTTATTATAATTTTTTTTGTGATAGATTTATCTATAGATAGTAACAAAATTGACTAAATAAATATTTTGACGACTTAAGACATGATTCGAATTTAATTAATATTGACATATGTAATTTTTTTTTAAAAAAAAGTTGAAAAAAAATTTAAAAATTATATATAAAAAATTAAAAAAAAAAAAAAAAAAAAAAGCTGGCGGGTTGGCGGGCTAGCCCGCCAACCCGCCATGGCGGTCTCGGGTTGGGGTTTCCCCAACCCGCCTGGAGGCGGGCCGATTTTAACCGGCCCGCCTCCCCCCCAACCCGCGGCGGGCCAACCCGTTTTCGGCGGGTTGGCCCGCATTACCACCCCTAATTTGAACCAACGGGGGTTGGTCCGAGTGGTAAGCGGCTCGGTATCGATTAAGCGAGGTCTCGAGTTCGAACCTTGGCGTACGCAGAAAATTCCCGTTGGAAGACTCACCCACCATAGCCAGGTGCGCGACGCGGGTCGGATCCGGATGTAGTCGGGGCAAAGCTCCGGTGAACCGGGTGGGCAACCAAAAAAATAAAAAAAAAAGAAAATTTGACAATTTTTAGAAAAAAAATTTAGAGAATAGTTTATGAAAAAAATAATTTTAAATAAATAAATATTTGAATAGTTATTATTAAAAAAAAATATAATTAAAAAATTATCATGAATGTATTAATTTATTAAAAATATATGAGATAAGAGAGGAAAGAGGAGAAAGAATAAAGAAAAAAGTAAAGAGTGCGGAGAAGATAGAAGAGTGAGGATGTAAATAAAATAAGAGTAAAATAATAATTAAATAATTTATAATTTTTTTTATTTTAAAAATTAATGTCAGGGTGTTAAAAAAAAGTACCGAAAGAAAGTAGATTTGGGCTGATAATAAAATATTATAAAAAATTTAAAAAATGCAGCAATTATGGAATTCAAAGGAGTGTGTCAGAGGGAAAGACGCATGAAAAGGGGCTGTTATATGCTTTTTTCTGATTTTTCATTAGAAAAAGAAAAAAAAAGCGTTTTTTTGTTTAATTAGTGCCTATTTAAAAAATAACAAAACTACAGGGTTAAAACGGGTTTTTTGCTTAAATTTTAATTTAATTTTTTTAAAAATAAATAGTTATATTTGTCTAAAATTTTTAAAACCATAATTTTAAATAAGCTGATCAAAATAGATATTAGAATAGTAAAAGAACTTATGAACTACTTAATTACTATTTTATTTTTACTTTTTCTTATACCCTCATTCCTCTATCTTTTCTACTATCTCTCCTCCATCTTTTCCAATCTCTCTTCTCTATCTTTTTCATTATCTCTCATTTCTCTTCTATCTTCTTCACCCTCTCTCCTCTATTTTTTTTACCCTTTCTCATCTCTCATTTCTCATACATACATTTTTAGTAATTTTCTAATTACAAAATTTCTTTTGGTAATAACTATCCAAATATTCATTTATCCAGAACTATTTTTTTCATAAATTATTCTCTAAATTTTTTTTATAAGCTGTCTAAAAGCCCATTTTTTTCATAAACTATTTTTTAAAATCTTATTCAAACACTTAAGTTCCCTCATAAACTCACGTTATCGAGTTTTTTGGTTAAGTGTGTGTTTAGATATCAATTTTAAGAATTAATTTTGGTCAAAATCGCGGTTTAGAAATTTTTTACACAAACAGTCATTTTTGTTGAGAATTGATTTTAGGCAAAACCTCGGTTTGAAACCTATATTTTAAATAAGCCACTAAAAATAGCTTTTGGTTTGAAACATAGGTTATAGACTATCCAATTACTATTCTACCATTACTTTTTCTTACACCCTCTCTCCTCTCTCTTTTTCTTTTTCCTCTCTCTTCTCTTATTTCTCTTTTTCTCTCTCTTCTCTCCTCTCTCATCTTTCTTCTCTATCATCTTTTCTCTCTCTTATTTTTAATCAAATTATACACTTTTTAATAATTTACTAATATAAAAAGTGATTCTGCTATTAATCATCCAAACATCTCTATTCTCAAAATTTATTTTTTTTAAAATTTATTCTTCTCAAAATATATCATTCCCAGAATATATTTTCTAAAAGCTAATCCAAACACACCCTAATAATACATATCTCTAATGAATTTTGATTTGAAGAAAGTTGGGCTATCAGGTTTAGCTCATTCTTATTATTAAGCTTGCTTTTGATTTAATAAGAATAAAAACATACTAAACACAAGTTACAAAATATTATTCTTTTCAATTTGTACAGGTTAGTTAATTTTTTAATTAACTTATATATATATATATATATATATATATATGCTACTCAAACGCGTTATCATGCATCCAGTCTCAACTCATCCAAACACGCCTTGCATACGAAAAGAATGATTATGGAAAGCGATTTGCCTGGGAAGCAATATAACTCATATTAAAGCTAGGAATACGGGTTGGCCCGCAAAAAACAGTCCAGTCCGCCCTAAAACGGGCTGACAAAACGTCAGCCCGCGCCTGCCCCCTTAGTGGCGGGCTGGCGCCACTTTTTTTTTTTAATTTAAAAAAAATTATTTTTAATATTTTTAAAATACTAATAAAAAAATTCTAATGTTATATTAGCATAATCAAAAAATTGCTCATGTTATACTCTTAAAAAATTTTATTTTTTATAAAAAAATCTCAAAATTTATAATTATAAATCTAAATAAATATTAACATAATATTAATCAATTATAATATGTAAACATATATTAACAAATAAGTAATTATCTTTACTAGTATTCGATAATAGGAGTATTTAAAATAATATTTAAGTAAAATAAATAATAATATTAAAATTAAAAAAAAAAGAGTGACAGGCTGGCGGGCTGTGCAGCCCGCCCCAAAACGGGCTGGCATTTTGCCAGCCCGAGCCCCCCTTAAGGTAAAACGGGCCCAGCCCGCGGGCTGGGCTCATTTTACCAGCTCTAACTCACATCAACCTTGAAGAGCGATCTGGTAATGATGGAAGAGTTTGAAACCGCAGCACATCTTGATGTACGCTATCTAATGTTAATTAGCACGGTAAATTAAATATAGGCATATTTAAATAAGATTTTAAAAAAAGTTTATAAAAAAAGGTTTATAGACAGTTTATAGAAAAAAAATTTTAGAAAAGAGTTTATAAAAAAAGTAGTTTTGAATAAATAAGTGTTTGGATAGTTATTTTTAGAATAATTTTTTATATTGGTAAATTACTAAAAAAGGTATGATTTGATTAAAAGTAAGAGAGAGGAGAGAGGGTAGAGAGGAGAGAGGGTGTAAAAAAAAGTAGGAGAGAGGAGATAGGGTGTAAGAAAAAGTAGGAGAGAGGAGAGAGGGTGTAAGAAAAAATAGGGGTAAGATAATAATTATATAGTCCATAAGCTCTTTTACTGTTTAAAAAACTAGTTTTAATAGCTTATTCAAAACTATGATTTTAAACCATAGTTTTACTTAAAAGTACTTATAGACAAATATAACTGTTTGTTTTAAAAAATTTTTAAACTAAAATTTAGGTCAAAATCTCTTTTAAAATTATAGTTTAGTATCTTACCAATCAAATCAGGTCTATAATTCTTAAGAATCTGATTGAATCGTCTTTCTTCTTACACCTTCTGGAACTACAGAGATGATGGTAAGTAGGGCTTAATTCACAGCACCCATACCAAAGCAAACGGATGGCAATTCAGACGAATGTCGACGAACATGGAAAAGAGGGCAAAATAGGTATTTTGATATATTAGACTTAACTTTTTAAAATGATATAACTTATTTCTCAGATTTAATCTTGATCACAATATTTTTTTTTTTTTAAATTAAAAAAAAGTGCCCCAACCACCACGCGAACGACAATCAGAAAGTTTCTTTTCCGGGCGACTAGTAAACGTCAAACGAGGGACTTATACTGTTCCAGCGCTTAAGATCTGAGTACTCAAGGGATAGCAGAGAAGGCAGGGTTGCAAGAGTTGCAAAAGCCAAACGTTGTTATCCACACCACTGCATCTTTCTCTCCTGGTATTGAGAGGAAGGCCTAGAAGAGAAGAAAGGAAAGAAAAATAGTGTATAGAAATTGACGATGGCGGTGGGGAAGGAAGATGTAGAGATTTTTAAAGCTCACTCGGACAAGAGGGATTACAGAAGAATCGTTCTTCGGAATTCGCTTGAAGTACTTCTCATCAGCGATGCTGACACTGATAAGGTTGAATTATCTCCTGATACTGTTTTCTGTTTTTGAATTCAGGTTCTTTATGTTTTTGTTATTTTTTCAGTGTGCTGCTTCCATGGACGTTGGTGTCGGCTCCTTTAGTGATCCAAATGGTCTCGAAGGCCTTGCCCATTTCCTTGGTAAAGTTTGACTTTTTGATGGCGTCATAGTCAGTTTACATTAAATTCGATTGCTTTTCAGTTTGAATATTTTATGTTTTGTTTGTTGCATTGGTAAAAACACAATATTATTGGAGAATGGTGCGTTCTAATATATTTTAAAATTACTCTCTACCTGAATAACTAATAATTGGCTTTTCAGACATCTATTGGCAAGTTAACTTTAATCATAGATGAGTTACCACCCAAGACGTTAGACAAGAAAAAAGGAGAACAATACACCTAAACTGGTCAACAAGAACTTAATTTATATTTTAACAATTGATCCCCACCTTAACTGGCACTTTATATAAGGACAGGATTGAAATGTTACTTATTTAAAAAATTATAACCTGATGGCCAGTTGATTTTTGTTGCTTACAGAACACATGCTGTTTTATGCTAGTGAAAAATACCCAGTAGAAGATAGCTACTCCAAGTATATAACTGAGGTAAATGCTGCCAATTTTTTTTACTGATACCAAATAAGTAGAACCACCAGTGGTTCTCAAGTATTGGGTAAATTCTGCTGTAATTTTAAGATTCCTGAGACTACAATTCTCAAAGCTGCATTATAATTTTCTGTTCATTTCAGTTCCTCATTTTTATTTCATCTACAGTTGTATGAAATTGTATCTCCTAAGGTTTTTGAAAATTACTGGAAAGTATTTTCTGACCTGAGGCAAGTTAGAGATACTATTAATTTCTCGGAAGCTTTGATATAGAATGATGAACTTATTACATTTCCTTGGTCAGCATATTGAGTTCTATTAATGGTTTGAAGTTATAAATGATAAACTGAAAGGCCAGTTTATGTTTTTAATTGGCAGTATTAGTAATTAACATTTAACAATTTGGTCAAAGAGGCTCTGATCTCATGTTATTGCCTACTTCAACTCAAAAGTTACGTTAAAGTTCATAATTACTTTTTTTTTAATATGCTTAATTGGTGCTTTTTTTGTGTTTGTTGTGTTGGAGCATTGGGCCTTTTTATCATTTAATTCTTCTAATGACATTTTTTTAAGTGTTGGAAATTTCTAGAGTACAGCCCTTCATTATATTATTTGGCAGTCATGTGATTTCATCCTTCGGAGTTGCTTTTCCAATTGTTTGCTAATCCCCGTAGTTTTGTCATTACTGTGGTCTTGACACAGCATGGAGGAAGTACCAATGCTTTTACATCCTCTGAGCACACCAACTATTACTTTGATGTTAACACTGATGCTTTTGAAGAGGCTTTAGACAGGTAGATTCCACTGTTGCAGTTTCCTTCCTTATTTCTTATGGTAATTTTCTTGTAGAAGATCTGATATTAGGCCATGGTTTGTCTGTCAGATTTGCTCAGTTCTTCATTAAACCATTGATGTCCGCTGATGCTACCACAAGGGAAATTAAAGCTGTTGACTCTGGTTAGTCAATATTTTATAATACTGTCCATTAGCTCAATCTTTCCTCCCTACCTTCTTATCTCTGTACTCTTCCTTGCTCCTTTTCACAGAAAACCAGAAGAACTTATTATCTGATGCTTGGAGAATGAACCAGGTAAACTATTCTTGCCTTTACTAGTCTGTAGGGGTGCATAATAGAAAAGCAAAATCAAAATTTTATTTTATTATGATGTATATCCTCAAGTTTTATAAAGTTGGAGGGATATATCTCTTGTTTGTTTAGGAAAAGAAACCTTATAGTATTAATGATTATTTCATGTATCAAGGGAGCTCTTCATGACTTAAACATGCTGAATTGATCTAAAATAGCATGATATTTACTTTCAATTTTTCAAATATGATTGGGGAAAGTAGGTAGCAGACATAATTGCCTAATAACTAAATGAGCTCCCATGAATGTGCATGCTTTTGTGTGCTTGTTCAGTTACTTTAATTGTTCTGGATCAATAAAACAACTAATATGTGAGGCCAAACCCTTTTTAGTGGAAGATCTATTTCTTCTGATTCTTTGGCTTCAATGCTGGGCTAGATGCCTCCATCTGGTCATTATTGGGAGGAAACTGCTCTCTATGAAGTTAGTAGTTGACCGGTCCTATTGGGGATCACTGTTTGTAACTCTCATCTTCTGCTATTAATCTTAATTACTGTCATTTGGAACTTATTAAAGCTAAAAGAAATAATTCTGATCTGTAATGTTTGTTCATATGTATTTGAGTACTTTAATAGCATCTCAAGTCATTTTGTTGTAACCCTCTTTCCCCCTGCATGAAATATTGCAATCTGTTCAGCTTCAGAAGCATCTCAGTTCCGAGGAGCATCCATTTCATAAATTCAGTACAGGTTGGTATTTGATTTCTTCTATTTTTTGTTCTACTAAAATTTGTATATTTGCTTTTTATTAGATTTTTTTTAATAAATGGTTTTTCCCTCTTCGTTCTTCCTTTTTGATGGGCATGTATGTGGAGAAAACTTCTCATTGGTAAATGTGGGAGATATCACAATTAATTAGGATATCACAATTAATTGTGATTGATTATACCAGATTATAGGGGAGTAATGAGGAGAGATTTTAGGGGGATATGCTCTTAAATGTATTCCACGATTTGTTCTTTGTTCCCAGATTATGCTCCACCAATTATGTATTCATATGTGTATATATGTATGTCAATAGACGGTGAAATAGATAGAGAATTACACCCATACTTGCATTACCTTTCGGGTTAATTTCTCCAATATGGTATCAGAGCAGAGTTCGGGATCCCACGTACACACCTCCGCCGAAGTCGACTCTACCTTGTCTGACGGAGGACTGCGTCTCCCAGCCAAGGTCGCCGGCGTTGAAGGATCCACGGTGATTATTGTTCCCGAGCGACTCACAGGTGATAACTACTTGGAATGGTCACAGTCCATGTACCTTGCCCTTGATGGCCGTGACCGACTCGAACTGATCCAGAGTGACTCTCCGCCCACTGATGATGCTGGTGTACGCCGACGGAGGAAGACGGAAAACTCTCTGGTGGCGTCTTGGCTCCTCAATGCCATGACCCCGACTATCCGACGGAGCTTCATGTTCATTCCATCGGCCAAGGAGATCTGGCTGGCCGTCAAAGAAGCTTATGGTAAGAGGCGGACGGCATCTCTGGTGTTTGACTTGCGTTCCCAATTGTGGACGGTAAGACAGGGTGACCGCCCTCTGAATGCATACTATCTGGAGAAGAAAACGTTGTGGCAGGAGTTGGACCAGCTGAAGCACCACGTCTGGAGACACGCCGAGAACGCCGCCGCCTACCGACAGGATCTGGAGGAGGAAAGGCTTTTCGAGTTCCTCGTCGGCCTAAACCCAGCATATGAAGACTTTCGCGGTCGACTGCTCGGGCGAATCCCTCTGCCGTCAGTCTCTGAGGCCTTCGCCCTCCTCAGAGATGAAGAATCTCGCCGTCATGTTATGCTATCTGACGCAATCCACCCTCGACCAGTCTTCTGCTCTTGCCGCCCGCACCAACGACCATCGCAGAGATCGCCCCACATGTGACCACTGCAAGAAACAGGGTCACACGAAGGAGAAATGCTGGGAGCTTCACGGGAAGCCCCCAGACTGGAAGCCGCGACAGAGGAGACCCAGAGGGAACATGGCGGACGTGCAGGACAGCTCACTTGAATTGGGCCCAGCATCTGTAGCAGCTGATCCAGCCCAAAATCAAGCCCAGAGTCGACTGACTGCCCAACAAAGCAATTGGTCCTCTGATCCAACCCAGAGTCGATTTCCAGCCCAAAGCAGTTTATATGGACCATATGGCCCAAGTTCCCAAATGGGCTGTGTCAATATAGGCCCAATGCATGGTAATCTTTCAGCCCAAGACCCCTTAACCGTTATTCTGGAACGTCTTACCGCACTTGAAAATCAATCCCGTAAGCAACCAATCGCGTCAGTTGTGCAGCGAGGTAACTTCTTTAAAGCCCTTGCTACTATTAAAAGTAAATCTTCAGGCTCTTGTTGGATAGTGGACTCAGGGGCTTCTGACCACATGACAAATGAGGCCTCATACTTTACTACCTACACTCCGGTAAAATCACCTCTTACTGTTAAGATTGCTGATGCATCGGACTCTTTGGTTGCTGGTAGCGGTACAATCAATGTTTCCCCAACTCTAACACTACATAATGTTTTACATGTGCCAAATTTGAAGTGTAATTTATTATCTGTTAGTCAGTTGACTCGGGATGAAAGATGTCATGCTAAATTCTTTGCTACCCATTGTATTTTTCAGGATCTGCTTACGGGGACGACGATTGGTGTTGCTAAGAAGCTTGACGGGCTCTATTACCTGGATGACTGTCATAACCCCGTCTCCCTCTCATGTAATAAAGTGTCTCTTCCCCGAGCTAGTGAATTAGAGTTGTGGCATAAACGCTTAGGGCATCCAAACCTTCAATATATGTGCAAACTATTTCCATCACTTTGCTCTAATAAAAATTCTGATTTCTCATGTGATTCCTGCGAACTTGCCAAACATCATCGGGCCCATTTCCCTAGTGTCCCATATCGTCCATCCAAACCTTTTTCTATTATTCATAGTGACTTATAGGGTCCATCTCGAATTTCAAATCGCAACCAGTCAAAATGGTTCATGACTCTAATTGATGATCATACACGAGTAAGTTGGGTTTTTCTCTTAAAAGATAAAACCGAAGTGTATCAAACCTTTGTCAACTTCTACAACATGGTCCTTACCCAATTTGATACAAAGATTCAGACCCTTCATACTGACAATGGCACTGAATACTATAACCTTCATCTTTCCCAATTTCTCATCCGACATGGTGTCACCCACAAAAGTTCTTGTCCATACAGCCCCCAACAAAACGGAATTGCTGAACGCAAACATAGGCATCTCCTGGAAATAGCCCGGGCTCTTTTGTTTAGCAGCCATGTTCCACATTTCTATTGGTCTGATGCTATCCTCATGGCCACCTACTTAATTAACCGAATGCCATGTAAACCCTTGTCTTTTCAAACTCCTCTCCAAGTTCTCCAGAATCACTTCCAGCTACCTTATCTAGAAAACACCCTTCCCCTTAGAGTCTTTGGGTGCACTGCCTTTGTTCATCTCCATCATACCTCCAAACTTGATCCTAGGGCAGTAAAATGTATCTTTCTAGGTCCTGCTGTTGCTTAAAAGGGGTACAAATGCTTTGATCCTGTGGCTAAGCGTCTTTATATCACATGTGATGTTACCTTTCATGAAACCATCCCTTTCTACCCTTCTTCGGTTCAGGGGGAGACTTGGAGTGAACCTCAGGAACTACCTCAAGAACCTGGGAGGGGCTATACCCTTGACAGGCCAGTACAAGAGGAATCTAGAAACCAGGAAGGAAACACTAACTCAGGGGGAGACACCCACAGATGGGGACAAGTTTATACTCGTAAAAACACGACAGGTTATGCCCCTCAAGTGAATGACGCATGCCAAGAATCTGAACCAAATGCAGGTCTTGAATCACCACCAGAACAAAATGATGATCTTGACCTCCCAATAGCTATACGAAGGCAACGCAGGTCATGCACAAGACACCCCATAGAGAGGTTTGTCTCCTATCAGGCCCTATCATCTAAACATCATACTTTTATCTCTCATCTTGATCAAGTCCGAATACCAGAACATATAAATGAGGCCCTTGCAAGCCCTGTATGGAGGACAGCGGTGATGGAGGAAATGAAGGCACTAGAGGAAAATCAGACTTGGGAAGTAGTAGACTTACCAAAGGGCAAGAAAACAGTTGGATGTAAATGGGTGTTCACTCCTAAATATCTTGCAGATGGGAGTCTTGAAAAGTATAAAGCTCGACTAGTGGCCAAGGGTTTTACCCAAGTCTATGGGACAGATTACACTGAGACTTTTGCACCAATAGCAAAATTGAATACTATTAGAATTCTATTATCGCTCGCTGCTAATCTAGATTGGCCACTGCATCAGATGGATGTCAAGAATGCATTCCTAAATGGAGAGTTGAAGGAGGAGGTATACATGAAGATGCCCCCGGGCTTTCCAGGAAAGAAGGTAGGTCAGGTATGTAGACTGAAGAAGTCACTATATGGTTTAAAGCAGTCCCCTCGAGCTTGGTTTGAGAGATTCACCAGAGTACTTAAAAAATTAGGTTATACACAGGGACAAAGGGATCATACCTTATTCTTCAGACATACGAATGGGCAACTTATGGTATTAGCAGTATATGTAGATGACATTATTCTCATGGGAGACAACCTAGCAGAGATTGATAAAGTTAAAAAGGCTCTTAACCAAGAATTTCAAGTAAAAGATCTAGGAAAGATGAAGTATTTCTTGGGCATGGAGGTAGCCAGATCTGCGAAAGGAATTAGTATTTCACAGAAGAAATACATAACTGATCTTCTGGGAGAAACAGGTATGCTAGGATGCAGACCTAGTGATACTCCTATTCAAGTTGACAAGATCAGAGATGATGAGGACCTGGGGAAGGAGGTAGATATGGGAAGATATCAACGCATGGTAGGAAAGTTGATTTACCTATCACATACTAGGCCAGACATTGCTTACGCTGTCAGTGTTGTGAGTCAACACTCTCATAACCCTAAGCAGAAACATTTGAATGAAGTATATAGAATCCTCAGATACCTAAAAGGTTCACCTGGACTGGGTCTTCTATTCAAGAAAACTGATAAAAGAAACATGGAGATATTCACAGACGCGGATTGGGCAGGTGATCGAGATGATAGGAGATCAACTTCGGGCTATGCTACCTATGTGTGGGGGAACTTGATCACTTGGCGAAGTAAAAAGCAGAGTGTGGTTGCTCGAAGCAGTGCTGAAGCTGAATTCAGAGCTATAGCTTTGGGAATTTGCGAAGGCTTGTGGGTAAAACGAGTACTAGAGGAGTTGGGAATGCAGATAGAATTACCCATGAGACTACATTCAGACAATATGGCGGCAATAAATATGTCACACAACCCCATCCAGCATGATAGAACAAAACATGTGGAAATAGACAGACACTTTATACGAGAAAAAATTGATGCAGGAACACTGGAACTCAGACACATTTCCTCCAAGGAACAAACAGCGGATATACTCACAAAGGGATTATCGCGAGATAAATTTGAATATCTAATTTGCAAGTTGGACATGATAAACATCTATGCTTCAACTTGAGGGGGAGTGTGGGAGATATCACAATTAATTGTGATTGATTATACCAGATTATAGGGGAGTAATGAGGAGAGATTTTAGGGGGATATGCTCTTAAATGTATTCCACGATTTGTTCTTTGTTCCCAGATTATGCTCCACCAATTATGTATTCATATGTGTATATATGTATGTCAATAGACGGTGAAATAGATAGAGAATTACACCCATACTTGCATTACCTTTCGGGTTAATTTCTCCAATAGTAAAGCACCTCTACCAATTGTGTTTTGGTCTTGCCTGTTTCATAACCTAGAATCCCCATCAAGGGATGCTTTTGCTTCATGGGGGTCCTTTTCAACATTGTGAATTAATAAAAGAGAAAAAGAATGTCAAAGCGGGATTAATTTTTCTCCTTTATTGTTCTCTTTCTGCATTGTCACAATATGCTGTGTAATATTTGTTAAAAGTTTAGTGATTACTATCTTCATCTCGCTGTAACCATAATGTAACACTTTCAAAATAATTGTGACTTGTATAGGGAACTGGGACACTTTGGAAGTTCGACCAAAAGAAAGAGGAGTGGACACAAGGAATGAACTCATCAAGTTCTATGAAGAAAACTATTCAGCCAATTTGATGCATCTAGTTGTATATACAAATGGTACTAGATCTTTTCTTGTATCTGAGACAGGCTCTGCTTTTCTTGAGATGGCTCTAAATACCATTATTTATGCCTGGATATTTTTAGAAAGCCTTGATAAAATCCAAAATCTGGTGGAAGAGAAATTCTCGGATATTCGAAATATTGATCGAATTTATTTCCGCCCTCTTGGTCAGCCATGCAAATCAGACCATCTGCAGGTATAATTGCACTGTTGCTGATTAAATAGTGCTTGACTACTTCAGGATTTATGCTAATGCTTGTTCTGGCCCGTCTTTGTGTTAGATTCTTGTCAAAACTGTCCCAATCAAACAAGGTCATAAATTGAGAATTGTATGGCCAGTAACCCCTGAGATTCGTTACTACACGGAAGGGCCATGCAGGTATCTTGGTCATCTTATTGGCCATGAGGGAGAAGGATCGTTATATTACGTCTTGAAAACACTGGGTGGGTTTTATACATCCCTTACGTATCTTACAGTTAAATTTCTGATAATGTCACTTGGCTTGTTTCAAAATTAAGATAAAGGATATCGAGATAAGGATTCCATTTTATCTTAATACATTTTAGCTTCTATATCTTATGAGCCATGTGATTTTATGAAAGGATTCCATTTGCAGGATGGGCAACGGGCTTGTCTGCTGGTGAATCAGATTGGAATTTGGACTTTTCTTTCTTTAAAGTTGTAATTGATCTTACTGATGCTGGTCATGGTTAGATTTTGTTCCCTCCCTTCTCTTTACGTCTCTTTTCGTATTGTCATGTTCACTTACAAGTATTCAGAATGTCTCTTCACTGAAGAAGTTGCAAGCCGTCATTTTTTTTTCAAATTACTGAACGAATCCTAGGTGTGAGATATATTGGTTTTTCGATTTTGTAAATTTATTAACATCTCAATGTTTGATTTTTAGATCACATACAAGACATTATAGGGCTTTTATTCAAATACATCGAACTTGTTCAGCACTCTGGTGTTTGCGAATGGATATTTGATGAGGTATTTCATTTTGATAATGAATGAATATGTACAAATACCTGGAGTATGATGGTTTCCTACTTATAAATTGGGGAACGAAGTTCAATCTCAAGTATTGTGGGTGTTATGTCAGTTATATCATTATCTATATCATATGGTGATGATCTTATGCATCTGACTGTCCTAAATTGTTTTTTTCTTTATGGTTTTAAATCCATTTTGAAAGATTCTGATGTAATTGAACTTGTTCTTGAAGCTTTCAGCTGTTTGTGAGACCAAGTTCCATTATCAGGACAAGACTCCTCCAATTAGTTATGTAGTTAATATCGCATCAAATATGCAGGTAAAATCCCATCAAATATGCATATAGTTTTCAACTTTTCATGAAGTACTTTCACGGAAATCTTCTTATTGATGCATTTTGTTGCGATATAGTTATATCCCCCCAAACACTGGTTGGTAGGTTCATCTCTGCCTTCTAAATTTAGCCCAAGTGCTATCGGGATGGTGCTGAATCAGCTTTCTCCAAACAACGTTCGGTAAGTACACTAGAATTGTGTTAGCATTGTATCTAATTCAAACTAATGTTATATCAGATTAACCAAATCTTTTCAAGTCAAGGGGAAAGATTACTGGGTTTTTGTATGAACTTCCTTGGCATTGTTCCATTTATTTGTGTGGTGGCAGATTCCTCGTTTAGTAAATCTAATTGACAATTTATGGACTGTTTATATTGTGAGAAATGCATTTTGACGTTTAAATATCAATTGGTAATTGTTAATTCACTTAATTGAGCTGCTGATACTAGCTCTTTGCAATTTTATATTAATGGAAGAGAATTTAAAGAAAAAGCAATGAAGGTTGATCCATACTATATGTGAAAACTGAAAAATTATTATGGGGAGAATGATTTATTGTTTGTGATAGAAGACTAAACGAAAGCTCAATGCAATGAATATAATCAGTGAATTATGATTATAAAATGGATTCTATAACTGATGAAATTCACTAGAACATGGCTTACATTGTGACAGTATGATTTTGATACTAGCTAAGTAGTTTCATGATGCCTGTTTGGCAATCCATTAACTCCTGATTGAACTCAATATACTGGGAAATTAGAACAGATTTCTTGAATTTTAGAAACCAGTTAACTTGTGTTTGCTAGTTCAAATGACAATCTCATTCATTTATGTTTAAGTGATTGTTGGAAAGGATCTTTCTTTTTTATTTTTGTATGTATTTATGATCACTGTGATTTTAAGGATGAGGCCGTAATTTTGTTAAGATTGTTGTCAAACTGATTTGTTCTCTGCCATGCAGAATCTTTTGGGAATCAAAAAATTTCGAAGGGCACACTGATAAGGTGGAACCATGGTATGGTACCGCGTATTCCATTGAAAGCATTACTAGTTCCACAATTCAGGTCTGTGTTTTTATGAGTAACTGTGCAAAAGTTTTGGAGTAAACTAATTTTATTTGTTTCTTTATTATTCAAGGAAGTTTGTTTGGCCTTTTTATGCATTATTGTGTGAAAAATTTTAAGTTATTAGTCCCATATGATTTTGTACTTGCAGGAATGGGTGCTTTCTTCTCCTAAGGAAGATCTGCATCTTCCAGCACCTAATAGATTCATTCCTACTGACTTGTCACTTAAGATTGTGCAAGAGAAGGTACAACATGTGTTGTGATTTAGTGTAACATACATATGATTATCGGTATTTTAATTTTATTTAAAATATTTATCTTTTGAAACAGGTCAAGTTTCCATTTCTATTAAGCAGGTCATCATATTCAGCTTTATGGTACAAGCCAGATACCATGTTTTCCACTCCCAAGGCTTATCTAAAGATAGATTTCAATTGTCCATATGCTGTAAATTCCCCTGAAGCTGAAGTTTTGAGTGATATTTTCACACGATTATTGATGGACTACTTGAATGAATATGGTTTGTTTTGTTGGTTTCTTAGCTTTTTTCTGTTTGAACTGTTATTCCTAAATGTTAACCATAAATGGAAGTTCTTACTGGAGCTCATTTTTCAGCTTACTATGCTCAGGTAGCTGGTTTGTACTATGGCATAAGCCACGCAGATAGTGGTTTTCAGGTATTATTGCTCACTGTTATTTTGTTTTGCAATATAAGAATTTATTTATATGATAGCCATTGAAATGGGGTAGGAAATGTTGTCTCAGAAGCTGAGGTTCATTTCTCATATGAGCTTTACTTCATTAATCTCAGAAGTTGAGGTTCATTTCTCATATGAGCTTTAATTCATTAATATATTTTTAAGGTGAATTTAATTGCAAGTTTAGATTTTACACATTATGATCTATGAAAATAACATGCCATATTTTAAGGTTTGAAGGTAGTGGTAGAAACAGAAACGAGGGTTTAAATGCATAATAACATGATTGTATTAAGTAATCAACAATCTGATTAAGGAAGGACATAGTTGAAACATAAGTTGGAAGAGTCTTCACTCAATCTAATGGTCAAGTTTTGTACCTAGAGAGGGTTTTAACTAAAAAGTTGAGTGAAGTGTCTTCGAGTAAAGTATTGCAATGTAGCTATTAGGATCTCTATCGATCGAGGTAGAAAAAGATGTATTGTGAGGTGCTTAGTTGGGTTGACTTTCTCACATCAATAGAGAGCTTTTGGTGAAGAATTCCTCACCTCATATTTGCAGCCATCAAATTTTAATTAAAAACATGAATTGAGGTTGCCTGATATGATACGATTCATTTGACAAGCATTACTGTCACATATTTGCCTATATTCCTTTATCCATCAACGTGTCCCTTGTTCCTATGCTTATCATTTATATATCATGTTTTTTCAGGTGACCCTCCTTGGTTATAATCACAAACTAAGAATTCTACTTGAAACCATAGTTGAAAAGATCGCAACATTCACAGTGAAGGAGGACAGGTTCCTAGTTATTAAGGTAAACCTGAGGTCCATTTCTCTTGTGAGCTTTACTTCATTAATCTTTGGCCTTAATGGACTTAAGTGAACCTTTTATTTTGTTAATCATAGAGCAGCTTGCTTCTATAATTTTTTTAAATAAAAATATGCTTGATTAAAAATTTTATCAAATTATTAAAGAATGTTATAGTTAGGACTTCTGTTAGTATTTGATTTGTAATTTTAACCATGTTTTGATTATTGTATATATTTTTAGACGGATTATATAGTTGCTTTCTTTTACCATTTTATCAGGAAATGGTTACTAAAGAGTACCAAAATTTCAAGTATCAACAACCCTATCAACAAGCTATGTATTATTGCTCATTGATATTGCAAGATAATACCTGGCCATGGATAGAAGGGCTTGAAGTACTTCCACTTCTTCAAGCAGAGGATCTCATCAAGTTTGTACCAGTGATGCTCTCAAGGACCTTTTTAGAGTTTTATATAGCAGGTAATTGTGGTTCTAATGTTGATGAGTTACTTCTCTTTATATTTACAAAATTGGATAAATCACCTAATCAACATATCTTTATAGGAAACATTGAAAACAATGAAGCAGAGTCAATGGTTAGGCATATAGAAGATACTCTCTTTAAGTGTGAAAACTCTCCATGCAAACCTTTATTCCCATCTCAACATTTGACAAATCGGGTTGTTAAGCTTGAAAGTGGCATGAATTATTCCTACCCTTCAGAATGTCTCAATCCAAATGATGAGAATTCTGCTCTTGTGCACTATGTACAGGTATATCATCAATTGGTCTGTTTATTTGATTAGATAAATTGTTTAGAGTTTTACAACTTAAGTTGATTATGTAACCCTCATGATTAACTTGCAGGTTGGTCCTGATGACTTTAAGATGAATGTTAAACTTCAGCTTTTTGCGCTTATTGCAAAGCAACCAGCTTTCCACCAGCTTCGATCAGTTGAACAGCTTGGATACATTACTGTGCTCATGCAGAGGTGAGTTGGGCTACACTGTTCCTAGAATCTTACACAGCACGGAAGAATTGCTTCTTGTTTTTCACTTTAGTTTTCAAATTGTGTAGGAATGATTCAGGAATACGGGGAGTGCAATTTATCATCCAATCCACTGTGAAGGTATATGGAAGTAATATATGATAATTGATGCTTCAGACTCTAGTGATTAATACTATCATTATGTTTGCATGACAGGGTCCTGGAGACATTGATAAGAGAGTTGAGGCATTTCTCGAGATGTTTGAGAAAAAACTTCTTGAGATGTCGGTTGAAGAATTCAAGGTTTGATAGATACAGTACACTGTCTTTTTGTAGTCTTTTGCTATTAATAGCCTAATAGGACATTTTTATACCTAATCATTATTGAAGCAAACATGTTTTATTGGTTTCCATATTTTGATTAAATATGCCATTGTTACTCCTTGTTTCTGAATTTAATTGCGACTATGATAAGTGATGTCCTCAAATATCTAAGAGGGGTTATTGCCCCATCACAACATTCCTATACAGCAAGCACTAAAGAGAGGTCCACTTTTGCATACTGAAACTATACGCACGTCTTCTATTTTGTGGCTGAATCTCAAATCTTCAGTAGATGATAATTTCTTGAATAGAAATCATTGAAGCATAACTAATCTCTTCTACCTGTAAATATTGCTATTTTCATTGGGTCATTTCACCATTATTTGAGTCATAGTGATTGTTGTGCATTGAATTTGGGACTATAAAGCTATTGATGATTTGATTTATATTTTTTGAATTTGTTAAATTCCGATAACTTCATTATCCATATTCATTTTTATCAACTCGGTTATTAAATTTTGGGATGTTCCCGTAGGTCTTTGGGTTGAACCTTTGGTATTTTTGCAGTAAACCTTAAATAACAATAATTGTGTTTGAACTATTATTGATTTCTGAAATGCTTGTTTAGGGGCATGTAAACGCATTGATAGAGGTGAAGCTTGAGAGACACAAGAACTTGCGGGAGGAGTCAGCATTTTACTGGCGAGAGATTAATGATGGAACTCTGAAATTTGATAGGAGAGACTTTGAGGTATCACTAGAATATATTATGTATATTTATATGTATTCTTTATTTTTGTTCCCTTATTTCCCCAGTTCGCGTTTTTCCCTTCTAAATAAAAGGTGAATAAAGGAATGCTCATTCAGGGAAAAGGTCTCCCTAGAATATTATCCGGATGAGTTGATTAGAACACTCGTATTAGGTCAAGACTCGTGAATTTAAGGACAAAAAGATGGGAGAATTGTACTGAAGGACCAAATTTACAAATTAATTATTAAGAATTCCCTCAAATTTACCATTCACATAACACAAATTTACAACTAAAAAGATACTCCTCCCGTCCTCAAGATAATACCTAGTTAACTAATTGGATTATATTAAGGAAAGTAGTTAATATGACATTTTTTTTAAATACCATAACTATCTTCCTTAATTCCCTCATTCCCTTTCTTAATTGATTATTGTTTAGGAAGTATCTATAGGGGTAATTTAGAAAAAAATAGATAAATATAGAAAATATATCTTATATTTAGGATCAATGTCAACTCCTTAATTATATCTTATATTAAGTATCGGAGGACTATTTAACTACTCAAATTTACAAGTGTAACAACGATTATTTACCATCAGTGGTCATTAAGGGCAAAAAGATCTGTGAATTTGGTCTTTAGGTATAATTCTCCCCCAAAAAAATGGATATTACCCTTTTTTTGGGCTGGAAAATGGATATAAGCTGTGTAGCATTGCTGAAATGGTGATTCTCTTGAGTGTTTTTGGAACAGGTTGCAGAATTAAAGCAGCTCACTCTTCAAGAACTTGTGGATTTCTTCAATGAATATATTAAAGTCGGCGCTTCACGAAAGAGGACATTAAGTGTTCGAGTATATGGGAATCTTCATTCATCGGATTTTAAAGCAGAAGCTTCACATACGCAGCCAGCTAAAATAGATGATATTTTCAGTTTTAGAAAATCTCAGGCTCTGTATGGTTCATTTAAAGGACTTTCGGGTCAGGTGAAGTTATAGAAAGTTGAATCAGGACTAGGATCGTGAAACTGCCTTACCTATTATTTTGGTGTGATGATCATGTCAGCATGAAAAAGAAGCTTTCTCCTAAAATGCACGAGTGTCCAATTTAAACGGGCAGATATGAATAATCTCAAGCTGATAATGGCATGTTAGTGCATTTTTACCCGTTTAAACGAAACTGTAAGTTTCTTTCTTCTGACAGTTATCCATTGGATCAATAGATCCAATTTCTGCGGCATAAAGAGTCATTTGATCGAAATGTTTGTCATTTTTTTAGACAAATTATTGTTTATATTGTGTATGATAAAGTTAAAGAATTTAAAATGAATCTTTAAATTATGCACGATGACTTAATTCTTTCTCAGGATTAGACCATGCCATTAAACCCTTAGTTGACGTTATTTTATTGTAGGTGGTCATTCTTTTAAAATTCTATGAATAAATGTTATTATCATTAGTGTATGATGTCTCTAATCTTTCATTTTCAGGATTACATGTCAACATGCCATTTTACCATTAGACGATTTATTTTATTACCGTTGGTAGTAATTTTATTATGATTTTTTTATACAAATTTTTAGAAGGGGTTGGACTGACTTACGATTTAAAAGTAGGGTGAAATATCTCTTCCTCCTAAGTGATATTAATATCGAGTAGAGCGAACTGTCAATTATCTTTAGAAATAAACCTAAATATTTTAAGAGCTAAGATGTTAGAAATGTTAATTTTATTATAGTTGTTAAATACTAGAAGTGTTAAGCACTGAGAATGTGACTCAACCTATTTATTTGCTCTGCGCTTGTCCATTAACACTAAAATCAATCTTGTCTAACTGGCTATGCCTCTTAATCAATATTGTCGATCGTTTATTAATGATAGTTAGTATAGATAGTAAAGAATTGACTCGTATTCTATAAAGACGTAAGTTCGATTCCCATTGCTGTTGTGAGGGTTTTTTTAGTAAGCAATTTTGTAAGTTTTTTGTAAGCGTTTTTTAAATTTTAGGATTGTGTCTTAACTTTAGTAGGGGACTAATGTTAAATTTACCTAAATTTTTCTTTGCAAAAAAAAAAACATTGCCGATCATCCCATAGATATATCCTCTTGCAACTTAAAATTTTGCTCCCTCTTTAAAAAATATAGGTCTTTTCAAAAGAATTTTTTTTTTATAAATAAGATTTTTTTTATTTCACTTTACATACTTTTTTAAAAGTCCAGGGCATTATTTATTAATTTTTTATGATATCCTTTTTTATAATCTCAATGTAACATTTATGGATACATTTTTTATTTTCTTTTGATTAATTATAATCTCGATGTTGATCTGTCGTTAAAAAGTAGAAGTCGCAGACATCATACCCCGTAACTTCGTAAAGAATTAAAGCATTGAAATTGTTTCAATCACACTAGCCGAAGCAACACACTTTGCAAGTTGTGCTCGAAAGACTAGAGACAGACATACGGGTCAGTTGTGCATGTAAGTCGCCCTTTACATGCGGGTAAACCTTTCTATTTTATTCCATACAGCTAATGAGAAGAATTTGAATTTATTATAATATCAAAAATTCATTTTTTTTCTTATTTAGTTCTATTTAAAAATTTTCAAAATTAAGGCAAAATTTTTCTTGCTGAAAGGTGCATTGATAAAAATTTGAGGAATTTACTATTAATGACAGCACATTATATTACCATACCGAAAAAATCTTCAATACTGTTTGTTTGTTCCCAAGTACACATGAATCAATTGTGATAATTTATCAGCATCAATAATAATACTCGAGAGATACACTCTCCTACTTACCTGTTCAATTTTTCATTTTTTAGATGTAGATACTAGACATAGACAATGAGAATGACAAGAAATGATCCAATCCATTTCAAAGGCTGTTTGTTGAAACTATGTTTATGGACATAGGAAACTTGTAATTCTATATTTTCCCTTCATCTACATTACTATATATAACCATACTACGTGATATACCGAAATTTAGTTGATTTTCTATAGTACATGTATCGGGGTTCTTGCACCTTCACGAATATATGATAATCTTTGACTGGGTACCTACATATATATAAGCCGCTACTGTCTAGCTAAGTATGACAACCTTATTCAGCTATCTGCCAAAAAAATATCACAAAAGACGAAGTGAATAGTACTGAGGTAAGAATAGCATTATCAGGCAGGAATCTAGCATCAGCAAGTAAACAAAACAACATGAAATTATACTACAAGATTAAAAAGACTTCGGTGTGGTATTCATATGTACCTTGTAAATATAGGGGTCATGACGCCCACCTGAGCCCGATCTTTTCACCGCTTGCAGCTCCAGAAGCCTTCGCACAATCCATATTTAGCACAATTTATCAGTATATGCCAGGTAGATCCCCAAATTAAAGAGAATTTGTAAATGCCCACATAGACAAAGATGCTTATTTTAACTCCAACGAAAGTACTCTGGGGGGGTTCTGAAACCAATCACTACGCTAATGCCAACCCTTTCTTGATTTAAAATAAGTTCCATAATTCACTAATTTTTCTATAAATGACCGTGGGGGTATAAACAAAAATTGCCAGGTAATCATGAGATGTCAGGTCCAATTTTCTTTTCTCAAAATGAAAGTCAGACTGAATTATGTTCTTTGTCAATGTTTAGTGTAAATATGTGTCTAGCACACGCCAATTTCATGTGGCTAGTTGCGGCTGCTTATGTTTATTTGTGATGTGTGTGTACAATACATACATACTACATAGAGTGGGAAGGAGAGAGATTACATTCGGAGAGCTTTGCTGGTGTCAGGGCTGTCGCCGAGGAGTTGGCGGATCCTCACTTCAGAGGAATCTCCACCAGAAAGCAACTTCAAAATGGCTTCAGCTCGGCGGCGCATATAAGCGGAACTGGAAACGTGCTTTTGCTTTGCATGCTGCGAGTGTTTGCGTTTCAGAGTCCCAAGCATTTTCCCGCGTCTGGTTCGGTTTATATAGCGCAAGCTTCGGGCGCTAGAGATCCCGCTGGAACCGCTTGACAAACAGGAGGATGCGTCAGCTGTACACTCGGACACCTTTGATGCCATACCGGTGTTTGGTTTCGGGACGTCGTCGTTGGAGACCCACATGATCTTCGATCGACTCTTCCTAACAATCTGAGATAATAATTCAAAGAACCTCAGCCTGCTTATATTAAAAACATCGTAAATTAATCTTTAAATACTATAAACATCACACATAAGAGCTTCGTGACGAATTTTTCCGTTAACAAAAGTCCAAACTCCAAAGTCTTCGATGGCAATTATGTAATGGAAAGTATATTTGACACACAACTTGCGCGAGGAAAGCTGTATTCGACTATATATATACATTAAAATTTCGAAATTCAGGAAGTAAGATTATGTTCATATGAAAAGAGAACCGAGATACTAATGATACTGAATATGAGTGGAAGAAAAACCATGGCCTGATTTGTAGCAATCAAATATTACGTAAGGCCAAGAGAAAAAATTCTGCCACAAAACCAAGGATATATCTCGCCTAAGCAAGTGACTAATTGCAATATATCAAGGCAAACAAAAAGTAAAAAGCACTAGGCGGAACGAAATATGAACCTCATAACTATTCAGTCAGGACAGAAAAGTGAGATCAGACTATTCAAGAAATTGTTCTGCCTACCCGGAAACAGAAGTAAAATCTTCACAACGCACACAAAACGGATCAGAACAGAGAATGAATGAGAATTCCACCGAAGAAATAAATATAAATCTGAGATCAAAAGTTCGGGACCTTGAACTTCATCCGACGATAACGAGCGACGGCAGAGAAGAACCTGATCCTACGACCTCTGATCTGCTCTGAAGATCCATCATCGCTGAGGAGCGACGACGACGACATATTGGAACCACTCGACACCAAGCTATCATCTCTGCAACTCTTGTTTCTGCTTCTCTCTGGCGTCGAATCGCTCGGATCATCAACATCCAACCTGTGGAGCAAACAGAATTAAATGCAGACGCAAAAAGCAAGAACGAATTGGATTGAAACTATAATTGGAGAGCTCTATGTAGCTCGACTACCTTGTAGGAGAAAGCCAGGGAGAGGAAGATGGAGGCGGATCAGAGAGAAGAAGCAAAGCAGAAGCAACTGTTTGTTCTTGCGAACTCGGAAACGGTGACAATGACATTGTTCGTTTCAGAAGCTCTATGCCTCTGTTTTCCAATTTTAATTTGGCGGGTTTATTCAACTCTTTCCAAGTTTCTCTCTCTCCTCAACGGCCTACACACACAGAGTCTTACTCGCTCTCTGGTTCGCGGATGCGTGAGGCGTAAAGGGGGACCAGATGCATGCATGGAATGGCTTTTTGTAGTCCGATACAGATAAGGGAAATTTAATTGGGCTAAGCGTAAGCCCGATCCATAATTGCGAGCAGCTTAAGGCTTAATCTGCATGAACATCAATGTGGGCCCCATCAAATACGGTATTTTAATTATACCCAAATCAAATACGATAAATAAGGTACGATATTTCGTCCCTCTATAGTCTATATGGACAAAGAATAATTCGGGCCATCAAAGTTCAAACGCCTAATAAACGGGCCTCATTCCCTGCACTGATCCATTGTCTCTGCTTTAGTTTCCGGATACTGTTTTCTTGAATAATCTGATTTTATTCTCTCTCCTCACTTGATTATCATGATTTATTACCTTAATATTTCACATGATTCAGTGTTTTTCTGCTTTTTCTGTACTTACACTCTAGGAAAAAAAATTACAAGTAGTTACGTACTTTTATTCTGAAATAAATTTCTCATTATTATTTTACATGGATGTCAGTTCAAACATAAAATATCCCACTGACAACTTGTGCTTTCTTACTAGACTGTGAGTGTGACGTTGTAATTCTCTCGGTGAGTTACAATATTTTCTGTATGTTTCTTCAACTTTTACTTAGAATTTTCATTGAATATTTAATTTTAAATTTCTTCATATTACTAATCAATCTTTTTCTTTTTTTCTTTTTAATTTTTCTTCAGCACATACCATGATTTTGTAGACCATGTTAAAAGTGTAAAACCATCAAAAGCTTTCCATTTAAGGAGATTATTTTTATAACTTTTTAGTATTGAGCACTTAGTTTTATTTTCACGTATTTTTTTATATCACGTTTTATTTTTATGCAATAAAAATTTTTCATCACAATTATATATAATAAACATTTTCCCAAATCTTACGTATTAACGCAGCTTATTTAGCTAACATTGTCCTGTAACTAAAATAGTCAAAAGTTCAGGGGGCACTGCCGTTTCTTGCATTCGAAGAACTCCGATTTGGCGCTTTTCATGATGAAAAAGAGCACATTCCCGAACTTTTCGATCATATAATGTCGAATGCACTCTTTCCCGAAGACGATATAATCAAACCAAACTGTTAATTATAAATCCATCAATTTTCTATTTGTACATTAACGTCTTCTAATTTCCTTCGTGATCCATTGCACACAGAAATCAGAAAGCGATTAATTGAAACGAAAATGACTTGTTAACAAATCAAAAAAGACTAGTGGGCACCAAAGTTCGAGCTGGCTTTGTTTAGAAGGCATCAGCTGATAAATGGAGAGGTGAGATGGGAACTTCGTGTTGGAAGCAAGCAGAACCATGTAACCGACGATATAAGGGCCACCAGACAAATTGTATATTATTGTATATCAGATATATTATTCGATAGTATTACCTAATCAGTCCAACCCAACTATAAATATATATTTCTGAGCATCAAAAGGAAAGGGATGTCTCAGCACAAGACAGAGTTTTCCACCCCACCAAACTTCTTGCAGATGTATTGAAGCCTAAGGAATCACACACAATCATACCTGTCGGCAAGAATTGCAATTGCAGACAAAGTGAGCTTCTGCGTTGCTAAACAGTGGTTTCAGTGTTGGTTCGCGCTGTTGGAGAATCAAGTGAGTCTTCGAAGTGTTAGCTCGGCTGAAGTCAAGCTTGGACTGAGGAGGGATCTGAATCAAGCGCTGGTCTGGTGGGACGAAGGTGATTCGTCTCGTAGGATCCAATGTTGGTCCAAGATCGTGCAGCTCCTAAATCTCCTAAACCCCAGGCGAGAACTATACATAAGCTTCCTACAGATCGGTTCTCTGAGTTCAAAAACCTCGATTTCTCCGCATGGGTGTCCGAGAATCTCTATAAAATCATTGCAATCCTTCTCCTAATTGTCACTGTCGCAGCATTATTTTTCCTCCGCAACGTTGGCGACACGGCTGCGCTGCTATGCTTCGAAAAGAAGGCCATAGACCTCGAAAAGATCGAATTTCCTCGTATTAACTGGAATTCGATCGCTCCAATCACTGATAAGACCTCCAGATATGCAAATTTTCGATCAGAGCGGTGGATCGTTGTCTCAGTGCCGAATTATCCCACAGATTCACTTCGCCATCTCGTCAAGCTTAAGGGGTGGCAAGTGCTGGCTGTGGGGAACTCAAAAACGCCGTCGGATTGGAGCTTAAAAGGTGCTATCTTTTTGTCATTAGAGGAACAAGCTAATTTGGGATTTCGGGTAGTCGATTATCTTCCTTATGATTCATATGTTAGGAAAACTGTTGGTTATCTCTTTGCTATTCAGCATGGTGCTAAAAAGATCTTCGATGCTGATAATAGGGGTGATGTAATTGATGGGGATTTAGGTAAGCATTTTGATGTAGAATTGATTGGGGAGGGTGCCAGGCAAGAGGTTATATTACAGTACAGCCACGACAATCCAAATCGAACCGTTGTGAATCCATATATTCATTTTGGGCAGCGTTCTGTTTGGCCAAGAGGGATGCCATTGGAAAATGTTGGTGAAATTGGCCATGAAGAATTTTACACACAGGTCTTTGGTGGAAAACAGTTTATACAGCAGGGACTTTCTAATGGGCTTCCTGATGTTGATTCCGTGTTTTATTATACACGTAAGTCCAGCTTTGAAGTTTTTGATATTCGATTTGATGAGCATTCCCCAAAAGTGGCGCTGCCACAAGGTATGATGGCGCCTGTTAATTCCTTTAACACATTGTACCATTCTTCAGCATTTTGGGCTTTGATGCTTCCAGTTTCTGTTAGCACCATGGCTTCTGATGTTATAAGAGGATACTGGGGACAGAGGCTTCTTTGGGAAATTGGTGGTTATCTTGCATTTTATCCCCCTACACTGCATAGATATGATAGGGTTGAGGCTTATCCATTCTCACATGAGAAAGATCTTCATATCAATGTGGGACGTCTAATCAAGTACTTGATTTCATGGAGATCAAATAAACATAGATTGTTTGAGAAGATTTTGGAGTTAAGCTACGTGATGGCTGAGGAGGGCTTTTGGACAGATAGGGATGTGAAGCTTACCGCTGCTTGGTTACAGGACTTGCTCGCTGTTGGGTATCAGCAGCCAAGATTGATGTCATTGGAATTGGGACGTCCAAGAGCAAATATTGGTCATGGTGATAGAAGGGAGTTTATACCACAAAAGTTGCCATCTGTTCATCTTGGGGTCGAGGAAACAGGAACGGTAAATTATGAGATTGCTAACTTAATCAATTGGAGGAAAACTTTTGGGAATGTTGTGCTTATCATGTATTGTAGTGGCCCTGTGGAGCGTACAGCTCTTGAGTGGAGGTTGCTTTATGGGCGTATATTCAGAGCTGTTGTCATTTTGTCAGAAAAGAAGGATACCGATCTTGCTGTAGCTGAGAGCCATTTAGAGAAAGCATACAAGTAAGTTCAGCAATATCTTTCGCTTGCATGTGTCACCTAGTTTATTTGACTGCTATTTAATGACTGCTGTCTGTTCTAACGTGTCTTTCTCTTCTGAATTGCATTCTTTCTTAAATATAGTTTGTATTTTCGAATTTTCACTGAAAATTTAGAAGCTGGCGAAGTTCTCTGGTATAATTAATTCAATGGATACTTAAGTTAAACCACAATAAACTTGTCCCTAATTTTAAGACTATTGCACATCCTGATTATTTTAAATATGCGAATATATGTTGGAGGTCAAACGTGTAGTTTATAAAATACTCTTACTTCGTTATGGCTATAATTATATCCATTAGGGAGCTGAATATCCATTAATGTCTCACCTGAGGTTCTTGGCTTAATAGTTGTTTTTATTATTGAAGTAAAGATAAGAAATATTAGAGAAAATGATCTAGTAAGGTTCAGCGTTATAAATTCCTTCATTATTTTGCTTTATACTAATATTAGACATAATATTGTTAAAATTGAATTCTGACTTGTAATTTTATGTTATGATATTGACCTTAGAAGTCTTTCAATGCGAGATATAGTACAGAATTTAGACTGTAATCTTTCTTCATAATATAAACTCACTTCTCTTCTGTTTCCAGGGACCTGCCAAAAATATTTGATCAATTCAGCAGTGCTGAAGGATTTCTGTTCCTGCAAGATAATACCATTCTTAACTATTGGAACTTGCTACAAGCTGACAAAACTAAGCTGTGGATCACTAACAAGGTATTCCGATTTGTTTATTTTCACTCAATTTAGGAAGTTTTATTTTTGGATGATGATTCCCTTAAAGTCCTTCCTCTCCCAAAAAAAAACGAAAAGAAAAGAAAAGTATGGGATAAGGAAAAAGGCCTATGTCACTTGAACTTTGCTTCTGTTAGAAATGCTTATCTAACTATCCTAATGACTTTAGTTGATGATGTTTTCCCACTGTTAGCTGATTTTTAGAAACCCCATTAGAGGTCAATCTCTCTCCTTTGACATTCATTGGCATCCAGGTATCGAAGTCTTGGGCTACAGTAACAACCAATGACAACTCAGATTGGTTTTCAAAACAAGCAAGCATGGTCCAGAAGGTTGTTAGCATAATGCCAGTTCACTTTCAAGTCAACTACAAAGATACTCTAACAAGTGAGCAGAACCTCCTAATATGTAGCTCTGAGGTATTCTACATTCCTCAGCGCTTTGTAGGTGACTTTGTTGAGCTTGTTGACCTAGTGGGCGATCTGGAGATCAATCAGAAGGTTGCAATTCCTATGTTCTTCATATCCATAGACTCCCCCCAGAATTTTGACTCTGTTCTCAACACAATGACGTACAAGAATAAACCCCCAACAAACTCCTCCACTTTTTATTCTGCTAAAGTACCTGCTGTTCATCCATGGGGTGTGTCAAGCGAGCAAGAGTTTATAAAGCTTATCAGAATAATGGCTGAAGGGGATCCCCTATTAATGGAGTTAGTTTGATGGTAGGAATATTATAAGACGAGAGAGAGCACGCAAAGGAACATGTTACACTCGGTTAATTGTTACGAAAGACAGTCTTTTTGTTTTTCCTTACGAAAAATTCTAGAAAGGGATTATTTTTCTTATTTTCTTCTAAGTTTTCCCGTCATTGTAGATCTTCCTTGTATAATTCATTACTTTTGGTTGTTTGCTCCGAAGAGGAAATGTATTAAATTCTTTGCCAATGTCGCAACTCAAGCTCTCAATTGAAAGCTTCTTCTCTCGTAGCAATGCTCCTTTTTGACGTTATGATTTCTTTTGTTAGTTGCTAAAGGCAGAGTAACATGTATCTGACAATGCGATTAATCTCCAATACTGACATGTTTGGGGAATAAACAAACCGGGGTAGCATTTATAACTCAATTATTATTTTTTTCTGCTCACTTCTTTATATAAGGACGGAACATCAAACAAAAAATCTGAGTAACTGCAAGATGGGTTACGATTAACTTTGAATCAGAAGCTTGTGTTTGCAAAGGGATAGAGTTTACAACTACACATAGATTGATCCCTGCAAATAAATTAAATTACAACAGGGAAAGAAGCAAGAGAAACAGAATGATACAAAAAGATATCCTTGATAATGAACACCAAGATGGAGTAAGGTTCCAAATACAGATGGCAAGGATGATGAATCAGCAATTTCAGATTTCTTCGCTGTCGTATATTCTCCTCAATCTCTCAATATCAGGGGCGAAATTCAACTGTCAATCCCTTCGATTTTGTCTTCCACTTCAGAATACAATTGCCTGAGCTTCTCAATATTCTGTTCAGAAGTTTCCCAATAGCCACGTCCATTAGCTTCCAAGAACGTCTGAACCAACTTCCTAAAGGAGTTAGGGTTTGTGTTCATGAGCTTGTTCAGCATTTCCTCATCTTGAATGAACGTAGTGTTAGCTTCTTCATAGACCCAATTGTCAACTTGGCCTGAAGTTGCACTCCACCCTACAGTGTTCGTGAGTCTCTTCTCAATTTCACGAACACCCTCATAGCCACTAGACAACATTCCTTCATACCACTTGGGGTTCAGTAGTTTGGTTCGTGCATCAAGTCGCACAGTCTCAGAAAGTGTACGGACCTGAAAGCGATATTTTCACAAGGTTAGAGCAAAATAAACATGGCTGGAGAAGAATTTTAGCTTGGAAATAGGAGATTCATATGAATTCTCACCTGTGCATTGGCTGTGGTTGTGTCGGCAATGTACGCACTTGGCTTCTTCCCATCTTTCCTTAGACCTTGAACCAGATTAGTAGGGTCTGAATCGAAGTAGTGACTCACGTCGGTGAGGGAAATTTCAGATGAATCGAGGTTTTGGAATGTGGCCTCAGCTGTGCTCAGAGCCATCTCAAAGACCTGTCTTTTTTCAGTCATTCCTGAACCAGGAGCATCACAGTCAAAAGCGAAAGATTTGCGGCTAAGGTACATGTCCTGAAGCTGCTTCTCATCATTCCAGGAAGAGTTCTCCACGGCCAGGTTTATATTTGAGGAGTAGGATCCTGAGGCATTGGAGAAGACCCTTGTTGCTGCTTCTCGAACTTCGATCCCTAGGGCTTGAGCTTGTTCTAATGCGTGCTTCCTCACGTAGTTTTGCTCTGCTGGCTCATCTAATTCAGCAACCATTTTCACAGCTCTATCCAGGAGATTCATCTGCAAATGAAATAATTAGAACACAAGCAAAGCAATGGAGCAACAAACAACATCAAAGGAAGACAAGATACTTCATCTCCAGCGAAACAGCAAGAAGATTGATACCTGATTGATGAAAAGATCTCTGAACACTCCAGAGCAATTAACAACAACATCAATCCTCGGCCTTCCAAGCTCTTCCAGACTAACTGGTTCCACCCGGTTGACCCGTCCAAATGTATCAGCCACTGGTCTCACACCGATCATCCACAAGACCTGAGCCAGGGATTCACCATAAGTCTTGATATTATCCGTTCCCCACAATACAAGTGCAATTGTCTCAGGATACTTTCCTCCATTATCAGCTTTTTGCCTCTCAATCAACCTATCTACCACTATTTTGGCACTTTGCATAGCTGCTGTTGTAGGAATAGATTGTGGGTCAAGGGCATGGATATTCTTTCCTGTTGGCAAAACTTTTGGGTTCCTAATGGGGTCACCACCTGGACCAGGCTCCACATATTTACCCTCCAAGGCCTGTTTTAAACTACCTAATTCATTGTCAGCTACAACCAACTTCAAACATTCTCCCAAGAAAGCAAACACTACTCTTAGCTTTTCCCTATCTGAACGGTAAAATTTAGTGTTTGACAAGTACTGAATCCATGGCTCATTTATTCCGAATCCAAGAATTGAACCGAGCTTATCAGCTACATCAACAACTTGACCCTTCTCATTAGTAGTTTGCTCCACAAAGGCTGTGATAGCTCCACGTGATGCTTCAGTTATTTGTCGAAGAAGCTCCACATCCTTCAATATTCCTTTGTCATTCCCTCTGTAAACATCCTCAATTTCTCTTCCTACAGTCTCAGCTAGTATTCCTGGGAGTGAAGTGATACCATCTTCAGGACGATCAAGCGCAGCGATGTTCACCAGCGTAGCAACAGCTTCCAAGGCTGAGGGAGGCTCACCAATGACATGAAGCCCACAAGGCAATAAGCGGGACTCTATCTCCATGATCTTGGAATACACCTTACCGACCACGAGATCTCGTTCTTTCACTGGGATCTCCTCGCCCTCCTCTGGAAGTTCCACATCCTTGTCAAGATTGCACTGTCTAGCTGTGCTAACAATTGAACTCACAATTTGTGGTCCCCGGCCAGTGTCCTTAAGGGACTGGTAGGAAGAGATGAGCTCACTCAACTGCTTAAGACCTTTGTAAAGTCCAGCATTTTCTGCTGGAGGAGTCAGATAGCTAATGGTATTTGCATAGCTTCTGCGCTTGGCTATGGTGGCTTCAGAAGGGTTGTTTGCAGCATAGTAGTAGACATTGGGAATATTTCCAATCAGACTGTCTGGGTAACACACATCACTCATCCCCACCTGTTTTCCAGGCATGAATTCGAGTGAACCATGTGTTCCAAAATGAAGAACAGCATCGGCTTTGAAAATCTTTTCAACAAAAGAGTAATAAGCCGCAAACCCATGATGCGGGCTGGCAGATTTGGAGAAAAGCAGCCGCATAGGATCGCCTTCATAGCCAAATGTGGGCTGAACCCCTATGAAGACATTACCATACTGTTTCCCATACACCAATAGATTCTCTCCGTCTGCATTCAAATTCCCAGGAGGTTTTCCCCAATTCTCTTCTAATAATGACGCATAGGGAGTCAACTTTTGGTATTCACGAACATTCATTTTGTAAGCAACATTCAGATTTGGGCTGCTGAATTGCGCCTCTTTGTCATGTATGACATCTTCAATTAAAGCTTCGGAGGTCTCTGGAAGGCCCTCGACATTGTAACCATCTCTTTTCAGATCTTTAAGAACAGAGAAGATGGAGGAGAAAACATTGAGGTATGCAGCAGTTCCTACATTTCCTTTGTCTGGAGGGAAACTGAAAACAGTGATGGCTAATTTCTTCTCTGCCTGCATGAGTGCATAAATGAGCCATGAGAATTTCAACAATCAAAGTCAAACTTCACTAAGCATGTAAAGGAGAAAGCCCTATTATCATTCCTGCAATACTAGCGGAAAAACATGGAAGACTTTCATTTATGACTTGTCTGGGAAACACAAAAAGGAGAAAAAGAACATGGATCGGTTAAAAATAGGGAGGAATTGTTTTCAATTATGGTTTATGCCTTGCGAATTTCCATTCCCTCTTCTTCTATTTCTGAAACAAGGGTTTAGATTCAAAACATGTGGCCAGTTAAATAAATACTGTTACCAAACTTGGAAATCTTTCTATCTCTGACTCTCTTCTGCTCTCTGAGCTAAATTCATTCCCATTCCCTAGACAATATTAGTTTAATTAAGAAAATGAGAGATAAGACTTCTAAAACATACTCGTACTACAGTAAAATACCACTTAGTCTTCAGATTATCTATAACTCTACATCTTTTCTCCTTTTCTCAAAAACAGGTTATGCAATATAGATTCTAACTGCAGAGATTCCTATTAGAAATTGCTAGCAAGTCATGGCTGGGTGGAGTAAACACCAAAAAGGGGGAAATCCTTTATCAGATACTCTGTCTTCCAGGACATGGGGGGAAAAGTTCACATTAACAGCTTTCATCTCTATCAGTTTATTTCAATATTAAATTGCTTTCCAAGCAGGGTCGACTTTATAAAGTATATGTGTGAACAAGAAGGTATTCAGTTAGATTTTATCATTACATACTTGAACTGGACATGCAACTTAAGACTCAGAAACCAGGAAATACCTTTGATTTTCTTTTCAATTCAGCCCATCTGATTGCTCTAGTGCAGAGCTGCTCCACCCTCTTATGAAGAGCATGGGATTTTCCTTAAAACACATCAAAAAAACAAGGTGAGGATTTTCTTAAACTAAAGCGGAATTAAGAAAACTTGAAAGAGGGAAGTGTTGTTACCAGTCCTAGGATCACGACCGGCAAATACAATGGGCTCCATGCCTCCATCTAGCTCAGGCAGAGCAACTTGCAGAGCGACCTGAATCGGGTGCAAACCCAATGTACTGTTGAGCCACTCCTCTGTGGTCTGAAACACTAGTGGCAATGCAACAATGTACGGTACATCAAGCCTCCTCAAAGCCTCAATTGCTCTTGGATGATCCTGCCTTGCAGGGCCTCCGACAAGAGCGAAGCCGGTAAGTGATACTACTGAATTTACGAATGGTTTCTTGGTGATCGGATTGATCAAATATTTCTCCACGGGCCCTGAAAAATCAAGCCCACCAGCAAAAATTGGAATAACTTTAGCACCTCTTGCTTCGAGTTCCATGATCACAGCCACGTAGTGGCCTTCATCCCCAGTTACAATGTGACTCCTCTGCAAAATCAAACCAATTACAGGTACATCTGGACTCTTGAGCTTCTCGTTAGCATCCTTTCTAGTTGCATGCCAATTCAAATACTCTTTCACATCATCATACATGCAAGGAGCCAAAGGGTGCCATATTCCACTATCCAAGTACAGAACTGGCTCTGAATAGTCGATCTTTGTCCCCTTCAATGCCGGAACATAAGACCCAGATATCATCTTCAAGAAATTCTGCAGATTATCAGGCGATCCACCAAGCCAAAATTGCAGACTCAGTATGTAAAGCCTTGCATCCTGAGCTTTATCACTTGGAAGATACTTCAAAACCTTAGGCAAAGTCCTTACTAGCTTCAACATGCTATCAGCGAACCCAGCTGATTGCTGCTTCTTTCTCTTGAAAAGCTGGAAAAACGGACTTTTGGATTGCCCAAGCTGCGACATGCTAAAAGAACCCAACTTGTTCAGCCTCATTACTTCAGGCATTGATGGGAAAACCAAAACAGCGTCCAGTCTCTCCCTTTCTTTCTCCACCGCAGCCTTAACTTTGAGAGCAAGCTCCTCGACAAAAATCAAAGACCCAATAAAAATATTAGCGTCTTCGAGATCCTTACAGAATGTTTTGTACGTCGATTCATCGCGAAGCTCCTCGACCAAGTAACCCACAACTTCAAATGAAGCATATTCTTTTCCACCATTGAGAGCTTGCACAGCAGCCGATAGAGATGATTGGTACTGAGCTTCGAGGACAACATATACAATTTTAACCTTTGGAAGGTTCATGTCTTTCTCTGGAACTATCCTACGAACTTCTGGGGATGTTTGGGTGAACAGGCCGTTGCCAATTGCGGCACATTTCAATCTCATGGAGGTCTTTGAATTGACAAAATTGGCTCTTTTGGGAAGAAAAGAATGGAGAAAGAAATGTTTTCGGGCAAGAGAAGAAAGCTGGTCAGCCTTAGAGCTGGGTAAAGTAGAAGGGGAAGATACCAGAGAAGCCATTGATGATAAGCTCTGTACAATCACACACAAAAGGAATGCTGTGTCTCCAAAATTAGAGAGTGTAACAGGCAGAGGAGAGAGAGAGAGAGAGTGGGGAATCAGAGAAGAGGAATGAATTTGCAGCTCTCTAAAGTTATGCTTGGAACTCACTCAGTTCCAGGGCATCTTCTTCCTTCCTCTGTTCTCTTTCAGAAGGATGGAAGGTCGTGGGTTTTATTAGGTTTGTGTGGAGAGCAATAAAAGAAGAGCTCGAGCAATGAACAGTTGGTTTTTATGGTTAGTGGTGAGAGCTAGAACCACGTGGCAAGTCGCTTAGACATTGGAGTTAATGAATGCCTGAGGTTTTGATGCCAGTGTCATGGTGTGTGTAGTAGAGTTAAACAGAGAGGTGTTGGTAGTACATTTCTATCTGTTGAGCTTTTGGGATGGAGTTTCCTGAATTCTGATTGGTCCAAGAGGATTTCGCAGCGAGGGGTTAAGGAGGAGTAAGGACTAAGGAGGGGGTTAGGATTTGGATGATGAGAGAGAAAGTGGGAGATTTTTTGTTGCATTGCAAGCGTATCGAGGCCTTTTACGAAGGCAGAAAGATTCTTACTTTTTGAGTTTGTGTCTCACGTTGAAAAGGAGTTTCGATATTTTCGTACGCGATACCTAATGGGCCCACCCATACGGTCGAGTCTTACGCTTCCATTTAACTCTCCACAAGTTCCTCCGTTGTTCTCTTCTTGTTGTCACTGGTCAAATATCAAGTTAGGGTTAAAAAAAGCTAATTGTATTAAGTCTTAATGAATGTAATAAAATTGGGAAATCCATTGTGGTGCAAGAATGCTACCGACCACATTAGATATTTTCGCGAGTCTCAATCACGGATTCTTCTTCTGTAGTAAGGCATGCCAGGCTTTTAGCTATTCTGAAGTGTGATGAGAATGCAGAGCTTCTGATAGCAATCCAAAACAGAAGGCTTATGCTAGGAAACAGAAACGACAAGAGAAAAGGGTGGACCAGAGAACTAAGCTCTTATTTCTTGTTTTCATTTCTCTGTTTATTTAATTCCCTGTTCACTCTGTTAGTTGCAGTTTAGTCAGTTTTTAATATTTGTAATGTTTACAGTTAAAAACAAGTGGGTTACCCACGACTAGGAGCACTAGGCACATCGAGAATTAGTTTTCTATTTTTCTGTTAATCAGAAATTATTCTGTAAGTTATTATAAAAGAGACCAACTGGTCCTATGAAAGGCACAGAAGATTTGGAGAGTGAAATATTGGGATTCTTTTGGCTTCTATCTTATTTTTTGTGCGAGATTCTTGTAGAGAGAGTAAGAAGGAGAGAATAGTTTCCTACAGTGATATTTGCACAAGAAGCAACGGTTTTCCTGTAATCACATCAAAAGGCAGATTTTCACGTGCGGTTATATTTCAAAGGTTATAATTAATCAATGTCAATAATCAATAATAGTTTATATGTGAGAAGTCCAGTAAATTCCACTCAGCTTGCCTGCAATATTTTAAGGTTGACTAATGTAATGGACTTGTGAGGAAATCAAAGAGCCGAAATCTAAAATAACAGAGACTGGTGTGTCAAAATCGCTCGAACATAATGAAAGCAAAATATGCCAGAGGTTATAGACTGTTTGGATAATTAAGTAGTAGTGATGTGAAGACGTATTTAGGTTTCATACGAAATAGGTATAAAACTATTAAAATTAAAATCCCTATAATGGAAAAATATACGCCTCGTGATAAAATAATATTTAGAGAAAATTTAGGTGTACTTTGACGCAGTTATTAGATGTGGTTTGTATTGATTTTCATTTGTAAGGTATTTAACAAGTAAATTAAGCACGGATTAAGCTAGTAAAAGTCACACATTTTGCAGATCGCATACAGTAGGAGAATGCGACTCACCAGGAGCTATTATAGTGTATCTTTAACCTCAAGCTTTGGGGCCAAGAATAAATGAACGAGGCATCGTATTCTCGAAGGAACCAGAAAGATTATCATGTTCATAAATCTCCAGTGGGTAAAACATTTCAATAATTTGAATTGATTGGCATGAAAATAAGAAATCTTGAAACATTCACTCCATTTGAATAAATTGATAAAATTAATCTCCTTCTCTCCTTAACATAAAATATAACTGAAGAGTTTATCTAATAGTTATTTTTTATATTTATTATTTTTTTTAAATTAATAATTATTATAATTTTTTAATAATAATTAAATAGAAAAAGAGAAATAAATTTAAAAAATAATTAAAATATTTTAAAAAATATTATATTAATTTTTTTAATTTAATTAAATTAGTTAAATAGAAGGAGTATCGTGAATATTGTAAAATAGTTTCACGACACAATTATAATTAACGTGGAAAAAGAAAAAGAAAGCCCTAAGCATCGTTAATTGGTTATAGAACCTTTTTTCGGCCTTTTAGGGTTTGGTAATAAAAAATAGGGGTAAGAAAATTGACCGGGCCTCTGGGGAAGAAGAATGAGCCCCAAGGTGACAGGGGACCATTGGTGTTACTCATGGACTTCGATTCAGATGAACCCACTCCCGACCTTCCAACTACGACCGCCGCCTGTATGCCTGAACCACCGTCACCGTTGCATCGCCGTTTCATCTGTTCACACTGGTCGCGCTCTGGTCCGGTGTGCCTCTGCCACGTCCTTCCATCGCACCCCATCCAAAGCACGACCCGAGTAGTGATCCTTCACCACCCCCACGAGGCGCAGCACAAGCTCTCCACCACTCCAATTCTCACCAAGGCACTACTCTACGCCACCGCCATCGTTGGCCGAATGTCTCCACCCTGGCCTATCACTACTACTCGATCAATCTCCCAAGGCCATATATCTCTTCCCGCCGACTCATTCCTCGCCGGCCGTCAATATCAATAATCTCAATACATTGGATTGGCTCCGAAATAATGGAGGAGATTTGGTTTTAATCGTTTTTTATGGAACGTGGAAGCATGCGAAGGAGATGGTGAAGGCCAGCGAGGAGTTCCTTTCCAAGTTCGCTACTAGGGTTTGTTTGGAGATCGATGTAAAAGTGAGTGGTGGAAGTATATACGAATCCGAATTGATCTTGAGGAAGGAACCTTTTTCCGGGTGCGTGAGTACTATGGAGTCTGTGGCCAGAGCTTTGAGAGTGATTGAGCCAAATGGGTTAGAGATTGAGAGCAATTTAATTGAGATTTTGAGGGAAATGGTGAAGCCCCAGGCTAGTTATTTGAAGCCAATGAAGCCAAGGCCAAAACTGATGAATAAGGTCAAGGGAAAGGAGAAGCAAATGGAAAAGAATGAGAGTTCTGTATAATCGATTACTTGAACAGGATTGTGTACTGGCTTCTTCTTTTTCAGCGGTACTCAATACTGGTTCTACCCCAATTACTTAGTAATCAAAGCTTGAGCATTTGTGGCTAATATGCTTACCATTTTCCTGTGACCATGTTTTAAAGATTCAAGATGCCTTTATTCTTTTTATTGAGCCAACGATTGTCTAGGCTTGTCCTTTGGGTTGTATCTTCTTTCTGACTAGTCTTGGAGACAACTCATGACTGACTCTAGTCATAAGTATGCTTGCTATCCTTGAGAGCTTGCAGAGGATCCGAACCCGCTTCATGGCATATGAATGTGCACAGTTTTGAAAATTCGTGCAGAGGACCTGTCTGGAGAATGTATGGGACAATGCATGCTGCTTTAGAAATGTTGAAGATAGATTGAGAATATGATGCGCCCTTGTCATGCCTCAGTTCTTACCAAATATAGCTGAATGCTAAGAAAAATACCTAGGTTAGTTTTGTAAAATTGGACCACTGCACTGCAACATATGCCTGTTTATGACTTTATGTATTCTCTGGTGGGTATGGTGTAGATCCCCTACAATTTGCCAGTCACGTCTTGTCTTAGATTTTGTATGGTTTCATAAGTTCTAACTGCCATTTCCAGAAATTATTATGTTACTGAAGCATTCTTCCATACTCCCTGGGTTGGACAAGGATGAAAATTAAGAGAGGAAAATATTAGAAAAAATTAGAATCTTTTTGTTCTGCCCTATTGAATTTGTGTTCCTTTACTTAAAACTTAAAAGGATGAAGATTTGCTCATCATTGATTGTAGTAGGATAGTTCCTGACTTCATATATAAGCATATGTTTAAGAAAGTTTAAGAGCAGCAATTGAGATCAAATTCATAAATATCATGGTATGTAAGTACGGTGACCTTGGGCTCTGGGTTCAGATACATTCTTAGGCCTCCATGACCCTAGTTGCTATTATGTCATCTCATGGTTAGGTTACACAAATTCCTAAAGGCACTCGTTTCCAAAAGCATTTTTTAGCTCGAGTGGTTAATTACGAAAAAACAGAGGGTTAAGTTGGATAATTTAACTTTGTTCCTAGGGGGAAGTGAGAGAAATTGAATAAATAGGCTAATGAGAGTTGATAGAGATACTAATGAGCGGGCCTGTATTCAATAAAGACGTGGGTTTAATTTTGCTGTCGTTGTGAGAGTTCATTTAGTAGACAATCTCATAAGTCTCCTATAAGTATTTTCTAAATTTTGGAACTGTGTCCTGGCCTTAGTCCGTGAAGTACCGGTGTCGAATCCACTTAAATTTTTTTTATACAAAAAAAAAATTGTATGATGGGCCTTTATAGTGGTTCCAGGCTGCAGAACATCCGATTCCCATTTCCCCATGAGCTGTGTATGACTTAGTCCCCGCTATGAAGGCATGCTTATTCGAAGCTTTTATAATTATTCCACATCAAGAATTGAAGGAATGGAATAAATTGTCTAAAAAGAGGACTTCTGATGACTCAATCTTTTCGTTATCTTGATGCGGATTCATACCTTAAGTTTCTAGCAAACAAGACTGAAAAGCGATATATTCTTGTTCCATGCCTTTTGCTTGGGCAAGCACCAAGGACAGACGATTATCTGATTACATGCTTTTATTTTGGGAGATTCGTTGCATCCCTAATAATGGCAGCTAAGCAATTACTAAAACCCCGGTAGAAATAACTATGCTTGCTCTTTACGCACACAAAATTACTTAGTTCTGACGACTCGAGGAGACATATTTTACTGTTCAAAGAGTATTTATAATAGCCGCCAATGAAGTCTTACGTGGACAGCAAATTTAACTCATTTTGTTATGAAACATGAGTCGCATCTTTATCCAATAAAGTATTTTTTTTAAAACATATACCATTTACACAACATGAAAACTTGTGTACATGTCTCCATTGGCTTTCACCTCCTGAGAACAAATGTGAGAGTACCGAGTACAAGAACCGATCCACGCTATTTCTTCACGAAAGAGAGATTTCTTGAAGATGATATCCGGCAAGCCATTTCAGTTGATTTGTAGAACTCAGTCTCCATGAAATGTCTGCACAAAGTATACGGCGGAACCAAAATATACGCATTGGGTTATTCAAAGGAAGAAATAACGTTAAGCTTTTGGTTCAAATCTTCCTCTCCGAACTCCATGACCATACTAGTGAACATGTTGATATTTCATGGAGACGTGAAGCAATTCCCAAAGCCCCCCATTCCGAAACTCTGATTTAGATCCTTATGCTCGTCAACATGCTGGTTTATTACTGAAGGCCAAGCTTATTTTAGCTGGGTTGGTATTCGGATTTGGCACGAAGGTGTGCGTGTTTTGGCTCAAAAATGGATTGTGCTCTTTGAAAGATTGTAGCATTTAATGGGGTTTTATATATGGCTTTCAAAGCTTATTGGACACTTTTCAACATGCTCTCTGAAGTTGACGTAACCCGGAATATGAAGGCAGGTATATTCAAAGGCTTCTGTTACTGGTAATCAACTACTGAAGGAAAGGAATCAAGGTGGATTGTGGTTTAGAATTATAAGGCATTGTGAGGCATCATTTAGCCTAGAGATTAGGCAAATGTTAACCAAAATTATAATATTTCCGTTATTCCTCTTCGCCTGAGTAACGACAAGGATCCCATAGACACAACTTTCCAATTACACGCCTTTGGTTTTAGGATATCGAATGCCGTATTTTCACTGTGGATTGATTCCTTAGCTTTTCAAATATACATCTTCGGGAAGAAGACTATAACTAACCCACATGTTCTTCGAGAACTTGATATGCAACCACGTCCTCTCATGTTTAGCTGCTTTTTTCAATAAAAATATTCATTATAACCATCTTTGGATGGTTTTTATTTTATAATTTTTATTTTCAGAAGTCTTTAAACGAAAAGGAGAACGTAAAATAAAAAATAATTATGGAATATTAAAAAGCTTATTCAAATTACATGCTGCTCTTAGAAGGAGCAACTAGGGGGAAATCTACGAGGGTTCCGCGATCTCGAAATTAAATTAAGGGGCATAAAAACTAAACTACGGACCTACTTTAATTATTTATTTCCAAGTGATTCCACTTTCTACCCCATAACTTAACTTATAATGCTACGCAAAGGTTCGAGAATATGGAGTAATAGGCAAAGGTAAATAAAGACTTTGGTTATATATCGTAAAATTATACTTATTTTTTAACAATTAAAATAAAGATAATATAGTTGGCAAAAAAAAAGGTAACGTAAAAAAATTATATTTATATATATTATTTATAGCGTATCAATATTATATCAATTTTCAACCATTCATTAGCAGGACTTAATTAGACATGTAAGAACTAAATATTATGTTACATTAAATGGCGATTAAGTTAATTCGATGTCTCGAGGATGGTTTTTTTAAAAAAAAAATGAACGGAAATGTCAAAATAAAAAACGCAGATCGGCAAGAAGAAAGTCCTCGAAATATAAAATATTAAAATTAAATAGAAACGTAAAATTATTCCAACAAACCATCACTTTATTATTATTATTTACAATCAAATATAATTAAAAAAGAAAAGCGAAACAGCACACATATTTTACACACCATTTATTTATTACTTATAGATGCTCAATAAATTAAATGGGAAACAAGTTATGGATCAAACGGCTTCAAAAGCAACCCAAACCAGGTGATCATGCTGCTCATTCGAAATAGCTTGAGCATCTCCCACGTGTCGCCATTGAAAATTCTTGACGAACAGTATCAGAAACACAAAACACATCGCAAGTGTTCTCAGATAAATGCTTCCCAACCAGCCCAAGTGCAACGTTAACGCAACGATGGTCTCCAACACACAGAAATGATGGCCAGGCGTAAGCAAATAGATCAAACAAATCGCATCAACGTCCATGAAAACGCACGTCGCCAATACTACAGCCCCATCCGATGATCCATGATGATTCTGGTACTTGTGTTCGATTTCCAACTTCAGAAAAGAAACCAGAACAAGAACCACGACTTCTCCGAGAGATCTCAAAATGTAATGGTGACGATTGAGAGTGCAGAATCTGAAGAACAGATTGAAAATCAGCCAGAGAGTGTGCCACAGGAATGCAGCCACAAAGAGAAGCTGGCCACGAAAATGGCTTGATTTGTAGGACTCAGTCTGAGTAAAGCTGGCAAAAGCTAGCAAGGAGCTTATGAGGCTAAGAGAGAAGAAAAATATACGTGGAGGGGTCAACAAAGGAAACACGTTTTGCCCAAACCATACTTGAAATGGCGTTGGAGAGTTACTATTACTAGAATCACTTTGAGACCAGAAGTGTAACAATACTTCTCCAAACGTGACCTTGTGGTAGCCATTTTGAGAAGTGGTTTCTGAAATTTGGCTACTTTTTGCATGGTCATCAGGAGGCTGCGGTTGAAGGTTTGAGGAGCTTGACATGAAGGCGAGATATATAGGAATAGGAGGAAGTTTGTATGAGCGTTCTGTGTGTTGAGATCGTTTGGGAGGAAGAATTAATTAATGGATATATATATATATATGATCGTTTAATTTCATGAACGTAGGGTTTGATGAATAACCAAGAAAGGCAAAGAATAAATAAATTATTCCAACTTTTTTATCCAAGAAAAGGAATAAATTATTCCTCCAGCTGCTTGACTCATCGGCAAAGACATGCACCTATATAAAAGTTGCCCCAGAAAGTAATATCCCCTTTCTATATATGTGCATATGTCCTCCGCGGTAGGTAATTTCATTGTTGATCCACAACACCGTCCGGCTTTTTTGCCGGGTATGTGCATATATATATTTTTGTTATAGAGACGAAATTATTAAATTATAAAACATCTTTCTTTCTAACTTAAATTAACTATAAAACTAGCAGGGAGTACATTCTGCATGTTATACATTTAATTTTTCAATATATATGCATGTATAAATAAATACATATAAACTTATGAAAAAGCACGTAATATATATATAAGAGATTTTGTGGCAGGTTGTGGGTCTGCTTTGGGACTTAACAGATGTTTCTTTTTTTGTTGGGTATAAAATTTTTTAAAAAGGGTTTAGACTCACCTACGATTCAAAGGTAAGGTAAAGTCTCCTTTTTTTCTAGACGAAACCAATATTTCGCAGAGCGAGCTGTCAATTATCCTAAGGCGTAAACCTAAGTACATAAAATTTAAGATATCTTTCTAAATACTATGACTAGAATCATAATAAAATGATACTTCACAGGGATAAATAAATTTTAAATGGTCTGCTGAACCATTTAAGATAAGTGACATTAACCGGATGTTAATATTGGAATGTTTGATTTCTTCATGGCCCATAAATTGAGAGGGAAATGGATCATCTATTGCCTTTTAACAAAATTGATCAGGACCCCAAAAAAACAGAATTGATCGTAAAAAACTCATGTCAGTTTGATCATTTTCAAGTCGAAAAATTAAGAAAAGCCATAAAATAAACATAATCTCCACAAAGTGAAGTGACTATAATTTGCCTTGACAAGTCTTCGTCAGAGAAAGCTAAAGTCTATTATTCCAGATAAGCCAACAGTTATCAGCTATAGTGAAAGGAGTCGGAAAACAAGAACAAATATATTATTTTAATTATTTTTAAAAAATATGATATAATTATCAGCTCATCACTGTTGTAAAAAGGAACCAACGGTGTTAAATAAGTGCAACAACATGACGGACGATGCTAGAGAGTGTGTAGGGCATTGTTGCTACAATGAGTGACAGTAAAAGCAGGAATGCATGCCACGACCAAGATCACCCATGATCTTCACTCTTAAAAGCTGCCACCTTCTATCAAACCCTTCGCACAAAAATTGATTGATCATGAAAAGATTAATGTGTTCAGACTTGTATAAATAAAGAAAGGCAATATATTAACATTTTGAATTTCTTACGTCCGCAATGCTTTCCAGTTAAAAAAAAGGAAATAGCATTATTTAATTGGGAAAAAAGGAACAGACGTGTAAAATTTCGCCCATCTAAGCAAAGGCAACGTATAAAGCCAACATGCCCGGTGGCAATGTGAGCGGATCGTTGTCTTTAAACAAAGACTTTTTCTCGCGAAAATCCTCTCACCTCTTAACGGTACCTTCTCCTCGCTTTCAGCATTTCTCCTTTCCCCAACCTTTCGTCGTCATAATTCATCCGTGCCTCTCTTCTTTTCATTTTCTGAACCCCTCTCTCTCAATTACATATCTCAAAAGCCTCAAAAGCTAGAGAGAGATCACAGTCAGAGGCCATGCAATAATTTACCTCTCTTTTCATGTATATTCCTCTCCTCTCCGTCTCCTGCCTCTTAGCTCTCCACTCATCATCATCACAGCGAGAGATCACAGGTACGTTAATTCCTATCCCTCGGTATATCCTTAAGCACGTTATTCATATAAGCTCCACGGATTCGTAATGATGCTGAAATTCGATCGTCTCTTGCTGCACTTTTTATTATCTGATTCAATATACCGATCATTGTATAACCTGCATTATGATTGTTGATCGGAGTCTGGCGATATTCGGATAACTTCAATGGTTTTTCAGAGTTTCCGCTTTTCTTTTGGTCATTAGTGTTCTCTATGATTTACTGGGGCCTCTTTTTCTGGTTTGTTTCACAGTGATCAGCTCTTGGATTATCTGTTGGTTTTTTTTTGGCCTTTTTCTTCATTTATTCTGTAACTCCACGCCTGCATGCATTTATTACGACTTGAAATTCCCTGAGTTAGCCATCGAGGTGGAAGAATTAATCCAATTAGGCATCAAATACTACTCAAGGTGCTAAGCATCTCATAAGACCTTGGTATCTATTAAAGATGTGGCAAAAATTTGTTTAAGGAAATAAAAACTTGTTATTGCGGTTGTTCTCCACACATTTTTTAATCATTGCAGAAGCCTGTATGATGTGGTGGTGTCAAAGAATATGCAATTGCTCTAAAAAATGACACGTTTTTTTCACCCTTCTATATTTTTCGTTATATCTGTTGACATCAATTATTTTTTTCATGCAGTGAGCTACTCAGGAATTTGCATCCACTGTGTGCTTGCTGGTAAAGACAGCATTTAAGAAGAAGGAAATTCAGCAATGTCTATCTCAACCAAAATTCTAGATCCTGCCTTTCAGGGAATGGGCCTAAAATCGTATCCTTAATATATCAAGTGCATTTGGAAATAAATTGTGATACAATTTCTTCTTTAACTTCTTGAATAAATTAAGAGTGAAAAAGAAAATAACAGAAAAATTTACTGTATAGAACAGCCAAATTATATGTAATTGATCTTCGGATACTATATGATTTTTCCTGGTTATCTTCTTGTATATTGCGTCCCCATTAAGTGGTTTTCAGCTTAACTTCTTGAAGAGGAATTGAAATATGGAGAATTGAGAATTTCCAGCCAGTTCCTTTGCCCAAATCTGAACATGGAAAATTCTACATGGGGGATTCGTATCTCATATTACAGGTGTGAACTATGTTATTTAATATTATTAATCATCATCTTGCATGACCAGATAGATGGTTCACTATCCTCTTCTGTTTACCATGTGCGTAGCATACCTAAATTGCTTTCTTATTTCTCTTAGAGATTTGGTCCACATTGTCATGGTAACTCAAAGCACACTCACAAACTAAATAGATGAAGAAGGAGGAAGGGCACAACTTTCATGATATTAATATATAATGAAAGCCTCTATCACAATTACTAACCTTTTGGCGTGTTGATTTATATCCTCAGCTCCCCCCCTTATTATTTTGGTTCTCTTATATGCTTATTTTCAGACAACTCAAGCAAAAGGAGGCACTTACTTTTATGATATACACTTCTGGATTGGAAAGGACACAAGTCAGGTGAGCCTAAGTAAAATGTTAGGTGAGCCTAGTAAAGTTTTTTTGAGATTGTATGAAATACATGATTCGCCTGCTTGTTTTGAATTACCTGAATCATTATTTCTCTCAAAAGAATATTCTTTCTTGATACAATGTTTTTATGTAGGATGAGGCTGGAACAGCAGCCATCAAAACTGTTGAACTTGATGCTGCTCTTGGAGGACGTGCAGTGCAGCATAGGGAAATCCAAGGCCATGAATCCGACAAGTTCTTGTCATACTTTAAACCATGTATCATACCATTAGAGGGGGGTGTTGCGTCTGGATTTAGAAAACCTGAAGAAGAAGAGTTTGAAACACGATTGTACATATGCAAAGGAAAGCGAGCTGTCAGGATGAAACAGGCATATTTTCCCCTAGACATGAACTTCATGGATTCAGTGAACATTCATCGAATGAACCTGTAACTTACCATTTTACTTGTGCAGGTACCTTTTGCACGGTCGTCACTGAATCATGATGATGTTTTTATCCTAGACACACAGAATAAAATTTATCAGTTCAATGGTGCAAATTCCAGTCTTCAAGAAAGAGCTAAGGCTTTGGAAGTAATTCAATTTCTGAAGGAAAAGTATCATGATGGGACATGTGACGTTGCAATAGTTGGTGAGGACACTTTTTTGGCATAATTTATATATATATTTTGTATTTCTATTCTGTGGAAGTAAATCTTTGTTTCTAACGTGTCTAAAATCTATTCCACATCGCAGATGATGGCAGGTTGGACACTGAGTCAGACTCGGGTGAATTTTGGGTCCTTTTTGGTGGTTTTGCTCCCATTGGAAAGAAGGTCATCTCTGAGGATGATATACTTCCAGAGGCCGTTGAAGCTCAACTTCATGTGTATGTTGATTTCTTCTCATCCCTTCTCCCATTCCCTCAAAAATCTGTTTCAGAAGGATCATAATGGAAGTTGGTAGTTTCCGTTTTTGAAAGATAAATATAGTTGGCTGGTTATAAAAAATCGTAAGAAATGTCCTTGTAGCATTGATGATGGCGAGGTCAAGCCCATAGAAGGTAAATTGTCTAAATCACTCTTGGAGAACAGCAGATGCTATATACTGGACTGTGGGGCAGAGGTATTTCTTTGGGTTGGCCGGGTAACACAAGTTGAAGAAAGAAAATCAGCCTGTCAAGCAGTTGAGGTATTAACGTTACAGCATCTAATAATCCATGTGACAGCTGAACATGGATTCCTTATCTTTCCTATTGGCTGCAGGAGTTTGTTGTGAGTCACAATAGGCCAAAATCTACCAAGATAACCAGACTAATTCAAGGTTTTGAGACACATTCGTTTAAATCCAACTTTGATTCTTGGCCAACAGGAACTGCTACTATGGGTGCTGAGGAAGGAAGGGGAAAAGTTGCAGGTGAATATCACTTCTTCCCACTTGAAACATGACTCATGCCATTGTGTCTCACTATGCACACTAAGTATGGTACTTTATTTACTACTAGCTTTGGTGAAGCAACAAGGTATGGGTATCAAAGGAATGACAAAAAACACAGCTGTAAATGAGGAGATTCCTCATCTACTCGAAGGAGGTGGAAAGATGGAGGTCAGTTGTATAGGGGTGTGTGTGTGTTGTGAATACACGTTATTTTTTTAATTGGTTTCTTGAAAATAATATTATTTTAATTTTTCAGGTATGGCGGATTGATGGAAGTTATAAGGATCCATTACCTAAGGAGGATATAGGTAAATTTTATAGTGGTGATTGCTACCTGGTACTGTACACCTACCACGCTGGTGAGAGGAAGGAAGACTACTTTTTGTGCTGTTGGTTAGGGAAAGACAGCGTTGAGGTAATTTCTGTTGTTCCAATTTGAGTTCAAAATATTATTCCAATTTGCAGATTGATTTCGTTGGCTGAAATATTGATGAACTGATGGCTACATACAAACTATCTTGATTATAATTCCCACTCAGGAAGATCAAAGTATGGCAACTCAGTTGGCCAACACAATGTTCAATTCACTAAAGGGTAGACCTGTTCAGGTATCGTTATCACATTGTCAAGTTGGGAAGGTGCTTGGGAATTGTCTACAACTGAATTAGTTTCTTGCAGGGTTGCATATTTGAAGGTAAAGAGCCACCACAGTTTATTGCTCTTTTTCAGCCTATGCTGGTCCTTAAGGTACCATGTCATTACTCTGAAAGAGTTTTTTGACAATGCACGTAGTTGAAACATGAGAAGTTATCCATTTTAACTGAATTATCTATGTTTTAGGGAGGTTTGAGCTCTTCTTACAAACAATTAATAGCTGACAAAGAGTTGGAAGATGAGACATATACAGCAGAGTGTATTGCACTCATTCAAGTTTTTGGAGCTTTCAATTATAACACTAAAGCAGTGCAAGTTGATGCAGTATGCGCCCATTGGATGCTTCAATTTTGTTCACCGTCATTGTTTTCTCTGGGGCTTATATTTTTCTACCAGTCATTTTTAGTTGCATCACACCAAGCATGCTGTTCTTGTTCAGGTGGCAACATCACTAAATTCTACTAAGTGTTTCCTCCTGCAATCTGGCTCAATAATCTACCTTTGGCATGGAAATCAATCTTCTTTTGAGCAGCAGCAAGTAGCTGCAAAAGTTGCAGACTTTCTGAAGGTACATTCTGCTTACCAAAATGCTTTGGAACTTCAACTAGTTGCATCTAAAAAAGACTTAAATTCTTCAAGCATTATGGTAAGAAGTTAGCGCATAACCAAGTTGTTCCAACCACTGATAAATTAAACTTGAGTATGCATTTACTTTAATGTCTTGTAAATTTAGATCCTTTTAGAAAGAGATTTTAATTCTTATATGCATGAAATATTAGACTAGGTACTTTTGTTGCACACATTGCTTCAAGTCAAGCACAATGACTTGACCTGATAGCTTTGTGCTCCTTTTGCATTTCTTACAACTAAGCAAAAGCATGATTTTGATTAATCCTGTTTTATTTAACATAATTTATTTTTTATTTATCATGAAAGATTAAGTGCTAGTAATATCACCTCTTACATGGGATTTTCAGCCAGGAGTTGCTATAAAACATGCTAAAGAAGGAACAGAAAACTCAGCTTTCTGGTCTGCACTAGGAGGAAAACAAAGTTATGTCAGCAAAAAAATCGCTAATGACACTGTCAGAGATCCACATCTGTTCACTTTCTCGTTTAACAAAGGTAGCATTCTTCCTTTTTACTTCTCTATATAAAATGTAGCGACACTGGCATTGTTGATGGAGCAGTTTCCTTGTTCTAACCATTCTTGATTTTGGGAATTATTTTGCGACGTGGATTCACCAGGAAAGTTCCAGGTGAGTTGGTGTCTGCAACTTCGTTATGTCAATTTTCCTAGGTTAGAAATCTGCTGTTTGTAATTTGATCTCTCTATAGCTTTAAATGTGTCTTTATATTTTCCTCTCCAGGTTGAGGAGATTTACAACTTCTCCCAAGATGATCTGTTAACTGAGGATATGCTCATCCTTGATACGCATGGAGAAGTGTTTATTTGGGTTGGTCAGACTGTTGACTCAAAAGAGAGGCAAAATGCTTTAGAAATTGGCCAGGTAAAAATATTAATCGTGTTTAGGATGTTGTTTCCCATTCTCTTACCTGCGTGATATACTTCATTTATTCTGGAACTTTTTCCCCACCAGAAATACATAGATTTGGCTGAAGCTTTGGAGGGACTGTCTCCTCAAGTACCACTATATAAAGTCACAGAAGGGAACGAACCATGCTTCTTCACAGCATACTTTTCATGGGATCATGTGAAAGCCACTGTATGCGTATTAACTACCAGGGTTTTCCGGTTTTTTTAATTTTTGTTTGATATTTTATTATTTTATTCCTTGTTCCACTCTTTTTATCATTTTCAACTGAAAACCCAGTTTGATAAATGTCTCTCTTGGTCAACTGAAACAATTCTTCCTGTCCATATTAGCAAAAGCCCTTGTGATATTGTCAGTTGTAATTAAATATGGGGTTCATCTATTTGTTGCTTACCACACAACCAAACTAGGTCCCTAGCAGCAGTTGAAGTGATTGTGTGATTTTAAAGAATAGATTTGACACAAGACAAGGCTCATACAAATTTACATGTTTCATTAAAGGATGCTTGCTGATGTAATGCAGGTTCAAGGAAACTCATTCCAGAAAAAGGTGACCCTGCTATTTGGGCTTGGCCATGCTGTGGAGGTAAAGGCTTCAATTTTAATTTTCACAATATTCTATTGCTGTCAATCATGAAAAGTAACTCCGTTTATCAATTACACTTACTGATTACATTAAAAACAAAACTTGAAATTGAACTTCAATCAAGACCGATATTCATGATTGCTAACTGCTAATATCCAAAACATGGAAATTCTTCTTCCTGTCATGTTTCTTTATCGCCATTTATTCTATATGGAAAAAAGTGCTTTTGTAGAGAAACATGGGATATCTATATGCTCGCCAAGCATCATCTTTTCAGTTACAAAACATTTCCCTTAGTGCTATAAGGAAATTTGTGAGATGATTTTCAACCTTCGCTATCTTTCTACTTCAAAATTAACTTCAGTGTCAACCCCCAAGCCTATTATACTTTCAAACTGGGTTGAAAGAAGGATGAAAGTGTCGATAACAATACAGAAACACTGCTCTGTTTTTTCTGCTTTTCTTTTCTTCTCAGGACAGGTTTTCATGAAATGGATCTTTCGATGACTGTTAAAATAATTCATTGGCAGTAACTTTCTTTTAAAATGCGATAAAGAGAACCGAGAGGTACATAGTATATCAAGCACTAACATAATACTTTCAAACTGTGTTGTAAAAATGATGAAGGTATTAATTACGTTTTAGAAACTGCTCTGTTTTCTTTTTCTCTTGATGCTGAAATAATTATTCTGCAATAGTTATATTTTATAATGCAATGAAGAGAAAAGTGAGGCACATAGTATATAGAGTATCAACAGCATTCATATATGTACCATATGTGAATGTGCTGCGACATTAGTAATATTGTCCTGTATTTCATTAATATGGCTTTGTTGATTCTGGTGACAGGAAAAGTCTGATGGATCTGGTCCAAGACAAAGAGCAGAAGCTTTAGCAGCCTTAAACTCTGCTTTTAATTCATCTTCCGAGAAAACATCCGTTACGGTATTGTCACTTGTTCACAGATTAATTATACAGAGTGTTTTCTGAAACAAACAGACAATCACGTTAATAGGGTAGTATCTTAGCAAGATAAAGCATATTGTAGTGCTTCTTTCTAATTTGTGGCACTCCCACAGTCACAGGATAGGTTGAATGAATTTTTACATGGAGGACCAAGACAAAGATCAGAAGCTTTAGCAGCCTTAAATTCTGCTTTTAATTCATCATCGGGTTCTAAAGCTGTTGCTCCTAAGCCTTCTGCAACAAGTCAAGGATCACAAAGAGCAGCTGCAGTAGCTGCTCTTTCATCAGTTCTCACTGCTGAAAGGAAGCAAACACCTGATTCTACACCAGTTGGAAGTCCTCTTGCGGGAAACACCACCCCTGGTGAGGAAATAAATCTCTGATTATTTTAAGAGATATGTTGCATTGTGCTGGTGCTTCTGTCTATTGTTTTGCATAAAAACATTTCTTTAAAAAAAAAATAGTTCCGTTCTGTTTTTTTTGGAACATGATCCCTTTGTTCCTTTTCCTTAAAATTTTTATACAAGTTTTTTGTCATTTTATTACACATGCTGTTCTCACCTGCATTGACTGTGATCAGTATTATGACCGGTTGCGTTATCTAGAATAAAAGGTTTGAGCTCAGTTAGTACAAACCACGCCATCAGGGCACATTTACTTTTATTCAAAAAGAATTTGCTATCCTGGCTTATTGAGATGTCAGACAGTAATAAATGAGGAGGCTTTGGCTTTGATTTTTACTTGTTCAAAGAATCAGAAGCTGATCCATTTGACAAGTTTTAATAGGTAAGAGTGAAAATGCCCTTGCTGAAACTGGAGGGTTTGAAGAAGTCGAAGACGCCAAGGAGCCAGGGGAACTTGCAGATGAAACTGGAGGTGATGGGGATAATGAACCAAAACAGGAAAACTTGGACGATGATATTTTAAGTCCAAGTAGTCGTGTGACATACAGTTATGATCAATTAAAGAGAGTTTCTGATGATCCTGTGTCTGGAATTGACTTTAAACGGAGAGAGGCTAGTCTTTCTTTGCATATTGTTCATTTAACCATATGCTTTGAATTTATGTATATATATATTGATTTTGTCTCCAATTGTGATATTGCTCAGGCTTACCTGTCAGATGATGATTTCCAAACTGTATTCGGAATGACAAAAGAAGCATTTTATGAAATGCCAAAATGGAAACAAGACGTGCAGAAAAAGAAGCAGGGCTTGTTTTAGACTTGTGATGTATCTGCTGCTTTTGCATCTTTAAATCCACTTCATTATCTGTTGAATTTTTATTGGCACACCATTCTTGGAGTTTCCGCGCATAAATTTTGTCCTTGGCATTTAAGGAGCTGGGCTGTGGGCCAGTGTCGTAATTACTTGAGATGCGGCGGCTTAGAGAGTGATTTTAATTTCTCCTTTTAAATTGCTGCTACCTCTTTGTAATAATGTTCACGTATTGTAGCAGTCAAGTTATAGTGGACAGAGCGAATTCTTCCATTTGCCCAAGTTCGTATTACAGTTCTTGACCTCTTTCATGTTGTCTTACATTAGGTTGGCGGATGTACATGTAATTGCATTTTATATGAATCTCAATGAAGAGGATGAAATTTTGTTTGTTATGGTTTTTAATTAAGTAAATGTAAGGGTTATCGGCTCCTCGTTTTCTATAATTATTTAAATAAAACGCAGTCCAGATAACCTGCAGGTGGGCTTATTAAAACAGTTATACAAGATTATTTACACACACTCGATCCAGGAACATCAGAGCGGTCAAACTTGTAATAAAGCATTCTAGGGTTGCGGTCAAATAATTTCTACAAACTGAAGTGGCACAGCAGTAATTTTATTTTCACTTAAGGAAAAAAAAAATCCCAAAATACTTGTTATTATTAGGAGAATGAGTCCATGACCTGAGGTTCTGAGGTGTATCCCCAGTGGTATGAAATTAATAATAAAGGGGGAATGATGTTTATTTTATTTTTTTATTCGAGCGGGGTGGGTTGTTAAAAAAACACTAATATTTGTTCCATACAGCATATCCGTGGCCAGAAGTTGCGAGTGTCCATTCCCTACCAGAAGGGCACCAAGAAGCGTCCCCAATCTTCATGCACACTCTATCGCCGATGAATGCTGAGTAAAGATTTTGCTTAGCATCCACAATCCTTACAGGTGATCGGCTGTGAATACCATGACGCTTGCGGATATCAATCTGCCACCAAATGTTTATTAGTTAAACTGAGAGGCATCTTTGTTGAATGTCCAATACATTACAATAGTTGGGTATTAGTTAAGTTACGTACCAACTTCACAATCTGATCATGAATGGAGTTACCCCAATCATACAAGTGATCATAGAAAACTGTTGGTATCCCTGGATGAGTCAATATGTAAGCATAACCCTGCCATCACAGACGCAATTTTGAAAACTTTGGGAACATAAGGAGAGCATAAACTTCAACCCAAAAAAGAAAAGAAAAGATGCAATAAGCATAATGGAATATAAATCTGGGCACTAAAGCATTATTTTATACGTAATCATTATGTTGACCCAAAAAAAAACAGTACCTCCATGATATGATTTGAGGGAAAGGGCCAATGAGCCTGCACAGTGAGTGAGCGGTGGGTTGGTTAAATAATAGAATGCAACTAAGAATCGTTGTCAAAAGGGAAAAACATCTTGCATGTTGATGCTAAAATTCTTATCAAAATTAGAAAGGCAATAATTTTTAATTAGCAACCAGCCTACTTAATTACATGCAATACGTGCTCTAGAAACAAGAAAAGTTATCTCTTAGATGTTGTCTCCGAAGCATCTCAATGCGTCATTTTAGCAATGATAAATTCAGTACCTGTGTAGAACCTGTGTCATGGTTGTCTAGAAATGTCACAGCCCTCGAAGGCCACCACCCAATCAACCCTGGTGGCTTTCCTTGAGGATCCCTTAAACGCCAGAAATCTCCCTTGACAGCTTCCTACAACAAAGAACCTCAGTTTACATGGGAAAATTGCTTATTGTAAGAAATTTAATTCCGGATACTCCATTTGCCATAACACCTCCATAGATACAAGAATGTGTAGACTTCTCATAAGATCTAATGAAAAATAAAGTAAAATCATAATGAACTTCATGTTTTGAAAGATGTAGCTGTCATGCTCGAAAGAGCTGATACTTTTACCTTCTACCCTCAATTAAAGATGTAAAACATATGCTCATTTCCTAACATGTTCATTTAATTATGAACTACAAAATGTTGGAAAATACCTGGAGAATTCCTTTTGTTGTGAAGTCAAATGCAGTTGAAAGCTGACCTGTGCCATCAATCCAATTGATGATCCGTTGCCTATGGCTGTCTGCAGGTGAAGGAGCACAAGAATATAATATACTTTGATCAATTATCAGAGTATGAAAAATAAGTAAGCAAAAAGACTATTAGGTATAAGATGCTTCAATCTCTATTGGATTTTTCCAATTTTACACGAGCTTTCCATATATTTTAAAAGCCAACACGAAACTCCATCAATAGAGAAAGTTTGTGAACCGAAATATCTAGAAAAAACCAAAGGACATCCTTTCCCTTCACATATTTAATAAATAAGACTTTGGACAACGAAATTTATCTGCGATGCAATAGACGACATGCACTAAAGTGTGGTACCTTGGTTATAGTCCAAACCACAACCGTGATAGTTGCAAGAATCCCAGTACTCCCCAACAGCGAATGCTGGCTTTGTTTTTTCAATATACTCTTTCACAAATTTTGGTGAAAAACTGAAAAAATAGAGAAATTAGAAAGGTTTATCAATTAATAGAATATGGAAAACAAAAAGTAAAACAGAAAAAAAAAACTAATCTTCCAAAGGGATGAGAATTCTTACCCTCTTGCAAAATCAAAACGAAAATCCTGAAAGCCTATCTTATTGCGTAGCCATTGGAGCCACCCAATCATGTCCTTTCTCACGAAATCTTGGGTATGATCAATATTTGGAAACCCATGGAAAATGGCACCTGTGCTACTATTACCCTTAAATAAAAAACATAGATACAAATGAGAGAATTCGATGGTTGCAAAGTGGAATCAATGAAAATGTGGTAACTATAGAATATTATCTTACCGAACCACCAGTATCTGACGTAACAGCACGTTCATCCCATGATAATGGAATTCCATCATAACGATTATACATCCCACCACGTCCTTGGGTTGTGCCACAGCGATGATTGATAACTATGTCAGCCATTGCTCGCACCTTGCACTGCCTCATCTTATGAAGTAAAGCTTGTAACTGATGCTCAGAGCCATATGCACTATTGAGAGAGTAAAGGTTTTGCGGAGTGTAACCTATAAACGAAAAGGAACTTAAAAGTTTGATCTCATCGTCCTCATCAGGTCATTGGAAAAGATAAATTTGAAAACCAAATAATTTCATGCTTATTGCTTCTAACCTTGAGGAGAGAAGGAATGTGTTGGCGGTGGCAACCAGGCAGAAGTAAATCCAGCTTTTGCTATGTCAGGAATTTTTCTTTCTAAATTTTTCCACCAATCGTATTTGTGAGACTCCCAGTTGAATGCCTGCAAAGCATTTTTTTTGGTGTTAAATCTGTTGTGTGCAATTCTATTGGCCGGTTTTAATACTAAAAACCGAGATGCAGTATATTAGAAGTAACCAAATCAGCATAACTTTCCAATTAAATACTGCCCAAAGCTAGAGAAACAAACCACATATAATTCGAAAGTGTAGCCATAAAAGCCTTGATGATATGCGATAATTATTAAACCCAGAACATTGTCTTCAAAATCTATCCAGCTACAGGTCGACAACTAAGCATATAAGCAGAGTCCCAAATTTTTAGTTTACCTGAAAAAGAATTTCCTTTCCATTTCGTATCAGTGTACCTGGTCATACATGTCAATGAAACATGCAGATGGGTCAAAATATCCTCAACTGAGTATTTATTTAAATGTTGCATACAACAGTTAAGCTGACACGATGACAGCCACTGAAAATTCAGTTGTGAATATTACTTTTATTACTATTGACCATAATACCAGCTGTGACTATAATGTTGTGCATCAGGGGAATTTCAATTCTAAGTCAGCAGAAGACTAGCCATATGATGAAATTGTGAATCTGTATGCAGGTGAAACATCAGAAAAACGCCATACCATGATCATTTTGTTGATTAGTTGGACCAAACTCCTGCCCATCAACCAAAAGATAAAGGTAAAGTTAAACAAAGAAATCTTAAAAAGGTTTCACAAAAGCGAGAGAGAATAGGAATATTGTGCTTACATTACTTGGGTAACCCATAGAAACTCAAGGATCGGAAACAGTGGGTGAATGAATTATGCTTTAATGCGGTAACCTGCTTCAATAGCCAACTTATCAATTAGGGGGTTTCGAGCCTGATGAGGGAAAGTAAAGGACATGTGATTTGCTGGGATAACAATCAAAGCATAAGAAATGAAAAACATGAGACTGTGTGATTTGCTAATGTTCTTGAGTCTCGATGACAGCGTCATCCTTTAACAGAGGGAAAGATAGGAAGGTAATTCAGGTTCTTGATGCCAATCCAAATAAGAGTGGTTAGTTAAGTGACATTTCTATACGAGTATGTGCATGAAGCACCAAATTCTTTGTCCCAGACAAGATGCCAATTCGTAAGAATCGGCGATGCACGGCAACCAGCTCAGAAGTTAATTTGAAGTGAAAATAAAATTAACAATGAAGTTAGTGTTCGTACTTTATTGTGTAGCAGAAAAAACTAGCATCCCAAAAGCAACAACAAAGCTCATAAAACAAGGAAAATCAAGAACACCAATCGACGATTGCAGCGTGAGTTGGCGAGGGAGCCTTGGGCCTATAAGAAGGGAGAAAAGCAGAAAATTTTGTATCACCATCCACTAATTTGGGAATCTCGCAGTTCTGTCCATAAGATGGCAAAAAGGAACGAATTAAATGAAAAAGGTAATTAAAGATAATCAGCTCCTGGAATGAGGAACGAGCATATTTCAGAATGAACGAGTGTAAATAAGAGAGAGAAGGAGAAACGCGTGGAAACCAGAGGGAAAAGGCTGTGCGCGTCTTAGCTGGTAGAGATGAAGAGCCGCAATATGTAAACTCAAGCAGTATCTGAAAGTGATGGGATTGAAAATGGACATGTCATAGAATCTCTCACACGCACAGAGGTTTTTGGATCATACCAGAAAATAACTGCCACATAGCTAGCTTGGCCAGCAAGCTACCGTCGAATTGGGATTGAGGAAGATTTTTTTTTGTTTATTATAAAAAAATTTAGAAAGGGTTAGGCTGATCTGCACTATCCAAGGTAGAGTGAAATTTTTTAGGAAGATTTTGAATTAATGCAATTCTCGCGATAACTTTCACGGGGGCCCTGAAACATCGGCGGGTCATCCAATTCATTTCACCCTTCATGGCAAGAAAAACCTTTAATCCACCCTTGTTGGGCCATTCCGGCCCAATTTTATTGGATGCCTCGTGGCCCATTTGGAAATTTTGATATGTGGGTTTAAGACGGTGGGATCAAGCCCAGGAAGAATTTCAACATTTATTTTTTTTACGTAAACATAAGAATAGTAATTAATCCTCTCATAGCATGGACTTTCCAAAAATACTTTAGTAGTATAAAGTTTTACTATATTCCTTTAAATCTCGAGTTTGATTTCTAAAAAAAATATCTATATTAGAAGAGTCAGTTACTACGAATCCTAAAATTAAAATAACTAATAATAGGATACATTTAATATTATTAAAAAAATCAACATTTATAACTGAAACCAGAGTATTGAGAACATAACTGGACCGGCCCATTCCACCAAGCAGCGATCCAGGACAAACTGTCATCTATGCATTTATCATCTTTTTAATTTCATTGGAAAAACCTGTCGATCATGGTTCAACTGGCGAAGTGGTAAGACATACGATAATTTAGAGTGTGTTCGAATTCTGGGGAGTACTACTTTATTGTGGTTCCAGTCGCGGCGCTTGGAGAGACATCCTAGCTCCTGGGTGTCTAGGTTTATGCCTAAGGATAATAGATGGCTCGCTCTGCCCGACATTAGTATTGCCTAAGAGAAAAGGAGATTTCGTCCTGCCCTTGGATTATGGGTGAGCCCGACTCCTTTCCAAAAATTTCTTTACCAAAAAAAACATCATTGGAAAAAAGATGTCTTTAACCTTCCAGGTTTCTTTCTTTCCTTCTTTTTTTTTTTTACGTTGTTTCGAGTTTCAATTTACATATAGAAAAGGTGGGAACGTGACATGACAAGAAAGCATTGAAAGGTTTAAGTTTAGATACTTGGAGACATTACCCTAGTGGCAACAGAGTAAATCAAAATGAAATTTTTTAATTTTTAAGTTTACTATATAATTGGTTAAATAATTTAATCATTACCCTATTATTTAACCATTAATATATATATGTGGATCACTTTAATGACTGGATTCATTTTTTTAATATGACTAAATCTTTTAAATATGATATCATAAATTTAAATTAAATTATGTGTATAAAAAATATTTTATTAGGAGAGATAAAATTTATATCGATTATCTCTATATTTTGAGATAATCAATCTTTAGCTATTAGTTAAATAATATCATCTGGACTCTATAAAAAATTGGTATAAACACATTATGCTATTCGATCAACAGTTGAATCTTAATCGTGTGCTCGTTGGGGAAAAACAAGGAATAAACCATAGTTTACTATAATATAGTAATGGAAATCCCAAGTTTATTATAAGTCTACTTATAAAAAAATATATTGATACTAAATATAAGTCAACTTAAAAATTATTAATAATTTTTTTTAATATTATTCTTATTTAATTATTATTAAAAATAGAGGAAGAGGAGAGAAAAAAAATAAAAATAATTTATAAACTTAGAAAGCGAATAATATTAACTATCATTTCTTAATATATAAAAATTAGTTAAAATAGATTTATAATAGGGTTGATAAAATGGGGCGAGTCCAACCCATTTAGTGGCGGACTGCACAACCCCCGCCCTTAGCCCGTCAACCAATTTTTTTAATTTATTAATATTATTATTTATTTTACCTATATATTATTTTAAATATTTCTATTATCGAAGACTAATAAATATTGTTACTTATTTATTGATATGTATTGACATATTATAATTAATTAATATTATTATGTTATTCATGTTTATCTAGATTTATAGTTGTAAAATTTTAGATTTTTTTATAAAAATATAAAATTATAAAATTATAACATTAGCAATTATTTTTATTATACTAATATGACATCAGAGATATTTTATTAATATTTTAAAAATTTAGAAATAATTTAAAAAAATATTTAAAAATAATTAAAAAAAAGGTGGCAAGATAGTTGGCTCGGGCTGACTTTTAGCTAGCCCATTTTGTGACAGGCTGGACAGTTTTTTTATCTATAACTTTTAATAAGTACAAGTGATATTCAATTAGGTGACCTATAAACAGGGAAAGGATGGTAGCTATATTATGCGCTTGCTTGATTTTACTAGAAACTATAGTTTAGAAAGTCTTTTTGAGTCAAACTATGGTATAGGAAAAAAAGTAGCCTTCAAATGTCTTAAAGAGCTTATGAACTAAAGTATAGTTTTGGGTAAGATTCTAGAACTAAATTATAGGTAGAGAAAAGAGCTTATGGGTTATTTAATGACTATTTTGCCTCTACTTTTTCTGATGTTATATCCTCTCCATCATCTTCTTCATCGGCCTTACTCTTTGTCATTGTTGTCTACCGTTATCGTCATCGTCTTTTCCTCAGTTGTTGTGTCCCTCGTCGTCACCAGAAGAGAAAGAGGCGGTAGAGCTATTTTTCGTCTATATCTACTCTACCGTCGAGTCTCGTCGTCTTCTATATCTCTTCTATGCTCTGCTTCTGCCACCGTCGTTGTTTCTATTTTTGTTCACTTACGTTCACGACGAAGGAGAAATAGGAGACGATGGAAGGAACTAAAATGAACACTTATGGATAGGATGCACGCTTCTGTTTACCGTTGACCATCTTCTGTCATTACCGTGGAAGAAACTGGAGGCGCCTTGTGATAATAACGATGAACAATAATATTTATTTATTTACCTTATACTTTTTATAGTAACTTTTTAATCACAAAAATAATTATAATAATAACTATTTAAATATTTACTTTATTTAAAATTATTTTTTTATAAACTCTTTTTTCGTAAGAAATTCTTTTAAAAGGTTTTTAAATTATTTATTTTTATTTTTTAATAAGAGTTTTCTTATAACCTAAATCAAACGTGGGCTACGTATACGAGGGATGACCTAGTTCCCTTCTTTTAATGCAAGATCAATTTGTAGCAACCACTAACGACCATCCATCAAAATTTATAACTGAAAAATATTAATTTAAGATACCGGTACCCTATCTTAGTTATAGTTTTCTAAGCCCACATTATACACGGTAGACTAGATGTCGTATGTCGGACAGAGTCTCAGAGCCCCAGGCTGAAAACCCATACAGTCTATAACTTACTCTGTAAGCAGTGGAGCCCTAATTTATTGGGTGTGCGTGGAATGGTAACTGTAAGTGGGGGTCATCGTCTCTTTTCTCAGTGGTATTTCGCCTTCCTTTTGGCCTCAGGTTCACACACCTTTTTCCCTTGAAATCTCACGGCTCTCAGATACAAGTAGAAGTATAGCTATGGATCAAAGCGAAGAACAAGGCAAAAGTAAAGCTCCTCTCGTGAATTCCACTTTTTCTGCGCAATTCAACCACGAGCGAAGGAATCACAATCTGGAAAACAAGTGATGCTGCAATAATTGCACACCCAATAATCAAAATGTTACCGTAATTATCTCATTTTAAATCTTTCAAGTTTCAGCCATCTCAACGTACAATTCACTCTTTACTACTCCATCGGCTACATGACTATAGGGTAGAGTGAACTAACTTTACTATTCTTAAGAATAATTGATATCTTTACTCGTTGCCGCATTATCTATCTAGGCTCACGCGGCTTAGAATAATTCAAAGAGATCTCTAGTTAGATATTTAATAATTGACCCTGACTGAGAATGTAACGCAGTAGATTGAGGGGCAGGTGGTCAATATAACTCAAGTTGATTTTGGTAATAATGCGCTCATGTAGCCATTATGATGAAGTGCATGTGAGTAAAAGAAGGCAATAAGTCAATTGATTTTTCACATTTACTTCACAAGATCTTCGGGTCAATTAAATTTTTAACTTTAAGCTGTAGAAACGCCAAGCACAATTTAAAACAATTATTATTTTATACAGTCTTTAATATAAGAGATAGTTAATTTTTTTAAATAAATTAATTAATTAAGACGAATTTATATTATATATTTTTTAATATATCTAAATTAATCAATTAACTCTTATGCTAATTATAATTAACTAGTTAATTTAATTTTTTTAATCTATTTAAAAAAATTAACTAATTTTTATATAAATAAAAGGAGGTACTATTAGACTAGAGCACTAAAATATTGCATGTATAAAGTTATACATACACTGTATATGCAGTTCTTAAAAGTTCTTCAAATTATAAGTGTCTGAGAGATAACCCAACATTGATTAGAACAACTTTCACCCAACCATAATAATGAAGTGTTTGATTATACACAGTTTGAACTAGGGGTGTTCACGGGACGGGTCGGGACCGGGACAACCCCGTCCCGTGTCCCGTCCCGATACAGTACACGGGACGCAAAATGCGTCCCGTGTCCCGTCCCGTCCCGAATTTGTCCCGGTCCCGACGGGACCGGGACGGGTTCGGGACGGGACGGGACGGACCCGAAATTATTTTTTTTTTAAAAATATATTATAATAAAATTATCTCAATAAATTATTTCATATAAAATACCCCAACAACTTACTCGAAATACCAACATTTCTCCTTGATATAATATAATAACTTACCCATATAAGGGAAAAAAAAGTAATAGTAAAAAAGAATAGAAATATCAATATAAAAATATCTGTATAAGAATAAAAATATCTATATAAGAGTGGGAAAGATAGGATAATGTAAATTGTTTAAAAAAAAAAAAATCGGGACGGGACGGGATTCCCGAGGGACGGGCCGAAACCCGTCCCGTCCCGAATACCAATCTTGTCCCGTCCCGGGGCGGACCCGTCCCGGTCCATTTCGGGACGGGACGGACCCGTCCCGAAATCCCCGGGACCGGGTCGGGACACCCGGGACGGGACAAGGTTGGACACCCCTAGTTTGAACAAAAAAGATATATACATATATATATATTTGAATGGTCTCTATTTCTTTTTGTTTATACAAATATTTTTCAGTTCAGGAATTAATAATATAACAAGGTCACTCGGATTATTTTGAATATAACTATGATATGGTTTAAGTGAGATGCACTTAAACCATATATGCAAACAAAATTCTTATTAATTAATATTGCTTTGATTTGATTGAAAATGCAAAACTAGAATCAGGGGAAACTGCAGACTCCTGGCTTGGCTTGATGAACAAAATTAAGAATGCTTCCCAGGAGTAACACGCTGCAGATTAATTATATAATAAGTAAATTACTGGTCCCAACTCCCAAGCTTTGTCTACTCACAACCCCACCACTTTTAATAGTACGTACTGGAGGACTCTGGTCCCAACAAACTGTCTTAATATGTTGTTGGCCTTCCTTAAATACGCCATGAATGCTTTATATATATATATATATATATATATATATATATATATAATTGTGTGTGTAGTTTTTATCACTGAAACAAAAGATCATATAGTTCGGATTGAAAAAGATAAGCATTGTGAGGCTGCTTCCAGAAAAGTCGTGGGAAGGCCAGTGACGTGAGGTTCACATGTTCACAATATACACACACATATAATATATATATATATATATATAATCAATATTTGTGTTCATATTTGAGCACTCTCATAAGCTTCATGAGCATCCAGTGGGATTTTGGGAATATATGGTCACCACTATATATACCCTTCCCACTTTGTCTCTTTCTAATAAGTCGGGGCTTCTGTTGCTTTCACACCTTCAACCTAATTAGCCATATATATAGATATCCTTCCACGGTGAAAGTCACTCTTTATATTAAACTAATGTAAATAAATGATTCTGGTTAAAATGTCACACAGCATGCTACATTGAGTGATGTTAGAGGTATTTTTAGCAAGTTTAGAGGCGTTCTCCAATATAACGGCTTTAAAAACTTAAATTTATATGAATATATATACTATCTCTGTATTTTTTTCTCAATAGATTTAAAAAAAATAAAAAAATTAAATAAATCAGTTAATTAATTATAACTAATATATGAATTAATTAACTGATAATTTATATATATTAAAGAGTATATAATATGAATTAATTTTAAGAGGTTGTATTTGATCATGATTAATTTTTAATTTATCTAAAAATTTAACTATATCTTATATTAAAAAAAGAGAAGAAGTAGTATATTTAAAAATCTCAGATGATGTAAAGGGAGGTCGAATGCCCTTGAATGGGTTGGCTTTTTGCTTGTGACCCGTGCCACCCAGTAACACCGAAAGAGTGTATGAAAGCCACTCTCATCAGTTCCGTGGGTAGGCGCTCTTCTTTTCTTGTTATTTATACGTGGATTTAATGTTTTCGTGCTTCCAGCGGCAAAATGCTTGTGGGGGCCCTTTAATTAATATATATTCAGCTTACTTCAACCTTGTCATTATAAACTATATACTACAGCTTGCTTACTTAATCTAGCAACCAAGGATGTCGGCCATTTTCAATTACAAAATGCCTTCGATTCTTCCTTCTTGTCAAGCAGCGTTGAAATGCACATTTCATTGTTTATAAATTTAATTTTCTTCATTAACCAGCACAAGTTATCCCTATTCGCGCGCGTCTTAATGTGAACGCTGTGTGTTTGGGAGAGAAATTAAACGATCCCACATATCGCTCCTACTGCGTTGTGCTTGACTCGATTAGGGGAAAAGAAGAAAAATGACCACAGAAATGGTAATTTCGCACAAGCAATACTGAATTAGTGATGTTATATAACAATCAAAAGGGACATAAATTATGAAAGGGTTCATCTCAATAAAAGGGGCTGGGGCTGTTTATATATAGGGTTTCAAGCTCGAGTGTGCGATAGTATAGAAAATATTTTTAGAAACAATATTTTTAATTAAATTTGATAATACTTAAATTTAATATATTTCAGATAATTATACAAAAATATAACATAATTTTCAGCTAAGATATTAGGGACAGGAAATGAAGAAGTGAAATACCGAGTGTGTACATAGGAAATTTAAGGATACAAGAATGAAGATTTCTAATAGCTATCCACGATGAAGCACATGGAAAAATATTGGTAACAAATGTCAAAACAAGTGTGGGCCAAAACCAGGCAGATTCCAGTATCTGTAATTATTCAACATTGTTGTGCGCAAGAAATATTGAAAAACTATCTACCAGAGTTAGTCCAAGTGGTAAGTAGTTTAAGATCGTTTAAGTGAGGTCTCGAGTTTGAGCCTTGGCGTACGCAGAAAATTCCCGTTGGGAAACTCACCCACCATAGCCAGGTACGCGACGCGGGTCGAATTAGGATGTAGTCGAGGTAAAGCTCTGGTGAATTGGGTGAGCAATTAAAAAAATATTGAGAAACTATGTATCGCTGTTTTACCGTGAATTCATTAATGGAAAAACCTAGTCTCCTTTTTAAGAATGATTGGAGCAAAATAAAAAAGAATTCGAAAGAAAAAAAAAACATTGGCCTATAATGTAAACATAGTCAACACTTTAATGTTGGGGACCTTGTGGGTGGAGCCTTGTCTATCCTACAGAACCAAGAAGGAAGAAAAAAACAAACAGGGTGAGTCTGGAATCAGTCATGGCGTGACACGTATACCATTATGAATTGGTGTCGGTGAGTTGGCCTTCACCATGAAAAGATAGTTTCCATCACCCGTTCATTGGTAAGCATCCAAAGCCAAAACTCAACAAACATATATATATTTTTTTAAACACATTCTGAAGCTTGTGTGGTGGTCCTTACTTGGCAAGTTGCAAGGATGGCATTAATAAGTGTTAAAGTGAATAATGAGCATGAACTTGGTTGGCTCAATTCTGGGATCATTACTCCATTTATTTAATTCAGAGAATTACTAAAACACAAACAAAGCACTCCATCGGTGGCCTTTCTTGCTTTAAAATAAACCTTCGATCAACTTTACAGCCTGCCTACCAAGCCAATACTAGTTGAAGAGGGCACGCCTTAAAAGGCCTCGTTTGGGGTGCGAGAGAAAAAAAATAAAAATTGTTACGTTTTTCTTTAAAAGCTGGAATTTCCCAAAAGTAATGCATTCCTCCTCGCTCTCCTTATTAATTACCAACACGGACGCTGCCCCCAGCCTAAAAAGTTCAGCACCCCACCACATGCCCCATTTATCTCTTTTCTTTTCCATTTTCCTTAAATTTCTTTTCTCCCATCTTGGTTCTTCTCCAGCAAGCCACTCTCATCTATCCTTTATAACAATGCGTTCTGATCGATGCCCTAATTTTCAATATACTATACGTGTAATTAATTAATTAATTAATTAATTAACTAGTAATGGAGATCTCGGAAAAAGGACCAAGGCCAAAGAGTAAGGAAGAGTATTATTTGGGCCGCATGGTCAAATTTCTCTGTCCGCTCCACTCCGTTCACACTGCTCCATAACTTTCTCGAATACAAAACTACAAAAATATAATCCCAACATGAATATGTACATGTATTACAGCAACAAAACCTATCGAATCACACGGCGACGAGTAGGCGTGAATTTAAAAGAATTTTTTTCTTTGATTACTTTCCCACTTATTTTCTCTCTCTCTCTCTCTCACTCTCACTCAATACTGTCTATCTATCTGCTTCGCTAATTAACAATCTCTATAAACAGAAGAATCTATGTCAGAAAAACATAATTGTTTCTTAATGAGAGAATTTAACTCACGATTACTCGTACCACGGTGAATTATAGGATAATCCGACAATGACGGAAAAGAAGCTGAGTTCCGGCCTCCGAGAGAAGTCGCGTCCGGTATCGACTCGGTCGACGGGATCAAATTGATGTTCTTCAACACGTACCCGTTGCCGACGAGTTGGTTCAATATCGCTGACTCGGACCCCGAGTTCTTCTTCTTGTGTTGCGTTGCGGCTCGAACGATCCCTATCAGCATCGCATTCGATAATCTCCGGATTCCACGCTCGCCGCCCATTACAACGGCAGAGTCAACCGGGCTATTAGACTGAGTTTTGTCAGATATCTTCTTACTGTGCTTACTGCCTGGCGCAGAGTACATAAAAACGGACTCGGAGCTCCGATTCCTGACTCGTCCTAATGGATCGCTTGTAACTACCAGATTCTTCGCGTCTACGAGCATTACGTGCTTGAAGTTCCGCTTGACTCGGCCCAGTAACATGGGATAACATGCCCACCTCCTCAACTTTAACGGAACTTGATATAGAAACCCGGCCAGCGAGTTTTCCGGGTCGAGTTCAGCGGCGACGAAGCTAAGAATCGACCCGTAACTCAACGGATCCACCTCCTTCTCTGCTTCTGGGTTCGTGAGATCGCTTCGGGATTTCTTCCCCCACAATGGCTCCCCAATTACCTTTCCCTTCTTGCCATCCTTAAAAAACCGAGCCGCGTCGAAATTCGACTCCGGCTTCTTCTTCAGGCTCGCGTCCGTCGAGTTCAATTCTGTATAGTGGTTAATGAGTGACAAGAACAAGTCGTTCTCTTGCTGAATAATGGAGCCGAATCTCGAAGACGAAGAAGCTGAAGCGAAGATGAAAACGACATCGGCTCTAACAGTGAGACCAGACCGGTGCAGAACTCTGAGAAACAGGCGGAGTTCATCGTCGGTGGTGTCTTCAACAGCGTGAGCCACAACGAGATCACTCATTACTCTGGTTCCTCTCCGATACAGAGTACCCATTCGTTGCAGAGCAGTTGAAGGGAAAGAATACTCAATCTTTTTTGCTTCGGACGATCTGGGTGTCCACATTTGAGGCAACCAATTGTGGATTCTGGATTTCGAAGTGGGATTGTTGGTAATATTGCGAATGCTGGTGGGAGGTTTCTGGGATAGGAATCGACGAGGAGGGTTGTGAAGAAAGGTATTGCGGGGAGAAGGACTAGAGGGTTCGAAAGTAGATAGAGTGAAGAGAGGAAGAGTGATGAAGATGAAGAGCGCACAGATTGAAATGGTGGATTGAGCTTTAGAGAGGAGGAAACGGGAATTTCTTCTTCTAAAGGAGGGAGCAGGTGATCTAGAGGATGAAGAAGAAGAAGAAGATGAAACAATAGAGGAGGTAGAAAAAAGCTTGGTTTTGTCGGCAATGGCGGAATCATCTTCAGGGAAGAAGACTACTAGAAGACCCATGTTCCCGTTAGCGCTGTTATCGTCGGCGCTAGCGTTACTGCCAGACTCTGCCTTTGCTTTCGCCAATAAACCCATCTTCGTCTCTGCTAAGCTCTGTGGTCTTCAAAAATGCTACGTAGCTTTTAACTTGCTGTTTTTGGAAGCTTTGGAAACGATAACGAAGAAGAGTTACGAGGCCCTTCCACGGTTTGGTTATTTGCTTCACCGTCTATGTTCTATTTGCCCTCAGGGTCGCTAACTTGCTATTGTTCTTTGTTCATTTATTATGATATTAGGAAAATGTAATATTTATACAACCATATTCCATATATAGTCTAACATCCGTATAAAATTGCGAGTGCATTGTCTAGTTTTCAAAATCTTAACCACGAAATATTTAGATTGATAATTTTTAATTTTATTAGCGCTGCCTCGTTATAATTGCACAGAAAATGTTGATTTTTAAGAGGCACGCAAATTAATAATTAGTAAATAATATATATAGCAGTTATACCAATTTTATTTGTTATAGATAATCATATATATTATCCTACTGTGCATGCGACTTATATTGGAATGCGCAGTATTTTTTAAAAAATGACGCACGCACAAAGCCTTTTGTGACCGATACGTACGAGAGATATTGACAATTTAACAGTAAATTTACAAAACTTCTGTGATGACATAGGATTATGTTTTATGATTTTGATAACGATTACTGAAAATTTTCTATTTTACTATTTATGATAATTTTCAACCTTTAATTTTTATTATTTTTTAATGTTAGGTATTCTTTCATAGAATATATATATATATATATATATATATGAATTTCACTCTATTATGTTAAAAAGGCTTAAATACGTATTACTTTTCAAATCAACGAGACTAGATGAGCACCTTTATGATAAAAGGAAAAGAATGTGCCGTGTTAACTAATTCATGGGGAAAAAAAACTACAGGTGCAAATTGTAAACAGACATAACTGATATAATTGGTAATATATGTAAGAAAAATTACAATATCCAAATATACATCAAACCCATTGGCCCATTGATTTTATTTTAGATTTAACTAAGAATGTTATTTTGTTATCTAAAGCAATTTGCTATACATTTAAAATTAAGTTTTTAATTTTATTAGAGTTGATATTGGAAACAGTATACATTTGTATGATGGAGTTCAATTTTGAACCATAACAACCCCCAACCCCCCCCCCCCCCCCCAAAAAAAACGCACGCGGGTGAGTAATCTCTTAATTTCTTTAATCATACACAAATTCAAATGAATTTTAAAAATGTCACTCTCGTTATATTTTTTAACCTCACCCGTATATAGCTAAATTACAAACACCCTCAGCATGAAGCAAATAAATTGAAAAATAAAAATTTTAAGCCTCAAACCATGACAACAGATGGCTAACACACTCGCGAATCCATTTTTTTTAAAAAAGAGAGGAAGAATTGAGCTTTTAAAATTGGAAAAGTAAAATTACTAATAATAATTCCAAGTTCACTTCACTGACGTAGAAGAATTGACAGTCGTTGTTGAAAGTCCTTTACTGGCCCATACAAAGTTTACGTGTGCTGCTGAGTGTGGAAAATAGCAAGGAATGGAAAAGTAAAATTACTAATAATAATTCCAAGGAATGAGTCTTCGAGGGAATCTAAAAAAATGCGAGTCACTCTATTTTTATCTTATTTTTATAAGTAAATACTCCGTATACTAATGGACGTATAAGATTTCATAGGGCCGACAGAAAAGGCAGTGGAAAATGGGAGGGTGGGAAGGGATTGGAGGAAGACTGGGAGGGTCCAATCCTCGATACACCTATTCCACTTCATCTCATGCAATCAAGTCATGTCCTTTCGCATTCACACGCCATTCACCACCCTCTCTCCTCTACAGTTTTTGTTAACCAGCGTCCGTTTGAGATTAGGATTGGATCTTCAAGAGAGATACAATTTCTCTTGTCCATATTATAGGAATTTTTTAGAAGATAATTTTAATCTATATTATAAGAGTCTAATAGAATTATTAATAATTTTTTAAAATCTACTCTTGGATATAAATGTAGAAAAAAAGAGAATTATAAATATATAAGAGGAATTAAAAATGTTATATTTTTAATTAAGGGTATATTTAATTTTTATTATTATTTTACGATAGATTTAATTATTCAACTGTAATTTTTTTTATCTATGTACTTATCGCAAGTAATTCCAGATAAACACTTAACATGTTGAACAAAATGGGGTCATACAAAGTCCCGCGAACCTGTGTATAAGCCTAATTCTCTATTATGCCCACCGTGCTGAGTGAATAGCACATAGTTGTTAATTTTTACACTGATACGTTGGATTGATGAGTAACGAGCAAGGTTTAACTTGTTTTGTAAGGTGCAGAAGCACCAGCCAAAAGCGATTTATAAAGTGGGGAAATTCGAAGGACCTAATCATAGGGGTTTTGAAGAGAGCACAGTTGAATGTTGAATAATGCACGTTGGAGATGGAAAATTTATGCGACTCTGTTATATTCATCATCGCGTGACTTGTTTTGTGTATTAGTTGGTCAAAGACACTCCCGCCCATCGTCATTCGTGTGTTTAAGACGATGCAATATCAACCCTTCTTTTAGTCTCTCTTTCCATAATGTGAACGTCACCATGAAAACCTAAAGCCCAGTGCCGAGTACCAATCGATCTCTAACACGTCGAGCGAGATGTCGAATAAGACCTCAATTCAGTGGTAAAGAGGGAATTTGGGGTGAGGTGACTTTTTCAGTATCCATTACTTTTACCACGAGACACCGTGAGTATTTTTTATTGATGAGAAAGAATTTGTTCTCTCTCTCTCGATACAATCATGAGAAAGAATTTCTCTAAGGATTCAAGCTAGGTTTACATCACATCATATTGTTTTTTTTTTTTTAAATATTATTTTCTCAACACGAACCTTGGTATTAGTATGAGGTGGAGCGGGTTCAAGCTTTCTATTGGGCTTATGTAGAAACCATTATTTTTTTGGACTAAACCATAAAAAGCCCCAAACTCATTTCTATTGGGCTTCGTGTAACTGGCCCAATTACATCTAATCCCCACGAACATTAATTAGTCACTTTTCCTATTTTGTGGGTTCATGGTAAAATTATATTTTTCGACGACGATCAATCTCAAATCCCTAAAACCCCTGAGCTAAAACCCTGTCCTCGCCTCTTTCGGCTCTCTTTCTTCCTCCACCCGCAGGAGTGCAGGGATTGAAAATTATCGACAGGGTGACAAATCAAGTAAAAATCTGTTTATCATGGAAGAAGAACGCGCGGAATTGTTCAAGGATGTCTCGGACCTTTGCCAGCAGGTCATAGACCGTTATGCCAACTCCGCCGCGCCGCAGCACCGGCACCTTATCGCTACCGCCGCAGCCATGCGTTCCAATCTCACCGCCGAGTCTCTCCCTCTCACACCGCCGGCTTATTTTGCCGCCATTATTTCTGCACTTGATACTGCGTCTTCGTCCGAGTCCTTGGACCCAACGGCCCTTTCCGCACTCTTGTCTTTCCTGGCTATCGACCTTCCTCTGGTGCAACCCGGTGGAATTGCTCCCGCAAGGGCGAGTGATGCCGTTGAAGTATTGGTCAAGGTAGCGGAGAGGGAAGGGGAGGGATTGCCTGTCTCTTGTGTGAGGGCTGCGGTAAAGTGTTTCGGGGTTTTGATGGGGTTTTGTGACTTGGAGCTTTGGGATACTGTTAGACTGGGTTTCGAAGCACTGATGAAGTTCTCCATCGACAAGCGTCCCAAGGTATTCCTATGTTTTTGTTATTCTTTTTCACATTGTTAGTTTATGCAACTATGCATATCAAGATGCTTATGTTTAATTATCCTTAATTTCGTGCATACGTTCCATAGTCTCACTGCAAAACTTAACACTCAATCCACATTGTGTTTTCACCTCATTTAATACATCGGCTCTTTCACTGCCCACCAGCGTCGTACACATCCCTCTTGTTGGTTAATCCCGGTATTGACGTGTAACCGTGCAAGTAATGCAGTCCATATGATAACATGCTTTATTCTTTATTGGAATTATCTCTTTTAGTATCGTTATTTCGTGATGACACAGACAGACTATATATAAGACCTACTAAGATTACTAACTCTATGTGTGTGTCAAAGCAGTAGAGGTCTTGTCTGGAAGAAGAAAATCAGGAGACCTGGACTTTTTTCTGGCATGCAATGCCATTTCAAACCAAACTTACTAGAAACTGATTTGGTCCTTTCTTCTTTTTTATTTTCATGTTTTTATGTGTTGTTTTTAGTGGGTTCTGTTTGGATGATTGTTTTTGCAATATTTTTGGTCAAAGAGTTGATAAAATCATTAGAAATCAAACAAGTTCAGTTCATATACTTTTGCGGGTTGGTTTGTCAGGTACGAAGATGTGCTCAAGAGTCTCTTGAGAAGGTTTTCAAGTCTTTCCAATCTTCCAGAGTTGTTATGGAAGCGAGCAAGTTCGTTTTGTCAGTGCTGAGAAGTTACATGCCTTTGGCGACAAACTTAGTCACTTCAAGGACCAGTGATGGATCTATAGATGATATGTCGTCCAAACCTGAACATATGGAGGTCCTTTATGTTCTAAATGTTCTTAAGCCTACTGCTCCTTGTCTTTCTGCAAAAGTCCTTTCAAAAGTGCTTTCAGAAATGCATAAATTAATTGATTCACAGTTCTCAGCACTTACAAGGCATGTTCTTAAAATTATTGAAGCTATTTTTGATTCTTCAAGATCTGAAAATATAGTTGTAGAGACAGAGAACATTACAGTTTCTCTTACTTCATATGTGTCTTTGGGAGATAAGAACCCCTTGGATACTGTAATTTGTGCAGCAACGTTGTTAAGCCGTGCATTGGACATGCTTCATACTGGACAATCAAGCTCTTGGATCAAGAATCTTCCTCATGTTTGTAGTTCTGTAGTGGGTATGTATACTTCCTACATGGCTACATGTTAATTGAATGTAAAATTTTATCATTTGATTGTGTTTCGGTTAACTCTAGGTCTCTTGTTATTTCCTCACCATCATCAAATTTCATTAGTTAGACTGGAAATTTTGGCCCTGGGTTTTTTCTATTTTAACTTTTATTTGACTTGAATTATTGCATTCTAGAGTTATATAATTTGCAGGGATGTTATTATTCTGCCATTGAAAACATCCTAGGTTGCCTTCCCTAGTTTACTTCACCATACCTTTTATTCAAATATCACAGTAACACCAGACAGCCGCAATACTTCTAGTCATTATTTGTTTTCGTTTAGAAAAATTAGATACCTTTTGATTCAAATCAGTTGCTTCTCTGTATCATTTAAACTAAGCACTTTCATTCTGGCAAGCTACCAACTATCCCAAAAGCTTATGGTGTTGGAGAAGACCTAAGGATAGTTTAATTAATATCTCTGACATGCCACTCAAGCAAAAGCCTTTCTTCTTGACGTGTTGAGGAAGTTCAGGCCCATCCACCCTAACTTATGGTGAAATTTTTACCTTGTTAAGAAACCAACCATCCCAAAACCTTCAGCTTTTAGAGGAGGTCAAAATTTGTCTTTATTAATATATCTTACGTTCACTTAGACATTTTCATTGTACTTTAGGAGCAATAGTTTGCTATTTTCTTCATAATGTATTGTGCAGGGTTTTTACTATGTCTAAGTTCACAAGTATGTAGTTTGAGTTTACAACAATTTCTGAAGACCTTCTAAATGACAAATGGGTTAACTGTGAGAACATTGTCAAAAAATCTAACTTCTATCTAACTCTTGCTGATTTCAGCTATTAATAGGCTTCATACATCATCTAAAGGTGTTTCTCTATTTAGCAAATCATTATATAGAATGTTAGTGGGGATTCATGTTGTCGTATACTTTTTAATTTTAATCATTCAAATGTTACATCTTGTATCTACCTGTGTGCATCTATGTGTCCTTTCGTGTATGAAGTGTTCTGATTCAAGCTGTCAACGTTGAACTTAGGTCTTCTAACTTCTGAGGCAAGTGCTGCATCACAGGCTTCAAGTATTTTGAAGGATGTACTAAAGCGTCATGTTCGCCCACTAAGCTTATTAATTGATACAGATCAAATATCCTGTGGTAGGAGTCAGGAAAGTTTTGAAAGCAGTGCATTGAAATCAACATGCGCTGTTTTTGAGAATGCTCTTTCAAGTGGTGTTGGAATTCCAAATGTGCATATTCTGTCTGTCATATCTGTTCTGTTTCTTGAGCTTGGTATGGGACTTTCTAATTTTACAATAGCTCACTGTTTTTTATCCATATATCTTGATGATAATGCCTATCCTCGGTTATTGTACTTCCCCGGTTAGACATTGTGTTAATACTATATTGTTAATGTCTGCTTACCACTGAGTAATTCATGGTTGTAGGAGAACTCTCGTTTGTGCTTTTGAGGAATATTGTATTTAAACTTGCTGACTTGATGACCCACAATTCTGATGGTGGGATTAGTGTGGAGCATGTAAGTACTGACTGGAGATTTTCTTGGCCACTGTGATGTTGATCTGGCCTTACCCCTTCAGCGTGCAACTAATGCTTCATCTTTCTGGTTTTTCCTTTTCTGATATATGTAGTTTGCAGTTATTCTAAACCTTGAGTAAAATTTAGGGGGAAAGACACCTAGTCCCAAAACTTCAATTTAATAGCAGTTAGGTCCCAAAATTTTTTGCTGAAAGATTAGTTACAAATATTGAACGGGAGTGATTCATGATACACTTGGCTTACAGTTGAGACTCATATTTACAGGTTATCTGAATCAATATTTACAACTCAACTTTTGAGCAATTTCTTTCTTTGGTATCTTACCTATCAAGTAGTTGATTTTTTGGGACCTAAGTGTCATTTCCCCTAGAATTTACCTTTTTTGGGTCGTTTATTTTTCTTCTAGTGAGGTATTTGTTAAATTTTGTCTCTGACCAGTTGCTGGGTAGGGTTGTGGGACAATATGAAACAATAGTTTCAGTGGTCTGATATTCAACTTTAGGATCAGTTTTTGTGGGGATGCTTTACTTGTATATCTCAGTTGTTATAATATTCCAAGTGGATAAAGTTGTCATTGATTGGTTCGCTTGTTTGGGATTTTAGATGTTTTCTTTCTTCATATCATTGTCCCTGTCTCGATAAACACGTAATGTTTAATGTGTTTTAATAAATTTCATGCTCAAACTATGTCCGCTGATTATTGTTTTTTCTGCTTTTCGTAATTATGCAGCTTCAGAAATGTCTTGGTGCTGCTGTTTTTGCTATGGGGCCAGAGAGGATTCTGACGCTTGTACCTATCTCTCTTGATGAACATGACTTAAGTTATTCAAATATTTGGCTGGTACCTGTTCTGAAGTGCTATGTTACTGGAGCAACCCTTGCATACTACATGGACCATATCATGCCTCTTGTGAAGTCCTTTAAGCAGGCTAGTCGTAGAGGTACTCTACCAACTTATATATTTTTCACCATGGGATTTATCATTCTTTTTGAAATCTTCTGCTTATTAAGTGGTTTTATTAGTTTTCAAAATTTTCTGTATAGAAGATTATAACATGACAGATAAATATTAGTAATTTTTTTGGGAACCCACTATTCAATATCTGTAATATTAGCCAATTTGGATTCAAGCCAAATTAGCATAGAGGATTGTTTGGATTCAGTATCTGTATTTTCACAATTTCTAGGCAGGTTGGTCTGGTATGGTTTTCCTAATAGTGGTAACAATTATTTGATTATGAATAATTTGGTTGATTGAAGAGGACATTCTTCTGTCTTGTATAAATTGTCCATTCTTTGATTTTATCTGGTTTATCACACGTTCAGTAATTTTACCAACTTAAATGGCTTTTTTCTTTTCTTTTTTTTTTCTTCCAGTCAAAAAGTCAGCCATTAGCCAAGATCTGCAGGTTCGAGCGCATGAGCTTTTGGCATTGCTGCCTAGCTTTTGTCGTCATGCAACTGATACTTACCAGAAGTTTTCTGGTCTGTCTGATGTTCTTATTACTTTACTCAAGAAGAACCCCTCTATGCATGAAAATATTTCCATGGCATTACAGGTCTCTTTCCTTCCAAACTGATAGGTCTATATGATTTAGCCCTCAAAAAATTGTACTGTTCTTACAGATACTCTTAACTTTTGTGTAGATTCTTGTAAATCAAAACAGAACTGTAAGCCAGAAAAAGAGCGAGTCAAACGGCTATGCAGTACAAGATTCTTGGATGGAGTTTGGAATGTTACCTTCCTACTCAAAGAAAGAAGCAAAAAGAAACATCAAGGCTCTGGCATCTTGTTCTAATCAATTGCTTCGTGTACTATCAGACTTGTTTATAAATTCACACTCTGACAATCACGTTCCTTTAAAGGTTGTACATTTATCTCTTATTTAGCTCCTCTTGTCTTAGATAAGACCTTCTCTTCTTTCCTTCTGTTGCCTTGAAAAATGACTTATTGCTTTTCAATAATTTTGCACAGCAGTACCCTTACCTGCCATTGGGAATTGCTATCTTTCGGACATAGTTTTATCTCACATATGTCATTGAATAGAGCCATAACTAAGAATTTGTTGGCGTTATCATCATTCTAAAGAATATTTATTCAGGGAGTTTTCAAGTCAATATAGCATCTAAACTTTTAGGCGTCATCTTCTGGCTGGAAACATTACTTCTTCTCTCCTTATCATTAATAATAATAATAACAATTATTATTATTATTATTATGGTTTTGTATATAATAACAATTATTGTTATTATTTTGTTTTTGTATCTATCACACACTCTCTCCAATTTCTCTGATTTTTCTTTAAACAATTGCCTTGTGATTTATTTTTATGGACAGGATACAAGTAATTTGAATTTTTTTTATCAATTTAAATTATTTATTTATTTTTTCTTTTTCAGGGAGCAATTGGATGTCTGGCTTCTATCACTGATTCTTCTGTAACTAAAGAAGTTTTTGTGTCATTAATTAAAAGGTTTCAGTCTATTGACTATGAAGATCAATCTAAGGAGGTGAAGAATGACGATCAAACTTTAGATAGTAAACCAAATGACACAGAGAGAGATTCTCAAAGGTAACAGTGGAAATTCGATTTTATAAGGATAATTGAGTCAGTGGCCATGCATGGAAGTATGGATTTTAGTATAGGGGTAATTATTCATGTATTGTTCAGCTGTCCAATAATTCAGTGGTCATGCATGACGATCAAACTTTAGATACATGAATTGTTAGTTATCTTGTAACAGGTTATATTCTCTCTGAAGCCTTAAAATCTTCAGCAAAGTACCCTTTTTGAGAAGGAAGATTATGCAGGGATAATTATTTTTCAAATCTAAGCTGATATTATTATTCGCTAACATAAATTGGAAGTAATTCATTGATTCATTATAAACCAATTTGTAAATTCTGTCCTTTTACCGACTTTTTACTTTAGTAACCTCCATTTTATGTTACTCTTATACTAAAATCAACCGTCTGATCAAATAGCTGATGTTGAATGTACATTGTTGGTATTGACGTTCAAACTATAATATTTGAATTGGAGAGCCCAACAATCCTAGATACTGAAAACTAACTCATGTATTTTATTTAATCATGAAATCATTGAATGGTCGTAATTACTTATTTGTTCAGGCACGTTATATTGGAATGGGCATCATCTCTTGTTGAAGGAGCCAAGGATGATCTTGTTGAGATGATATTTACTTTAACTACAAACTCTTTTGAGGTATTTCTGAGCATAGACACTTCCTTTTTGTTTTGACAGTTTTTTTATCACTCTTTTAACTATCCCACATGGTTTGACCTTTTACTTAAATGTATGCTATTTAGGCAGCTAATGAGCGCATTCATCATGAGGCATACCGCACTTTGAGCAAAATTTTGGAGGTCTGCGTCTGCACAAGATTCTTATGTTCTATAGTCTGTTTTTGGTTTCAGTTTCATCTCTATTGCTGATTGATGCAGGAACACGCATCTTTTTGTTCTTCTCATTATGGAGAGCTTATTCATTTGTTGCTGAATCGGAAGCCTCCAAATGATATTGCATGTCTTACCAGTCGATTTGCTTGTTTCCACGCTTTGGTGATACACGCGGTGAAGGTCAGCGTTTTGTTCAATTGAGATAAATTAATTTTCTGGAATTTGTTTAAGCTAGATCAAATAACTGGTTGGGCCTATAAGTGGTAAAGAAAATGACTGTGGGCCCGCATTCAGTTTTTTTGGTATTGAGCCTGGCTTGAAATGTAACTAAATTATTTTTTCATTCTATATCAAAGAAAGAATTAAAATTTTTGAAAGAGGACTTTAATAAATAATATACTAACCTATGAGATGGGGCTGGAATGTGCTGGGGCTCTTTTTCCTCAAAGGCTGAGTGTAGTTCAAATGATCATGGCCCTCACACTTGAGACCCTATTACTTTTTTTGGGCTTGGATGGTGTTTAATCGAATAAGCAGGTTTAGTTGAGTCTAATACCCAAAGATGCCAAGTCTTGTATCTAAACCAAGCCAATCTGAGAGCTTGCTTGACCAAAATAGTTAAAACTAGTTAGGGTGACATTGAAACTTGAGCTGGGTCATGATTACTTGTATAAGTGACTTTTCACTTTTTAGGTGTCTTTATTTATATTTTTTAATTTTTAATCAAATCCAAAATTTTCTTCATGGCTTTTTCTTTATGGGTCATGCTTTAGCTGTCTAGCATGTTGAAGTTGATTACTGAATTTTGCTCGATGCAGTTCAGAATCAAGTTTTGGAGGGAAAGTGGGACTGGGGGACCTGATAGCTGCAATTTATTCACACTTTCCTGTAACAATTATTTTACCTGGATTATGTGAAATTGAACAATAACCAATTCTTCTATGCATTCTGCAGATGAGCTTGGAGGAGGAGGTGGACTCAAAAACCTTTTTAATTCTCAATGAAATAATTCTCACATTAAAGGATGTAAGATTTGGGTGAATGTTGTTGATGTACTTGTCAAAAACTTTACAGATTTAAGTTTGGTCTGTCATTTCAAATGAAAGAGGAAAAGTGGTGGCGTTAATAAGCTGACGACCAATTTAAATTTGTAGGGCAATGATGAAGCTAGGAAACAAGCGTATAATGTACTCCTTGATATTGGTTCCTCGTTGAGAGACTTATCATATGATGGCCCGACTGCACCATATCATAAACTCATTAATATGGTAAATGCATATTGTATTTCACCCTGACGTTCCTTTCTCTAAAAGTATTACTTTTTCAGTAGTTGCTTGGTTAAGAGTTGATTATGTTCTGATGTGTGTGTGTGTGTGTGTGAACTGAAAACATAGGTTTATGCAATGAGATCTTTTTTTATGCTGTTTTCGAATCTTTATTTGTTTATTGCACTATTGAACTTGGTTGTGTTATTGTTTACTTTCGCTCGCTTATGCATCTGTAGTTAATAGTAAGCGATTAACATTCTACAATATTCAGATAATGGGGTATCTTTCTGGTTCATCTCCGCATATACAAAGTGGGGCAGTGTCTGCACTGTCTGTTTTGGCGTACAAGGATATAGACATCTTTCTCTCAGTGTCCGATCTCGTCCCTTCTCTTTTATCTTTGCTGCATACCAAAGCTGTTGAAGTCATAAAAGTGAGTTGTTTTCCTACTGAAATTTGAAGGTCAGAATAATTTTAGAGGACCTCTACATAACAAGTGCTGAGTTGACTTGCATCTTTTACAGGCTGTGTTGGGCTTTGTAAAAGTGATGGTCTCCTGCTTACACGCAAAATATCTGCACAACTTCCTCTCAGATATTGTAACTGAAGTCGTCCCCTGGTCGTCTGTCTCAAGACATCATTTTAGATCGAAGGCATGTGCAAATTTTAGCCTTATGATTGTAATAAATGCTTGCGTGTGTGCTTATATAGATAGGACTGTATAACATGTTAAACACCCATGTGTTTCTTTGTGTTGGCTTTCTACAGGTTACTGTCATATTTGAGATAATAATACGGAAGTGTGGTGCTGCAGCAGTCAAGGCGGTTACCCCTGAGAAATACACGCGTTTTATTAAGACAGTGCTAGAGGTATTCCGTTTTCTGTTAGTTAAGGGACCACTGCTATGCCTTAAACTCGGCCTGAGGCTATTCTTATGTGCCAGCACCTTGTGCAAAAGCAATAAATTTTTAGCATGTGGACTTTGAAGTTCAAATGCATCAAGTCACAAATTCCAAATCAGTCTTTTTTCATTAAGGCAAAAAAAATACAGTGACTGAATTTAGGCAATGAACAATTTATAATCCACATTCTTCGTTGCTGCCATAATAAAAACCTCTTATTAATTTACTACTTGTGACTAAGTTTATGTGGGGGCCAGACTATGCATTTGGTCTCTGGTTTGACTTCCCCCTTGGAGAGTCATCCTTCTGTTTTGGAGCTTTAAACAATTATTCATCTCTTCTGTAGAATTTGTTTCCCTTGTCTTTTTTTTAGGCGAATTTTTCCTTCTCTTCTTGTTTATATGCCAGCCCCACAATTTATATTATGCATCAATCGGATCTCTTTGATTGATGGAGTTTTGTCTGAAATTTGTATTACTTTTAAGTTTATTTTATTTTAGTTAAATGGTAAATGCTGACCAATTTCAAACATTTCATTTCACTGTATTCCACCCATTGTCCTCCAGAACCGCCATGGCAGATCAAGTGCAGTGGAAGATGTCGATAATGATTCAGAAAATATGCCTGAAGAATCATCTGCCAAGGGGTATAGCTTCAACTGATTGTCAACTAATTTTATTATTTAATTCATTGTTTTTTTTAAGGTCATCCTTGATCCAACAAAACCTGTCTCTATCTGATCCTCGTTTTCATAATTTCTCCCTTATATCATAGGCCAGAGCAGAGGAAGAAGCCCAACAATTTAGATTCTCAGGAGAATGGTGCAGGCAAACTTAAAAAGAGAAAGAGGGAGAAGAAATTTGAGACTCACTTACCGAGCTTAAATGATCCTCTCAAGTCTTGTAGCAATCAAGAATCAGATTCCGCCAAAAGAGCTAGGCATTCTTATAATAATAATTCAAAGAAAGGAGGTCAAGAAGGAAGTAAGAAGGGCAATTGGGGTAGTAAGAACAAAGGTCTCACTGGTGTTGGGAAGAGCAAAGTAAAGCCTAAGAGTACTAAGAAGGATAAGGCAGCTTCTCATGGACCTGTGAGATCTTCCAAATCCCACAAGACGAAAAGGCAAATCAAAATTAAATTGATAGTTGAGAAGCAATCTGCATAAATCAGAAAAGCAAGTGCTGCCCGTAAAGATGGCATGTCTCCCAGGAATGATGTGTTGGAGGGGAAGTTTGGCCTCAAAGTTGGCGTTGCGCCTATGTTGTTATATATCCCCGTGACTAAGTGGGGGAGATATCAGGTAAAATATTATCTGCAGATGTTTTAATGTCCGAGCGTAAAGTTTTCCGGCCGACCGAGTGTAGTCGAGTTGCCAGTTTTCACCAAGCTCCAAGTTTGAATCTCTTGATTTTTAAGTCATAGGACTAATTCTACTTAGGGGCAAAACTAGAAGGTTGCATTTTTTTGTCCCCTGGTTAGAAACATGTATATTTGCAATCCTATTAATATTTTATAAAACAACAAAAGTATATTTAATGATTAAAGTATTTATTCTGCACGTTAGTTTCTTGATTGTTCTCTCCTCCTGCTATTTAGTCGTTGGGATATTACTAAATGTAGACAGCTGATGTTTAATATATTTTTGTGTTTCAATTTTTGTCGTTCCTTTTCTTTTATTTTTTGAAAAAAATTTGGGTCGTTAGTTGTTTTTTTATATATACCAAAACATAAAAAAATTGGGTTTTCCTTAAATTTATAATTATAATTTCAAGGGGATTGAATTCGAAAATTAGAGGTTGGCCAAAAAAAATTCTGACAACCGAGCCAATAATATTTAAACTTAATCAATAATAATTAAATATGAGTATTTTAAATTTATATATAGTAAATGTAAAACATATAAATCCAACCTACATTACATAAAACAAAAATTTATTCTTCTTTCACTTCTTACATGTATTTTTTAAATGTGATAAGTGAAATGCTACTTTCAATTATAAAGATAATAAAAAATTAATATTTAAATAGTCAAAATTTTGTTGCAAATTATCAATATATTACTTAAATATTTTAACGTGAAAACAATATTTTAAAGCTTAATATGAATATAAATTTATTTATTGATAATTTTTTTGTATAAAAGATTGTAAAGCAAATAAAAAAGTATATTATGTATACTTCAGTGTTCAGACTAAGTTTATTTACATACATGATATATTAATTTTTTCCCCCAAAATTTTGCCGCGGTTCGTGGCTGCATGATGCTAGTAATAAATTAATTCTTTGTGTGAACAAAAAAAAAAGAAAAAGAATATTTGCGAATCATTTGCCATTGGCGATCCGCGCGGGTATGTAGTAGCAGCATAATCAGCGTCCCGCGTGAACCTTGCAGGAGGGCCGTAGGGTTTATCTATAACCGTCATCCCCTCATCCCCACCGGCCTTATCCCTTCTCGATGGCCACTGCACTTCACCAATGTTTTTTCAAACTCGCCATTACCGCTGAGTTGACTCCACTCGACACGCCGAAGAAGAAGAAGAAGAACGAAACGGCGTTTAAGGAGACGAAGCAGGGTTTCCTGGACTACGATAGCGGCAAGATGAAGTCTCTACCAAGGCGAGCGGGCTCCGACATTCCCCAACACTGTCGCTTGCGAGTAGAAGGCAGACGCTTCCAGAAGGACTGGACGTTGTCTGAGGTGGTGGACATGGTTTTGATGCTGAATCTGTCGGAGGATATCGAGGGACTCCTGAATCGCTGGGTTGGACGCTTTGCTCGGAAGAATTTCCCTGTGCTTATTAAGGTATTGCAAATTTCTCTGTTGGCATTTTATGCTTGCTAATTTTGTCTGTTTCGTGCAATTTCGCTAATATAGCTCATTTTGAGAGTCACCGGAGTCCCCAAAAGTTATTCAAATGTTGCATTTTCGTTTCTGAATTCTGCTACAAAAACCCTATTTAGCTGTTAATTTTCAGTTTGATACACTAATATCTCAACCTGCATTTTGATTTTGTAGGAGTTGGTTCGAACGGGATCTATTGAGCACTGTAATCTAGTGTTCCGCTGGATGAAAAATCAGAAAAATTACTGTGCTCGAACTGATATATATAATATGATGATAAGGTTAAATGCTAGGCATAATCGAACGGATCAGGCACGTGGATTACTTTTTGAGATGCAAGAATGGAGGTATAGGGTTTTATTTTGGTGCAAACTCTCATTGTTAGTAAGATTGCACTCCATATTTTTCAGCTCCATAAGCTCTTTATGTTCATTTTGAATTTGGATGTGGATGAATCAAATGAGATGGACTTTTGCTATTGTTGATGCTTCTTAAGTGTGTTTGCCAGTGGTTTGCTAATGATTAGTGCTGCAATTGATTTTTTAAGTCTGTCTGATTTTCTGTAGTCACTAATCAGGTTATAATATTGCATTCATCTTATTTTTCTAGATGCAAGCCTGATGCTGAGACTTACAATGCTCTTATCAATGCTCATGGGCGAGCAGGTCAATGGCGTTGGGCTTTGAATATCATGGAAGACATGCTTCGTGCAGCTGTGTGTACATTGTATTTTTCTTCCCTAATCAATCTTAGTGGGTCTAAATTGATGTGATCAGCCTCCTATTTTTGGTTTCATCAATTTTTATTATTAGATTGCATGTAGGGACAAAAGTACTCGAGATATCACACATCATGATGGCATGCTTGTTTTAGCACTTCTTGCTGGAGTATTCATTATGACTATCCTTTTGTTTCTTCTTGGCATGTTACATCTTCTATAGCATTCATACCCTATCTTTTATCTCTGATTATGTCTAAGGAAGCATGCCCACTAACCTGGAGGGACAGAAGCAAGCATGTTAAAGTAGTTCACCATATTGTTTGATGATGAAGTGTAATGAATTATTATTATTATTTACATGTTTCAGATACTATATGCCCCTTGAAATTCATTCTCTTATTTTCTTTTTTGTAAAACAAACTTAATAGATTAATGGTTATGGGTTCTCGCAGACGAAATACTTGAGATCTCACTAGATACTTTTTGAATTTGTTTAACATGATGGTAGAGGATCTTTCTCTGTGGAACTATTTATGTTTTTGTTCTGACTATTGTTGATTTGTTGTTGAAATAAATAATTAAGTCTAGCTATAGATATTCATTATCAATGTAGTATAATTTTATGTACTATCTGGTTCAGGGGTTGCGCTATTCTAAACAACTTAGACATTAGAAAAATAATTGATAGGTTTTGACAGTTAGTATTTTTCATTTCGAGTGCTTTTTGTAACACTAACAAAATATCGCAGATTCCACCAACCCGGTCAACATATAACAACTTGATCAATGCTTGTGGATCTAGTGGAAATTGGAAAGAAGCTCTTAATGTTTGCAAGAAAATGACAGACAATCTCACAATATTGTGTTATCAGCATTTAAAAGTGGGGCTCAGTATTCAAAAGCTTTTTCTTATTTTGAACTAATGAAGGGAACTAACATTTGTCCAAACACAATTACACTTAATATTGTGATCCATTGTCTAATAAAGCTTAGACAATATGAGAAAGCTATTGTTATTTTCAATTCCATGAAGGAAAAGAGGTCAGATTGTCACCCTGATGTCGTAACATTCACTAGTATCATTCACTTGTTTTCCATGTGTGGGCAAGTTGAAAATTGTGAGGCTGTGTTCAATACAATGCTGGCGGAAGGGCTAAAACCTAATATTGTCTCATATGATACTAATTGGTGCATATGCCATTCATGGGATGGACAATAAAGCAGAGTTAGTTTTTAATGAGATAAAACAAACCGGTCTGCGCCCAGATATTGTCTTCTATACATCTCTGCTTAATGCTTATGGAAGATCTCAAAAACCCCAAAAGGCAAGGGAAGTATTTGAAATGATGAAGAAAAACAACTGCAAGCCCAATCTTGTTAGCTACAATGCGCTGATTGATGCCTACGGATCAGGTGGTTTGTTAGAACATGCTGTTGAAGTCTTGCATGAGATGGAGCAAGATGGAATTCAGCCAAATGTTGTCTCAATATGCACCCTCTTGGCAGCATGTGGACAATGCAATAAGAAGGTGAAGATTGATACAGTGCTTTCAGCAGCTGAGACGCGAGGCATTGAACTGAACACAATTGCATATAATTCAGCAATTGGAAGCTACATGAGTGTGGGAGAATGTGACAAAGCTGTAGGCTTGTATAATTCCATGAGGAAGAAAAAAGTTAAGCCTTATTCTGTTACTTCCTCTGTGCTCATTAGTGGCTGTTGTAAGATGTCAAGATATAGTGAGGCGCTCTCTTTTTGGGAAGAGATGATGCATCTAAAACTTCCTTTGTCCAAAGGTGTCTATTCATCTGTCATATGTGCTTATAGCAAACAGGCAAGTACCTTGTAAATATGATACTGCTTAATGGAGTAATTATAAAAATTTCACAACCCTCTTTCCTTTTGTTATTCTTTTTCTTCACATTTTTGTGGTGAGTTTTAGGGTCAACTCACAGAAGTAGAATCTAGATTTGACTTGATGAAAAAGTCTGGTTATTACCTTGATGTGGTTACATATACTGCAATGCTTCATGCATACAGTGCTGCAGGTAAGATAAATTATTGAGCTATTTAGTAAATGGAATTTATATATTTTTGGAGTAACTTCCCTAGTGTGTGTTTATCAGGTCATTGGGAAAAAGCATATGCACTTTTTGATGAAATGGTTCAAAATGACATCAAACTAGATGTTATTTGTTGTTATCTGCTGTAAATTATTTTTTTCTGGTGTTTGATGTATAAGTTATCTGCTGTAAATTCTTTTTTTTTCTTCTCGCAAATCAAGCTTTTTAAAGGTATCTACGCCCGCTGATATTTTCACCTAATGGTAGTCTGTTTTTGTTTTCTTAATTGCCAAAACTGAAGAGAGATAGTATTTTACAAGAATTCAATCGTCTTCTTTAATGATGCCTTTGTTGGTTTTTATTTTATTTTAAGCAGTGTTTTTTACGTCATTGTCTTTCAAGTTAGAGCATGGTAAGACCGTCATGGTGTTAAGAGATTCTTTTGACCTAAACATTTTTTTTCGGTCGTAAACTTGTACAGAATCCTTGAAAAGGAAATTTAGGGATCAAACTTCCACACAAGACAGTCATCTGGATCTCATCTTTTAACTTGATCACTGACCGTGGAACAGTTTTACATCACAGCAGCCTGTGTTTCCTGCCTTCCGCAAGAATTGCATTTAAAGGATTGAAGATTATTAGTCTATTGGACGTGAAGTTAATGTAGGAGATACCTGCCATTTATTTATTATGATACTGGGAAGAATTATCCCGAGGAGAGTTGTCGGGGTTTGTTTTATTGTTTAGTAATTTAGACATGCGCGGTCTGTATATAAGTTTCTCAACGGCATTGATGTATAACTAGTAAATTCTGTTTGTAAAATGCTAGTTTTGGCTTAGTACCTCAGAATATTTAGACTTGGTCATTTTGTCATCAATAGCTTGCTTGAATCACTTTTGGCTTGTCTCTTCAAACATGCATTTCGCAGTAATTTATATCGTAATCATTTTAAATAGCCCGTTGACTGTTTGTTTATGTTTGAAGAATGATTATTAGGGCTTGTCCCTTGGGACTGTTTGTTTATGTTTAAAAAATGATTATTAGATTGTTTAAAAAAAGTGATTTATGGATTAGAGATTTTATGAAAATCTTTTACAATAATAACAAATACTTCTAATTAGTAAATGATATTTTTGCTCGTTTAGATATAACAATATAAAAGCGCCTTTTTATTGTGAAATTATAATAAAGAGCCTAAAATACTACTTCTAAAAGATATGTTTGGAAAAAAAAATATTTCTTAACTAAAATTTAAAACGTAATTTATATTTACTGTAATTAAATTTTTTTATAAAAAATGAACTGGTTAAAAATCATTTTCTTTTGAAAAACTAATTGGGATATATATAACTTTTCCTGCACAATATAATTATAGAGAATCAGAGACCAAACATCCTATATGGACAATAATACAACTTTCCAATACAACACTGATACAATGATATCAACTAATGTCAGATGATTAATCTTTCATTCCATCAAATAGGTCCTGAAACATACAAATATATTTTCCAGCAAAATACATTCAAAACTTACACCTAATACAGAACCACCAACAGCTAAATAAAAAATTCACATAGCACCAAAGAAAAAAAGAAAAAGAAAATTTGCATAAGAAACAATTGTGAAACTAACCTCCAAACAATTCTTGGATTCCTTCTGTCCATGAAAGATCCTTTATTTATTTGCCCCTCATGTAATGGAGTTTGTTGCTTTGAGAGGTAGCAGGTAGTCCTTGCCTCCTTGTATGCGAAACCAACAGACAAACGGAACGTGCATGATCACGATCATAATAATTGATAATACTTTCAAAATGTCTCAAATGACGCAATTACCCTTTCGGGGTCCTAGCCGTTACTTTGTCCCCAGATTGCCACACGACCCAATACCCACTCGTCATTTTAAATCCGGGAAAGGTTATATCTGTAATTAGAATTGCTTCTTCCTCTATAGCTGAATTTCTGTAGTTTTCTCCCTCCAATGTGAATCAGAATCAAAACACCATCTAAAAGGGGCAGACACTGAACTATCTTTGTAGCTCTCTACATCTCTATTCTAGGGTTAGGTTTCAGATTCTTTCATGGCTTCCTCTTCCTCTGACCCTAGCAAGTCTGAAGTTGGCTGCTGCGGCGGCGGCGGTAGTGCAGATGTTTCGGATGCAGCGAAGGCAAATGATAAGCTCTTGCTCTATAGGGGATTGAAGAAAGCGAAGAAAGAAAGAGGGTGTACAGCTAAAGAGCGCATCAGCAAGATACCTCCTTGTGCTGCGGGGAAACGCAGCTCCATATATCGTGGGGTCACCAGGTACGGAGCTCAATTTTTCCTTTTGATTGCTACGAAAGTGATCCAGTAGGATAAACATGTAATTGTAAAGCGAATAGCTGTTTCTTCGGGGATTCAGAGAAACTGAATCCTATTCGTTTTGCTTCATTAGTAATTATAATTGACTCATCGACTTCAATTGCTCACATAGAATGGAAACTTATGAAGGCATCGTCATGGCGCATACAAGCTTATTTGATTTTTATTGACACCTCAAAAATTATACCAGCGATGGCAGTGGCAATCAATGTCTTCCGACATCCTGCATTGGCATTGCTCTTGCTGACTTCTAAAGTCTTTACCCTTTAGATGGAAAAATGGTGCCTATCAGACGTGTTTTTGACGCACCTTAGTTCAACTATCATTATCCTCCTGCCTGTCAAAGAAAAGGTTCTAAATCTCTGAATGCACCAAACTAGTGAAACTATTCTTGCAACGCGGCTGGCAACTAGCAAAACGAGAAGCTATGCGTGATATACTTGCGTCAATTCCACTGAATTTGATGCTACATATAGTTTCGTCAAAATAAAGACTATCTTCTCCCTTTTTTCAGTTTTTTCCTCATGATTGTAAATGAAAATTGATAGATGATGTATAAGCAATGTTAGAATGCTTTAGTCATATGTCTTAGGTCATCTCCCCTTATGCTATCACTTGACTTCTTTTACACGCCCGCCCGCGCACTTCTTGTTGTTCATTTTACATTCCCTTTAGATGATTGTAAGCTGAAACACTTTTTTATGTCTGGAACTGTTTATAACACCATTCCTGCTGTTTCAAATAATCCTGTAAGTTTCTCTTGCACTGCTTTTGAAATGCAATTGCTTCTCTAAGCATAAAACCATTCTTGTTTTGATGAATGAATAGGCATAGATGGACTGGTCGTTATGAGGCCCATCTTTGGGATAAAAGTACATGGAACCAAAATCAGAATAAAAAGGGAAAACAAGGTTTCTTCTCCTCTCTGTATTGTTGAACACTTGTCATACCAAAATCACATATCTTTACAATTACTTACATTATTTAATTCTTCTGTTATGCATGGATTGACTGGAGTACAATTTATTTATGATGTCAGTCTACTTGGGTAAGTTCGCCATATGGTGATTCCTTCCTTGTTTTCTTTTTAACATCTTTTTTTCTTTTCAATTGCTGCGTCATTCATATTGATGCTTACTTCTTATGATATTTCAACAGGCGCATATGATGATGAGGAGGCCGCAGCTAGAGCTTATGACCTTGCTGCTCTGAAATATTGGGGTCCGGGGACTCTAATCAACTTTCCAGTAAGATATCTGTTTGAATAATTATTTTGATGTGGAGGACACATTACTAGAGGAACGATTCCCTTTCTTGTTACCCTTACTGTTCTTCTATTGCTAGATGCGTTTAATTCTGTTACCATGGAAAAGTCACGTCAACTGTTCTCCTGTTGTAAATACAGTATTTCTGTATCAAATTTTGATCTGTGCAGGTGACTGATTATACAAGAGATCTTGAAGAAATGCAAAATTTTTCAAGAGAGGAATACCTTGCATCTTTACGGCGGTGCGTATATACTTGACTAAAATGTTTTCTAACATGAAACGAAATCATTACTTATATGGGATGCTTTCTGCAGGAAGAGCAGTGGTTTTTCTAGAGGAATCTCTAAATATCGTGGACTCTCCAGGTGTTTATCTATCAGAAAAGGATACAAGATGCATGTGATAGACACACATTAGCACGCATAAATATGTGTATATATTGTCTGTTGATTAGTGTTCAAACTTAAGTAGAAATATATTATTTGGACTTTGTTAGAGGATTGTTGCCTAGTGAGCTTTGCATCGCAAATTTTGAATTCTAACACTATTTAAAAAGAAATCTAGACATTAAAAGTATTTTTAATTATTATTTTGCATTGGTGAAGAATCAATTTGAGGAAATAAATAATGGACCTCAAAGTATTTTTTTAAGAAATCCAGTTGAATTATATTATTAATTGAATGTCTATATTTGAAATATCATTTAGTTGTCTATACAGAAACTTTTATCTACAAACATTTCCATCTGTGTTTGTGTGTATAGTTCTTCAATGGTCCGTGTATTGCATGAGATACGGCAAAAAAATGCCTCTCTCTGCTGCAGCTTATGAAGTAGGTATCCGGGTAACGATATGTTCTTATGGAGACTTCTGACATTGATTTGATGGCTAAACTTTTATTCTGCATTTTATTTTGCATGTGCTGGTACCAAAAAGCGGCCGATGGGAGCCATCATATGGTAGAATGGCTGGATCTGATTACTTCAACAGTATACATTATGGTAAATACTAATAAAATGTCGAGCCATATTTCATTATAAAGACTACAGAGCTGTATCCACAATCTTAACTATGTTTTGTCAATTGAAAGATGTACTTCTGCGTGAATTCAATTTATTTCCACCTGTTCTTTATCTGCTGACAATTTCACATTGTCTCACTGTTTTATCCTATCAAAGGGACAGGGGATGATTCAGCAGCAGAAAGCGAATATGTTAGTGGTTTCTGCATAGAACGAAAGATTGATTTAACAAATTACATCAAGTGGTGGGGATCCAATAAAAGTCGCCAACCTGATGCTGGAACAAAATCATCAGAAGAAAAAAAGCAAGGATTTGCGGGAGATATTTGTGGTGAGCTCAAAACGCTGGAACAGGAACTCCAACCCACTGAACCATACCAGATGCCACAGTTAGGCTTACCCCATGATCGGAAAAAGCATAAAAGTTCTGCAGTCTCTGCCTTAAGTATTTTATCACGGTCAGTAGCATTCAAGAGCCTGCAAGAGAAGGCGTCAAAGACACAAGAAAATTACACTGATAATGATGAGGATGAGAACAAAAATACCATCAATAAGTTGGACCATGGCAAGGCACTTGAGAGATCACCAAATCATAATGGTGTGGATGAAAGACTTGACATTGCAATGGGAATGAGCGGGGCATTGTCTATTCAAAGAAATGTTTACCCGTTGACTTCATTCTTGTCTGCACCACTTTTGACAGCCTATAATACTGCAGATCCCATGCTAGATCCTGTTCTCTGGACATCTCTTGTTCCTATACTCCCTTCTGGCCTTTCTCGGACAGCCGAGGTTGGTATATCTGCTCAAACATGCTTTACTTTCTCTGAAGGATTGAGGTTACATGATAATTTCATGAAAATTAATAGCTATTCTAGTGCAGTTTTGGATAATGATTTTAAAATGCTTAAGATAAAAAAATCAGCGATGCTTCTATATGACCCAAATTTCCTATTATTATTCAATGATGATATATCAAGGAAAAGCAGCCACCTCCGGCATTAAAACCTTGTCTGACAATAATGAGATGACAGAAACAATAAAGTTCAAATTATACCTTCAGTTTTCACCAAATACTTGCTGCAATTTGTTTAGTTGACTGTATGGTAAGATGCAAATTACTAGTTGCTTTCCACGTAGATTTGCCTCACCACGAACATATATGAATTTGATATGCAGGTTACCAAGACTGAGAGCAGTTCAACTTACACCATATTTCACCCGGAGGAGTGATTGGACATCCCCGTTTGGATTTCTGATTTTGACGAAAAGCAAGACATCTACTGAATAGGAGTGGATCGATATGTTCATCTCTTGGTATTGACCAAAAGCATTACAACCGCATAAGCATCTGAAGACCTCAACTCGTCCGAAAATGCCGTGAGGTTCAATTTTTGCGGGTATCATATGGTGATATGGTCCTTTGAGATTATAGAAAGGAAAATACTGTGTTGTGCATTAGCTTAAATCTTTTCAAGCTATCCAGATGTATTAATTGATATCTCAATCGCATATATAGAAAATAATATAGTTACACAAATAGGGGGTATTTTTTCTTTTTTTTATATAGTGGGAATGTTTTTCTATTGCATGTACATAATTAGAGGAAAAATCACACAGGTAAGGGGGTCTGATTATTTGTTAATTATTATTATTATTTTCATAAAAATGAGTTTATCAGATTCTATTTTACTATTTACCCGTGCTTGCTTCCGTTTATTTGTCAACGGATGCTCTTGGACTTGTAGGTTTTGTAAGTTTTGTTTGAACTTACATTTCTAAATGAAGCATGGTGTTCTTCGTTTTCTGTGTATTTTCACGTATACGATAAATGAATGGATTCCAAAGCTTTAGACAAAATCCAGAAAGGGTTTTCATGTTGGTTCATGTTGGTTCATTGATGGCTTTATCACTTGTAGCAAAGGAACAAATAATCCGAGTCACGTCCAAAGACACTAAGAGTTATTCCGCGACAACCAGCAAGATAAAATGGTACTCCACGGGATTAAACGGATTCTTATTGAGAAACAAGGAAACAGAATCTAGTGAAAGGAAATAAACTTAGAAAGAAATGAGCAGGAGAGCATAAGCGTTGTTACACTTTTTTACAATTCTTTATGTGCTATTTTTATAGGTACAAACAGATACGGGAACACAGGTTGCGCCCGTAAGAGACGACCTTTCGACTGAAATAGTGCGAAGCCGATCAGACATCATGGACGCATCTTTCCATCAGCAACAGTCCTTTCCTAATGGCTATGTCAATGTTTAACAAAAAAAAACTGTTAATATTTCAATTTCATATTGACCGTTGGAATTTAAAGACTTTCTGTATAGGCATATATAAAATAATATTTTTGGTAAAACTAAAAACATTTTCCATAAAAAGTGCTCAATACCACGCTTTATCTCGCGCACAGGGGGAATCGCCGGATTTCAATTGAATTTTCCATTGATGGCCCATTGTTGTGCGCGCGAGTCCACCTCTCTTCTAGATCCATTTACTAGCCCAAGATTGTATCTTATTATTTATACACTTGAGCTTTTACTCTCCCAAACAATATAAGAGATTAGTTTCTTTTGACACACGCATATTTCACACCATTCATCACAAAGATTTTTGTTTTGGTGAAAAGACGGACAGAGCTCAGTACAAGATTACTCAGTAACTCCACGAGGAGCTTTTACCCCTGCTATGTCTTCCATTAACAAATGCTCCACTTCTCTCGGAGGTGTTTCCCAGAATACACACTTCTCTAGCTGACCATAAAGGCTGAGGCGAGCGAGCTGGTCCGCACATCTGTTAGCCTCCCTGTACACATGCATGATCACCAAATGCTCCACTTCTCTCTGAGGTGGTTCCTCACAAGATTTTTACATTTACGATAAGTGCAAAAACCTAGAGTGTGCACGTGCTAGCGGATCGTATCATTTGAGAATTTACATTTTGCATTTTGTTATGTCGCTATTGGCTCCTTGCAGCTAGCTGGTACTTTTATCCTTGAAGCATAAGAAAACTTAAAACCTTTTTGACTCTTATTATATTGCTAGTATGCAAGAGCGTCAACAAATCTTAGTACATGTTCTTGCCCAAATAAAAAGAAAACTAATCTTAATACGTTTGAGTTCTATACTGATCCACAATATTTTCTTATTTCTAAATTTTATATCTTTTTTATGAGCATTTTTTTTTATCAATCCCTTTTAACGCTTAGAAGAAAATTCCAACACCAATTGCTTTGCTCACTCCTGTGGTTCAATTTCGACAAAAAACTCATATAAATAAATATCGAACAACAACAACAACAACAAAGCATTTTCTCATTAAATGGGGTCGGCTACATGGATCATACGACGCCATTGTGCTCTGTCATAAATAAATATCGAACAATAATAAAAAATAAATACAAATTTCGATGTATAATATAGATGTTTTAATATTCAAACGTTAAGTATATAAAAACAAAATTGCAGATAAAAAGGATTTTCGACGTCTCTACTAAAAAAATAAGAAACATACGTACACTATAAACTAACAATAAAATGATATAATAACCATAATGTGAATAAAAGTTTATAAAAATCCGCATTCCTTTTTCTCCGATTCTACGAATCATAAGTAATTATCAACATAATAGAAAAGAAAAGGACCATTTAAGTGAAGATTTTTTTTCATACATAAAAAATAAAGTACTTGTTTTTTTTCTCGTCATTATCCAAGTAAATTGGATCGAGGCGAGCCATTAGAAAGGTAGCTACTGTTCGGCGTTAAAAACTTGGAACTACTGAGAAATCAATATACCTTAATTACCAACGGGTTGGTCTGAGTGGTAAACGGTTTGGTATCGTTTAAATAAAGTTTTGAGTTTGAGCCTTAGCGTATGCAAAAAATTCCCGTTAGGAGACTCGCCCACTATAACTAGGTGCACGACGCGGGTCGGATCTGGATGTAATCAGGGCAAAGCTCCAGTAAACTAGGTGGGTAACCAAAAAATATATATACACCTTAATTGTTCTTTACTAATCAATAAGCCATCATTATACCGTTATTATTCACTTCACTTTAATTTTTTTTAATTCGTACTTTTTAATTTTTTTTAATGGCTCACCCAATCAGGCAAGGATTGATTTGGAGGAAAATGTGATTGATTTTTCCCCCTAGTGCTAGAAGCTAGGAACTGAATCTAATTTAATCACAAAAATTTTCCAACCATATATGTGATAAAAATGTCATTAACAATATACCCAAATTTATTTCAAACAAAGAACTTATGGGATTTGTAAATTAAAATTGAATTAAACAAGCAGAAAATGAAAAGGACAAGGCCTCAACATCATATTTATAATTTACTTAATTAATAATACTACTCGTCATTACCCAAACTTGGAACTTGGAAGGAAAGCTGGAAAGTGCTAGAAGATGTTACTGAGTTTCTGGAGAGTGCTAGAAGATTGATGGCTGAGGGTGTTGGTGGCTGGCCTTCAACAGCCACCAAAGAGCAATGACCTTTATATCTTGGAACTGTCAAGGCCTTGGGGTAGCCTTGACAGTTAAGAACTTGAGGGATGTATGCTACAGGTACAATCCTTCAATTATTTACCTCATGGAACCTAGAATGAAAAAAGAAAAGGCAGAAAATGTGAAAAGAAGATGTCGTAGGCCATGCTTTATGGTGGAATGATGAGGTCGAAATGGATATTTTACTCTGCGCAAGCTGAGAAGAATGGTGTGGATGCTGATTGGCTATGTGTCGGTGACTTTAATGATGTAATGACACAAGGTGAGAAGAATGGTGGCAGACCAAAAGCGCTAAGGAAATTTTAAATTTTCAAAGCACTATTGCTGATTGTCAATTGATTGATCTAAATTTTCAGGGTTCAAGGTTTACGTGGAACAATAAACGGCGGAGTGAGGCTAATATTAAGGAGAGGATTGATAGAGCAATGGGTAATGTCGAATTTAGAGAAGCTTTCCCTAAGGCTCAAGTTTTTCACCTTGAACCAATTGGTTCGGATCATCATATGATGTTAATTGATTGCTGTTATGAGGATGCTAGATCACCACCTAGAAGGTTTAAATTTGAAGCTTTATGGATTAACCACCCTGATTTTAAAGAGGTAGCAAGGAGAAGCTGGTGTATAGTTGAAAAGGGTGATAGTAAGGGGATTGAGGTTGTTAAAAGATTGAAAGCTTGTAGTAAGGCTTTAAAGAAATGGAGCAGGGAGGTATTCCCGAATAATAGACGATTAATTGACAGTTTTAAGGAACAACTAGCTAGCTTCCTGCTATGAGGGTAACTTAACTGAGGAAAAGGCCATGAAAATTGATGAATTGGTCAAGTTAATTGAGGAAACTTGGGATAAGGAGGAGGTATACTGGTGAAAGAGGGCTAGAGTTCGATGGCTGAGGTTCGTGGGGAGGAATACGAAATTTTTTCATAGTACTGTAGTTCAGCGAAGGCTGAAAGGGGAGAATGGGACATGGCTGGAGTATTCTGAAGACATTAATGACGCTTTTAAACAATTGTATACTAAATTGTTTACTTCTTCTGTTAGCAGGAATTTGGAGGAGGCTTTGAATTATGTCCAAAAAGCGGTTTGGGATGATGATAGTGAAAAGCTTGTGGCTGTAGTAGTGACTGTGAAGGAAATTGAGTATGCTGTTGTACAAATTGGAGCAGACAAGGCTCCGGGTCACGGCGGATTTTCAGCCTTATTCTATCATACTTCTTGGGAAGAGAGAAAGGAGGAGGTATGCCAAATGGTGACTAGCTTCTTTTAGAATTGTGTGAATATTGAGTCTATTAATAAGACCAGCATAGTTCTAATTCCGAAAATTGATAAGTGAATCGATAGGGAAACAAAGCTGCAGATCATCTTGCAGCTGGGGCTTGTAAGGGAATGTGCCATGGAAATTGGTTGATGGTACCAACATTGCCTATGTTAGCCATTTTACAGGAAGATTTTTTGGAGCAGAAGCGGAATTGTCATCACAAGAAGGGCATCGGTTAATTTCCTGCTCTTTGCTCTTAATATGTGTTCAGTATCTTAGCTGCTTGTATTTTTTTGGTGAGTTTTGTGTGATAGTTTGTATGGTAGGTTTTTTTTTTCTTTTTATTTGGCTTCGGCTATCAGTGTGTGTAATGCAATTTTTTTCTGAGATTAATAAAATTGACTCATTTTGGCAAAAAAAAAAATTATTGAAATCGTAAATCTCGTGTGAGTCCTGAAGATTATTAATTAATTAATTAAAGGGAAAAAGGACACTCTCTTTTATATTAAGAAAAGACGTTGCAAGCCGCCACATATCCGAACCAGGTGGTTTTGTCCCTTTCAATTTCAAGCCGTCCGTCCACCTTTGAATTTGATTATTACAAAATTTTCTATGATATCTCATTACTAACTTAGACCTACTTTCTTTTTACGCCTTTTTATGATATCTTTTTACTAACTTAAAAGTCTTCGTCATTGTGCTCTTCCATCACTATCTTTTAAGTTATCAAATTAAAAGGTGGATTTTATATTTGTATTAATATTTATTAACATATGTTACAAAAATTTTCATATTTTGAAAATGCAGAGCCAAATTGAATTGGCTTTAAAATTTAAAAAATAATGGGAGATAGTCTTATTTTAGGTATTATAGTCATTTAATACATGAATAGAAATTCAACCTTTTTTTTTTTTTTTTTTGCCAAAAAACAAACACAGAAAGATAGAGAAATTTGGACGAGGTACTAGTCCCTTTATGCTAACCTTGTCGGTACCTATTCTAAATTTCAGCCCAACAAATCTCACCATAAACTGAATAGATCAAAAGTTATATGATGTATTAAATTTGAATTAAGTTATATGTATGGAAAGAAAGTTTTATTATGAGAGATAAAATCTACTTTGGTAATTTCTATATTTTAAAAAGATTAATTTTGAAACTATTAATTAGGGATATTGTCTAGTGTGAAAATAAAGTTTTATCAAATCAATTGGTCCTTTTCTTTTGACGCAAAAATCAATCGGTTTTAATTTTTTTTAATTTTGCCTCTGGATCTAAGCAAGGGGTGCGTTACAGGCTTACAGCATCCATAGGCATAAATGTTAAGCCCATTGGGAGAGGCTCCGATGGAAAAAGGGGATCGACTCCTCTCCCTCTCTCAGTTACAAATCAGAAGCCCAAATTAGCATGGACTAATCCAAAATATAATATTTCGTGGGGAAATGTTTTTGTTGATTGGTCAAATTTATTTTCTTTTATGACAAAATAGCACTGTGATGAAAATGGAAGGAAATGGAAATAGAACAGGTGGCAATGCCTGCAAGTCCAACTTTTTGTCTTGATAAATGGTAGTCTAACCCAAGTGTGATTGGTAGTCTCCCATTGTATGGTCCGGAAGCAGGCAATGGCTGCTACGATGATAGGAATCGGAGTCGGAACCTTTCCGACTCACCGAGTCACCATGGCCACCCCTTCCTCAAACGCACTTCCTCAGTCGCACGGTATCATCTTTCTCAGGACGTGGCCGCCGAGGCGACGGCTTCTCCGGGTTAACTCTCTTCGATCTCGTTCCTCCCTGCTCAGAGTCCGAGCGTCGTCCGCGGACGAATCTCTCTCACCAGGTTTGGCATTTATTTCCATACTTGCGCAGTCTTCAAACTGTGCTTCCTTGTATGATGTCTGAGTGGTTGGAGGGGGAATGCTTGTGAAATGGACAATAATTTGCGGCAAGTGAGGACGTTGTATTCAATGAATGGATTCGGTTCACGTTCCTTTCATTGACTTGTGTAGTGAGGCTTTGGAGAAAAGATATGCTTATCTCATGTCAGGTCTCGGCACACATTTGCAATTTTCGGTTTTGGAGAATTAAGTCTGCTGCTATATTCAATCTCGATGGGGAGAAGGGAAAAGGCAGCTTGTAGTTGTCTATAGAAGAATGAGAGTGCTTGTTATTAGTGTCATGGTAACTGGACTTTTGAGCGAGCTGCGCAGCCATTTGATATTTTTGTTGGGAAGTTAATGGGTAATTTCAAATTGGACTACACATCGGAATGCTAATCAAATCCCGTTTGCCTGATACACTTTACTTATCAAACAACATTCGCGTGAACTCCAAATTAGTTTAAAGGAAAGCGGTTTTGAAAATGATGATTTAAGACGAAGGTATACAATGTTTGGAGTTTACAAGATGATTATGGTTTGCTGTGTGTTGGACAAATTTTATGTTGAATTTTCAGCCTGTTTTTCTAATACCGATTATTGAACGCATGGCTTCACCTTTTTAGGGGTTGATTACAGTTTGCATTAGACACTTGGGCTAGTTATAAAGGGACGGGAGAAATTTTATATTTCATGCTTTTTCCTTGTGTTAATGAACAATCCAGTGTTCTCACCTCAGGGCTAGGGTTAAATTTCTAGCAGATATTATGTAATAACGTTGCATAGAAGTTTGAAGTACCTGCTGATTCAAACACAGATGCCCTTGTGAGAAAAAAAATCACGGACTTGTCAGTTTGGATTTATTATATATCATAATAATGTAAATCATGTTATTGATCTTTCATTTTATTCTTTTTAGAAAAAGCAAAGCTAAAGGTGACTTCTTGAGTTCTTTCTTCTTCTGACAGGAAAAGGTGTAGAGAATGTAGTAATTATAGGTTCAGGCCCTGCAGGATACACAGCAGCAATATATACAGCACGTGCCAACTTGAAGCCTGTAGTGTTTGAGGGGTACCAAGTGGGTGGTGTTCCTGGGGGTCAGTTGATGACTACAACTGAGGTAGAGAATTTTCCAGGATTTCCAGATGGGATAAGTGGTCCTGATCTGATGGACAGGTATGTGAAAAGAAAGTAAAGGAAAGGGAACTTGCCATAACCTATGTTATATTGAATTTTAGTCACTTAATCTTAAAGTTCACACATTTTCTACCTATCTACTATCCAGAATGCGGTGTCAGGCTGAGCGATGGGGAGCAGAACTGTTCCAAGAAGATGTTGAAGCGATTGATGTAAAAAGCAGCCCTTTTACCGTACAAAGTAGTGAACGTAAGGTAATATATTTGTTTAACGAGCTCTTTGTATCTGCTGTGTTGCTTTTCTCTGAGTGAGTAAAAACAACACTTTTTGGTACATACTTGGTGACAAGTATTTTTAGATTTTAAATTTTCCTGTTCTTTGGAAGACTAGCTGTTGGTGTAGTTTATTAGTCGTTATTGATTAAATATTTATGTGTATACATATTTCAGATTAAATGCCATACTATCATTGTTGCTACTGGAGCTACTGCAAAAAGACTTAGGCTACCCCGAGAAGATGAATTTTGGAGCCGGGGAATCAGTGCCTGTGCTATTTGTGATGGAGCATCACCTCTCTTTAAAGGACAAGTTCTTGCTGTCGCTGGAGGTGGAGATACGGCTACTGAGGAAGCATTATACTTGACTAAATATGCTCGTCATGTTCACTTACTAGTACGTAGGGACAAGCTAAAGGCCTCTAAAGCAATGCAAGATAGGTGGGTCTGATGAACACATTCCAACGTTTCGTACTTACTAGTTGTTAAGGAATTTGCCATTTATTCTGTTTGTATTATTATCATTGATTTTTTTTCCTTCAAATGCATGATGGCCATATGTTGAAGGTTTTTAATAACCTGTAGACCTTCTGGTGAACTAGTTCAAGTTTCTTATAGTTATAATTATTCATTTCCTAGATTTTGGTTTGGTTCTGATTTTACATTCCACTTCCTTGTTTGATCCCGAGAACATGACGCTGCTATCCACTTTTTGCATATGAGATGTTGAGTTCACTTTCTTTTCATGTCCAACAGCAGACAATTACACTAAGATACAGTGCATTTGACCATAGACATGTGGTTGTAGAAAAATGTTATGTTGAAATAGTAAATGATTCTAACTTGAAACAAAACTCTTGTTGTATTTTGTTTCTTATGTTACTGTCTTTTACTTGCTATTATATGTTGATTTGGAGTTCCCTTTTGGGATTCTTTGATGATGGTGAATTATATACTGATAAATACTTGGTATGAGTTTTCAACTCCCTTAATGTTTGTTTAACAGGTTAATTATCGCGAATGTTTCAGAGTGTACAACAATCCCAATGTCACCGTGCACTTCAATACAGAGACTGTGGATGTTATGAGCGATGCTAAAGGACAGATGTCTGGTATTTTAATTCGAAAGGCTAATACTGGGGAGGAATCTGTGCTTGAGGCAAAAGGGCTATTTTATGGCATAGGACATTTGCCAAATAGCCAACTATTGCAAGGCCAAGTTGAGCTAGACCACTCTGGTTACATAGTAGTTGAGGAGGGTACTGCAAAAACTTCAGTGGAAGGTGTTTTTGCTGCTGGAGATGTGCAGGTAAAATTTGATCTTTTCTCCTTAAACTAGACTATGAGGCCTGTGCTTTTCATAAAATTTCAGTTGAGCTACATTGTTCGTGTTTATGGATAGTGTGGCTTCGTATATTTTTTACATTAGGTATGGATATATGGATTATGAAATGTTGACGCAAATATTGAGCATATGAATATGCAAATTTATGAGGAAGTAAAATTACTAAATTCATCTCATGGTTTGATCTTATAGGACCATGAATGGAGGCAAGCCGTTACTGCTGCTGGATCTGGATGTATTGCTGCTTTATCTGCTGAGAGATATCTTGTGAGCAAAGATCTTCTTATAGAGTTCCATCAGGTATTTAACTTCAATTTCATGTGCACTTTTTTTTTTTTTTTGGTGATAATTTCATGTGCACTTAATGTCCTTTAGAAATTTAGCACTTTATGATGAGTTCCAAGTATCTAATCATCCTGCAATTCTATGTACACCTGTAAGCCCTAGAGAGGCATCTACAATTTTTTGAACACGAATTTGGTTGTAAATTCTGAATGTTCTATGAGTTGAGGAAATAAAACAGGACTGCATAAAGCCATTCTTAGTAATTTAAGGGACATAGCATTTTGAGGTATACATAAAATCAGTTAATTCATGCAGTAATTACAACATGCCTTCCTTTATACTTGTAACAGCCCAAAACTGAAGATGTCAAGAAAGAACACACAGACAGAGACGTTCAAGAGGGCTTTGACATCACACTTAAAAAACACAAGGGACAGGTATATGTTTACTTGTCTGGTGCTTATGTTAATGGGATTAAGTCCTAGTTTTTGTTATGTTCAATCAATTAATTTTCTTATCGAGTTCCCGGTTTTGTATTATATATTTATTCTTTTCATTTTAATTTGACTTCACAGTACGCCCTACGGAAACTGTACCATGAAAGTCCAAGGCTTATATGTGTACTATATACAGCACCAACATGTGGTCCATGTAGGACTTTGAAGCCAATTCTTAGCAAGGTATATGATTGTCAAAGTTATTTATGACCCTCGTGTATTAATACTAGTCGTCACTATAAGCCTCTGACATGACGTTTATGCAGTTCTTTACATGCTAAGAATGAATGTAAAGGATACAAATACATGCTATATGTTGTTGCATATTGTCTATGGCTCAGAATTTTCTGTATTTTTAAATTGCACCTTTGCAATGGCAAGTTCTTTGAGTATCAATCCACATTTCACAACGCATTGATTGAGTAACTTTATTTCAGTTCATCTGCTAGTGCAAAGATTCTCCCTTTAGAGCTTAGGAGAATAATAATACCAAGATGTTCCAGTGTCCACAATCAGCTATTTTGTACTTGTGATTGAGAATAGTGCACATTAGTGTATTACCACCATATTTGGATATGCCATGTTCTGAATCAACTTCTTACGCGCTCAACTTGAAAGTAGCAAGGTCTTGTTTTATTTTACATGGACAATGGAGAGTTACACTACCTCATTTTACATTCCTATGGCAGGTGATCGATGAGTTTGATCAGAAGGTTCATTTTGTCGAAATTGATATAGAAGAAGATCCAGAAATAGCGGAAGCTGCTGGAATCATGGGTACACCATGTGTGCAGTTTTTCAAAAACAAGGAGATGCTTAGGTACATATTAAACATCTTATTCAACATCTATGCGATTTTTTCTCCACCTTATGACTAATGAAAGAAAAATGGTAGACGTGGGGTAGACTTCTAAGTATGCATGGTGCCGTCCATGTTTGTATTAACCAATTGGCCATTGTTACATATATGTTTGCTTAATGGTTATTGTTTGTTGCTGGTAATTGTATTTTGCAGGACCGTTTCAGGAGTCAAAATGAAGAGGGAGTATAGAGATTTCATTGAAGAAAATTAATGGTGTATTTCAAATATTCAAGGTTGTGATTCAATTTGTTTTTTTTTTTAATTGACTGGCTGAGTAATGCTGTCAATTTTGACTATTATTCCTTTTACCAATTACCAACTTCTTTGATTGTACTTGTACATGTAGAGTTGTCAATATTCTTGTTCGTAGGATTTATATAAAAAAATTTAAATAAAATAAATTTTTTGTCAATTCTTATAGTGAAACTTATTATAGTTAACTCTTCAATTATTATTCAAACTTTTAGGTGATCAAGTCTTTTATTTTTTATTTAAGACTTCATAATAATTTTTCTTTTTTTTCTTGTGAGATTCTACTTGGACTTGAGCCGCTAATCTTGGCCATCAAACTTCCTATATACAAAATCCCAGATTTCAATTTAACTTACCTCAAGCTGAGAAGTCGTCTTGAGTTTTGCGTTTTTCCCCTCGTCTTAGTGAAATGACCTTTCTAGCCTTTACTATTGCCAATGATATTTTCTTGTTAAACTTGATGGGGAAAATGCCCGATGAAGCACGCGTTCTCCATGCTTAATACAAAGCATCTTTAACTATCTCAAAATGAATGATATGGTTTATTAATTTTGTCTAATGATTAAAATATAACTTCTTTCACCATTAGATGAATTGATGAAATGAAAGGAACCAATCAAACTTTTACCCCTTTCTTTTACTTTTTTCCCCCTACCAGACCATTCTTTTACGTGTACAAAATACGCACCTAGATGAGGACTAAGCACGAGGAACATCATCAAGAATGAAAGGTCCAAGTTTACCAGTCCTAAACAGAGTAAGGAACTTCTTTGATACCATTAAACGTGCTTCTGAAGCCTTGTGTGGTATCTTCAACGCCTTCTGCAATGCCCCAAATTGCTTCTCTATCAGATCCTCCAAGTCACCCTCATCTTCTACGTTCCCTTCGAATTCCGTTAGCGTCACATACAGTGCTCGTTGAACTTCCATTACAAGATCCTATAATGCAGCAACAATAACAAATATGAGTGAACATACATAATCCAAGAAGCATAATGCTACAAGCAGTGAACTTCAATCAAACATTTAACTAATAAACTCGTGTGATGGAGCTTGGAGTAAAAGAAATAAGAAGGTGCACATAAATATTCCATTTACCCATAAGAAAAATTTTATGAAAAAATGTGGTATGTTACCTCAATATAAACCACTTCAGATTTATTTGGCGGATTTATTCTCTTTCGCTTAAGGCTTTTCAAATTATATTCATGCTTTTCCTTGGATTCATATCGAATCCCTTCCATTCTCCTATTATTCAGGTGCTTCCAGTGAATTGGAGTCCCTCGAGTATTCAGAACTGCCAGTAGGTATTGAGCAATACGCTCCTCACCCACTATTGAATCTTTCACAGATCCTACTAGCACATAGATAACTTGTAGTTAAATAACAAAACAACATTAAGAAAGAAATTTATGATAGATCATTTTCACGAATTTACTACCTGCAAGAGCCAGCTTCAACCCTGTTTCTATGTCTGGGATACTTGGAACAAGGACCCCAGGAGTATCTAAGACATAAATGCTTGGGTGGTGTGCTATCTGGGCATTAAGTCAGGGTCAGAGTTTAACTATATGTCCATACGCATCATTAACCCAACAAAAGACGACCAATGACAAACAAAAAGATGAAAGGATTGGAGAAAGCCAATGCATTATTATATCATAAATAGAATTGAGACAAGAAAAGCTAATATAACTACATTACTAAACGATGTAATAAACTACAGTACATCCAGAAGGCCACAACAAATAACAAGGATCTAATGCATACTGCCAATAGGAATTCCACGCCAGCACTTCTAAGGTTCTAGCTAAATTTATGTTTATCAAATGGAGGAACGATTCAAAACATACCCATGAGAAATTATGAGCAGAAGAGAGAGAGCATATTAGTGTGCGTGTGCACGCACATATATTGCAAATATAAAATGGGGAAATCAAGAAGAAAGGAAGAAATTATGGTATTCGGATCACTAGACCTTGTATCCAGCAATATCTTGAGTAACACCAGGCAGGGGACCCACAGTAGCTCTCTTCATCTTCTCCTGCACTATCAAAGTAAATCAAAACATCACCAATGCACATTCCCTTAACCAAATTACGAACAAATAAAAATCTGACAGCTTCGCATTCATTAAAATTGAAACTTTCAATTGCTATGCACAACTTTTACCAGGAAAGCGAGATAATGCAATTTGATGAATTGAATTAATTAAAGCTGACTTCCCAACATTTGGAACACCAACCACCATAACAAGGAGAGTAGGTTCCCTGGAAATCACTTCCTTCAATTTGAACTCAACAAGATCAAGAATCTTCAATACATGGACAAGAAAGATCACAAAAGGAATACATTAGCTTCGTGAAAATTACCTAACTTGTTCAGATTCGCATACATTTTAAAACATACACATTGGACTTGTTTTTTCTGATGTATGAGGGAAAAGGTAAAACTTGAAAGATTGGCATTTCAAATTATGCACTCATTATCACGTAATTTATAGGCTTGGCTCAACAGGAACAATGTCAACATAAAATAACATATACCATAATATATGGATTAAAGAACATTACATTAGAAGTATTCCCCCTTTCAAGAGATAGAAATGCATAGAGCAGTGGGCAACAGTAGAAATGTAATGATCGGAACAATAATACCAACTAACCTTCTTAACAGAGCTCTTGCTATGGGCACTTATAGGTACACAATCTTGCTTGCACGAGTCAAAGTATTGGATCCATTTCTACAACAACAAAACCAAATGGCAACATGACTCATAAATGGAGGGTAAACTGCTTTGTCGTATAAAATATATTTTCTTAAGACAATACTGATGAAAGGTCACTAAAATTTCCCCGAACTGATACACCAATGCAGTAAGTAGCAGGACCGATGAGATTGACATCAAGCAGGCAACAAATTTTATCACGTAGTCACACATGGCAAACTTCTATTCGATCCGAGAGTATAATAAGAATTATATTCCAATGCCAGCAACCAAATTTTTCCTCACTATTCTGCTAGGAATTTGGAAACATGATCAATCTTCACGTCGACGATGCCTCGGAATGTTTTAAGATACTACAAAACATCGTACTACTCCCAAAAAGAAAATTGAAACCATCGAACTTTACTATTTATACATCATATCAGAGAAATACTGATGCAGCATATTAAGATATATGACGCTAAAGTCGTTTGGCGGGTAGCCGCGCGACAACATACCATGAACATGTAACGGCTTTTAAGCCTGACCTTACTTGGAGAGGATGCAAATTAAAGTTGAACTGCAAATAAATTTCGGGGAAAAAGACGGCCATACATGCATGATGTTAGGGTTAGCCAAGTCTTTTTTATTAAGTGCAATGACACGGCGCTTCCCAGAGAGCTGAGATTGAAGATCGGCGTGAGCAGAGGACAAAGGAATGCGCGCGTCTCGAACTTCGATGACGAAGTCAGCAACCTTAAGGCGCTGGCGAATAGCGTGAGTGGCGGCTGCCATGTGTCCCGGGAACCAGTTGATAACTCCGCCGTCGGCCATGAAGCCCATCTCTCCCAACCCTTTCTTTAGAAGTCCCTTCAACCCACCCATTCTTTTTCACTGCTCACTCGCCCACAAATCACAAGCACGCAAGTGTTAAACCGCCGTCTTCAGACGGGAAAAATACATCACGTATAGAGATTTAGGGTTTAAGAAGTAACGATAGAAGTCTGACCTATGAACACAGCTAATTTATAATTAACAACTGCATTTCGCTTGAATCAGAGTGGAGGTGTTGACGTGTTGCAGCTCAATGCTGAATGCTAATAGTGGAAAATGGAAGTCGACTGCAAAATTTTGAAGGCGTCGCCGAACAAGTCCAAGTGGGCCTAATGGAAGGAGGGCGAGGCTACATGGGACTTTGGGGACTGATACGACGTCGGACTGGGTTTTCTGGTTTTGTGTTTGTCAGACGTATGGGCCAACAAATGATGGGCCACATAAACTCAGTTGAGGATAATAAAACGAAGAAAGAGAAAGCCATTTGATACCAACGGAGCTTGGTTCGAGTGGCAAGCGGCTCGATATCGCTTAAACGAGGTCTCGAGTTCGAGCTTTGGCGAATGCAGAAAATTCCCATTGGGAGACTCACTCACCATAGCCAGGTGCGCGACGCGGGTTGGATCCGGATGTAGTCGGGGCAAAGCTCCGGTGAACCGGGTGGACAACTAAAAAAAAAAGCCATTTGATACCAGGCTGCAAGAGTCAACTAAGAGACTGTAAATTGGCACTAGATTCATTGACTTTGCAAAGAATACAAGTATGAAGTTTACAACCAACGAGGTTAGTCTAGCTAATAAATAGCTCGATATCATTTAAATGAAGTGTCGAGTTTCAGTCTTGGCGTATGCAAAAAATTCCTGTTAGGAGACTCACCCACCATAGCCAAGTGCTCGACGTGGGTCGAATCCGGATATAGTCGGGGCAAAACTCTGGTGAAACGGGTGGGTAACAAAAAAAATGAAATTTACAATACTTTGGAAAGAAAGCAAGAAATCCTTTCTTTGATCAGGGTTTTTCCTTCTCTTGTAGTTGATGTTAGATCTTCTTACCCTTATACTAAGACTTTTGTTAATGTTTTGTATGTTCTGTATATTTTAATTCTTTATAAACTACTCTTAATCTTGTCTTTTTATCTAGAAAGAGAGAGTCCATTAGTCGTTTGCATATGATTCATGAGATATATTTATATTTAATGCTTTATTATCTCTTAAATAAGAGGAGACATGTGCTCTAGCAAAGAGAAGGCAAGACTGAATATTGTTGAGTATTATTAAACTTAATTGAAATTGAGAGACTAGTGAGAATTGTATAGAATGGAGTGAAATTGTATGTAATTTTATTTGAACAATAACTAATGAGAATTGGTTTATGCTAAAAGAAATGTCGTATTCAACACCCAAGCTTTAAACAGGGTTATCTATTGATAATCTTTAAAAAAAAACAATAACATGCATGCGCAATTAAGAGAGAGAGTGGATAGGGGCACGTATAAAATTTGTTGCCAAATGACCCCATCTAGGCTCGAGAAAATTTTTTTTGCCCAACCTAAAAAATATATAGGAACAGACCGATTATCAGGCTATAAAATATAACTTATTCATTTTTTAGACTATGCCGTAAATAAGGGCTCCCCTACCTATACATAATCTTAACAGTGTATTACAAGATAGTGTTATGGGATAAAGAATGTTGAAAAAGATGTATTATGATGTATCCCACGAAGGCGATCACTTCCCCTATACGCTGCTCCATCACATTACGATGTGTTTACACTTTGATCAACATTCGTTGGTGCTCCTCACCCTCCACTCCTCCGTTTCGCTGCTTCTTCTGTAAGGAATTGGAAGACACGCAGCGGAAATAAACTTTAAAAATTTTCCATTCCTTGCCAGGATCTGCCGTATGTGTTTAAGTCAAGTGGAAAGAATCATTACCCTTAGTGTTGCTCAGCGAATTTCACAGCTTCTCTACGTGGGTGGTGATCTCTTTCTGATCGTAAGAAATCGACGGAGTGTTCCTCAGCGACCTTCACAGATTCTCTCCGCGGACGGTGGTCTCTTTCCGATCACAAGAAGTCGACGCCTCAGGTCGGCTTCCTCTACTGGTATCCACACGAACAGCGTTCCAACCACGAACGACGTGCTAGCGTCTCCTGTCCCTCCAAGGCTTTCACAAATCTCCGTCTCTATTTCGGCAGTTTCTTGTCTGCAAACCTTTTGCAAATTCCGTTCGGCCTTTTGTGTTCTGTGTTATTTTCAAACGTAGCTCCTCCAATCAGATATAGAGGATGCTATGCGTTTTTACACTTGACCTAATTGGATTTTGGAGTTAATCTTATATTAATTCCGAATTGATACAATATCATATATTGTATAATTTTATAAGAAACTAATTAAATAAAATAATATTAAATCCGTCCCACAGATTTAATTACTTATTTATTTAACTTTAAATAAAGATGAGACTGAGTTATATTTGATTTATTCCCATAAATCAAATTTGAGATATCCTATCAATTTAAATTTCGAATTTCAAACGTGATAGAGATTTAATTTATCCTTATAAATTAAATCTTATAAATATCTCTTATATGAGATATCCTATCAATTTGAATTTCGAATTTCAAACGTGATAGAGATTTAATTTATCCTTATAAATTAAATCTTATAAATATCTCTTATATGAGATATCCTATCAATTTGAATTTCGAATTTCAAACGTGATAGAGATTTAATTTATCCTTATAAATTAAATCTTATAAATATCTCTTATATGAGATATCCTATCAATTTGAATTTCGAATTCAAACGTGATAGGGATTTAATTTATCCTTATAAATTAAATCTCATATATCTCATATATATAATATATATATATATACGAATTTATATATATACAAATATAAATATAAATAAATATATATACATTCACCTGGATCTTTCATTGAATCTGGACATGTCTTAGATTCAATGAATCTGGACATCATAGCTCGTGTTGGGCTATTTTGTGTGCGACCCTGTAGGCCCATATGAAGTTGGCAGTGGGCCATTTGCTATACTAGCCCACAAGTCGCAAGCGGTCTCTAGCAAGACATAACAACTACCCAAATCATATGAGGATCGATAAACGATGTAACCTTTTATACAACCATATCATGTCCCTTCTGTCACGCGATATTTTGGTCATGGATGAGGCATGGATAATGTCATCCTCCTATTCCCGACCGTTACTTTCTCGATCCCTGAGTAGTCTGACTATAGAAATGGAACTACCTTTCCATTACAGTATGGCCATACATTTCTCAGACTCACTCATCGAGGGGCCCAGTAATATCTCTCCACGAATGTGAGGGACAAATTCCATCTTGACCATTCACATTCCTCCGCATGAAAAACCACTAAGCCCGAACATAGTCTTTATGATCACTCGGTCAAAAGTGACTTTTGACTAGGTCAAAGCTGAGCGTTTTGTCATGTAGGAATCCATGATGATCTCAGGTCAAAGGGCATATTGACATGGTTTGTATATGAGAGAAGCTTATGACGTTACCCATGCAGTTCTCTCATAGCGGGTCGGTCCAACACCCTGTACTCTTACATGTGCTTATGACTTTGATTTATATCTCTATACATCTTCAAAGTCATACTGGTCTTATTTCATCTGTGCTCCCACATAGATGATCGACCAGGGACATTTAGGATAATATCATGAATTATCCAAGGATGGTCATCATAGTAAACATGCAAATAATATGATAACTCAATTAATAAATTCATAAATCAATAATGTTCATAAGACAATGATTGGCCCCTAGGGCACGATTTCCAACAACCTCCCACTTGCACTAGGTACAATCATTAATTTGACTAATTCCCATTGACCTAACATGACGCTCATGCTTTGCCTGCACAAGCGGCTTTGTTAGAGGATCAGCAACATTATCTTCTCCTGCTACTTTGCATATTTTTATATCACCTCTATCGTTGATTTCTCTGATGAGATGAAATCGCCTGAGTATATGCTTGGTCCTTTGATGTGACCTAGGCTCTTTGGCCTGTGCAATAGCACCGCTATTGTCACAGAGCAAAGTTATTGGATCTGAGATGGTAGGTATCACCCCTAGTTCTGTGATGAACTTCCTGATCCAAACGGCTTCCTTAGCTGCATCAGATGCTGCTATATACTCAGCTTCCGTTGCAGAATCTGCTACAGTGCCCTGCTTAGAGCTCTTCCAGCTTACTGCTCCATTATTGAGGAGGAATATGTATCCAGACTGCGATTTTTGGTCGTCCTGGTCAGTTTGGAAACTCGCATCTGTGTAACCAGTTACACAGAGCTCATCATCCAATCCACCATAGACCAAGAATAAGTCCTTAGTCCTTCTTAAGTACTTAAGGATATTCTTGACAGCAGTCCAATGGCCCTCACCAGGGTCCTGTTGGTATCTGCTAGTCATACTTAAGGCAAACGAGACATCCGGTCGAGTACATAACATGGCGTACATGATAGATCCTATGGCCGAGGCATATGGAACCTTACTCATGCGACCTCGCTGATCAGATGTACTAGGACACAGATCTTTGCTGAGGTGAGTACCATGAGACATGGGTATGAAACCCCTCTTTGATTCGTGCATACTGAACCTATGCAGTATTTTGTCTATGTATGTACTCTGACTGAGTCCTAGAAGTCTTTTAGATCTATCTCTATAGATCCTGATTCCTAGGATGTAGGTGGCTTCACCCAAGTCTTTCATCGAGAAAGACTTTCCTAACCAAGACTTGACAATCTGCAAGGTAGGAATATCATTCCCAATAAGTAGGATGTCATCGACATAGAGTACCAAAAACACAACTGTGCTCCCACTAACCTTCTTGTACACACAAGGTTCATCAATGTTTTGAAGAAATCCAAACTCTTTGATTACTTCATCAAAACGATGATTCCAACTCCGAGAGGCTTGCTTTAGTCCATAAATGGACCTTTGAAGCTTGCACACTTTACCAGAGTCCTCGGAACGCACAAACCCTTCAGGTTGTGTCATGTACACATCCTCAAGGAGCTTTCCATTAAGGAAGGCTGTCTTGACGTCCATCTGCCATATTTCATAGTCATAATATGCTGCAATAGCAAAGAGGATTCTGATTGATTTGGCCATTGCTACTGGGGAAAAGGTCTCATCATAGTCCACACCATGAGTTTGAGTAAAACCTTTTGCAACCAGTCGTGCCTTGAAGACATTTACATTGCCATCCATGTCAGTTTTCTCTTTGAAAACCCACTTGCACCCGACGGTTTTTACACCTTCAGGCGGGTCGACTAAGGTCCAAACCTTATTGTCGTACATGGATTGCATCTCAGACTTCATGGCACTAAGCCATTTTTCGGAGTTTGGTCCCACTATAGCTTCTCGATAGGTAGTCGGCTCATTATGCTCAATGAGCAACACATCACGACTATCAGAAATCAGAAATCCATATCTCTGAGGCTGAAGTCGTGTCCTATTAGACTTTCGTGGACCTTGCGTGACTTGAGGAGTCTCAAAAACTTGTTGTGAGTCTTCTCTATTTTCCATCTGCAGTTCTGTGGTGTCTTGTAGCTCTCGAACTTCTTCGAGTTGTACCTTACTCCCACTGGTTCTTTTAGAGATAAATTCTCGTTCAAGAAAGATACCATTTCTGACAACAAACACTTTGTTATCAGCAGGGTTGTAGACGTAATATCCCTTGGTTTCCTTAGGATATCCCACAAAAAGGCATTTTGAGGATTTGGGCGCTAATTTGTTTGAGGCTTGTTGCTTAACATAGACCTCGCATCCCCAAATCTTGAGGAAAGACAAACTAGGCGTCCTCCCAGTCCATATCTCATACGGAGTCTTTTCGATTGCCTTAGATGGAACACGATTGAGTGTGAACGCAGCTGTCTCTAGGGCATAGCCCCAAAAGGAGGGCGGAAGATCTGTTCGACTCATCATGGATCGGACCATATCTAATAGTGTTCGATTTCTCCGTTCAGAAACGCCATTCCATTGTGGTGTCCCTGGAGGAGTCAATTGTGAGAGTGTCCCACAATTCCTAAGATGATCTATGAACTCTTGGCTCAAATATTCACCACCCCGATCAGATCGAAGGGCTTTAATTGTTTTGCCAAGCTGGTTTTGTACTTCATTTTGAAATATCTTGAACTTTTCAAAAGATTCAGATTTATGTTTCATTAGATAGATGTACCCATATCTGCTGAAATCATCTATGAATGTTATAAAGTACGAATAACCTCCTCTGGCATTTGTGTTCATCGGTCCACACACATCTGTATGTATGAGGCCCAATAAATCAGTGGCCCTCTCACTGTGCCCAGTGAAAGGTGACTTTGTCATCTTTCCTAACAAGCAAGACTCGCAAGTGTCATATGATTCAAAATCAAATGAGTTTAGAAATCCATCTTGATGGAGTTTAGAAATGCGTTTCTCATTTATGTGGCCCAGACGACAGTGCCAGAGGTATGTGGGATTCAAATCGTTTGGTTTGACCCTTTTGGCGGTTACGTTATAGATATTTCCATGATTGGGTTGTTCCAAATTTAATATGTAATGATCAACATGCAAATCACCATGAGCATATAAAACATCATTACGATAAATAGAACATCTACTATTCCCAGCAATGGAAGTGAAACCTTCCTTATCCAAATAAGAAAGTGAAACAATGTTACTACTTAAAGCAGGAACATAATAGCAATTGTTCAAAACTAACAAAAGCCCAGTGGGCAGAACTAATTCATAAGTGCCTACAGCTAACGCAGCAACCCTTGCTCTGTTTCCAACTCGTAGGTCAACTTCACCCCTTTTCAGCTTCCTACTGTCCTTTAGTCCCTGCACATTCGTACAAATGTGAGAACCACATGCAGTATCTAATACCCATGAGGTGGAAGTAGAAAGATGAATGTCTATAACATAAATACCTGAAGCGATAGCCCCGCTATCCTTCTTGTTCTTTTTCAGATCTTCGAGGTAGAGTTTGCAATTCCTCTTCCAATGACCCGGTTCATTGCAGAAGAAGCAGACTCCTTCCTTCGGAGGCTTTGCCTTCTTTGGTGCAGGCTTGGTTTCGGGCTTGCCTGACTCTTTGGTCTTACCTGATGAGCCATAACCCTTCCCCTTGCCTTTGCCTTTCTTTTTCGTACCCTTTCCCTTTTGAACCATCAAAACACTACTGGGTTTCTTCTTAAGACTCGGCTCAGCAGTTTTAAGCATCCCATGCAGTTCAGAAATAGATTTCTCCATGTTGTTCATGTTGTAGTTCATAACAAACTGGTCATAACTTTCCGGGAGTGAGTTTAAGATCAAATCTGTAGCTAACTCCTGGCTCATGGGAAATCCAAGCCGTTCAAGGTGATCAATGTACCCTTTCATCTTTAAGACATGAGCACTGACTGATGCACCTTCAGCCATCTTGCAGGAATGTAAGGCCTTAGTGGTCTCATACCTCTCTTGCCTTGCCTGTTGCTGGAACATTTCCTTGAGATGCACAATCATCTCATAAGCCTCCATGTGTTCCAGATCTCTTTGGAGCTCCGGAACCATGGTGGCTAGCATCAAGCATCCCACATCGACAGAGTCTTCCTTATGCTTCATATAAGCATCTCTCTGAGCTCTGGGAGCATTGGCGGCTGGCTCCTCAGGAATGGGTTGATCTAGGACATGCGCCTTTCTTTCCTGCTTGAGAACAATTCTCAAGTTCCTAAACCAGTCAAGAAAGTTTGTCCCATTAAGTTTGTCCTTCTCAAGGACAGATCGCAGCGATAATGTAGCAGTATTACTAGTCGTCATGATTCTACAATTAAAATATGCAATGTAATTAGTAATCTCCCACTAAATAAACAACCCTCAATGCAATAGTTAGTGGGCTAAGATCCATATTTGGCTCAAACTTAAGTCCGCTTTGGCAGGACACTTAAATTAAGTTATTTAGGTAGGTAACACCTTTACCAATTACATCAAATGTAACTCTTAGATATTCATGGGATCCTATCATCATATGATCTGACATGTTCTAATCCCATCTAATGCCTTGAGATCCAAAACCGTTTTGTTAATCTCAATTAAGTCAAACAATAATGAACCTATGAGAGTAGCACCATTACTCTTTGCTTATCTCCCCAAGATAACTCAAAAGCACCCACTTTGGTGGAGTCAACAATTGAGCGATCGAGGTTTTGACAAGTGTTCATAAATTGACGGCATTATGACTTAAGATTTCTTTTAGAGGGCCTAATTTAACTATCTGGTTTATAAAACGCATGTTTCTCAGTTCGTATCTCATACAAGTAATATGCATGTGCTGATCTAATCATAAGATGCATAATTCAAACGTGATACAATATGGCTCACCTATCCTAAGTCCCCTCAAGCCAATGAGAGGAGCTCTCTAGTAAGAAAAGAGAAATTACATATAGAAACCTCTTTTAACATTTGAGGGGAGTGAGATGAGAGGAGAAGGTACATTGAGAGTATATAGAGGAAGGCACGACACGCAGGCCGTATTTTTAAAATTACAACACTTGCAATCTAGAGCCATATTGTTCACCATACCCAAACATTCAAGAATCAATATTCAGATCTAATCGAAGGGCAAAAAAAAAAAAAAAACATTTACAAAGTAACATATGTTACGGTTATGTTGCGCTACGAACAGGTAGCTACGGCGGTCCCGCTAGCCGGTTAGCGGGCGGCTGTCCCGCTAGCCGGTTAGCGGGCGGGGTCTCTGGGGCAGCGCCCCGGAAGAAATTTTTTTTTTGTTTTGTTTCATAAATAATCACGAATCTGAATTCGGTTTTCACAAATAATCACAAATTCGAATTCGGTTTTCTTAGACCCCATCTATGCGGATTGATCAAATCAAAAAGCATCACCACCGATTTCAATTTCCTTTTAGATTCCTTTTATGTCATACACAACAAGGATTCCATATATGTCACACATACAACGCTTATTATATGATCGGCTACTACTAACATATATCATATAAATCACAAATCAAGCCTAACTTAAACACAAAACGGCATGGCTCTGATACCACTGTAAGGAATTGGAAGACACGCAGCGGAAATAAACTTTAAAAATTTTCCATTCCTTGCCAGGATCTGCCGTATGTGTTTAAGTCAAGTGGAAAGAATCATTACCCTTAGTGTTGCTCAGCGAATTTCACAGCTTCTCTACGTGGGTGGTGATCTCTTTCTGATCGTAAGAAATCGACGGAGTGTTCCTCAGCGACCTTCACAGATTCTCTCCGCGGACGGTGGTCTCTTTCCGATCACAAGAAGTCGACGCCTCAGGTCGGCTTCCTCTACTGGTATCCACACGAACAGCGTTCCAACCACGAACGACGTGCTAGCGTCTCCTGTCCCTCCAAGGCTTTCACAAATCTCCGTCTCTATTTCGGCAGTTTCTTGTCTGCAAACCTTTTGCAAATTCCGTTCGGCCTTTTGTGTTCTGTGTTATTTTCAAACGTAGCTCCTCCAATCAGATATAGAGGATGCTATGCGTTTTTACACTTGACCTAATTGGATTTTGGAGTTAATCTTATATTAATTCCGAATTGATACAATATCATATATTGTATAATTTTATAAGAAACTAATTAAATAAAATAATATTAAATCCGTCCCACAGATTTAATTACTTATTTATTTAACTTTAAATAAAGATGAGACTGAGTTATATTTGATTTATTCCCATAAATCAAATTTGAGATATCCTATCAATTTAAATTTCGAATTTCAAACGTGATAGAGATTTAATTTATCCTTATAAATTAAATCTTATAAATATCTCTTATATGAGATATCCTATCAATTTGAATTTCGAATTTCAAACGTGATAGAGATTTAATTTATCCTTATAAATTAAATCTTATAAATATCTCTTATATGAGATATCCTATCAATTTGAATTTCGAATTTCAAACGTGATAGAGATTTAATTTATCCTTATAAATTAAATCTTATAAATATCTCTTATATGAGATATCCTATCAATTTGAATTTCGAATTCAAACGTGATAGGGATTTAATTTATCCTTATAAATTAAATCTCATATATCTCATATATATAATATATATATATATACGAATTTATATATATACAAATATAAATATAAATAAATATATATACATTCACCTGGATCTTTCATTGAATCTGGACATGTCTTAGATTCAATGAATCTGGACATCATAGCTCGTGTTGGGCTATTTTGTGTGCGACCCTGTAGGCCCATATGAAGTTGGCAGTGGGCCATTTGCTATACTAGCCCACAAGTCGCAAGCGGTCTCTAGCAAGACATAACGACTACCCAAATCATATGAGGATCGATAAACGATGTAACCTTTTATACAACCATATCATGTCCCTTCTGTCACGCGATATTTTGGTCATGGATGAGGCATGGATAATGTCATCCTCCTATTCCCGACCGTTACTTTCTCGATCCCTGAGTAGTCTGACTATAGAAATGGAACTACCTTTCCATTACAGTATGGCCATACATTTCTCAGACTCACTCATCGAGGGGCCCAGTAATATCTCTCCACGAATGTGAGGGACAAATTCCATCTTGACCATTCACATTCCTCCGCATGAAAAACCACTAAGCCCGAACATAGTCTTTATGATCACTCGGTCAAAAGTGACTTTTGACTAGGTCAAAGCTGAGCGTTTTGTCATGTAGGAATCCATGATGATCTCAGGTCAAAGGGCATATTGACATGGTTTGTATATGAGAGAAGCTTATGACGTTACCCATGCAGTTCTCTCATAGCGGGTCGGTCCAACACCCTGTACTCTTACATGTGCTTATGACTTTGATTTATATCTCTATACATCTTCAAAGTCATACTGGTCTTATTTCATCTGTGCTCCCACATAGATGATCGACCAGGGACATTTAGGATAATATCATGAATTATCCAAGGATGGTCATCATAGTAAACATGCAAATAATATGATAACTCAATTAATAAATTCATAAATCAATAATGTTCATAAGACAATGATTGGCCCCTAGGGCACGATTTCCAACATCTTCCTCCAAATTAACTTCACATCTTGAAAACGATCGCTTCACAAAATACAACTGTTCTATGAAGTATGAACAGCGCGGTTGCATTAACATCAAGAATTTTAGGATACCAGTCTTCTATGCAATCGTGAACTTAAACGATTCTATATTAATAGACCATGCGATACTCATTATATTAAATAAACTAGACATATTTTTGACGCAAAATATATATCACAAATTTTAAAACAGGGACGGGTGCAGAATCCATTGTCTCGGTCAGCAAGAATTGAGCCCGTAATATAATTCCATTAATTAACAATAATAAATACCACGTGACCCGGGCCAATTATCCCTCACAATTTATAATTTATAATCTATAATTATAATAATAAGAATTACGAATGCTGCGTGCACGACGGCACGTATGCATTGCACACGCACACCTAAATATCAATCAAAAAGTATATCTCCGATAAATAAATCACACACACACACATATATATGTATGGTCTCTCATATTTTGTACGAAGAAAACAAACAAAAAAAGAAGAACAAGAACAAGAAGAAAACAGCAACTGGCAATCCTAAATATCACTTCAACATTACAATTATTTATCATAATATATTTCGAATAAGTTTTTCTTTCATATTCTTAACAGAAAAATACTAAGTTCGGGCCCTCCATTACCATCGGGATTCAACATATAAAATGCCTCCGAGTCACGACTTCCCACGACTCGTTCAAACCTCGCTCTCATGTACAGCAACTCGCCATCTGACCCGCCGCCACCTTTCCTCCCGCTTCCGTCTTCTACCACCGGAATCACTCCGGCTCCTACCGACACGCTCTGCACCGTGCTCAGCACGTGCCAATCGGAATCCCCGCACGTGCGCGTCACCGCGTACCCACACTTCCTCCCGTTACAGTACATGATCCAATTCGGCTCCTGGAACAGCTTCCTGGACCGGCCTCCGGTCTGCGCCGTGGCCGGAAGCTTCTCACACTCCAGTGCGATCCGAACCAGACCGGACGACATCTCCTTGACCAGAGAAGAAGTAGACATGGCGAGCTCAAGCACTAAAAGAGGCTCCGAACGGGGGTCAAGCTGGACGGCGAAGGAGACGTGACCACGGCGATTTCCGAAGAGGGTGCCGGTGACTTTGCGGCCGAGGGAAGGTGTTATGGAGAGGTGGGAGGGAACGGTGAGCCATTTACAGGTGGGGAGAATGGTGGGGAAGGAGAAGATGTTGAGGAATGAGCGAAGAAGAGAGGAGAGCTTGGTCTGAGACCTGGGGCTATAATGGAAGGAGACACGAGGAGAAGAGCCTCTGCGTATGAGAAGGTTATCAGAGACGGAGAAGTCGTCGGGGTCCGAGGGACGAAGACTGTTGTGATGATGATGATTCGAAGGAGTGATTCTTCTGCTGCTGATTCTGGTGGTGAGGGCGGTGGTGCTGGTGCTTCCCTGGAGGGTGTAGTCTTGCTGTTTCATGGCGGAGCGAGAGAGAGAGAGAGGAATAGAGTGAAACGGAGACGCGGGATTGATACAGAGAGAGGGAGAAGCGTGGGAAGAGTAAGAATCAAGGTGGGCGCATGGAGAGAGAGAGAGAGAGTAAAAAGTAGGCGACAAGGTGATGATAGTGTTGGGGGAGTGAGGAATATAAAGGGAAGCTATGGAGGCTTGTGCGTCTAATGATGATAATTGGCGAGACTTTTGTCTTGTGCATACATATATGGTGACCCTTGAGAAAACAACAAGGCAATAATAAGGCATCGTTTATGGGTAACACTGTTGTTACTGTTAAATGATCTTATTGTTGTTGGCGGGTCCAGCTAGCTAGCTAGCATAGTTGATAGAATATTCATATGTACAGAGTAATTTCAACAAACACCTCGTAAGCACGTATCGTTTCTCAATAATTTAGGCTGTTTGCGCATCACTAGAAAAATTCTGTGTCAGGATTCGATGTGGTCTCACGCGGATAAAAAATATTCGTACCCTCGCACTAAACTTGAGTAAGTTAAATGAGAGCTAAGAGGAGATGAGCACAATAGTTTAATGAAGAAGACGCGCGCTGAAGGGTGAAGGGTGCATGTGAGCTGGTTTTGACGTGTAATTAAATATTATTATTGATGTAAATAAGTTGTGAAACGGAGGGTTTCATGGGGACCGTTGGATGAAAATGATGCGTATATGGGTGGGGACATGACATGCAATCGTTAAATATATAGGCAGCGTTGGAAACTAAAAGAAGAGTTGGGAATGTATGATATGCTGCGAAACAAGGCCAGGAAAACGGGTGAGCTAATTTTAATTTGGGTTACTCAATTGCATAAATCACTTAATTAATTAATATAATCAACACACACGACTATGCATGTGTGCATCTCTCCACCACAAAAGGCTTTCTAGTTTTTTATATATATGTGTGTAACGTGGAAAGTAAATGAATGGCACACGAAGAGAATGGAGAAACAAGGGGAAAAGGGGAAGGCGCGTGCGAGGCTGGAGAGGACACGTGGGGCAGGAGCATGGTCTAAGGATGTTAATTATCTTGTTTCTTCGACCCACTTTGTCGCCATCCCTTTTCCATAAAAGCCCTCTTCCTTTCATCATTTCCCCTCCATTTCCCTTATCAAAACCATCTCTTCTATCAACGGGAATTGAATCTAGGGGAGGGGTATATTTGAACCTGTGACCTCTTTGCTATAGGGAGAGGTGGATGCCACTAGACCAAAGGTCCTTGGCAATTGCGGGGGCTTTCATGCATTATGCCAGAGTCATCAGATTATACGTCGTGTGCATTCTTATTTTGGAAGACGATTATGAGATCTACTTTAAATTTGTTTATTCGCCTAATTAAAATAATGAGTGGTTGTCATCCTCATCATACATCAAACACACAGAATATGAACGGTTCCAAACCCAGCAGGTTTATCCAATGAATTCGTTGCATTTCTCAACTAACCACTCTCTTACTTCATCCTCTGCGTTTCATTAGCCTCCATTATTTTCTCTTTCCTACTTCGTTGCTAATCTCTCTCTCTGATCTGCAAAACGATCCGAATTCGATTTAAAAAGAAAGGAAAAGCTCAAAAGAAATATTTTATATGTAACCAATCAATCACGCAGGAACCACCGCCCCTTCCTGTGCGCCATACTTTTGTGGAACTTGTCTTTTTTCGAATACCCGCCTTGCTGTTATTCTATGATTACGTTTGTAAAGGTATTTTTTAATACCTCAAATTAATTTAAAAAAAATATTTAAAAATATAATTAATATCTTAAATTAATTTTAAAAATATAACTAATACTTTAAAGTATTTAAATTTATATAATTTTATCTTTTTACTGACAGAAACATCAATTTACATCCTAATCAATGTCACTTAAGCTTTTCGTTATCAAAAGTTTATGTTTTTATTAACAAAAGGATAAAATTATAACAATTTAAATAATTTAGGGTATTAATTATATTTTTAAAATTAGTCTGGAATATTGATTACATCCTTAAATATTTTAGAGTACTAAATATTTCTCTAAAATTAGTTTATGATACTAAATATATCTTTATCCTACACAAAATCACACAGAAGATCATAAAATATTATACGATTATCTTTTTTTTTTATTATTTATCGATTACTAAAAACTGGGCATTCACCAAATAGAAACCCTACTCTTTCCCTGCGTTCGTGCAACAATAGTGGAGAGAACAAGCTCTTCAAGCTCAGCTTCGGCAACAGCAACTCAAGAAAGCTATTTAGTTTGTGGATCCAACGTGGAAATCAACCCCAATCCTCGACAAAGAGAGGAGTTCTGGGTTGAAACTAAATCACACAAGTCCAGTTTTCTGGGTTGGATTCATTTGTACTCTTTGTATTTGATGACAAATGAGAATTCCCAAGAGCCTCCGTTTTTATAGCCGTATACGGCGGGCCGGGAAATAAATAACCAATTCATAAAGTCATTGCGATGATCCATTCAACTAATTATTTTAATTAAATGGTCTGTGCTTGATTACGTACATCCGTCCCAATCACACCGCCTTCAATCTCAGTAAACTAATAAATTAAGCAATCCAAATTCTGCCAATAAATAAATAATGATGATGATGATGATTCACTGTAAAATTTAATACGACAGGCTAATATTTCAAATAGATCATTAAGTCGAAAAAATCTTCTTAAATTTGCTTAAATTACACACAAATTTTTGTTACATATATATACACACACACACATTCGGATATTAGAAAAAACGGAGATATGTATAATTTTTATAAAATAAAAAGGTGTATCGTAATCTTTATAAAATAGCGCATGACTGAAAATCTAACTTTGCAAAATGAAAGTGATGGTCAACATGTAATCATCCATGTAAAATATAAAAACAGGCTTACTTTGGATTATAACTAACTTTTTACTATAAGCTAATCTATATAGGTGACTATAACATAGAATACTAAAAAGAAAGATAATAAAATAAAAGAGAAGAAAGAACTAGTTAGGGAATGTTTTCCTATGCAGGGGCCAGTTGAGTGGCGGCTGAGTGGTTGCAGGGTTCTACTTTCAGTGCTTTCCTCTTCCGACCAAATTTTGTTGACAACCTAAATGCAACACCCCACAAACTCAATTTCGATTATATTAAGATATATATGAAAGAGAACTTTTGGAAGAGATCGAGCATACCCTAACTGCAAGCAAGTGTCAGAAAGGTCTTCTCTTTCATGGAAAATAGGGTTGGAACCATTGTTGATGGATAACTTGCTCTCTAAGGTATTGAAATAAACAAAGTGTGTTGTGTTTGATTTATTCTGCATCTCCTCAACCTGCCTCGTCAAAATCAACATATATAATCAAATATCAGATGATTGCCACATAGTTAGTTCATAAGAAAACACACTCGTATTCTCACTTGTTTGAGCAGAGCTTCATTCTCCAGCATGGCTTGTTGCTCCTGCATATAAACCAGCAAAGTCTCTAAATTCCTGATTGTCTCTTAAAACTACCAAAATGAGATCTAAAAAAACTGATAATGCTGACGAGTACCTGTAATCTGGACCTCCTAAGTTGATCTAGAAGTACTTGTTCCTGCAATAGTTTTTATACAACAAATCGCTTAGGCTTTTGATAGCACATTCAAGCATGAAACTGTAAAAATTTTACTTTTTATATGTTGATTGAAGAACACAACAATCAGTTCAAAAAGAAAAAGAAAAAGAACACAACAATAAAGAAGAAAAAACTATACTAACTAGCAGTTTTTTTCTTATAAGAAAACGTATCATTTTGGCCTGTTACACTTACAAGGGAAGTGGCAAAAATTTATATAACTTCATGAAAAAGTTATTTTTCTTCAGAGAAACCGATTCTGACTGCTTCTTTTTTTTTCACCAATATTGAATAGAACATGAGAATATTGTATAACATTTGATGACATTTAACTAAATCAGTTCATACAAACACTTAGAATATGAGAGAAGATAATTTTGAATGGTATTGAATTTTTGTCATTTGTACCTTCTGTTCTTTAACAGATAGTATCCCTTCATTCAGTTGATTTTCTAAGTTCTGCAGCTCTTTAAATTGCAACCCATCGAGCTCCTTCCCCGCCATTCTTCTGCAAAATTTGAAAAATAATATCACTAGAAAAACAAAATATGAACCAATTTTTAATAACAAAGAAGAACCAAAATAGTTCCTTCAATCTTTACAATAGCAGTTATTGGCATAACATTGAGATGTGCGTGTATATATACACGCAACAAGCTCAGAAGTGAGAATAACTTACAAGTATGCTAAACGAAGCTTTCTTATTTCATCCTTTAGAAGGTCTGTATCAGGCTGAGTCTCCTGCTTAGAATGAAAAGCTAAGAACTAAACAAAAATAAACAGCACTCAAGGAATTAGCCACAAAAAGAAACTAGAGAGGGAATCAAAATATGATATAGATTATCATTAAAAGGTATTTAATTGATTTAATGATAAAGAATAAAGCTTCGAGAGGGAAGTGCGCTATATATATATAATATACCTCAGGTGGTGGTCCATCACAAGGCTGCTCTGTATAATCCAATTCCACGCCTTTGGTGTACCTTGAAAGTGTGTGCTCCATGCTTCATATAAATGAAATCAACTTTTTGATTATCATAATAAAAGAATATGAGCTTTTCACGGCAAACAACAAATTATTTAATGACTACTTTGGAAAAGCAATGCAACAGAATTCTGCATATCCAAGTGAAATTCTTCCATCCCAAAAAACACACGCACACACACACGCTTTACTTTCAATATAGTTGTTGCATACCAAATAATCCTTAGTTTAAGTCCTTAACATCAATACGTATCTTCTGTTCACCAATTGAACAGTACTTCAAAGCAATCGAGATTGAACATTCTTTGATCAGAACACAAATTATTGAAACTAGCTGGTTCTATACATGCCTAGAATTTTCCAGGATAGTTCTTTACTATTCCATTTCGTCAAGAGAAATTTCCCCAGTAACAGGATTCTGATTCCAATACAGTAGTATAAAAGAGAACAACACCACACCAGTTCAGCATGTTTTCAAGTTCAGGTAAACAGAAGAACAAAATCAAAACCCCCAGAAATTCTATTCAAGTATCAACATCAAATTTCTCAAAAAAAAAAACAACCTCGTCGTGCTCTCGAGATCAAAAGCAAAGTACGTTCGTGCGTGCGTACCTTGTGTTAGAAAACTCATAAAGCTTGCCGGTGCTGGAGAAAATGATGATGGCGACCTCTGCATCGCAGAGAACAGACAACTCCTTGGCCTTCTTGAGCAAACCATTACGTCGCTTGGAGAAGGTGACCTGCCTGTTATTCAGATTCTCTATCTTCTTAATTTCAATTTTCCCTCTACCCATTTTCCCTGAAACCTGCTTCCGACAACTACTACGGCCGCCGCCGCCACTGAGACAACCAAGCCACCTCTGAACCTTTTTATTCTATATATAAAGACGAAGAGGCGCAGCAGCACACAAACAAAAAGTAAGATTGTTGTGTAATGTTGAAATGGGAATGGGATTTCTTCTTGTGCAGGAAGAAATGCCGAAGAAGGAAAAAGTGAGCGAAATTAGGAAATCAGAGAGAAAGGTGACAGATGGAATACCATATGTGGATTGTGAATCCTAATATGGAATTCTATTTTCCTTGAGGGATTTGCCATTTGCCTCTTTAGGAATGTTCTGTTTCCCCAAACCACTGTTTGGTTGCTACTAGCAATTTCCTTCTCTTTTCCAAATTCTCACATTCCTATATTCTCGTCTCCTTTTTTCTTAATTTCGAGATTTCTATAATGGTCGAATATATTTTAAAACAGTTTCTCCTTTGCCTTTAAATCCATCGTGCGATATTTATTCAAATCCATATTTACTTTGAATGGAATGAGAAGATTGGCCTTTGGAATTCACCAAGTTGCTGTTTGACTACAGCTTCACAGAGGACTTCAATAAGAACTAAGAAGCATTCTATACAGAGAAGGGAAGACTCTTGGAGGCCGTAAACAATTGAAGAAACGTGGAGTACTTATTTAGAATATGTTCTTGAAACGGTGAGGGATCAATAAGCATTTTCTATTCTTTTAAGGAAAAATTAATACCCAGCTTCCTATTTTTTCATCTCATTTTTAATTATATTTTTTAAATTTTTTTATTAAGTCTTTATAATTTTCCTCAATTATAAATATTGAACTCTGTACTCATAATTTGGCGTTGGCAACTAAGATAGTGTGACTGTTAATATATACCTAAATGAAATTTATCACATGGATTTAAATAAAAATAAAATCAATTTGAATAGGTTCTAAATTATATATAAATAAAAGACACAGTTATGAGAATAATTTTTTTTACCCATGTATGGGAAATAGGAAATTGGATGGAGAGACTTTATGAATGGAGATAAGTAGTTCGTATATTTTGGTAAACACAACATGAGCATGTCGTTCATGGAAAAATATCTTTGAAGTAAGATTCCATGTGCACATGGGTTATTATCTCTCGCATCAACATGAATTAATTATTGTTCACAATGTACCTCTTATTTGCCATGTTTAATAATAATAACAACAACAATAAACACACACGTGTAATATTTTTTTTAGTAAAAAAAATATTTAGGTGGATTCGACACAGGTCCCTACTAAGGCTAGAGTATAGCCCTATAACTCATAAAGTGCTTATAGGGAACTTACGAGATTGTCTGTCAAATGAATCCTCACAACGGTAGTAAAAATCGAACTCGTGTCCTTACAGAATATGAGCATGTTTCTTATATCTGTGACAACTCTCATTGGCCACACATGTAATTTTTTTTTTAGATACAGAAAAGTTTAGGAAAATTTTTGGAAAATAGTTGGGCTTACCTACGATCTAAAGGTAGAACGAAGTCTCCCTCCTCCTAGGTGATACTAATGTCAGACAAAGCGAACCATCTATTACCCTCAAATATAAATCTAGATACCTAGAAGTTAGGATATCTCCTCAAATACTATAATTAAAACTATAATAAAATGATACTCCCTAAACATCGAATACTTTTCATAATGTTAGTGTGTTGGCCAGACGAAAGGATTGGACGGTCTGATCCATAAAGTCCACGAGGGACAATATTTTTGGGCCTGCCCCAAACAACAAGTAGACTTTTTTGGGCCTAAAGCTAGGCCCAGAAATCCCTACTCTTTTTAACCCCATCATTATCTTATTACATCTCCAAACACAGTAATTACCACTTAAACTTTAATAGAATTATCAATAAGAAGTACAGATAGTAAAAAATAGATTTATATTTTATAAAATTTAAGTTTAATTTCCTCTACTATTGTGGGGAAATATTTGGTAAATGATATCATAAATCTTTTATAAATACTCTCTGAGCCCTAAGCTGTGTCCTAATCTTAGTGGGAGACTGATATTAAATCTACCTAAACTTTATTGTATAAAAAAAAACTTCACTAGAATTTCATGAAACTTATCAAATGAGTCCTATTGTGCATAAAATATAAATAATATGGATTGCTATTAATTTTACATTTTATAATTCATATTTAAATATTGCTACAAGACCAACGGGAGTTGGTCCGAGTGGTAAGCGGCTCGGTATTGCTTAAGCGAGGTCTCGAGTTTGAGCCTTGGCGTACGCAGAAAATCCCCGTTGGGAGACTCACCCACCATAACCAGGTGTGCGACGCGGGTCGGATCCGGATATAGTCGGGGCAAAGTTCTGGTGAACCGGGTGGGCAACAAAAAAAAATATATTGCTACAAGAAAATTTGAAAAAGCAAGTTATTTTCTCCTTTTTATTCTTCTTTGAAAAACCAATTACATAGGTAAGAGGTGCAACAAGCTTTTATTTTCTTCTGTCTCGTGCAACTATTTGATGGAGAGCCTAGATAGACGTAAATATCCCAACTTTATTATTTTCATTTACAAAAGTTAAGCTCTTGGCATTACTCAGTAATTTTGAAGACTCTTGATGCAAAAATTTATAAATTTCAAACAAGTTCATAAAAAGAAAATAATAATAATAATAATGTTACGCTTGAAACGTGTAGCAAATACCTGCAACGTAAAACAGTAAGAAGTGCTTGTAGCAGAGATATATGAAGAATTTCCAAATTAGGAGTGTTTTCAATTTCAAGAATTTGCATACGCAAAGATGAGCTAAGCTGCTGAAGGGTTATCTTGCACGAGTGAAAATCTAGAAAATGGAAATTGACTATTGTCTATAAAAAGAAAATTTTTGATTTGACATTGGAATGATTTTACTTAATTCAAAGCCACATTGTTTTTAACTAATGTACAAACATTACAACTAAATGGAAAGAGATTACAAAAACGTACCCAATCATCAATGAATTGGAGTATTTGACATGAGAAATTGCCCTGAAGAGTAACATGACCCGGCCAACAAAAGATATTAATATTAGCAATTTATTCAAACACCCCCAATTCTGATTAAATCAATTACAAGACCTAACATGCCTCTTCGTTTGATTAAATTAATTTTACCTAAAATTATACTCGTTCAATCTTATTTATAAATAATTTTTAATATATTTTATCATAATTAACAAAAATTTTGAATCTCGTTAATTTTATCTTAAAATTTAATAACTTTATAATTTTATCACAATATAATATATATATAACTTTTAAAAAATAAAAGTATATAAAACAATATATTACAAGTAAAGTTATACATTCATATAATATAACGTATTTCACCAAATCTAGTATTTTATTGTAGGATTCGCATTGATAAGATTAAAGAAGTTTTTAAGAAAATAAAAAATGGTAAAGTTGTTAAACATAACAATATTTCTATTGAAGTTGGAAGTATTTAGCCTAGGAGTATGTGTCGTGGCTTTCTAAACTTTTTAATGAGATTCTACGATATAAGAAAATGTTTGATGATTGAAGGAAAAGCATTTTTGTTCCTATTTATAATAATAAAGGGGATATTTAGAATTGTGCAAGTTGCAAAATGATAAAGCTTATGATTAATATAATGAAATTGTGGGAATAGACGATAGAGCATAGGTTGAAATTAGAGACTTGTATATATGAGAACCAATTTGGTTTCATGCTTGGAAAGTCCACAATATATGCAATTTATTTGCTCAGAGGTTAATGGATAGGTACGGGAATAAACAAAGAGATTTGCATATAGTTTTTATTGACTTAGAAAAAGTTTATGACTATATGCTAAGGAATATACTTTGAAAAGTATTGGAAAAGAAAGGGGCTAGTGTTACATATATCAAAACTATATAAGATACAAATGAAGGGGTAACAACTAACATAATAATATCTGAAGATAAGATAAAGAACTTACCTATATGGATTGGCCTACATCATAGATAAGCCTTAAGCCGTTATTTGTTTAACCTAGTTTTAGATGTTATAATTGAATCTATTCATAAAAAAAATCCCTAAATACATGTTTTTTGCTGATAATATAGTGCTTGTGGCTGAGTTGAGATAAGATATTAACTATAAGCTTGAGTTGTGGAAAAAGACTTTAGAGTCAAAAGTTTTCGCTTGAGTAGAAGTAAAACTTAATATATGCATTATGATTTTGATAGGAGATAAACTAGAAGTAATTTGGAGGTCAAAATGAGAGACTAAATCATTCAACAAGTGGAAAAGTTCAGATATTTATGATCAATTATACAAAAAAATAGTGAAATTGCTGGAGATGCTAATAATATAATTCAAGATGAGTAGTTTAAATGGATAGATGTAACTAGAATTATATACTACTGGAAGGTACCTAATAAAGTCAAAGAAAAATTTTATCGCACTGTTATAAGACAACAATATTTTATGGTAGTGAATGTTGGGCTTTAAAGGGACAATATAAGTATAAAGTGGAGATAGCTGAGATGAAAATGCCGATATGGGTGTATAGGTATATAAGAAAATATAATATTCATATCGAACATATTCGAAGAAGAGTTGGAGTGGCACCTATTGAAAAGAAAGTAATAGAGAATCAGCTAAAGTGGTTTGGGCATGTATAAATAAGGTCAGTAGATGCACCGGTAAAGAAGGTGGACCAAACGATATAGAGTCATATAAAAAATGGTAGATAAAGACTAAAGAGAACGCCTAACAAGGTTATTAAGCGGGACTTTTTGGTCAATAACTTACCTAATAATTTATTTTTTGATAGAACAAAATAGTGTAGTGTCGTCCTATGATGCATATAACCAATCTCACATAGTGGGATAATGTTTGTTGTTGTATAATAAATTTAATAAAATGACTTATATTAAAAATTAAAAAGATATCATCTCTGTCCTACAAATAAGACATGGGAGTATAAATCAATTTTATTCAAATTTTACCGCTAGCTGCCTAACTGCTTAAGAGAAACACATCACCTGGAAGATGGTCCCCCATTGATTAAATCCGCCTAACACAACTTGCCATACTCCAACAAAATAATACTTCCCTCTCCCAATACCACTGCCCTAACTCACGTGGCTTATGGACCCCAAAATATTTGTTTGTTTAAAAAAAAAAAAATATTCACATTATTTCTTGTTATGATCACGACCTTACCTCTGGAGCTAACACTAGCAACCCACCAACTTTCAGAAATCTGCAAACACACTGCTTTTATTTCACATGCCTCAAACATGAGTCAAATTTTTAAGTTTAATTTTAACTACTATTTTTGCACACCCATTGATTGATTTCCAGTAAAACATAAAATACAGTCAAACAATTTGAATTTGTCCCTTCCAGGCAACCAAATGCTATTGGCCAATCAAAGAGACATGGCTTTGAAATTCTGGGTCGCTCTCGAGCTATTTAACTATTTTTATAGTCATACCCCCAACTTATAATGGATGCATTGAATTTGAAGAATTCAGAGTTATATAAGCTGTTTTTTACCACTGAAAATGAAAGATTGAAGATGCTGTTCCAAATCATATTGGTGTTTTATTTATTACACTGTATGCAAATTTACAAAAGAAGAAAACTCACTGTATCTCCCCATGAACAAGAATACAATACTTCAGAAATGTGAATTGTGAACATCAACGATTGAACGTGGAGGAGGATGAAATTTTACTGTTGACTATGCAGATTTGATCTCGAGACAGTGTAGTCATACGCACGATGCAGGCTTTTCTGGAATCTTGTGAGATCTAATGTGACATTTTGGTTGTCTAGATAGATCTTCTTTGTGAAATCCCAGCCTTTCTTGGTAATGCTTCGTGGGTTTCTCAGAACAGGATCATTCTCATGGTATTTCTGATACAAAGAGCTCTCCGGGGGATGAATTTCATAACCTATATACTTCAACCCTAATTTCCTAGCAGGTTCTCCATAATATGTTTCTGATGCCCATGTGGTTCCTAAAGGAACCACTTGAATAAACACAGAACCAGGTCTCAAGAACAGAAAATGAGTCATTGCAGCCCCATGAACACCGATCATTACATCATGTTCGTTCATTGCCTTGTAAATCTTTGCCAGTTCGGTTGTTTTATCAGGCCTTAGAACTTTCACTTCAAACCCTATTTCCTCTGCCATTTTCACCATCAAATCCTCATTAGTTATTGCTCTTGACCCACTTCTTGAGATAACAACCAATCTGGGTTTCTTCCACTGATTTTCTTCTAGCACTCCAACTTCCCTTTTCTCTTCTCGAATCAAGCTTTTGATTCGAGGCCAGTAGGCTCGATCCAGAAGGTTTCTAAAATCAACAATACTCTTGTTACCCTCCATCAATGCAGGATTCACAGTCAACTCATCATGGATTCTCAGACCAACAATGGCTTCTGGGAAGCAGTGAGTCCTGTTGTCTCTGTTGAAATCGATGAGTGGAAAATCTGATAGTTGAGAAAGAATATCTTTGTACTTCAACATCCACCAATTATGGTATTGAAGAATCACAAACATAACCTTTTTGTTGAAATGCTGGGAAGTGATGTACAAAGGTATGATTCCATCGTTGAATTCGTGATAAACATTGCCTGTGTAGCCTCCATTGGAGAAGAACGCTGCCGGAACATCATGCTGAACATCACAACCATGTTCTGTTCCCAAATTTACTGTCTTTGACGTAAGGTGTAATTCATCGATGAGATCCATGATGCTTGATTCCCATTTTCGAGGATAGGGCTTGATCCTTTCAACTTCATCTTTACTGCCTTCAAAATTCTTCTTCCTTCTTGAGTTGAAAAGGAATACGGAAGAGGAAGCAGGGTGTGTTCTTATATCTCCTTTCATTATACAGATATCAGAACGATAACCGCTTCTATCACAATATATGGTTCCTCCTGTGATCAAGCAATTGGAGAAAATAAAATGCTCTGTGATCATGGAAAAGAACAAAGAAAGAGGGTATGGAATATAACATTAAGTGCCGAACTCAGAAGTTTCTGGTATTAAGACACGTATCATTATTTTCTTAGCTTAATTTGGCCGACCTGGTTTCATTATGCTTGTGCAATTAATATTACAGAGGCAACTATTAACGAGCAAGAAGGAAAGGGAATGGCAATAATTACCATTTGAAACTGAAGAGCAGGAAGAAGCGTTTGCATAGAACCCCATGAAAGGGCTATCATGTTCAGTTTCAGGGGAATCTGAAAATAAGAAAACAACGTCAATAGAGATTAAAAAAATGGAAAAATAAAGATCCCAAGAGAGCATGAGGCGACAAGGAGAGACTTACAGAGGAGAGAGAAAGTGAAAGAAGAGCAGAAGAAAAGAAGAGCTAACAGAAAGCAGCAGCAGCAGAGAAGAGCGAGAGATGAGAAAGGGAAAGAGTTGGGCTTGGCTCCCTTGCAGTAAGAAGAGGTGGAGAAATCCAAGTTAAGAACATGAGACTCAACGAAGGCATCTTTTGAGAAATCTCCACTCTTCTTCAGCGCAAGGTACCGGTGATATTGGACCATTTGCAGAAAAAGTCGCAACGCAACCAGAGAGAGAAAATCAAATACTCGAAGGCGTAAAACAAGGCGTCAGAGACTCTCAAAAGTTTATGGGGTATTGGTTTTTTGGGCCGAGGAGGCTCATCTTTTGAGAGAATATATGAAATAGTAAAAGAGAAGTAAAGATGATTGACGATAAAGGGGCGAGAAGATGGGAGCTTTTGAAGAGAAGGTTGGTGAAAGAAGGAAGGAACAGATGAAGGGAGGAGGCGTCTGAGGGAGGTTAGAGAGCGAGAAGGGTTTTATGAAAACAGAGGGCTCTGTTTTTCGACAGCGTTCCTCGCATGGAAAAGACGATCCCTCCTATTGCCCAAATTAAGAGAGAGAGACGGGAAATTCCGTAACAGCACAGCGTTTGGGCTTCTTACTGGCAGCTAGGGTTGGTAATTTGGATTGGGCCCACGGGCCCAACCCGCCAACCCGCCAAAAACTGGCGGGTTGGGTTGCAAAAATTGTAACCCACTTTGATGCGGGTCTTTTTGACCCGCACCCGCTAAGCCCGCACCCGCGGAGGGCTAACCCGCCGGGTTGGCGGGTTAGCCCGCTTTTTTTTTTATTTTTTTTATTATTATTTATATTACACATTTATACTTTACTAATTTGAGAGCCTTAGTTAAACAAGAGACATTATACTTAATTTATATTAACTTTATCTCATTGAGTCATTTCTTTCTTTATATATATTTATTTTATTTTATTATAATTTTTTTTGTGATAGATTTATCTATAGATAGTGATAAAATTGACTAAATAAATATTTTGACGACTTAAGACATGATTCGAATCTAATTAATATTGACATATGTAATTTTAAAAAAAAAATTAAAAAAAAATTAAAAAATTATATATAAAAAATTAAAAATAAAAAATAAAAAAACTGGCGGGTTGGCGGGCTAGCCCGCCAACCCGCCATGGCGGTCTCGGGTTGGGGTTTTCCCAACCCGCCTCCCCCCAACCCGCGGCGGGCCAACCCGTTTTCAACGGGTTGGCTCGCATTACCACCCCTACTGGCAGCTAGCTAGGGGGCTACTCCCTTTACGCTCCTTCGGCCAATAAAACTTTCGTGTTGGGTTTCTTAAAAGTGTTTTCTTTACTATATATATATATTATGTATTTATAAAAAAAGCTATTAACAGCTGCGACGGCGCGTGGGAAGCCTGAAATTGGCCTATTTTCCACTGACGGATAATGGCGGCGGGCGGCGCCTTCGTCACCAAGCAGCCAAACTCCTTAATTAATTATGTCTTATTTATTCCATTCAAATAAACATATCAATAGTTTATGGCAAATAACGTTAGTGATAAGTCCTCAATTCCTCGCGGGATCAACCATTTCTATTTTCCGATTTGCTGCCTATTTATTAATTATTTACCCATTTTAAATATTCACTTCAACGCTTCCTTTTTTTCATGTGGCAAAATTTTATTATTACGGAATCGGATATTGAGTCCCATCTTAATTTTGTCTGCATAAGATTGGATTCCTCATTTGTTAGCCATACATACATAAAATATATGTATATATATTTAGAAGGTTGGTAGCAAAGGGACAATCAAACACAAGGGCATGGCCTCAATGTTACCTGTGTTTGATTAGATATTTTTCTTTTGTATTTAGAATTTAAATTGTTTAGTTGTTTTGATTATTTTGGTTAGTCTTATTATAAACTACGAGTATTAAATATAAATTTCCCTTAAAAAACTACAGTTAGATGTATTGTTAAATATATTTTTCTATTACAATAGAGTAAGCGTTCTTTTTCATATACATATAATTGCCTAAATTAAAAATATTATGGTGTCGGGGGACTTTAAATTAAGGACTATGCCATATAAAAAAAATATATAATTCATATAAATAAATTATAAGCAACACGCCTCACGCGATTTTTAGGTGGGCATTCCTCTTATAGTATTTATTGATTAGTTTCTTATAGTATTTAGAAAAATAACGTAACTTCAAAAAATTATAGGCGCTTTTTAGGACCCTGATTCATTGGGGAATGGGAAATGGATAGATAAATGAAGAGCAAATGACGCGCTAATTAAGGCTTTGATAACCACTTAAGAGGCATCACTCTCACCATCTCTCTTTGCATGCAATACGCGTGTTTTTTTTTTAAATTATTTAGTGATTAATATTAACCACGGTATTTGAAAAAACTGACGTTATTTTGTTTTGCCTGCTATGGCACTATGCACTAAACTTGAGAAGCGTCGCTTGTTTTTTTTTTTTTAATCAACGCCGAATTTTGTTTGGAAACTTTTCGCATATAATGAGTTATAGGTGTTTGAATCTGTTTTTTTTTAAATCAACATTATCTTATAAGCATTAAAAATGAGCAATGTTATACACACTTATTAAAAATATTAACGATTAATATTAATTTTTTAATAATTATGCCTAATTTGCTCATTTTCTAATTTTTTAGGATAGTGTTAATTTAAAAAAAATTGAATATTTATAATTTCTATGTGAAAATTTTTAATTTCAGAATAAAATTGTAGCTTGATCTATTTTTTAATTCAAATGCTATTTTTTTAGTTAAATAACTTGTTACAATTTCTTACATTTGAAAGAGATACCACGTCAATTAAATCTTACAATGATTAAATTTGATTAGTAAATATCATATTATATATACTTGTGTGGAATTAATTCTTTAAAGTTAAGAAAATAAAATGAAAATCGTGCCAAAAAAGATGAGTGCTTTGGGGAGGACCCTGATTTTTGGGGAATCAGGAGTTGATAGAGATGGTAAAGTGAGAAAAAGACGATGCGCCAATTACGGTATTGCGCCCCGTTTAAGTGACAATAGCAGGAACACTACTTTCATTTCATATTCTCCTGTGCATGCTATTTTGATTGGATTTTGGAATATATTAATTATTATTAATATCTCTAACTATAATAACGGTGTTATTACAATTTGTTCATTATGGTTCTGTGGTTGCACCATCGTTTCAGATATTTTTAATGATATACTTTTTTTTAACTGAATATTTTTAATTATATGCTACATGATGCACTCTTAAATCTTTTAAATTTTTTTTTATACTATTAAATCTTTTAAATTGATTTGGTGTGTTTATATGTGATTTTACCGCGGACTCACGTGTGTTCAACTGTTTATCCCCAAACCAAAGATAGAAACAAAAATAACAACTTCAATCATGGGCAGTGGCATGTTCGGCTATTTACAGATCCAGGACAAATTTATCAGGGAAAAACTTCGCACACTATTTAATTAAAAGAAGGTACGACAGTAATTTACTATAGGTGCGTTTAGATATGATTTTAAAAAAGGGTTTATGGACAACTTATAGAAAATGATTTTTGGAGAAGAGTTTATGGAAAAAAAGTGGTTTTGAATAAATAGGTGTTTGGATAGCTATTTTTAGAATGACTTTTTATGGTGGTAAATTACTAAAAAGGGTATGATTTGATTTAAAGTAAGAGAGATGGGGAGTCAGAGAAAAGAGAAGAGAGAGGAGAGAGGGAAGAGAGTAGAAAGGAGATAGGGTGTAAGAAAAAGTAGGAGAGATGAGAGAGGGTGTAAGAAAAAATAGGAGAGAGGAGAGAGGGTGTAAAAAAAAGTAGAGGTAAGATAGTAATTGGATAGTCCATAAGTGCTTTTACTGTTGAAAAAACTATTTTAAATAACTTATTCAAAACCATGGTTTTGTCCAAAAACACTTATGGATAAATAAGTCTGTTTGTTTTGAAATTTCCCCAAATCAAGGTTTGAGCCAAAAGCCCTTTTAAAACCGCGATTTAAAGCTTTACCAAACAGGCCCTATAAGGTCCCGAACTTCGCATGTTCTTTTAACTGGGTTCAAGCATGCGGCTTAGTGCGTGTTTGGCAACAGCGGTGGAGAATGGATTCTAGCCAAAACCGCGGTTTGAAAATTTTTTATACAAACAGCAATTTTTGTTGAGAATTGATTTTGGACAAAACCTCGATTTGAAACCTAGGTTTTGAATAAGTTACTGAAAATAACTTTTTCTTTGAAACCTAGGTTTTGGATTATCCAATTACTATTATACCCTTACTTTTTCTTACACCCTCTCTCCTCTCTCCTCTCTCCTCTCTCTTCTCTTATCTCTCTTTTTCTCTTTCCTCTCTTATCTCTCTTTTTCTCTCTCCTCTCTCCTCTCTACACTCTCTTCTCTCTCCTATTTCTTCTCTATCATCTTTCATCTCTCTTACTTTTAATCATATCATACCCTTTTTAGTAATTTACCAATATAAAAAGTGATTCTACTACTAATCATCCAAACATCTTTATTCCCAAAATCTATTCTACCCAAAATCTATTCTCCAGAATCTATTATTCCCATAATCTATTCTCCAAAAGCTAATCCAAACACACCCTTAGCTCTGGAGATTTACATATATAACTAATGTACCTATTATTTGTGAGTTTAATTAACAAAATAATAAGATATTTATTTGATATTAGTGTCGTTTAAAAAAATAAAAAATTTATCTTACTTTTAAATTATAAGTGAGCCTAATTTTTTTTACTTTTTTTATATAAAATATATATAGCTGATCTCCATATCAGATAAAAAATAAAAGAGAAGTTTAAAATAAATGCATGTTGCATATTTAAATAGATATTTAATATATATATGAGAGTAAAAATAATAGCAAATTAACCTTCCATTTTGTCGCTAAATTCATTCTTTTTTTACACCAATTTAAATATACAGTATACATTGTTGTAAGAACTCATTTTCCTTACCAGTAATAAACACGAGCATGAGTTACTTTTTTAAAAATATTGCGAATTATTAGATGCCTACAGAAGCAGATGAATAGAAAAATAATTTTTTCATGTTCATAAAATACTACATCCAGACATTAATTAAAAATTATTTTTAATTTTAAATATAATATATTAATATATTTTATAACTAATATTTATTATTATTTTTTAATTAATTTGTTTAACCTATAAATTAATATATATAATATAACATTATATGTGAATATTTTAAAAAAATCTTATTATATTTATTATAATTAATTATTTTTATTTAATATATTTAAATTAATAAATTAGTTCTTGTATTAAACATAGGAAGTGAGGGAGTGAGGGAGTGGTATTTATTTCATGTAAGTATATGAATTTGCGTGTGTTTATAAAGAAATAAAATTAATATTTTAAAAAAGTTTTTGACCCAGATTTTATTTCAGAAAATTTTTAAAACAAACAGTTATATTTGATCAAAAGAATTTTTAGACTAAATTATTGACTAAAACTAAGGTTTTAGATAAGCTATTGAGGTTAGCTTATAGAATAGTAAAAGGACTTATAGACTATCTAATTACTATTTTATCCATATTTTTTCTTACACTCTCTATCATCTTCTCTCTCTCCCTCTAACATCATCTTTCTCCTCCTCTACTTCTTCCTCGCTTCTTCTTCTTCTTATTTTCTATACTTCATTCTTTCTCAAACCCCAGTCACTTCTCTTTCCTCCTTCATTTTTGTTGCTGTCTTCGCCAAATTCTCCCAGACTATGGACTCCTATAGATTCCTCCGTCTTCTTCCGATTGAGAATGAAAGAGAAAAGGGGAAAGATATAATAATTTTTTTTTGTCTTATACTATTTTTAGTAATTTACCAATCATAAAAATATTTATAGTAATAACTATTTAAATACTCATTTATTTAGAATTATTTTTCAGAAACTTTTTTTTTTAATTCTTCTTTTTTATAAACATTTTTTAAAAAGCCTAACTAAATAGGCTCTATATTTGTTTATTGTGCCATTGAGCCCTTCTCTCCCTCTCTTCTTTTATGATGATTACTAAAAGTCAAAACAAGACAAACGGGGAAGAAAGGTTCGGCCTTTTGCTTGTTGACCGTTGGATACGCGATTACTATATCCAATTATTGTGCTCATATATATATTGGAACCTGATTTTTTTTAATTGCAACCATTTTAATTAAATTAATCTACTTATTCATTCCTGGCCGCTGTGACTCCCAGCAACCATGTTTGTTTACTAATAAAACCTTGGAACCTAACGATTTGATTGTGAGTCCCTAACCCCAACGAAAATGATCTCATAACTGTCTCCGACATCCATACATGTTTTCACGATCTCATTCCTCTGACCATTTTATCCTAACTCTTTTAATTCAATTAAACTACGCCAGATATACAGCGTATTTTCTTTTTGTGCTTCTTAGTTCTTATACATAGCCATGGATAGGGATGATTAAGATTTCGTCGAACCTTCCGAATTTTATTTGGTGATTATGCAAATATAGATAAAATTTGTGTATATTCAACAAACTTAATTGCATAATAATTTATTAGTATTAATATCAACTGACTGACATCAACTCCTTTTAAGATGGGTCGAATTAAATATTAACAGAGCTCTTACTAAATCTCAAAATAAAACGGGCTGTGGTAGAGTTATTCAAGATCATACAGGAGGATGAATGATTGGATTTATAAATTAGCTGGGTTCATGTATTGTTATTGAATTATAATAATGAGCTGTTTTTAAAGAGCTAAAAATAGCTTATGAGTTAGGAATTAAGAAAATTATTATTGAATTTAATATAAAAAATATTATTAATATGTTATTAAGTTTAAATAGAGATAAATGTAGTATATTGTTATCACATATACACAGTCTTATTTAGTATATATGAGAATTAAAAATTCAACATATACTTAAGAATTAAAATAGTCTGACTGATGCTCTTGTTAAAAAAGATTTGATAATCATGATAATGTTATATTGATATCCTTTACAATTGAGATATCTTATTGCTACAAGAGTTTGGGAGATAATCCCATGTAAATTGATTTTCGTAGCTTATTTTTAGGCCTTTGTACTTAAAAAAAAAGGCCACGGATATTGAAAAAAAAAACACCCAAATTTATACATCCGCGTGTATCACATTTAATTTAAAGAAGGTCCCATGTGACGACACAAAATAGAAGGGAAGAAGTTTGTGTTTGTCACTAGAACAAAAAAGAAACGCACACATTATTCACTTTCTTCCCACAAAGAATCATAGTAAATTTATGGAGAACTCACAGGTGTGTTAAATATATTTTTAGTTAAATATATTTTTAGTTACGTGTAAATATTTTTTATTTAACATATTTGATTAAAGATATATTTATTTAATTTAATAAGAGTTATATTTGCTGAAGATAAATTATAAATATATTATTTTTTAAACAAGTTTTAAATATTTTTTTATAATAAATCTTGAAACAGGGATTTTTTCAGAATTATGCCTAATTCTATTCCTTGCTATTTTTAGCATCACACTTTTTTTTAATATATAAAAGTTTAGGTAAATTTAATATTAATTTTTTATTAAAGTTAAGACATAACTCCAAAACTTAAACAACACGCTTATAGTTTAGCTTGGCACTGACTAATATATCATAGTATTTTTTTTTGTTGCCTATTCGGTTTATCGAAATTTTGCCCCAACTACATCCGGATCCGACCCGCGTCGCACACCTGGCTATAGTGGATGAGTCTTCCAACGGAATTTTTTTGCACACACCAAAGCTTACATTCGAGATCTCGTTTAAGCGATACCAAACTACTTATTACTCAAACCAACCCTGTTGGTAATATACCATAGTATTAAGTGCGTGTTTGGCACCACGGTTTCAGAATGGATTCTGGGGCAAAACCTCGGTTTGGAAATTTTTTACACAAACAGCAATTTTTGTTGAGAATTGATTTTGGATAAAATATCGGTTTGAAACCTAGGTTTTGAATAAGCTACTGAAAATAGCTTTTTCTTTGAAACCTAGGTTTTGGATTATCCAATTACTATTATACCCTTACTTTTTCTTACACAATCTCTCCTCTCTCCTCTCTATTATCTCTTATCTCTCTTATCTTATCTCTCATTTTCTCTCTCCTCTCTCCTCTCTCTTTTTCTCTCTCCTCTCTCATCTCTACACTCTCTTCTCTCTCCTCTTTCTTCTCTATCATCTTTCATCTCTTTTACTTTTAATCATATCATACCCTTTTTAGTAATTTACCAATATAAAAAGTGATTCTACTACTAATCATCTAAACATCTTTATTCCCAAAATCTATTTTTCCCAAAATCTATTCTCCAGAATCTATTCTTCCCATAATCTATTCTCCAAAAGCTAATCCAAACACACCCTAAAACGCAATAAAGAGTAGCGTTCAAATTGGAAGACGCTTTGGGCCAACTCAAGGGCGCCTCGTAAAGAACGCAGATGGTCAAGTTTACACATAAAAATGGGCCTAATTCATTATGGGCCTCATAAGTTAATGGGCTTGCATTGCCCAAAGATACTGGCCTAGAGGAAAACTCTCCTCCTCCTACTCTGGGGTAACCAAATAATTCTCCCCTCCTTCCAACGGGGTTAGTCCGAGTGATAAGCGGCTCGGTATCGCTTAAGCGAGGTATCGAGTTCGAGCCTTGGCGTACGCAGAAAATTCCCGTTGGGAGACTCACCCACCATAGCCAGGTGGGCGACGCGGGTCGGATCCGGATGTAGTCGGGGCAAAGCTCCGGTGAACCGGGTGGGCAAAAAAAAAAAAAAATCTCCCCTCCTTTCAAATCTTTTAAAACTGAACAAACATTAATATCCACTGACTTGTTTATGATGTTCTTCCAAAATTATGCCATTCAAAATTATTAAGTATAATTTTTTATCAATGTTCTTCCAAATTATCTCCTAATCAAATTGCTAGCTAGAAGATATTTAGATTTGCAAACAATGTTGCCTAAATGAGTACAAACTTTTCACACTTATCATGTCTCACCGTAATTATTTTTCTCATTTTTTACATTTACGCAATTAAAACAAGAAACAAAATCACACCATGTAGCAATACGAGATTCCTGCTTAGATTAAAAACAAATTAGATATATTTTTATACATGTCGCGCTACTTAAAAAAGCTGAGTGCATGACATGGCATCCCATCGATTGATTATTTAAAAAAAAAATTTAAATCTCAATCAACCATATCTATATCTTAGCTAATAGCTTTGTAGTATAATAATATATATATTTTTTTTATAAATAAAAGGTCACGAGTTAAGTCTTATTTATTAGTGTTCATCCTTTAATTAAATAAAAATCCACATCTGTAAAAAAATTGCTGTATAGACATAGGAGTAACATGGGAAATACATGCCAACCAAGAACAAAAACAAAAATAAGATCAGTATTAAGGAAAAAAAGAAGAAGGAAAAAGATCAGCTTCTAATACCTAAGCCCAAACACTCTCAGTCTCATTCGCCCAGCTCAGCAAATCATGGCATGAAAACCTTGTGACTTTCCTAACACATCCGTCGTAAGAGCCGTAACCCCATTTTAATTTATTTATTCGTTTATGTTTTATTTTTACGAGTAATCTTTCTATAAATACCGAACCCCGCTCCAGTATTCTCTCCGTTACCGTTCATATAACCCTGGAAGAAAGAAACGGCCATCAACCGCCAGAATCCGCGGGAAATTATTGCCAGAACCCGCTAATATAACAATCCCATTATTGTGGGAACCCTAACTGGCTATTATATATCTGTAATTGAATTGAATCTGACTTCTTGATCTTGTTTGTTTTCGAGGAAAACCATGTCTGATGCGTTTTGCTCCGACTGCAAGCGCCAGACCGAGGTTGTTTTCGATCACTCGGCTGGTGACACCGTCTGTTCCGAGTGTGGCCTCGTTCTAGAGTCCCATTCCATTGATGAGACATCCGAGTGGCGTACCTTCGCCAACGAGTCTGGCGATAATGACCCCGTCCGTGTCGGAGGACCCACCAACCCTCTTCTGGCCGATGGTGGCTTGTCCACGGTGATAGCCAAGCCCAACGGATCCAGCGGCGAGTTTCTGTCATCCTCCCTTGGTAGGTGGCAGAACCGTGGGTCGAACCCGGATCGAGGGTTGATTCTGGCCTTTAAAACCATTGCAACTATGTCTGATCGGTGAGTTAGGGTTTGCTCATTTTTACTAATTCAATTTCCTGCTAGCCGTGCCTTGTTGATGGAAATTATGGGTTTGGCCTTCTTTCACTTGTTTGTTTAAGAAATTTGATGGACAATATGATATTCTGTGTGGACTTCTCTGCCTTGAAATTGGGATTAAAATTACCCTTAAGAGTAAGGGTCTGCCTGATCAAACCCTATTGTAACTTTTCTTTATTGATTACATCTTGCTTGGTGGCCCGAAATATACTCCTTTAAACAAGTACGAAGGTAGTTGTCATGAAAATTTTACATGGAGAAGTTGTTGTTATCATTTTGTACCATCCCTGGTTGGTTGTTAGTTTTTCTAATCCTCGAATCTATACCAGCGACATTTATTTTTCCATTTCCTGGATCGGTGGTTCTTAGCTTTTTCTTCTTATCAGTTATATCTTGGCTGTGGAGTAGGAAATATTGGCTTCTTAACTCTCTCAGTCAGTGCACTGACAATATGATGGGCTAAGGGTTGCATACACCATAAGTTATATATTTAAAAGAATGTTAGTTTACCAGTCATTGTTCTGGGTAGTAAGACTATCTCACCTTTACTTATCCGCAGGAAGGCAAAAAAAGAAAAAGAAAAATGATCCTATCATTTTTTCCTCATATTTTTTTTTTATTAATTCATTGCTTTGAAGCTTCTTGAGGATATAGGGGGTTATATCAAAACTCTGCACCTTATAATCTCCTTGTTTGTCTCTCTCAAAATTTGCTATTTGTTATCCTTTTCAAATGAGATAACCGAATAATAAGCTAATGTGGTGGCTGATAAATTTTTCAGGTTGGGACTCGTTGCAACTATTAAGGTATGGTGTATTTTTATTTTGGGCAACTTTTTATCACAGCACTAATTTCATGATCCTCCATATCTTGATGCTTCGCACGTGATTGTCGTGATTGACTTTAGGCACGGAAGCTCAGCCCAGAAGTTTACTGAAATTATACCATCCCTCAATTTCCTCTGCTCATGAAGTAGTAGTTAAATTATAGACTAGTTACTATCATGGGACACCATAATGTTACTTCTAATATGCTTTCATCATTTGAACAGTGAAGCTAAATTGATTCAAGTTGCAGAAACAGTAAAGTGGAAGATAAAACTTGACTACTGAAAACAAGATAAATGGGTTAAACTTTGCTTTCTATAATAAAACTTGTATGGGGATTTTTTTTTGGGCCCAAAGAACGTATGGGCATATTTATTTTCAAACAATTAGACATGTTCTTCATAAGGCAATTACCGATGGCTAGATTCTAATTGATATTGGAAAGTGCTGGTCTAGGTATTTTTATGCCCTGCCACAATGGAAAGTGTATCTCAATAGTGCTTCTATAGATTACAATTGCTAAATTCTAACCAAGTTTGTTCCTGTCATGTTGCTTTTGATTTGAAGGACCGAGCTAATGAGATATATAAGAGGGTTGAAGATCAGAAATCTAGTAGAGGAAGAAATCAGGATGCATTATTGGCTGCTTGCCTCTACATTGCTTGTCGACAAGAAGACAAGCCACGCACTGTAAAGGGTACAACATCCTATGATTCTTTTAACATCTGGATGCTTCCCAATTTATCTTTCCCTTTGTAAACGAGCTTCCTTGAACCTATGGATTTCTACTAGAAATTTGCTCTGTTGCCAATGGAGCCACAAAGAAGGAAATTGGCCGAGCAAAAGAATACATAGTGAAACAACTGGGTTTGGAGAATGGTCAGTCAGTGGAAATGGGAACAATACATGCTGGGGATTTTATGGTGAGTTTTCTTTATTGAATTGAAGCACATCTTGTGATTTTGATCTATTGATTGGCTATTCATTCTTTTAATAAACATATTTCATCTTTTTTATTTTTAATTTTGTATAACTAATATTAGTTTCATCATAATCTGTAGAGGCGATTTTGTTCTAATCTTGGTATGAACAATCAAGCTGTTAAAGCTGCTCAAGAAGCAGTGCAGAAATCAGAAGAGTTTGATATAAGGTAAATTCGGATTTGTGTTTTAGTACCAGTTACTGAAACAGTGGTCATAAGTTAACAACTAAGTTTTCTTGTCATATTGTTTACTTATTCTGTAATATATAAACTGATTGCTGAATGCTGATTTTGACTTTGATCAATATAGTGTTGCTCCTACAAGGAAAATAGTTGGCAATAAGTAGGTGGTCTAAATATTGCTGTGTGAAAATGAAATTAGCATATTAACTTAAAATGGGAGTTTTATAATTATTTTGGCTGTGCCAATTAACTTGGGGTTTGCCCTTAGCTCTTTGAGGACAGGGCTTAGGATGAGATTATGGGTCAGAAATATGTTAGATCTTGTGCTCTGACTCTGATTAGTGAGATGAAATCTAAGTTGTATTACCATGATAAAATGCATAGTTGTTAGCTCTAGACAAGGGTTGTGTTGATTATGTATATCATGCCAATCAACTTGGTACCAAAGAGAGTGAGACCTGGGTCCTTAAACTTCTGCTGGACAAGAGCATTTGCCGTTTGTCCTCACGTGCAAGTGTAATGTAACTGTGCACTCACTCCCTTTTATTTATTTGTTTTTGTTTTTTTCTTTTCTGTTTTAAATATAATAATTGGGCACTTACTCCTAATTTGCCATAAATTTGACCTTTTAGGGACATTGGAAATTACATTATTCATGGAATGGACCTACTTTTGCTTTTTTATATTTCCCATCGTTAACTCGTATTCCACCACACCTGGCATTCACAAGCATACAGATTCCGCAGTTTGTACTTGTGGCATTAATGATTCGGACGGTTTATGTCACTTTATCTTCTAATAGATTTAACTATGTCATGACCGATGCTAATGAACTTTCCATCTTCCAGGAGGAGTCCCATATCTATTGCTGCGGCTGTTATATATATCATAACTCAACTTTCAGATGATAAGAAACCTCTTAAAGGTTTGTTCTTCTACATAGAGTGGAAGTTTTAAGCTCTGGAGGCATTCAGTACACAAATGCATTGATGGATTCCATTGTTTATGAAAACTGTCTATTGAATTCCATATGCAGTTATGGAAAGATTTTTAATTTTGGATTAAATTGGTTTAAATTGAGCTAGTAAACGGTTTTCATCTCTATCTTTATTTGGGCATTCTGAGCTAATTACCATGCTATTTCCATACATGTATTTGATTTGGTGGCAGATATATCAGTTGCCACCGGAGTTGCGGAAGGAACCATTAGGAACTCGTACAAGGATCTTTATCCACATGTTTCTAAGATAATACCAACCTGGTATGCTAAGGAGGAGGATCTCAAGAATCTTTGCAGCCCTTGAATTGTAGAGCAACACAGTAGCTGCCAAATTTGGATGCCATCGAACTGCTTTAATTTACATAAAGTGAAAGTGCAATTTTATTTTATCTTTTATTTAGTGTATTTTCCTGCAGTCAACTGCGTCATTTTTTTCAGACTCTCCCAATTTGAGTATTTTGGGGCGAGGCACTATTCAAATATTGAGTTCAGTGCTGCGAAGAGTTAATGATTGTCCAATCAGGAAACCGCCTGTGCATTAGTAATATTTATTCTTCGTTGCCTGCCATAACAAGTTCTTATAGAAAATCTATGATCAGAATTTATAAATGAAGGTAGGGAAGGTAGGGGTTTGGTATAGTGGAATGAGTTAATCTTTCATGGCGATATAAAGTTTAAATTCCTATTAAGAGAGGTAATCATATTTAATGTTTGATAGTCCTGTAGGATTGTCTCTAGAATGATGCATATGTTAAAAAAAAAATGAAGATAGAAGTACTTAAAAAACCTGGCAGTTTTACTCTTGAAAGCAAATCACAGAATCGAGCTTGTGGAAGCATGTTCTTTAACTGCTTGTTTGGTTCGTAGAAAATCCACCTATGGAAAGAGAAAATTCAATTTTTTATTGACTTTGGCTGTTTGGTTGGCAATTTTTCTGGGAAGTGATTTTCTTGCCTAAGGACATTTTCCCACCTCTGAGGGAAAATCTGATCCTACCAATTTCTCACATTTGAGGGAAAATCCTTTCCCACCAATTTGGTGGGATCTGATTTTCTCTCACAGGTGAAAAAATCTAAAATATAAATTTGCTTCTCGTTTTATATATAAAGACGTCATTGTTGGAGCTTTCAAGGCATCCTTTCTAGCTTTGAAGGCCTCCGTGGAAGATGACTATTGTGCTCTGAAGCCTCATGTCTTTTGGTCTGGGTCTGTCCTCTGTCGAGTTCCTATGGTTCAATCGCTCTCAAATAGCGTGTCTATGGGAGACTCTCTATGAAGAAGATGATGAACAGTGTTACTTATTCCACAGAGGGCCTGTTTGGATAGGATTATAAAAAAAGACTTATAAAAAAAAAGGGCTTATAGACAGTTTATGAAAAAGAGCTTTTAGAGAAGAGTTTATGGGAAAAAAGTAGTTTTGAATAAATAAGTGTTTGGATAGTTATTTTTAGAATGACTTTTTGTATTGGAAAATTATTAAAAAGTGTATGATTTAATTTAAAGTAAGAGAGAGGAGAGAGGTAGAGAAAAGAGAAGAGAGAGGAGAGAGGGTAGAGAGGAGAAAAGAGAAAGGGTGTAAAAAAAGTAGGAGAGAGGAGAGAAGGTATAAGAAAAGGTAGGAGAGAGGAGAGAGGGTGTAAGAAAAAGTAGGGGTAAGATAGTAATTGGATAATCCATAAGCTCTTTTACTGTTAAAAAAGCTATTTTTAATAGCTTATTCAAAACTATGATTTTAAGCCATGGTTTTGTCCAAAAGCGCTTATGGATAAATATGGCTGTTTGTTTTAAAATTTTTCTAAACTAAGGTTTTGCCCAAAAGAGCTTCTGAAACTATGGTTTCAGAAGCATCCAAACACACCCAGAGATGATGATGAACAGTTCTAAAAATCAAAATCTATTTTGAAATGGATATAACTATCAATTTAACTTTAAATTTGATAAATTACCTATAATTAGAAAACTCTTTAAATCTAATTTTTTTAAAAAACAAGACCTATTTTAAATATGTTTTAAGTATAATTTTATATGAAATAAGTTTCATATGAAATATATTTATGATTTAAGAGATATTTTAAAAATACTAAAAAAATATCAAAGTTAATAAAACATAAAGCATAATATAACTTGAATGGTAAGTTTAAATATATTTGTTTGAATGGTAAGTTTAAATATATTTGTATCACTCGAAATTAATTTCTCACTTTAAAAATTAATTTAGGTATAGCTATGTATTATATTGTCAAGTAAAATGAAATTTTTTTCAGTCATGAAATCAATTTTGTTATGCGAAATAAATTTAGTTAGGTGAAATTAATTTTAATTATTGGGTTTCTAAATTATGTAGTTGCAAAGTGAGTTTTTGAATTTAAAAATCAGAGTTGTTGTAGGTAGTATGAGAGAGAGTTGCTAATAAATTATTAAAATTGAAGCCACAAAACTCGCATCATTCTTTCAACAAAATTAACTAATAAGCCAAGTTTAAGTATAAAAGCATATGTAATCCATATATACTCTAGTAAGTTGCATCTTCTCTTCAAGTGTCAACGCACAAGTTATATATTTTGATCTTATTTTTGTATTTATGTTATTCATTTTAATCATTTATTATTTTTTGTAATTTTTATATTTATATTGAATATTTTTTTATTAAATTATAATTTTTATGAATTAATAATTATTATATGAGTAATTGAAGTTTTAACATTTTTATTTTTAAATTATATCATTAAATTAAAATTAAATACTCATAAAAGGTAATATGATTATTTTTATCTTTTCCTACCTAATTTTTTATCACTTTTAACTAATCAAACATACATTTTAAATTTGATAATTATGTCATAAAATTTAACAACTTTATAATTTTATCCCTATCTAATATATATTATACCAAATATAAACAAAGTCAATATAAATAGAGAGTAAAATGGTATATTTATATACAAAATTTATCTCTCTATCCAAAATAAATATTTTTTACCATCTTATAAATAATACTGGAGGAGTAAATCTTAATTCAAAGAATGCTCTATCTTTATATTCAACTGTAACGTAATCCTACTTATAAACATTGATCAGAGTCATTCCCTCGTGTTGCTCCCTTCCCATTATTTCACAAAAAGAGACAACAACAAGGAAAAAGATGGGAACTCAACCTACAAAGTCTCCTCAATAGAGCAATAAGTCCTGACCTTAGGAATTATTCCAGTTGCTGCCCTTAATTTGCCTTGTTTTCAAATACTTTGCCATCCCCAATTCCCATATCATCACTCCAAATTGCCTTGGATTTTGCAAACCTGAAAAAAAAAAAACAGATTAATTGGTTTTAAAAATATAAATCCGTCCTAAGCAACTAATTAATTCACCCAAAATCCTTTACCTAAACTGCAACTCGGGCATGGATAGAACTAGACGAAAAGTGATGTTCTTCTTCGTCGCTAGTATTTGGCGAAACGACTTCCTCGATCATCACTGTCGTATCTTTAAGAACAACGCGCGCCGCAACTCACCATCCATAGATCAATAATTGCTGTGTCTAAAAAAAACTGATACCATTAATGTGCCGGAAAAACCCGTAAATTTTCGAGCAACCAAAATTGGACATCGGAAAAGTAGAAAACAAATCAGGAGTATACTACTATTGAGGGCAAATGCACCAAAGTGAGCCAGAAGTCCGACTACGGATTGGTGAGAATTTTTTACTTTGCATTTAACTTCCGCCGCCCCTTGCGAGTTTGCGTGCCGATCAAGTCAAGCCGTTTAAGTCGTCTCTATGCGGTTGACCCTAAAAACAAAGGATTTCATAGAGTCGGTCCGGTTTACCTGAAAGGAAAATTAATTTGTCTAGGTAACCAATAAAATTAAATTCCTACTGTTCATACAAATTTCTTATCACCATCCTCCATTATTACTTTTATATAGATATATATTTTGCCAATTTATACTAGATAGAATGATATATGAAAATTAATTAATTGTAGTATACGAGATTTTCCACTATGATTAATAATTGGTTATGCCTGAATGAGGTTAGCATCTTATAATTTTATTTATTTATTTTTATAGTGGTCGTTAATGCTTTGTTTGTTATTGCGACGCGTGAGGTCACGTGCTTTGCAGTGCACTATATATAAATATATACGTACTTGGCTTGGGCATAATATAGATTTACTTTAGAATCTGCAAAAGCTCGGCCGTCAGACTCAGAGTCCCGAAATGGAGAGTCTGTTGTTGAAAGATTTCGTAATCGAGCACAAGAGACCATCTATTGAAGCCTCGAAGCGATGGAGATCCGCCGTCGCTTTAGTAAAGAACCACCGCAGACGCTTCCGCATGGTCCCAGATCTCCAGAAACGTTCCGAAGCCGAACAAACAAGGAAGCAAATCCAGGTTCCTCCATATTTATTCATTTCCCTCTGTTTTATCTATTTTATTTTCTTGCTTCCACGTTGAACATGCGCTTCTCCAGAGATAAGATAAGTCTCGTTCCAAAACCTGTTTTACTCTACTAGTTTCAAATCTAATAGGAGCATCGTATTAAAAAAATTCATTCTGATTAAAAAATGATTATATATATAAGCATTTTTTATTCTCTAGAAGCTACAGATCACAGAATCGTTATTCACGTCATTTCCTCGGAATCAATCCGGGAGCTTTTAATGTATCAAGTAAATGACTGTAAGATTGGGAGAAAACTTGGAGTGAGAAGAGTGAAGAAGTTGTTCGTCAATCCCTTCCTCTAACTTTATCCCGTTTTCAGCAGTTCCAAAAGATTGATTGATCTTTCAAAATCGATTCATCAGCGTTTGCAGCTGTAACTTCCGCGAACCAGTTTTTTCTTGGCCTATGCCTCTAAATTCCAATTCCGTATGCATCAGGGACGTAACTAGTGCTACTACTACGCGTTCGATTTTTCTGTTTTCTCTCCATTTTGGCCTATGGTCCTCGAATCTTGTTCGAAATTGACATTGACTTTTTATTTACTTTGAACATTTTATCAAGCAAGTTTTATTAAAAAAAAAAGAAATAACTCCAAAAGTTTTATTTCTATTTAAATAATGTATTTAATAAATATTCATATTAATATTGTCGCCTTTGATATTTTTTAGAAAAATATTTGACAAGGTTGAATGAAGTTAGTTGGTAATTTATTTATTTATTTATTTATTTTTGAGTAAAATGAAAAATGTATATATTACTAGTAATATTGAGTGACGATTGGATGAAGGGTAAAAGATGTGACTCCATGCGGTAGCCTGTGGAGATAGTAGATACATCATACATTCCTGACATAACTGTCATTTTAGCTGTGTTAGTCAGACGTCGTTTCATTGCTGGTTTACTGGTTGCCTTTATCTAGAAAAGAGAGAGGACATTTTTGTACTTAAAACGTAGGGTATCTATATTTTTGTTGATTGTGTTCATATATAATTCGAGCTTGGAGTTTTGGGTAACATTGAAAGCTACACGTGTGCTGATCAAGTCATAAAGCAAATATATATATATATATATATATATATAGTAGATGGAAACATTGAACGTGTGTATAATGGCAACCAAGGAAACTTCGCGGAAATTTCAGCTGTTCTCGTCATAATACTTTCCAAAATTAGAATGAGGACGTACATGACTAGAATAATCCCCCTTGCGTTTGCAAGGACATATATATAAAATTATAATTTTATAACACATTGATGATATTGACATTGATTGGGTAACGGATTTAAAAGTAAGAGAATAATAGTATAAAATAAATATAAGACTAAGAGAAAATACTAATAATTCATAAGGGTAGTTGGAATGGAGCGTGTTTTTGTACGTGCTCTTCTTTTGGCATTTGTGTTTTGGATCGGAAGTTTTTTTAATAGTTTTTAACTACTCTATTATAATTATAAGATTTTGTTTTAGAGATTAAATAAATTAATTTATTATAATTAAATCTAATTTTTTAAGATGAATTCATATTATATATTCATCAATCTATTTAAATTAATTAATAATATTTTATATTAGTTATAATTAACTGATTTATTTAATTTTTTTAATTTATAAAAAAAATAACTAATCTTTATAATTAATATCCGGTATATTATATAATATAACATAGAAATGAATTAAACAAGGATTTTAAAGTAGACGTTACTTGTGCGCAAAGAATTTCAGGTCAGGGTTCTCCCAAGTTGACTCTTACTTTTTTGGCCAATAGTAAGCATTGACAATTGACTTGAACACGGTTTTGACGCGTATTGTCCGTATTGAAGCATCTAAAAAATCTCCTTACGTGTTGAATGTGGCTACGCCACATCAGCATCTAAAAAACCTCCTTAGGTCAAGACAAGGTTCATCATTTAAAATTATGAGTTATATCTGATAAGAAAGAGTAATGCCTCACAACACAAGAAATTAATATTTCAATCCTTATTAAAAAATATATCTAAATCTAATATCTGATAATCCAATCATACTTTAAATATAATTACTTTTAATAGAAAAAGTGTTGGCTTTTTCTTGGATCCACTGGATACATTCTTGAGCTTGAGTTTTCATGCTCATGTTCGTGCTAAAATCATTCTCCAAGTAAAGGAAAAGAAACATATATAGGAGGAAAAACTCATGCCAAGGTCTCATGCAATCATGTCTTTTGACATGTATTGAATTACTGATCCTATAAGATATTAAAATATATAATTTATCCATACGCTTTTAAAGATGATCAATTAAAGGTTCAAGTTACATAGTTGGTATATATATAAAAAAATTGAAGTTATTATGTGAACTTGAGTTGATATGAAAAGTCTCATATTAAATAAAGTTGGACTTGATAAGTAATATATAATAAAGTGTGAAGATTTATAAGTTTGAGTCTGAGATAATAATAAAATTCACATCCTGTAAAGGTGCTGTTAAAGAAATTAATGATCTAATCTCTATATTCTATCGCTCCAATGTCTTACGAAGTCTTTCTTTTTATGCGAAATGTCTCGTGTATTCTTATTTACTCAATCAGGATAAAGTTCGAGTTGCTCTCTTTGTTCAAAAGGCAGCACTGCACTTTATTAGTGGTATGATAAAAGCTCTCACCTTTGCTTTAGGAAATCAGAACTAATTACTTGTTCTTTACACGTATTCGTTTACCCGTTGTCTCATGCAGCTGGACGCCAAGTACCAGAAGAGGTGAGAGAAGCTGGTTTTGGCATTGATCCTGAAGTGGTTGCATCCATCGTTCACGGCCACGATCATGAAGCATTGAAAAAACAAGGTGGAGTCAAAGAAATTGCAACAAAACTCTCTTCCTCAGTGGACAAAGGTATTAACGAAGGCAGTGTACATACAAGGCAACAAGTTTATGGATTCAACCGTTACACAGAAAAACCTCCCAGGAGCTTCCTGATGTTTATGTGGGAAGCACTGCATGATTTAACCCTAATAATTCTCATGGTTTGTGCTGTAGTTTCCATTGGGGTAGGGATAGCCACTGAACCGTGGCCCGAGGGTATGTATGATGGTTTAGGAATCATACTCAGTGTATTTTTGGTAGTAATTGTTACTGCTTTTAGTGACTACCAACAATCCTTACAGTTCAGGGCTTTAGACAAGGAGAAGAAGAAAATCTTCGTCCATGTCATCAGAAATGAAAAAAGACAAAAGATTTCAATTTATGACGTGGTAGTGGGAGATATTGTTTATTTGGCAACTGGGGATCAAGTTCCAGCTGATGGGATTTACATATCTGGATACAACTTATTGATTGATGAATCAAGCTTGACAGGTGAGAGTGAGCCAGTAAATGTGCATGAAGAAGACAAACCATTTCTTCTTTCAGGAACCAAAGTGCAAGATGGTCAAGGGAAAATGTTAGTGACAAGCGTTGGAATGAGGACTGAATGGGGAAAACTAATGGAAACTTTAAACGATGGGGAAGAAGACGAGACCCCATTGCAAGTGAAACTGAATGGAGTTGCTACAATTATTGGTAAACTTGGTTTAACTTTCGCAGTGCTGACATTTTTGGTGCTAACAATAAGGTTTGTGGTGGAAAAGGCAATTCATGGTGATATTACTTATTGGTCATCAAATGATGCAGTAAAGCTGCTAAACTTTTTTGCTATTTCTGTTACAATAATAGTTGTTGCAGTTCCCGAAGGGTTACCTTTGGCAGTGACACTTAGTCTTGCTTTTGCAATGAAAGAATTAATGAATGAAAGAGCACTTGTGAGGCATCTTTCTGCATGTGAGACAATGGGTTCAGCGAGTTCTATTTGCACAGATAAGACAGGCACATTAACCACTATGCATATGGCGGTTGATAAAATATGGATATGTGAAAAAGCCATGGAAATCAAAGGAAACAATATTGAAAGTGGAGTAGCCAAACTAAAACAAGAGATATCTGAAGGAGTTGTAGACGTTCTTTTGCAAGCCATATTTCAGAATACTTCTTCTGAAGTAGTTGAGGATAGAGATGGAAAGAACTCAATACTGGGAACGCCAACAGAATCGGCATTATTGGAATTTGGCTTGCTTTTGGGTGGTGATTTTGATGCCCAGCGCAGAGATTATAGGATACTTGAGATTGAGCCTTTTAATTCAGTTCGAAAGAAGATGTCTGTTATTGTAGGTCTTCCTGAAGGAGGAGGGACACGAGCTTTCTGCAAAGGTGCATCAGAGATAATATTAACAATGTGTGACAAATTTATTGACTGCAATGGAGAAACCATTGATCTTCTTGAAGACCAAGCAAAGAATGTTTCTAAAGTTATAAACATTTTTGCCTCGGAAGCTTTAAGAACTCTTTGTCTGGCATTCAAAGATATGAATGAAAACCAAGGGAAAACGGCGAGTATCATCCCTGATAATGGCTACACACTGATAGCCATTGTAGGAATCAAAGATCCTGTGCGCCCTGAGGTGAAGAACGCTGTTCAAACTTGTTTAGCAGCCGGAACAACTGTTCGTATGGTCACTGGAGATAACATAAACACTGCTAAGGCTATAGCTAAAGAATGTGGCATCCTCACGGAAGATGGTATAGCCATTGAAGGACCAGAATTTCGCAACTTCTCGCCTGAACAAATGAAGCATTTGATACCAAGAATCCAGGTTCTCTTTCCATTTTAAGCTTTTCCCTACAACTCTTGTTTGAGATCCTCATCATCTGTCTTACAAGCTTGATTATCATGGTTATAGGTCATGGCACGAGCCTTGCCGCTTGATAAGTATAACTTGGTATCCCATTTGAGGAATACGTTTGGTGAAGTTGTTGCTGTTACCGGTGATGGAGCCAACGATGCTCCGGCACTGCATGAAGCAGATATTGGACTTGCCATGGGCATCGCTGGAACAGAGGTTTGTGTCTCTAGAAATTCTTGTTATGGTCCTAGGTTGTATTTATTATTCGAATGTGTTTCTCTCTCTCTCTCTCTCTCTCTTGTAGGTTGCCAAACAAAATGCAGATGTGATCATAATGGATGATAACTTCAAGACAATTGTGAGAGTGGCCAGTTGGGGACGGGCAGTGTACAGGAACATTCAAAAATTTGTGCAGTTTCAGTTAACAGTAAATGCTGTTGCTCTTGTGATCAACTTTGTTTCTGCATGCATCACAGGTTTGTTTCTTGTAGAAACTTTGATTGATTTGCATTATTCAGTGCCTTTAGATTGATCTGAGGGAAGAGAAAAAGATCAGTTTTTTTTTCTCCTTTTACTTCAGGATCTACACCACTAACAGCTCTGCAATTACTATGGGTGAACATGATTATGGACACTTTAGGGGCTCTAGCCCTAGCCACCGAGCCTCCTCATGATGGGCTTATGAAAAGACCCCCAGTTGCAAAGGGGGCAAGTTTTATCACCAAAACCATGTGGAGGAATATCATTGGACAAAGTATATATCAGTTAATTGTCCTTGCCATTCTCAATTTTGAAGGCAAGAGGCTTCTCAGAATCACCGGTTCAGATGCAACTATCCTCCTCAACACTTTGATCTTCAACTCCTTTGTTTTTTGCCAGGTACAAAGATTCTGAATTTTTGTTTCTCAGTTGAAAATTCCTAGTAAAGTCTATATACAGTTCATACAAATCTAATCTGGGTAATCCTAAAGCTTAAATATATAAGAGGTTCATAAAATAATGCTTTAAAATTAATATAACATGTTCATGCCAGATCCATGGATTGGGTCTGAAATTGTCATATAAGTATAAAATGATATATAGAGGATCGTATTTGGTGTTGTTGTATATATGGTGGTTGTTGTGGCAGGTGTTCAATGAGATTAACAGCCGAGATATAGAAAAGATAAACGTGTTGAGAGGCATAATAAAGAGCTGGATATTTATAGGGATAATTTGCATAACAGTCGGATTTCAAGTAATCATAGTTGAGTTTCTGGGGAAACTTGCTAGCACAGTGCCTCTGAACTGGAAACTCTGGTTACTCAGTATCTTGATTGGAGCAATCAGCATGCCAATATCTGCAATTGTCAAGTGCATCCCAGTTGAAACAGATTCATCAATACTCCAACATCATCATGATGGCTACCAGGAATTGCCTTCTGATCCCCATCAGCTAGCATAGCATGTGGAAAAAAAAAAGAAGCTACAATACTGAAGGAAAGTTTGATATTCAACGAACATTACATATCTAGATGACTAGTATATTCAATAGGGGAAATTATACTCAGTTTGAGTTTATAAGGAAGATAAATTATCACTACCAGTTTCTATCAAATTAATATGAAGTCTTAAGAGGCTTATGGGAGATTTATTAGAATTCTAAAAAGATGAGTTTACCTAATTTGTTATTAAGGGTACATTAACTCGTCAATTGAAACGCCTTAACTTATTTAATAACATCATGAATTGTCGTGTCTTAATTTGTCAATTGCGACAATTTGACTTATCATTAGTAGTACATTGATTTATCAATTGATGCGTTATGACTTATCATTAATGGTATATTGATTTGTCAATTAACAAATCAGGATAAACTTATCTTTTCATAATTTCAATAAATTGTCTATAAATCCCTTATAATTTCATATTAATTTGACGATTTTATGGGATATGAGAGTGATAATTTATCTTCTTTGGGTTTCAGTGTAATTCCCCCTATTTAATAAGTATTTGATGCTTTCTATTAGTATTTAACGTAAAATACATGTTATAAATGTTATTTATATAAATGTAACATATAAAACTTGTTAATCCTCCCACTTATCCTCATATTATCTCTCCCCCCAGAAAATCAATGTATGCATAACCATAGCCTGCCATGATTCCCTCCTAGAATAGGATTCTTAGTATCTACATCAGAAGTTCATGAATTTCAACATGTACGAAGCAATCATGTTCTATGCGTTTTCTTTGTCTTTGCTATTAGTATGCACGAGAACAAATTCATATATAATGTAAAATGGGTCTGCTTTACATTGAAGTTTTCAATTTTCGAGCAAAAAACTTCATCTCTATATTCAGTCCATACTGGAATAGAGAACGGCAGCAGCAGCAACAACAACAGGTGAACTTAAATTTTAACCTAGAATGGACTCCATTTGAAATTCATCTTGTCATGACACCTATTTTAATTCAAATAATCGTGGCGTCAATATCATTAAGTGTTTACAATTTAACCGTCAGATTAAATAAAAGAGATTTTTTTTATTAAAAAAAAGGTTAAAAGACAGAAAAGAAACGACATACACTCCCCGGATGCATAGCCTCGGCAGCGTTTTGAATATGGTATGACAATTAAGGACTTCACAAGTATATATGTCAACGTTAGAATGAAACGTTTTCAAAACTTTGGGGTACCGAACATGATATATATAATACAAGCCCAAAGCAAGGGCATCAAGGACTTGAAGACATATATAGATAAAGGACCTTTTAGCAATATCTCACTTTAATTCCATGATTTCATATTACTTGTCAGTAGTAATAATAACTTAATCTTAGATTTTTTTTGTTGTTATAATTTTCCTTTTATTATAGAAAAAAAGGTAATGATTGCAGTTGACCTGACGTCATCACCTACAATAATTATATTTTGATTTAATTGACATTGTTATTTTTATTTTTTTTAGTTGTTCACCCAATTCACCGGAACTTTACTCCGACTATATCCGGATTCGACACGCGTCGCGCATCTTGCTATGGTAGGTGAGTCTCCCAACGGAAATTTTTTGCATACGCCAAAATTCAAACTCAATACCTAACTTAAGCGATACCGAGTCGCTTATTACTCGGACTAACCCCATTATTATATTGTTGAGTTTATATATTACAATATTTGACCTTGACGACCTTCATTATTTGAAAGAATATAGACTTCGGCTCGGGCTAGATTCATATTCTGCGTCTAAAGTGATGGGCCCCATTTGCCTGAAAAAAGAGAATGTGAAAGCCGCCCAGAATCAGATCTCCCGGTTAATCCGGGCCCATATCCAAACAATCGCAATCTCGCGTCATCCTTACTCATTTTACCATTTCCCCCCGACCACAACCCACTTATTACTACTTAACCCTCGCGAGTCCGTGTCACCCTCCCTAACAGCTTTTTCTGGGAAGCTCTGCTTCTTCTCCCGCTGAAAATAGCACAGACTCTCTCTCTCTTTTCGATCTTCGGCTCTGAATTTCGAGAAACTCGAAACCCTAGACACTCACATCCTCTCAGTTTCTCTGGTGTAATTCATTGGTGTGGCTACATTCCCGATTGCCCGTTGCTGGAGAATTATTGCTAGTTTCCGGAAATGAATTATTGTTCTTGAAGACACTTATTTTCAAAGAAATTCATTTTCGCCATGTCTGCTTGGTGCTGAAGTTCGGTAAGCTATCTTCCCTTCTTGATCTTCTGTAGAACTGGCCTCGAATGCTCATTTATTGTTTTGAGTACTTATGGTCGATAGAATGATAACAGTTCTTAATACTTCATTAATTAATGTCCGTATGCGTGGTTGGTGAATGCAGTAATTGTAAGTCACCTCAGGTGTTTAAAACTATCTCTTTTCTTGTTCCTGATATTATTATGCTGCGATATTGTGTTATTCGTAGCATTCTTGGACAATTCTTTGTGATTTCCTCAAACATGCTAATCCAGCTTCCTTCTTCACCACTTGCTATATGGTTGCTATCCTAGTTACCTTTCCTGGGTTCTTCTAGGGGTGGTTTAGGGGAGGGATCTGATACTACTCTCTACTGAAAACTTTGAATTATTTATTCCATATTTTCCCCTTTATTCATCTATTTCCCAGAGATTCCGATATTTTAAAATGTTCGTTCTATACGCTTTGATTTTATTTATTTTTCATCTTAATTTCTCGCTCTTTAGAACCTGCATTCCAAAATATACATATTTACTACGTTGGCATCTATTGTTGACGAATTGTTAAGTTGCATGCAATTGAGACATACTTTATTGTTATTAGTTTCATTTCAGGATATAATCACAATCCATGGCGTGGGATCTTTGGAGTTCAACGTATGATGAAGGTTTCCTATTTCTTTATCTCGTGTCCGTGTTTTTGTACGATCAATGTTCGATGTGAAGTACTCGTTTTCTGGGTTGTACGTAAGTCTTCTATTTCATAATAATTTGCATGTATTTGTTCTGTTCTCAGCTGTGGGCGACGGTGATAACTCTGACCATCTTGGAAGGCAACATGGCTTTTGCTTCGATTGCGAGCATGGTGTATTCTTGTTCCTTTACCCTGTATTTCTTTGGCCTTGCTTTGATACATACATATATATATATATATATATATATATATATATATCATTTGCCTGCATTTACTGAGTTTTGTTTTTCCTTTCAGATATAATGGAAGAAGATGCCTTGAATGAGAAATCTCGCGTTCAGGTTTTAAAAAATTTGATAACAAAGGAAGATGCTGAAATTGAAGAACTTGAAAAGGATCTCTTGTCTATGCAGAATGAATTAGTCTGGGCCGAACATCAAAATTGGCCTGAAATATGTTGTAATGCTTTGACTGAGAAAATCAACTGGCTTGATGTCTCAATAGGTAGTTTGAAGAATGATCAGACTGATAAAATATTACGAAACGAACCTGCTGGGACACTTGATGAAATATTAAAGGCTAAACTAGGAGACTACTGTAAAGATAATTGTGGCCAGGTTTGAATAATGAAATTTCTTCATTTTCCCAATAATAAGAATTGTGAATCATAATTTTTAAAAATTGAATTAAAACCATTTTTTCTTATATTTATGAGCACCATTTTTAAGATTTGCTGTCTTCTTGTCATGCTTCTTTAATCAGATTTGAATTCATACAGCCTATCTTTTACAAGATTATGCACTCCATGATCTTATGATGCTTTGGACTGCATAGCGCTTCATAATATTGAAAAAATTCTTTCTAAATTCTGGAAGTGAATGTGCCAATTTTAATTCCAAAATATCAAACATTATTGACACATATTGAATCCACTATCTGGGATAATAATTTTTTATTTTAGTTCTAATTTCTCACTGAACTCCGCCTATGCATGTAGCCGGTCCCAAGCCCGGGTAAAGGAGGAGGGTTGTGTTAGGCCCCGACAGCCAACGTAAAAATTTGTCGAATCTTATGAACATGGACATACGAAGATATTGCGCTAATACTAGGTCGTTGCCCGTAAGTAACGCTCTGTATGGCTCGAGTACAGTGAGAAGTGAGCAAGGGCCGCTGCATCGTCGCCCGGATGTAGTGTTAAATGAGCAAGGGCTACCACTCTCTTACGGACGGAGGCGGCTAAAGAAGCTAGTTCAGGAGAGAAAGATTAGATTTGGCACTTGGAATATTGGGACTATGACTGGAAAAGCGTGGGAGGTGGTGGGCCAAATGGTAAAGCGAAAGATTAACATCTTGTGCCTTCAGGAAACTAAATGGGTTGGAGAAAAATCTCGGGAAATCAATGAGTTCAAATTTTGGTACACAGGTAAAACAGGCACGAGAAATGGTGTTGGTATCATTGTGGATAAAGAGTGGAAGACGAATGTGGTGGATGTGAAAAGGATTGATGACAGAATTATATCTTTAAGAATAATTATTGGAAGGGATACAATCAACGTTATTAGTGCTTATGCACCTCAAGTGGGAACAGAAGCACACCTTAAGGAAAAGTTTTGGGAAGATTTGGAGGGATTGATTCAGAGCATACCACTTACTGAGAAGATTTTTATTGGTGGAGACCTTAATGGTCATGTTGGTAAGGAGGCAGGGCAATATGCAGGGGCTCATGGTGGTTTTAGTTTTGGAGAGATTAATAATGAAGGACAATCTATTCTTGAGTTTTCCTTAGCTTACAATCTTAAGATTGTCAACACGTGCTTTAAGAAGCGGGAGGAGCACTTGGTCACATACAAGAGTGGGGTCCACAGGTCACAGATTGATTTCTTTTTGGTAAGGAGTCATGACAGAAGACTTTGTACAAATTGTAAAGTGATTCCAGGGGACGGGGTGACAACCCAGCATGGGTTAATGGTCCTTGACGTGCGTATTAAGTGTAGGAAGGAAAAACGCCAACTGTTTTAAACACAAGAGTCAAGTGGTGGCAGTTAAAGGGGGAGAAGAGGGAAACTTTTAAAAGAACTATGTTAAATGAAAGGGTTTGGGAGGCGCAGGAAAATGCTAATATCATGTGGAAGGAAATGGCTGAGAGGGTCCAAATGGTTGCTAAAGTAATTTTGGGAGAATCTAAAGGTTTTGGTCGACGAGATAAGGAGACTTGGTGGTGGAATGAGGACGTATAAGAGAAAGTTAAGAACAAGAGAGATTGTTTCAAAGCTATACACTTATGTAATATACTGAAAATTAGGAAAAGTATCGTTTAGCTAAGAAGGAAACTAAGAAGGCGGTGGGTGCAGCTCGTTTTAAAGCTTTTGAGGAATTTTATAAGGAGCTAGGGACAAAGTCGGGAGAACGAAAGATTTATAAGATTGCAAGAGATAGGGAAAGAAAATCGAGGGATTTGGATCAAGTACGATGTATTAAAGATGAAGAGGGTAAGGTTTTAGTTACAGATGGTGATATTAAAGAACGGTGGGAGACCTATTTTTACAAATTGGTTAATGACGAGGGAGGAGGGTCGAGTTATGAGCTCGGGGATTTAACACGAGAAGTTGAACCAAATTTAACATTTTACCGTAGGATCCGTGTTGATGAGGTTAAAGAGCCGCTTAAGAAAATGGAAAATAGTAAAGCTGTTGGACCTGATGGTATTCCTATTAAAGTTTGGAAGTGTTTAGGCGAAGTGGGGGTGGTGTGGCTTGCTAAACTATTTAATGTGATTTTAAGTTCTAAGAAAATGCCTGATGACTGGAGGAAAAGTACTTTAGTTCCTATTTACAAAAATAAAGGGGATATTCAAAATTATGCAAATTACAGAGGGATAAAGCTTATGAGTCACACTATGAAGTTGTGGGAAAAGGTAATTGAACACAGGTTGAGATTAGAGACTGATATTTCTGAGAATCAATGTGGTTTTATACCGGGTAGGTCTACAATAGAGGCGATTTATTTATTAAGGGGGTTAATGGAAAGGTACCGGACCAAAAGAAGAGACTTGCATATGGTCTTCATTGATTTAGAAAAAGCGTATGATCGAATATCAAGGGAGGTGCTTTGGAAAGCTTTGGAAAAGAAAGGTGTGCGCATGGCATATATCAAGGCAATAAAAGATATGTATGAGGGGGTAACAACTACTGTAAGAATGTATGGGGGCGAAACAAAGGATTTTCCCATAAGGATTGGTCTTCATCAGGGATCATCCTTGAGTTCTTATTTATTTAATCTAGTAGTGGATGTTCTAACCAAGCCTATTCAAGAAGAAATCCCTAAGTGTATGCTTTTTGCAGACGATATAGTTCTTGTGGCAGAGTCAAGAGAAGAGATTAATTTTAAACTTGAGTTATGTAGAAGTACTTTAGAGTCGAAGGGTTTTCGTCTGAGTAGAAGTAAGACTGAATATATGCATTGTAATTTTGATAAGAGGCAAGTTAGAAATAACTTGGAGGTCAAATTGGGAGATCAAGTTATTCCACAAATAGATAAGTTCAAATATTTGAGATCAATTATACAGAAGGATGGTGAAATTTTGGAGAATATTAATCATAGAATTCAAGCTGGGTGGTTTAAATGGAGAAATGCTACTGGGATTATATGTGATCGGAAAGTACCAGATAAATTAAAAGGAAAGTTTTATCGTACTGCTATAAGACCAGCAATACTTTATGGAAATGAATGTTGGGCTTTAAAAGGACAGCAAGAGCATAAAGTTGGGATAGCTAAAATGAGGATGTTGAGATGGATGTGTGGACATATAAGAAAAGATAAGATTCGTAATGAACAAATTAGGGGAAGAGTTGGAGTGGCATCTATTGAGGAGAAAATGGTAGAGAACCGTCTTAGGTGGTTTGGACACGTACAAAGAAGGCCAAGGGATGCGCCAATGAGGAGGGTGGATCAAATCGTATGGAGCCCGGTTAAAAGGAATAGAGGAAGGCCAAAGAAAACGCTCAACGAGGTCATTGAGCGGGATCTCCTGGTCAATAACTTAACCAAGGATTCAGTTTTTGATAGAGCACAATGGCGTCGTATGATCTATGTAGCCGACCCCATTTAATGGGATAAGGCTTTGTTGTTGTTGTTCTAATTTCTCACTGCTTCTTGTTTTTTCAATATTTTAATACGAGTGTTCAACCCCTCTGACATTTAGGTCATGATAGCAACTAATGATTTGAAGTTGATGTTTGTCAATTATCAGATGTCAAATGTTGACATTGCGCATCCCCCCTTCACTACAGAACAATAGTATTAATTTGTCCAATAAGAAGAAACAGTTAGGTATTCCTCATGTGGCTATGCATTCAGAGTTAAAAAAACAAAAAAAGACAACCGTGTACAGGCAGCCGATAGCATGACACTATGAACCTGTTTTCAGTTTTCAAAATCGAAAGAAAAGAGAATAAATACCAGTAAACGGATGGGGTCATTGTAGCTCTCTTAGATTGTTCATCTGCTTTTAGTTTGCAATGCTAGTCTTGTATTTTTATTTGTATCTTGCTTTTGCTGTGGAGGCCTAAACTTGGCAATTATTTAGGCTCCATTATAGTTCTGAAGCAAACCCCCATGGTGTTTATCTATTTTATGTAGGGTTCTTTAATACTGTTTTGGTCATACTTCAGTTTGGTGCGTTTAATCTTTTGACTGGATTTTCCTTGTATTTCTCACTCAGTGGACCTGCCATAGATCCTGATATTGGTTATTCTTTTAAGGAACTGCTTGCTAAAACTGTTCCCAGAAGTGCTGATTTCGGGGCTATTAGGAGTGTAACTTGTCATTCTGATGGAATGAAGTTACTGGGAGCATCAGATTTAAAAGTTTTAGCGAATGAAGAAAGCAGAAGAAGCCAACTTGTTACTAAAGACGAAGGTCAAATCTTGCATTCTGTTTCTTCCGAGCTCAAGGAAAAGGTTCTGAAAAAAGTCAAGGTGCAAAACGCCCTCTTGTTTCTCTTTCAATCAATTTTAAATTCTTGGATTGGTAGCAGTCTATTTGAGTTTTATTTTCATCAGGTTTTGTAGTCCATTTTTTCTTAAATTTTGCAGCAAGAAGGTGAAACTGTCAAAGATGTCACTGCACATGAGCGTCTTGATTCCAATTTATGTGCCTCACAAGAAGTGAAAAGTGAAAATTCTAATTTTGATCAAATGCTATGTGATTTTGCTCCAAAAACGGCACAAAGAGATTGCAAGAAAGAATCCGAGGTTGCTTCAACTCAAGATTGTGAGAGAATAAATCCCCTTCAAGTTGATAGTGCTAAAAAATTGTGTCTTGCTGCTCCTGAATCATGGAACCATAAAAGTTGACTGCATGTAATGAACTTTCAGAGTGCTAGCCTTGTTAATGCCAAAAGTTCTGGTTTGAGTTCAATGTTAGAGATGCAAACCAAAAGGGCCCTATTTACTGGGTCTCAGCTGAATGACAAAGGGAGCTCACAAGTGCTACGCCATATGCCTGAACCTACTGTTAACCTCAGGAAGTCCATTATAAGTGATCCCGGTAAGCTAAAACATCAGGGAAAGAGGTAACCGGAGTCAGATGCACTTTCTGCTAGAGAACCGGGTGAAAATCCTGTGGAACTTAATTCAAATTCATCCTTGAAAGTTACACACAAGAGGCCACGGAAGTCAAGAACCAGCAATGATGGTGCCAATTTAGGTGATTCGCTTAGCGGCAAGGTTGCTAAAAGAACAATGCAACTGGAACAGCATGAAACTGAACATGCTATTGTTCCTTATGACAGCAAATTTTCAGAGTTGCAAAAGAAAAGAAATGGTTGCGAGTTGCCAGTCACTGCAGGAATACAAAATTCACTTGTTACCATGGATTTATCAAAATCGAATGCGGGTGCAATGGACAATGGAAACCATGAAGATCTTCAGAATAGTTGGTCCCGCTCCTCAGTCGATCCTCATAATAAGACCTCAGCTTTGGTGCCTGTGAGCTTGAAAAACTTGACATTGAGCAATTTGAGGACCATTGCAAAGCAGTACAACGTGAAAAAATATTACAGAATGGCAAAAATGCCTTTGTTGGAACAATTAACTCATATACTCGGTGGCTTGTGAATTTACTTTTGGTTAAACTTCGACTTTGACGAGTGCTATCCCATTTCTGCTATGCTACTTTTGATATTGTGGTTCAAATGGGATTTAGGTAACTAATTACAGAATACTACTTTGGTGAACCCAAAAGGAGTACGGGTTAGGATAAAACACAGGCTATATAGCAGCGGGCAAATGATAACCCATTTCTTCATGGTTTGTCTTTGTGATGTCATGGAATACCTGAACCTGTTACTGAGACCCCTTATGTTGACGAAAATGCAAATTTTTTTTTGTTGCCCACCCAGTTCACCGGAGCTTTGCCCCGACTATATCTGGATCCGACCCGCGTCGCGCAACTGGCTATGGTGGGTGAGTCTCCCAACGGGAATTTTCTGCGTATGCCAAGGCTCGAACTCGAGACCTTGCTTAAATGATACTGAGCCGCTTACCACTCGAACCAACACTGTTGGTGAAAATGCAAAATTGCTAACGGGCAATCCTTTCTAGTGTCACTGGACCCTGGCTCTGTGGAATTTCGGTCCATGGATGATGCTATTACAATACAGTGGAGTTTTCTTTCTTTTCTTTTCTCCTAAAAATTGCACCTTTAGTCTTCCAATCTAGCTTTGTTTAGTTCGCATGGAGAAATGTAATTGACCATGACTAAAAAGAATTGGATCAAGAGATGTATTTTTAATTTGAGATTTTTAGTTGATATTATGCAGACAAATTTTGATAGGAAGCTTAAGAAATTTAGTTCTTGACAAGTCTTTCCTGAGCTTCACTCACATATCAATAGAATTTCAAATAAGTTTGATTAATTTAGTGTAAATTTTTCAAGTAATTGAAATTAATTTCATGGACTACCAGAAGGATTAAAAAAGCCAGATTCGTTATTGGACTGAGTCGTAAATATCATGGAAGTAAATATATAAACTTGATCGTATCAAAATATATATATAAACTTGATAATAAAATATGTAAATTATGTCAAACTGAGTAAAAAAAAAAGATGTACTGAAAATATTACTAATATGTATATTAAGGAAGGATACTTTAGTTAAAAAATTAAGTAGCTAATGTTAGGTAGAGGGAAATGAAAGTATAAAACATATTTATAACATAACTTTTAACTTAGAAGGCCTAATGGACTTTTAAAATAAAGTGAGTACATGTTTTATTCTGAATGCCACCATTTTTTGCCTGAAGAAAACAAACGCCTAATTTATCTGTTGTAATATTTTTATATTTACCAATATGTGTTGTAATATTCGACTCTCTGACTTCACATACTGAAGCCCCAAGGGACTAGAGAGCTGAACTAGGAATGGTTTTGGGCTTCTTAAAAGTGTCCATAAATACTAGCTCATGATCAAAACAAGACAAAAACTCTCAGATCTGGGAAACTGACAATTCCTTAATCTAGGGCAGTTGTAAACATCAAATTGGGAGACTCACCCACCATAGCCAGGTGCGCGACGCGGGTCAGATCCGGATATAGTCGGGGCAAAGCTCCGGTGAACCGGGTGGGCAACCAAAAAAAAAAAAAAAAAGTGGATGTTTATGAACAGATTTGCTTAACTTTATGTTGATTATTTATTTAATATATTAATTAATGCCTCCTGTCTTTATATAAGGGCAGAAAAATAATATAACTAACAAGGATATTCTAATCTGTACAAGGCCCAGGTAATGTTGAAGCGGGGCGGATCTATAATCTCATATATCTAACATCTAAACCAATCACTATAGTATTATTCACTATGCACAAAATAAAGTATATACTGTATACAGCTCCTTCGCCTACCTTGCCTCAATACAAAAAGGGAACTAGAATGTGTAGATCAATCTACAACTCATAAAAGTGCCCTCTTTCTGCTTTTGAACCTCCATTATTAGGATCACGTGGAACTAGTGGCTATTGGGTCTGCTCTGGGAATATATTTACTGTACCAGTAAAAGAGTCGTTAAACTTATCATTCCCAACCTTCTTTGCCTTCTTTGGTCGCTTGGGTTTCTGGACCGCTGGATCAGTATTTTGAGTAGCATCATACAACTCATAGTTCATCGCCGTTGCACTATTCAACTCATTCGTCTTTTGAAAATTCCCTGCCCTTGATGCCGTTTGCTTCTCAGAGGCAGCTTTTCTCTGCAAGTTTAAAATAAAAGTTTATATACTGAGATTTTTATCAGCCTAGATAGTTCACGTGAAATGTGATTTGCTGGAATGAATTACAATCTAATTAACCATTAATTCCTAATGCATCATGCATCAAATCCCTCCCCAGCAAATGAGAAACAACAAAACTTCCTTATATAAACTTCTCATCATGCAACCACTTGAAATACGATTTGAGCACCAGCAGCATCAATACTCATAAATTATCAGGTTACCTTTTTATTACTGGGCTTTGATCCCTCTGGGTCAAGAGAAATATCATTATCTGGGCCCTGTGCTCCAGAGTCTGTTAGATCTTCCAGAGACGCATCACCGTCTTCATTTACCCGTATACCCTTCACAGTTTGTTTCCTCTTTTGCTTATCCTTTGCCTGGAAGTATAAAACGAGTTGAAATATAATCAGGATCTCTAAAATTGGGTTGAGCATTATTCTTTTGCCTTCCCATACTGGTGGTCAACAAATAACATTTTGTGTCAATGTTTCCTAGGGACCAGATTCACAACCAACCTGAAGAGGAATTTCCTTGAATTTCTGCTCCAACTGCACATCATCCAGAAGCAAAGATACAACATCCTCAGGAGCTAAAATATCATCAGTAGAACCACCAGTCATGACGAGGTTTTGTACAGTGCTTTTTTGACTTGCTCTAAGAAGTATCTTCTCTTCAACTGTCTCTTTACATATAAGTCTGTAAACAGTGACCTACAAGATTTAAAATGAAATAAAATCAGTTGAAACCAAAATAAACAGAGTATTACCATACTCTAGAAACACCAAAGCTTTTGTGCTTGCAGAAAGAGAGGCAACTAGGCAAGACCACAGGAACTGAAGCAAGGTGAAAGAGCAACTGTGGCATGTACGCAAGCAAAGAATGTACAAAGAGAGAATTTGCTCAGTGCATTTATTTATTTATTTTGTAAAGGGAGCGTGCAGGTTGTTCTTTTCAATAATAGGTTGGATTTAACAAACTGCACCTTTTACTTTCTTTGTAATTAGGAAAGGTGCATGATCCGGCCAATTAATTCAATAATCCAGAACCACTGACATGGTTAAAACTAAGAAGTTAGCATAGTACTCTTTCTACATTAGCAAAAAAGAAGGGAAAAGGTTGAATTTTCCTTCTTCAATATAGAGCACCAATATCAACTTGTCTCAAACATTAGTGCAATACTCATTTAATCATTATCAAATGCATAAGCATGGAGGGGGAATGAAGAAGAGAAAGCTAACATCTCTTGTTTGACCCAATCTATGAGCTCTATCCATTGCCTGCTGATCCAATGTGGGATTCCAATCATTCTCATAAAAGATTACTGTGTCAGCAGCCGTCAAGTTAATACCCAATCCACCGGCTCTTGTACTAAGTAAGAACACAAAAACATCATTCCTGCAACGATAAAATTACAAACATAATAAGTTTTAAGTGTGCACATGATTTAATTTCATTTAGAAGTGGTTATGTAGAATATGTTATTTGTCTCAGTTAACTTTCTGAATTATGTGTTTTTATTTTTATTTTGGAGCTGATCTAGAGAGATTGATGTCCTAGGTATCTGTTGCTAAATTGGTAGCATCAAATGTGATTCTTCTTGAACCATCTATCCTACATTCAGCCTTCACAGTTATATTTAACTTGAATTCCCTTTTCTTTTTCTATCTTATCCATTGCTCTGTTACGCTTAAGCAACTGCATAAAAGTAACGTTTAATAATCTCACTAGGATAGGGTATCCCTGCAAGATGGCAAGACGTTACCTCTGCTGGAAGTCTCTAACCATGTCTCTGCGGTCCTGAATAGATGATGATCCATCAAGCCTAAAATATCTATATTTTCTATAGTTCATGTAGTCCTGCAAGTTGCATTGAATAGTAGCCAGCATGAAAATAACAAAGTTAAACGGTAAGCACCAAGACAAGTACAATACTATGCTGCCATATAAGTCATTCTCAGACTTTGTGGGAAGATTTCCACTTTCAAATCACTGACTTTAATCATTCCCCCTAAAAACATTACATTCAACTCTTTTTGTTGCTTTAGTTGAACAGAATTGCAACTCAGATTCCTATGCTGATTTTACATAACCATTACAATAAAGAACTCATACATCGAGCAGCCCATGTAACTAGAACATAAGACTAAAGACTTCTAGATATGATTAAAATCAAAAAGTTTAACATTGTTACAAATGTAGCAATACCTCAAGAATATTCAGCATCTTAGTCATCTGAGCAAACAAGAGAACACGATGATTTTCAGCCCGCAAACGTTTTAATAATATGTCAAGCGTTTGAAGCTTCCCAGAGTCCTATATGAAAAATATGCCTCAGAAAATCATTTCAATAAGAAAGTTGAAGGACATGGAGGGTGAAGGGAGAGGGGGTCGCTCAATAAAAAATAAAGAAAATACAGCACTTACAGTGAGCAATTTCGCTGGGTCAAAATTTTGCATAGGGGGAGATGAACCGAAAATTTTGTAGGTTAACTGAAGAGCAGGCTGGCTTTCTAGGTCAGAATCAATCTCTTGAATTAAATGATGGGGAGGACCATCTGGCTTTCTAGGTCCATTAAACTCAGATGTACGTGCAAATCCCACAAGCAACCTCTTAACCCAAGGGTCATGCAACTCTTCCAGTGTTTTATAAGAGAAGCTTCGGTCTGAGCAGTGGGCAACAATCTAACAAGAAGAAAAGAAGAAATGCCGACATCAATTAATGATCATTTTGCAAAATCAAGCTTGAGGCTTAGATGGTAAGGAGATAGTAAGGAAACATAACATACTGGGGGAGCTCTAGTCCGAGGGATATATGTGAATGCTGAGTGAATAAGTCTTGCATTGGATATAATCCTATCTTGATATGGGACAACTAATGCCTCAAAAGGGGCATGGCTGGGGCCAGTAGCAAATCTTCTTTGAAAAAGTTTTGTCTCAGATTTTGTAGGCACCAATAACATTCGTGTGACAGCCCTCACTTTTCCTCTTTCAAGGTAACTGTATTCAGGATCATTATCTATAGTCTCCGTTACGAAGTCCACAACTTCATTGATAAATTTCTGTTCCCATCTCACCATAGAATACAGTACTTGCTCCATAAAAGAACCAGTAGCTGAAAACATCACTTCTTGCGGGGACAAATCCATCAAATGGGTAAAGCCAAAAGTTCCACTTTTAATAAATGACGCATTTGATTTATTCACTTCAGAGAAGATAGATTGAAAAACATTCTCTGGGCTATAAATATTAAAATATCTACAAAAAAGTTCTCTGCTAACACCACGAGCAATTGTTGAATTGAACAATTTAGAACCTCGCATGATTTCTTGATGGACAAGTTTTGGCATCTACAAAGATGAGGAAAAACTACAATTAAAAATGGTGGTATATAGATGTGGCACACAATTCACATTTTACCAGTAACTTGGATATAGAATTAGAATAAACATAATGAGAGAAGGGCCAGCCTATTTGGCCAGCAGAATAGTATGAGATTGATGAAGAAAGAATGATGAGATTGAATTCCTCAGAACACTAGAAAGGTTTTTATGCGGTACCTTGTATGATATTGGATTGTGACCCCCAGAATAGTATACATCCTCCAACTCCCCAAATGGAGGAGGCAGAAGGGAATTTGGAATCTCTGCAAAATTATAGAATGTGGTTCCCTCACTCCTCTCAAACAACTCTGGATGGTTGCAAACCTGTCACGTTTGATGAGCATTATTTATTATAGGAAATAGAAGGGGGGGGGGAAGGAACCTCAGATGCTAAAAACAAAGTATCTTGTCTTTATTAATATACTGATCAATGCGAAATTAATGGGAGAGAACCTCCTATGAATGAAGTGTCTACCTTTCTTAGTTGAATAACAATATTCATTAAATTCAGAATTCTCTTATCGTTGAGCTGCCCACGATTACTATCAAACAACTCAGCAAGAGATATTTTATTCTTGATTGCTTGATAGAAAGCTTGCTGCCGAGAACTCAACTTGCAGTGCACTGTAACCTCTATTTTCTTAGTCAGTTCAGATACTACATCTTTTTTAACTCGCCGCAGCATGAAAGGCTTTAGAATAGAATGCTGTCAGGATAAGAACGACCAGAAGATAAGTCAAAAGGTTTGAAAAAAAAAACAGTTAATGGGAGTCTAAACAAAAACAGCTCAAACACGAAGAACACAGCAATAATTACAAATAAGACTAAACAATATAGAAAAAATCTTGGCTCAATTCCTACTTTTCCACAACAGTACAGGATACAATAATAAATTTCAAACATCAGCTTACTACAGATATTAAACAGAAATACAAACTTACCAGTCTGTTAAGTTGATGCTCATTCAGAGTACCTCCATGTTCTGCATGGTTCTCAATTCTAGCATGCAATCATAAAAGACTGTTAGACCACAGTTACACTGTCAAAAAAGTCCAACTAACTAAAATGAACAGAAAATACCCTTTTGAAAACCATTCATTAAACTGTTCATGGCTATCGAATAAAGTTGGCATAATGAAGTGCAGAAGAGCCCACAATTCTGCCATATTATTTTGAATTGGTGTACCAGTCAGCAGCAGGCGATTCCGACAATTAAAACTGAGAAGTGTCTTCCATCTTATACTGTCAGATCACAGAAATTGAATTATTTACACATGAGAATATTATTAAAATGAATTTTAAAGGCAGTAATCACCACAAACATGACAATACAAAGTCAAATATCTAAATCATCATAAGCAAACTAATATAAAACAAATTATACACGTTCAGCAATTTAATCCAAATAAACAATTAACCAGAGTGTTCTTAAGGGAATATGTTATATAATCATAATAATGACAGTTACAGTTGAGATTAGTTAGTGTAGTTAATGGGTTAGTGGAGTTAGTTAATCCCTAGGCTTATAAATATGAGGGGTTGGGTAGATTGTAATTAGGTTATGAGAATAATAATGGGTTGAAAGGAATAAAACTACTCTCCTAATTCTCTCGTCTCCCTCTTGGTTCTCTCTCTCATTCTCCTTCTTTTCTCCCTCTTTCTCTCATTCCCACATTTATTCTGTAACAAAATATTCAGCAGAAACAATGATGATATATGTCATTCACTCAAGCACCTCGGATTCATAATATAATTAGAACCTGTTTGCACTTTTAATTGCCTGGGCTTCATCTAATACCATGTACTGCCATTTCACACGCCGAAAATACTTCTCATCAGATACTAGTAGCTGGTAGCTTGTAATGAGAATGTGGAATTTTGCATCCCTGGTAAACAAGAAACGAATATTAACTATAGTCATCTGAGCGATGAAAAGACCAGAAAGATGAGTTACACAGAGAATAAGATATATGACAGGGTTCAGAATATTGTGTTAACCAGTTAACCTCACATCACAACCCCCAAACATAAAAGCCAAGAAGATGCCTATCTATGCAGATGAACAATGCATGGCCAACAAACTAACAACGCACAAAGAACACAGTCGTCCTCTCTTCCTTCTGGATACCACACCCACCGCACCAGTAATAGGGGATGTCAACTGCTTATCTTCCTCATCTTCAACAAAACAAGAACCAACATTTCGAGACATTTAAAACAAAACATTTCACTTTCCCTACAGCTTGGACAAGGAATTATTGAATGCCAAATTTCAGCATTCTCCAAGTTACTCTATCAAAAAAATTCAGACCAATTAAAACCATCTTGTCTGAGATTTACTCGTGGTCATTTGTGCCATTTCAAAAATTCACTGGCATATAAGATATTAAATAAAAGAGATTTAGAGAAACTGAATGCCGAAACAAGGCCAAACAACTCGACCTAAAAAATTCAGGCCAATTAAAATCTTGAAGTTTTCTCAAAATATGTCACCTGTGCCATTTGGAAAATTTACTAACATATATGATAATAAAGGAGAGAGACATTGTGAAGCTGAATGCAGATATAATTCTTCCAACAGGAGACAAAACCTTTGCTTATTTTATATTTTCTTCCTTTATGAAGCAAATCAACTGAGTCTCTAAGGAGCTTATCTTATCACCATAATCTATCTTTCAGTCACTGAACTACAGAAACATCCCACCCTGGGGCAGGCCGTGTAGAAAGGAAATCAAGTAACCAGCTCAAATTACTTGTGAATGTACATGGCATGAAATGAAGATTACCTACGATAAAGATCCTTTGGGTTAATACTTTTCCTAAGTACTGTCCGCTCATGAAGCCCACCCCAGTAAGGAAGAGCTTTCATTTCAGGGCAGAAGCGCTCAAGTTCTTCATTCCAATTGTTCAATACTGACGCAGGTGCAACAACCAAAAATGGTCCCCATATATTTTTCTCCTGCATGGGAAAAATTGTTAAATTAAAGTCATCAGAATGCTCAAAAACACAAGGTTGACTGGTTACCTCAGCTAAATGAGCTAAAAAAGCCATGGCTTGAATGGTCTTTCCAAGTCCCATTTCATCAGCAAGTATACCATTCAGACCCTGCTCATAACAATTAACTAACCACTGAAGACCTTTTAGCTGATATTCTTTAAGAGTGCCTCTAAACATTTCTGGCGTCCGAACTGTTGATGCCACAGGCATGGTTGAGCTGCAACAGAACATCAGACAATCCACTTAAAACTCAACATTATCACTTAATATCATAATCACCAATACCATCTGGATAAAAACTAACATAGAAACATGCAAATACATGAATACATGTCCATATATGTGCACATATATTTGTTTGTGTTCCAAACAGCGGGGAGGACAAAGAGAACTCACGGGGTTTGCAAATCAATGTTACTCGCTCCTGCAACTTCCTGTGAAAGTGCATCGGTTTCACCAGCCTGACGCAGCCTCAAGCATTCACTATCGAAAGCACTCGTCAACTTTCTCTGCTTAGAGACAGCTTCTTGAGCAGCCTTCATAGCTTCCTTCTTCAGTTCAGCCTCTTCGGGATCTTCCTCCCCACTAGGCCCAGCATCTGAAGAGCCAAGTTCTGCGTCTTGATCATCTGCTTTTTCATCTACTGTAGGTAATGCATCAGAGGAAAGTAAGTTCGACTTGTTCTGCATAAAGTGACTGTATAGCTCAGTTTGCTGTATAAGGAAATTCAGCCTTTGCTGCTGCCTCTTTGCTTCTCGAAGCTCCTGTTCACGCCTCAAAGCTTCTGCAACTTCTTTCTCCTCTTTTTTCCTCAATTCTGCCTATAATGAGTAAAAATAGCAATTAAAAGCGCATCCAAGTCCAATCCAATGTACAGTAAAATTTACAAAAGCATGAAAATCTTCAATTTCAAATTAAAATTCCAAATACCAGATCAGTGCCCACCAAATAAACCATATTTTCAGACATGACACAGTGCAATAACAAATAAACAAAGTCCAATTCTTCTTATCTGATTCTCAAGATCCACCTCATCAAACGGTTCAGGCACCACATTAAATTCACAACTGTGAAGGGTGCACAACATTACCGATTAAAATACACAATATTCAGCAGGTATGATTATTTTCCACGGAACATGCACCATTATAAAGAAGCTTCTTAAACCAATGTTTTTTTTAAAGTTTTTTATAACAAGAGCCATTATAATATATTCAGAAAGGAACTGAATAGTACCATCTCCTTATCTGCTCGTTTCCAGAACAGCAAGACATCTCTGGCTAGTTTTCGGGTGCGAATGGGTGCACTTTTCATGAATTTAAGTGATCTGCTCATTTTCATTCTGACCTGAAAGAGAAGGATATACATACAAGTAAAATATCAGATCACGGGATTTAGAGTTAAAACCTGATGACTTGATGATAAATATCAGAAACCAATCCATAATAAAACAGATGAATGATGCAAATGGTAGGAAACAGAGCATGCCTCTCTTTGACAGTTCTCTGAGAACCTCTTGGCATCAACAAGTTGCTTTCGATGGAAACCAGTAAAAAACCTATGATGCTTTGGTATGTCTCTTCTTACAATATTTACCCAGATTTTTCCAATTCTTTCCATTTCCTCCTTCTCAATCAAAGAAGGGTCTTTATTTACCTTTTGCTTCTTAGGTAGGCTTCTTTCAATGATCTGCAGAAGCGAAGAAATAAAGATCAACAAAAGAGGGGGGGTAAGAATTGAAGTGAAAGGTCTCCCATAATATTGTAATACCCATACATACCTCATATGTGTCACCTTTCTCTAAAACCTTCACATAATAAACCTGCAATACACCGCCCTCAGACAAAATAGTTCTCTTAATATTTCCAGCAGCTCCCTCAGGGATTGAAGAATTCAAACCGATATCAGATACTTTCAGACTAAATTGATGAGGTGAATTAGAAGCTGACATGGCCTTCAATCGTGCCTGAAGTGAATCATATTGAGGTAAGGTTTCCCCCATGGCTGCTCGGTTTCTAGTCCCACCCTTCTTATCAGAAGCCATCATTGCAGCCAAGGATCCCAAATCCAAGGTACCCTTTAAGTAAAACTCCTCAACTCGAATATCTGAGAAACTTGGAAGGTTCAGCATTGCGGCTAACTTATCATAAGGAGGAGGGATTTTGTAAGTAACACCATCTCCAATATCTAAAGAAGCCGGTTCATAGATAGTTCTGCAAGAAAAAGAAAACAATGGTGAGATAATGATGTTATACAACATTAAGTCATAAATAACCTTGCATATTCCAAATTCTCCAACGCTATCCAGGCAACAGGGAAGAAAAATTAAACCTATCAGGTCCATATTGCTGTCTGAATTCTGCATCACGGTAGATTACAGGTTTATGAGGATTAATATCATTAGGCCACTCGAGTGTAGTCTCCAGAGCATGTGTTCCTCCTCGATGCTCATTCGCTAACTTCCGCGCTTTCAAACCTGTGTTACTTTTAAGAAGTTGTCCTCGATTTTGGGCAGGACTAGATGAGGTATCTTTATACCTCCTCTTGTATTTTTGAACATGTTCCCCAAGCATTGATCGGTATCGCTCCTCAGTCATGTGCGTTCCACAAAAATTACCCTTGTCTTCGTCGTCACTGTTTTGAGACCACTTCCTCTTCTTCAGCAAATTTACCTCCCTTCCACGCATACTCCCATTGATGTGATTTGCGATTGCCCCACCTATCCTTGGAAGTATTCCAAAAAATACACGAGTTAAAGCTCTGGTTCTCCAAAATTCATCCGCAGGCTACACAGTGGAGAAAACTTGTACAATAGAACTATCATTTGCGTGCATAAAATCCAAGTAGGTAAGAATCTTTGAAGACCAACAAAAAGAAAAAAGTAATGCCTACCTTGGCTATCTCTGCTCTCATCCTGACTACTATTCCCATTATAGTCAAAATCATCATCTTCTTGTGGAAGTTGAAAATTCATCAAAGGCTACAAAACAATGCAACAAGAAAGACAAAAAATAGAGAGCCGCAATAATATTTCGCGGGAAAATAAGCTTTAGGAAATATAAAAAGCTAGCCACAATTAGAATCAATTATGCAAAACTCTAATCACGAAGAGAGATAAAATTAAAAAAATAAACAAGTTTGGAGGCATGATGCAGGAATATAAAACCTCTAGTTTTAAGAAGGCAGTTCAGGAAATAGAGGCATAGAACATTATAACTTGGTGTAAAATATGGAAGCTATGAGAGAATGGGGAAGGCCAGAGCGACAAACCTCGAGATTGAAAAGACTAGAGTACGAGAGCGAGTCCTTGAATTGCCTTTTGTGATCCATGGGGGATGACGCGATTACAGTGCGAGGGTAACCTTAACCAGAGAAACCCTAATTCTATGGAAAGTCATGAAGGAGGAGATCGGCAGAAGGAGAAAGAGAAGTTCCTCGACAACCCTAAAAGGAGTATGGTGGAAGACAAGGGAATGGAGTGGGGCGTAGGATAAGGTGGGTAGCAAGGGGGAAGACAAGGATCGAAGACGCAGGCCGTGCACGTAGCATAAAAGTGTGCTAACGTATACCGAGGGTGACATTATCTTAACGTGCGCTACGAATGGGGTATTTGAAGTTCCACTTGTCAGGAGCAGGAATTTGCGCATCCAGATCAGCATAAACGGCATTTAGCGGTAACGGTTGAAGAGAGACACGTGGACAAGGTCCTCAAGAGATGTGTCAACTGTCATATGAGGGCTTTTTTTTTTTTTTTTTGCGCCTACCTCAACAGATTCATTTTTTTTTTATGGGGAACAAGCTCTCCAGCGGCCGCGTCTTAGACGCCCAAGAATAGCAAAGGCCCAGTATTAATTAACATTAACTATTCACGACGGAAAAAATTAAATATTAACTAGTTACTTAATACTCATTGATAAAGATAATTGATTGATAATCAATTAATCAACTAGATTTTCGAAGTGAATGCACGTTAAGTGGGGGGAAAACGCACACAGAGTAAACTCAATATTGTAAGAACATACTAATTTGATATATTTGTTACAAATTTTAATTTTAAATTAATACATGTTTTAAGTGAGGAAAAGAAGTACAAGTTAGATTGGAACAACCATTAGATTTTAAGTTTAATAAAGATAATTAATCTCTTATAATGTGACTAATTTAAATTTAAATTTTTATTGAAAGAAGTGCTCATATTTTTTGTGATAAATAAATAGTTTAAATAGAGTAGGTCTTAAGACCTCGTCAGGGTTATGACATATCTTTATATTTAAAGAGTGCTTACAGAAGTATCTATATATTACCTACCAACAAAGTTTTAAAATCGATAACAAAACTTGAACTCGTGACTTTTTATTGGCAAAATGCTTGCATTTAGTTTCTAAAAATAGCAATTTAAAAATTTATATATCTAATATCAAGCCATGGTGTGCGTTCGATTTTCTATTAAATTGAGATTTTAAAGAAGTTTTTGACTTAAATATTTATTTTGAAAATTTTTAAAATAAGCATTATTTGCAAAAATAATTTATAGACTAAACTATAATTTTGGATAAATTCTTAAGAATAGTTTATGGGAGAAAAAATAGTTTATAGACTAACTAATTATTATTTTACCTATATTTTTTCTGACACACTTTTTCTTATCTCTTCTCCATCGTTGAGGCTTCTGGGTGCTTGTTGAAACCTTTGCTGTCATCGTCCAGATTTGGATCGAGGAGACACTGACGATTGAGGAAGATGCAGAATGAAAGGAGGCAGATGGAGAGAAAAACATCGTCTGAATATGACCGTTGAATTCTCCGTAGTTGCTCGCTGCTCACTGGTGGTCTCTGTAGAATGAAGATGATGAACAATATAGCTAATGATAAATAGTGATATTTAATTTATTTTTTTATCCCATACCCCTTACTAGTAATTTATTAATTATGCAAATTATTATGATAATAACTATCAAAACACTTATTTATTTATAACCACTATTTTTTTATAAACACTTTTAAAAAATTAGTTTAAAACTCTTTAAAATTACTTATTTTCTATCAAATTGTCACTAAAAATCAATTCAAACATACTCATAATATCTATAAAATTTTATCCAAAATTTTAAAGTATATCACGCATATTGAGGAAAATTATTTTTTTAGGTCTCATAAAAAGTTGATTTATTTTTCAATTTTACCCTCATCCACGTGTAGCGCTTAAATTTTTTCTAGTATAATTACTTAACCCACATTAACCAATATATGAATGAAAACGATCCCACATGATAAGAAGTCTTAGCCGTTTGGTTCAACTTACGGGAAGATATGTTGAGTTAATATAAAAAAAAGTAGGTAAGAATAAAGGAGGTTATGGGGGTGAAGGTAGGGGAGGAGAGGTGATACTTTTTGTTTGGTTCAAGAGGAGAGGGGAGGGGAGTTAATTAAAAGTTGACAAATATGCCCTTACCTATTTATTTAAATTTATTTATAATATTTATATTAAAATTATTATTTTTTAATTTATAAATCTCAAAATTTTTTATCTCATTTATATATAATGATAAAATTAAAAAAATAAAAAATATGATAAAATTTTAATGTTGTCTCTTATTAATTAATAATTATTATATATATTAATATAATATATAAATTAATAAAATACTTGAGCAAGTCAATGTAAAAATATCAAAAAAAGAAAAAGAGATAAAATTGATGCGTGTGAGGAGAGGAGGAGGGTAATTGGAATATTAAAATATTACAAAGGGTAATTTTGTCAAATTTGCATAAAAAATTTCCCTCCCCTCCAAAAAACTCCACTTTTAGGCTTTGTTTGGTTGGAGGTTTTGAAGGGGAGGGTAGGGTAGAGGAGATATAAGTGTGTTTGGTTGGGAAAAATGGAGGGGAGGGGAGGTGAAATTTTTTGTCCTTATGTGCTCACCTCCCCTCCTCCACCTCCCCTCCAAAAGTGGAGTTTTTTGGAGGGGAGAGAAATTTTTTATGCAAATTTGACAAAATTACCCTTTATAATATTTTAATATTCCAATTATACCCTCCTCCTCTCCTCACACATCAAGCATCAATTTTCTCTCTTTTTCTTTTTTTGACAGTTTTACATTGATTGCTTAAGCATTTTATTAATTTATATATTATATTAATATATATAATTATTAATTAATAAGAGACAACATTAAAATTTTATCATATTTTTTATTTTTTTAATTTTATCATTATATATAAATGAGATAAAAAATTTTGAGATTTATAAATTAAAAAATAATAACTTTAATATAAATATTATAAATAAATTTAAATAAATAGGTAATGGCATATTTGTCAACTTTTAATTAACTTCCCTCCCCTCCCCTCCCGAACCAAACAAAAAATATCACCTCTCCTCCCCTACTTTCACCCCCATAACCTCCCTTACCCTTACCTACCCTCCTTTACATTAACTTAACCTACTCTCTCCTAAGTTGAACTAAACAATGCCTTAGAGGGGAGGTGGAGGAGGGGAGGAGAGCACATAAGGACAAAAAATTTCACCTCCCCTCCTCTCTATTTTTTCTAACCAAATATACTTATATCTTTCTTACCTTACATTCCCATTTAAAACCCCCTAACCAAACAAAGTCATACAGATTGAATCATCGATAGCCCGTAAAAAATGCGCTGAGCTGTGGACAGGAGGGAGTAAACTATACAGCAAATTGCATTGTTTAGATAATTATGGATCGTATAAATTATGGCCCGTTTCAAATCATGAAGTGCATCGAAAATGAATGCTATGCTTCCTAAAGCAGGCTTTAAAAAAAGAAAAAATGATAAAAAAATTTATTTAAAATTTAAAAAGATAAAAAAAACTATGAATTTTAAAAATAATAGATTGGGCATGAAGTTCAATCTGTCATTTCTAAATTATTGTGTAGAGTTATAAATACTATTATGAGAGTTATAAATATCATTGGCAGAGTTACAAATACCATTATAAGAGTTCAAATACAATTAGCAGAGTTATAAATACTATTAGCAAAGTTACAGATATCATTACAAGAGTTGCAAATATCATTGACAGAGTTGGAAAAAATATAATTTCATTTTTTACCTCTAATTTACAAATAACTATTTATAACTCTGCCAATTATATTTATAATTCTTATAATAATGTTTGTAACTCTGCACAATAATTTAAAAATGATAGATTGAGCCTCCTGCTCAATCTATCTTTTTTAAAATTTATAGACCCTTTTTATCCTTTTAAATTTTAGATGGTATTTTTTTATCATTTTGCCTTAAAAAAACGTATGTTTTGTTTTGTTTTGCTTTGCTTTCAAAATGCGAGCCCCTAAAAGATATAGCCTTCTCGTATAACTATAAACTCTTTAATCTAGTTTATTTATTTTTATTTTGATCATTTAAATTCTACATTATAAGTTTTAATTTTATAAATTTATTTTTATCTAAAATATTAATCTTTATAATATAATAAAAACCTAAATAATTTTATTCTTTGAGAAATAAAAAATTATAGTTTAAAATTTAAAAATATTAAAATTAAAATCTGTTTAGTTGTTGACCAAAAATAAAAAAAAATGTCACTAACCTTTCAAACAATGCAGCCAAGGATTTTATTAAAAAAAAAAAGCAACTAAGGCTTTATTTGGTTCAACCGAATGAGAGGATATTTTTTGTTTAGTTTAGAGAAAGAGAAGAGAAAAACTAATTAGAAGTTAACAAATATATCCTTATACTTTTATTTAGATTTTAGGGTTATATAGCATTAAATATCCTGATCTTAATTTTTATATGTGTCTAGTATCATAATCTTATTTGTCGTACAATTTTACATAATTTTTTTTAATTTGGAGCAATTTTATTCATAATTATTTTAATTTGATACAATTCTTAGTATTTGAGAAATAATATTATGTATAAAATTATACCAAATTAAAAAATTATGAGTGAAATTATACTAAATTAAAAAGATTATAGATAAAATTATATTATAAATAAGATCATGATACATAATGCATATAAAAAATAAAATCAAGATATTTGGTACATATAATCTTAGATTTTATTTTATATTCTTTTACAATATTTACATCATAATTGTTATTTTTTAAAATATAAATATTATAAAACCTATTACATCGTAATATTTTTATATGCACTTCAAAATATAATTTTATTAAATTTAGCATATTATCCTATTAATTTTAATATATTATAAAATATGAAGAAATATTAATATTATTTCATCAATTTTATAATTATAAGACATATAAATATATTTATAGTATATACATACTATTTTTACTAATATATTTACTTTAAAATATATACATTTTTGTATTAGTTCATACAAGTTTACACGAGAAAAAAAAGAACATTCATAATCTATATAAGTAGTGATATCATAATTGTGCAACTGATAAATATTTCAAGTCAAAAGAGTTAATATTAAAATAATAAAAAAATATTATGAGTATTTTTTATTAAGATTATAACAAAAAATTTTTATCCTTCGAAAAAAATACCAATTTTAGAAGAGGAGGAACGGAGAGGATCATAGAATGATAAATTTTAAACTTCCCATCTCCTCCATTTTTTTTAATAAAGTTTTGTTTGCTTGAAGAGAGAGAAAAGTATGTGAGGTTAATCTATGAGAGAGTAAAAGAGGAGATATTTCTTAATTGATTTATATAAAAAAAATTAATTAAAAATTGATAAATATTTCATTATACATTTATTTATAGTTATTCTTTATTATTTTATATCAAAATTATTATTTTTTAATTTTTAAATCTCAAATAAATTACCTTATTTATATATGATAAAGTATTTTTATATTTATAAGACATAAGATAATTTATCAAAGTATTAATGCTTTAACTATAGATAGCATTCATAAAAAATAAATTAACTAAAATTTAATAAAAAGGTGAATAATGTATTGAGTCGGAAAAAATAATATAACCAACTTAAGACTGTGTCAATGGAGAAATAAAAAAAAATATTTTTAATTTAAATGATAAAATTATACTATTAAAAGCGTGATATAGATAGTTCAATTAATATTATAATAAATTATTTTCCTCTTCTGAAAAAAATCTTACTTTTAGAAGTTAGAAAAAAGAGTATAGAGATAAAAAAAAAAAGGATAAAAGTTGATACCTTCTCTTCCATCATTTATAATTTTTTTCAACTAAATATATTTATTCCTACTCTATCCTTCCCTCCTTTCCAAACAAATCCCAAGAAACAATGCCTAAGGAGGCTTGAATACGTTTTTCCATTTTTTAATTCATAGCTTAAATCAAACTAAACAACCGCCCTTTTTTGACAGGATAAACATCAAACCCCAAATAAATACAAAGCGAAGCAAGATAATTTTTTCATTTTCGAGTCAACATCATTATACGCAAAGTCTCTCCAACTCTTTCGTCCCCGTCTTATCATGTCTGAACATCCAAACAAGCCCCCCGGTTACGGATACGGTTACGGTGCGCCGCCATCAGGCCAACCATATGGCTCGGCGCCACCATATTCCGCCAACCCATACGGCGCAGCCCCGCCACCGCATACACAAGGTAACCCTTATGCTCCGGCTGCCGCTCCTTACGCTGCACCCTACGCGCCACCTGGTCAGAAACCGCCAAAAGATAATTACCAAAGCCACGGCAGCAGCAGCGGAGGCTACCCGCCGTCGTCGGCGCCTTCGTACCCAAACCCTTTCGCGATGCTGGTACCGTCAGCGTTCCCTCCTGGCACCGATCCTAGTGTGATTGCCTGCTTCCAAATTGCAGATCAAGACGGCAGTGGATTGATCGACGACAAGGAATTGCAGATGGCGCTTTCCTCCTACAATCAGAGCTTCAGTTTGAGGACTGTTCGTCTTCTCATGTATCACTTTACCAACACCAACGTCAGGAAAATTGGTACTCTCTTGTGACATTTATCTTCTCTTTTTTTCTTCAATTGTTTAGGGAATTGTGGAATTTTGATCGGGGATATTAAATGTTCCGATAAATTAAGCCGGGGGAGAATTTTCTCCGGCATGTGGTGCTAAATTTCGCGGCCTAGCCGACTGGGGGATCGTGAGTATTGAAGATCCCGGTGGATGCAGCGGATCTCCGTTTGGACATGTGGCGGTGGGATGGGTTCTTACTTGGGTCAGCATGCAACTGCATGTAAAATGTACAAAATGCCCTTGCTTTATGCTTTATCTTTTCTATTTTTTCGCCTTTTGGGTAATACTTAGCGCGTTATATTCTTCTTACCGCCGTGAAAATGGGGTCCTAAAGGCCCAGCGTTTTCATAAATTACGCGGATTTGGGTTGGTCAACTAAACCTCGCGTTATAAATATTATTCATATTTAGATCTACATGGTGGCTGTTTACGTGGGGCCCCATTTATTGTGGGCGGATTGGAATCCACGTGTTGCGCTACGCTGTTTGCTTCGTTTAAAACTTAAGAGTTAAGGCATATGGTTGGCTTGGCAGCCCGTTCGTAGATATAACACTTGATTATTGTTTCTTAGATAGTAATTTTATTTATCTGATATTTGGTAAAAAAATTTTACATGTTCTTTCATTTTGGCAATTTTAATGCAGGACCAAAAGAATTCACTTCTTTATATTACAATCTTCAGAACTGGAGGGTACTTTCGTCTCTGTAAATCTCAATTTGAAATTTTCCATGTTCCTTGTTCTCACACTCCGAATTATTGTCATCGCAGTCCATTTTTGAGAGATTTGATAGGGACAGGAGTGGCAAAATCGATTCATCTGAGCTGAGGGAGGCACTAATGAGCATGGGGTTTGCTGTTTCACCTACGGTGTTGGATTTGCTTGTCTCCAAGTTTGACAAAACTGGTGGAAAAAGCAGAGCTATTGAATATGACAACTTCATTGAGTATGATTTTGTTACATATACTTGTCCTTTTCTTTGGTTGGATATTTACTTACCATTCTTTTGAACTGATTTTTTTTTTCTGTTTCCCTTGTTTGCTAATGCAGGTGCTGTCTTACTGTTAAGGTGAGCTCTAAAATCACACCTAATTTTAACCTAGTCAGATTTCTTGCAAATAAAATGACGTCTTGAAAAATCTTTTGTTGTTGTTGTTGTTAATATATTCATGTTGAAATGTCAATTGGTGATCTGATGTTTAATATTTTGCGCCTAATTAAGTTTCTATATTGAATGCCACCCCCCGATTCCGTGATTAAAACCAAACTGAACTTCCAACAATAGGATGCTCTGCATTATGTCTTGTGTTGGTTTAATAATCACCCTGCTCTTATTTAACCAAGGAATGGTGCACAATCTGCCAATTAATGGTTGCCAACTTCTTAAAGAATTATGCATTTTGATACTGATGAAAAGTTAGAAGGGTCTTACTTTGAATTATGTGACTTACAGGGACTAACCGAAAAATTTAAGGAGAAGGATACCAATTACTCCGGATCTGCAGCATTCACCTATGAGTCGTTTATGCTGACTGTTCTGCCATTCCTCATCGCTTAGAGAGTATTGGTTTGCCTTTGTGATTGCTAGTTCCCGGCTTTTTAGATTGTATGTACTTCCTTTCCATGTGTTTAGACGTTGTAAGTAAACGGGTAGTTCTGAGATAGTGATATGAACTTAGCACTGCTTTGTTTTGTAAAAACTACCTTCTCTATCGTCTGTCACCATCACCGGATCAATCTAAATAAATCAACCATATGTTGTCATTTTTTTCCCAAATTCAAGAAATTAATGAATAGCTATTTATTATTCTTCCATGCAACATTACATGTATTTTTAAACTGTTTCTCTCTCTCTCTCTCTCTAATTAGAGGGGTAATTGGAGAGGCATGTATTTTTAAACCATAAGTACTTATGATCTCTCGTTTATAGAAATATATCTTTGATTTAACGTAATAACGACTTCAAAATGATATTGATGGGGGCTGTGAATCATATATACTAAAACGGTTTATTTGTTGTCCATCCAACAACGTAAGCGCCCATACAAGAAGCTCACTTCCCTGTCTACCTTATATATATCTTTATGGTCCCTTTGTATACAACCAAACTGGCCTTCCGTCTAGTTCCTGCGTATGCCTTGAATTTTCCTCGAATCCCTGTTCCCACACCCAAAAAAAATTAAAATTATAAATTACAAGAAAGGAAGATTTAAGATTAATGTTTAGCAGCATTTGATTTTAATCCCTCTGCACGTAGTCTAATTAACCCGGGAGTTTCCGAAGAATCCCTTTTTTTGTAATTGCGAAGATAAATCATCGCTTATATTCAAATCCAGTGGAGAGAACTCTTCCAATAATTTAAAAAAAAAAAGTAGAGGTAACTGCTTGATTTGCTTACATCATCAACAGCATCTCTCAATGCCTTGACCTGCTCCATTGAGACTGTCCTCACCTGTGATAGACGAACACAACGTATAAATACAACAGAAGGGATTGTGATTAAAAAGTTAAAAGTTAAAACCATCCGTTTAAAGGATGGGGTGAATATGGAGAACCTTCTTCACTATAGTCCAGACGACACCTTCAGTGCAAGGTGGAACCGTAAGAGAACCAATGTATCTATAATACTTTCTGCTCCCAAACTTAATGTCTCCAGGGTTTAAGATTCCCAAATTTCTCTCTTCTTTACCATTTATGTGAGGAATCAGCTACCAGAACCAAAAAAAAAACGAATCGCAAATTAATATCTCATTAACGATCATACGCAATCTGATTAAACATCTTGTTAAACATGTTAAACCTTTGAGAGCAAGGGATCTGGGCGGCCAGATTTATATAAAATTCCAATAACAGCCAACTTTCCATCATTTGATTCATGAACTGCGTGAAGCTCCAATTCGAACCTGCAAACCATCAAATTTGAGTGAATATAAAACACATAAAGAACCCTGACGAGACTGTTCTTATTATGGATCGTGTGAACCAAACTCACCTTTTCTCATCCACCGTGTGCTCCGAAGGTGAATGCCAATGGCACTGTAAAAGCTTGTAATAAGTTCCGTTTATGTTAATCTGCCCTGCATATCCCTTCCAATGAACCTGCCAAACAACACAACACAAACATACTTTTACAATTTAACGCATCTCAAACTGTGCGAGAGTTATTCTCGAATATGCATTAATAAAATGAAAATGGGGTTACTGAAATGTCGTGGCCCCTGTTCTTGATGGTAGCTGGAGCAGGTTTGTAATCTCTTTTAAGTTTGCCCAAGTTTGGAAAAACTTGGACCCTTTCGTGCATAAGATCAATAGGAGATTGAAATTTCCCAGTGTCACAGATTTTCCATTCTGGCTTCAGCTTCCCCCAACTTTTTGGTCCTTTCCCAGTTTCCTCTTCGTACATGAATGGGTGTTCATCCTCTGTCCAAAGCACCAAACGAAATTCCATTCAGCACAAAATCTCACGAGAAACGCATTCTCCAGGCATAATCATTGCCTCGTCTTTAGCATTCAAAAATAAAAGTAACCAGTACGAGCAAAAATCGCCCTGAATGCGCATAATGTGAATGCCACTATTTTGAACATAAATTTCATATGCACGTCAGAAACAGATGACGTAGTGAGAGGGAGATCGTACCAACTTCTTCCGTAGAGGCATCTGCGAATGGGACTGGAGAAGAACATAGAATGAGGAGGAGGAAGGAGAGTGACTTGGAGAAAGAAAGAGAGAACATTGCTAATGTTGCGATGAATGTGAATAGGCAGAGATATTGTGAGGATCATGTATATATAGAGAGAGATTAGGGACACGAATCTTCGTCTCTGTTAGTGCTTTGTGGCAGTAGGGGGAGTGATCACGGCCTGAAATCTCTCCCCACTACTATTTACGGACAAGAAAATTATAAAGTAACTATTTCCTTTTTCGTGTTTCTAGTGCCAACAAAATACTTTCCCCCCCTTATTTTTTCTTTAAAAAATGCCTGTTATATCGTAAATTTCATATTTTTAATATATAATCTAATTATAGATTAATTTTAATTATAAATATAATATATTTTTTTATTTATCAACTTTTTAAAAAATATTTTTTAAAAAATAATCAAAATATAGTTAAAAAAATAATTATAATATTAAAAAATATTATTTTAATTAATTTTTTAATATAATTAAATTAGTTAAATATATTATTTAGTTCTAACAGCTGGGCATAAAAACCACATCATTCTGATTATTTTTTATTTTTGTTACTATAATGAATCTAGGGGAGGAAATATTGTTATTTTTTAGAAATGTTGTTACTAACAAGATTGCAGTTTTCATGAGAGGGGACAACAAGTTAACAACCTAGAATACGTCGAAGGAAAAAAAAATCCCATTGACGTGGGAGATAAAGGGGTTCATCCCCGGGAAGGGAAGACGAGTGTTTGATAATAAAGTGTCATTTATAGAGATTGAATGGATAGAGATCGTTACTAGATGCAAATTAATTATAATAATTAATAATTAACTCGGACATAAGCATTAATTTGTGTCCAGCTGTTCAATTATTCAGAAAAAAAAGATCATGGTTACTAGTCAAAATGTACACCGAAGAGTCGTAGACCACGTTTCCCACTTCCCAGTTAATCTGGTATTAAAGTTATTAATTATCTAAAATGGTATAACCATGCTGGCTTAAAATTAAAACGTCCCTGGTAGCCCACAAAAAAAAGGGGAAGATTCTAGGCTTATTGTCAAAGAAAAGGAGACAAAAATGGGGACAGATCATCGATCACTGTAACAAATTTAATTGTGAGGTGAAACAGAATAATAGCATATGACATATATCTCTTTTTTCACGTACGTTTTATTTATGCCTTTCTTAGTGTGACACCCACAATGTTTCTCCTTTTCTTTTTTCCTTTTTAATTTATATCGTAGCAATATAATCTGCAAGTTATTCTTTCCCCTGTGTGCTGAAATTCAGGAAGCTTGCGTGCTTGAATCTCTAGTTTAAAGTATTTCGGATACACATGCAACGCATTCGCGTGATTATAGTTAACATGAGAATTAATTAATCCAATAAAACCAAGAAATAAAGTTCATGGAGAATGAATATCGAACATATGTCGAGATTTACATATATTTAGTAAAAAGTGATGCTGCTATTTAGCACTATATTAACTCATTTGCAATTTATAATAAATTACGATGCTTCAGATGCAAGCGATGACTTGGAGCTCGTTAGAGATGTTGGGCTGGGAGTTCCGGTTGATGATGGTTCTGGTTAAATTTTTGGGCCATGACATGGGCTTCAGGTCATCAATATGGGCTTTAACATAAGAGACGAGGCTTCGCGTGGAAAATGAGAGCCCATTGAAAAATAAACATAATTCTTTAATCGTTAATTATTATTTTTGTATCACTTTGTTATAATTCCAATCACGATGTTTAGGGAGTCGTCTTAGTTCTTAGACATCTAGATTTACGCCTGAGGGTAATAGATGGTTTGCCCTACCCGACATTGATATCGTTTAGGAGGAAGGGAGATTTCGCCTTGTCTTTAGATCGTGGGTGAGCCCAATCCCTTTTTAAAAAGTTTTATAGAAAAAAAATTAATTATTATTTTTTAAAATCTATAACTCTTCTTCCCTATAGTATTGTTAAATTACAAAATCATCGTTAATATTTCTGAATTGACATGGCCTATAAGGGGATTTAAATCCATTAATATCATGTGGTGGCAAAAAAAAAAAAGTCCATTATGGGCTTATTTGGTAAGTTTCAAAACTATAGTTTTAAAAGCGTTTATGGCCTAAACCTTAGTTTGGATAAATTTTAAAACAAACAGCTATATTTGTCCATAAGTGCTTCTAGGCAAAACCATGATTTCAGATAAGCTGGTAAAACTAGCTTTTAGAACAGTAAAAGAGCTTATAGACTACTCAATTACTATTTTACCCTTATTTTCCCCCTTTCTCTTCTTCTCTCCCCTATTTCTCCTTCTCCTTCACGAGTCGTCACCGTCGCTATCATAGCTATCCACGGTGGATCACGAGTCGTCGTCGTTGCTGTGCACACTGGGTCACCGAGTCGCCGTCACAATTGTCTCCGTCCACGCTGGGTTGTAGAGTGGCTGTCGCTATCGTCGCCATCCACGCTGGGTTGCCAAAGTCGATGGGTCGCTGCTCGCCGTCCAGATCTACCGCCGTCCAAGAGTCGTTGCTGGTCGCCATCGCTAGGAGCTGCTCGCCGTCGTTGGATCGCCGTTGCTCACCGTCGTCGCTGCCGTCGGTAGTTTCTAAAAGTGAAAACGAGAGGATGCGATTGTTTTTTTTAATTTTTATATCATACCCTTTCTAGTAGTTTACCAATCACAAAAGTCATTATAAAAATAACTATCCAAACACTTATTTATTCAGAACCACTTTTTTTTCCGTAAACTCTTCTCTAAAAACCCTTTTCCATAAGCTGTCCAAAAATCCATTTTTTTATAAGCATATTTTTAAAATCTTATCCAAATACACACTATATTATATCAAAACTATGCTTTACTCTCATGGCTACATCAGATAAATCATAGAAACAATTGAAATTGAAAATAAATATAAATTGCTAGGATTGGCTTTTAAGTGGATTAGTTAATTAAGTTTATTTCTGGTCTTATAAAGATTAATTTTAAAATAAAGATTAATTTGAAAATAAAAGTAAACTACGGGCTGTTTGGAAACCGTTGAAACCGCGATTTTAAAAGGGTTTATGGCCTAAATCTCGGTTTGGAGAAATTTTAAAACAAACAGCCATATTTGTTCAAACGGGCTTCTGAACTAAACAATGATTTCAGATAAGCTGGTCAAAATAGTTTTTGGAACAGCAAAACACTTTTCAACCACTCAATTATTATTTTACCCCTATTTTTTTTACACCCTCTCTCCTCTTTCTTCCATCTTTTCAACCCTCTCTCCTCTCTCCTCTATCTTTTCCACTATCTCTTATCTCTCCTCTATCATTTTACCATCTCTCATCTCTCATATATACCCTTTTTAGTAATTTTTCAATTACAAAACCCCTTTTTGTAACAACTATCTAAACACTTATTTATCCAAAATCATTATTTTTTTCATAATCTCTTCTCTAAAAGCTTTTTTCTATAAGCTGTCCATAAATCTATTTTTTTCATAAGCCTATTCTTAAATCTTATTCAAATACACAAGTTTTCTTGGCATCTTTTTACCTATATATATTGATTTTTTATAAAAAAAAAATTCAATTAATTTTATCTATCTATCTATTTATTATTAGACGAGACGAATGACAAGCGGATGTAGATTATCCTAGCAACTTATCATGGGTGACTGTTGGAGTCCCACATCGGATAGGTGTGGAGGGGTCCTGAGCTATATAAGCGTGGCGCTGCACACCTTGTACGAACCGGTTTTATGGGGAGAGGGTAATGGCCAAGTGACAAGTGGTATCAGAGCCGACCCGCTCCGACTCCGATGTCCCGCCAAGCTCCCCTCGAGGTGTGGGGACCCTCGAAGGTGTGGGGTAGGCAGGGAGCCCTACCGTGACGAGGGCGTCACAAGATTGGGTGGGGGAGAATGTCATGGGTGACTGTTGGAGTCCCACATCGGATAGGTGTGGAGGGATCCTGGGCTATATAAATGTGGCACTGTACACCCTGTACGAACCGGTTTTATAGAGAGATGGTAATGGCCACGTCACAAACTGCTCCTTATCGATTGTCATACTGACATTTCTTTCGGTAACAAAAGAACACAAGTTTGCACATCCTTATCGTACTATCTCTGCGTCTAGGGTTTAGGACTTCCCGCGAGCATTCTCTTGTTGTCAATGGCGAACTACGACCTCACCCCTCGGATCGCGCCGCACTTGGATAGGCATCTCGTTTTCCCTCTTCTCGAGTTCCTTCAGGAACGCCAGCTTTACGAGAATGACCAGATTCTTAAGGCCAAGATCGAGCTCCTTAACAAGACCAACATGGTCGACTATGCCATGGACATCCACAAGAGCCTCTACCACACCGAGGATGTACCCCAAGGTACTTTCTTTTCATAGTTCTTTGGTGTTTGTTTTTATTTTCGCTATACTCTGGCGGCAAATTCGGTATTTTTTGGTCAGAGATGGTGGATATGAGGGCGGAGGTGGTGACCAGGCTTAAGGCACAGGAGGAGGCCGCCGCACCGCTTGTTGCCTTTCTGCAGAACGCCAGTGCCGTCCAGGATTTGAAGGCCGACAAGCAGTATAATCTTCAGATGCTTAACGACAGATACCAGGTTTGTTAACTCCCTGTTCTTTATGATCTTGGGAATCGAGTTTTGATTTTACTGCTAGACTTAATATTGCCATCCCAGGAATTGACTTTGGACCCAGACACTTGATCTCTATTTGATGAATATCCCCATCTCAAAGTTTCCCCTATTGTTAAGTAGTTATGTTCATTGGCGGATTGCTAACCAAATTTATGGAATCGTTAGCGGGTTCCTAAGATGTAGTTTTGTTGGTTTGCTGAACGAGTTTAAGGCATTTTGCAAATTGCAAATATTGGTTGTTGGATGATCGGAATATGAACGTATTCAAAATGTTTCTGTATAATGGGTGGTGCATGCTTTTATAGAAGCTGTCATATGTCTCTTGATTGGGACCTACATAAGTTGTATCTATCAACACATAGCAGAGCATTTTTCCATAAAAGGCCGTCAGATTTTGCTTGGGTGCTTTGCTGCTTGTGCATACCTAGATTGAACTGATTTTTTTTTCCTGAAGATGTCATGGCAAGCTTGCACATTTGATTTTGTATACTCCCAATTCCAACCGAGAATCCAATATAATAACGTCTTGATAATATACCTTGACATTATAGCTGCTTATTTTGCCCCCCTCCTACTTGTGATGTTGATTGTTTAGATTGTTTGATCGATTTCTGACTCTCCAAATGACATCTTTTGAACAGATTGGTCCTGAGCAAATAGAAGCATTGTATCAATATGCCAAATTTCAGTTTGAGTGTGGAAATTATTCTGGTGCTGCTGACTATCTTTATCAGTACAGGGATTTATGCACAAATAGTGAAAGGAGTCTGAGTGCCTTATGGGGGAAGCTTGCAGCTGAGATATTGATGCAAAACTGGGACATAGCTCTTGAAGAGCTGAACCGTTTGAAGGAAATAATTGATTCAAAGGTTTGTTTGATGTTTGAATAGTGGCATCAGGAATTTTATTTATTTATTGAAGTTATCTAAGTAAACATAGGCTTAACTTTGCTGACCTCCATTGCAGAGTTTTGCATCACCTACAAATCAGGTGAAAAGCAGAATATGGTTGATGCATTGGAGTCTCTTCATCTTTTTTAACCATGAAAATGGAAGAACGCTGATTATCGATCTGTTTAATCAGGACAAGTATGACTTCTGTACTGAACCTCTGCTTTCTTTATCTGTCTTCATTTGTCCATAGGAATTTCACACATCTCATTTTCATTACCAATCCTTATTAAAGTGGATAGTTTCTTCCTTTGTTGTGTGTTATTTGCAATGTTTACATTCTGACATAACTAAAATGATACATCTTTTCCAGGTATTTGAATGCCATTCAAACTAGTGCTCCACACCTTTTACGATACTTGGCCACAGCATTCATTGTCAACAAGCGCAGGAGGCCTCAATTCAAAGATTTCATTAAAGTTATTCAGCAAGAGCAGCATTCGTATAAAGATCCCATCACTGAATTTTTGGCTTGTGTTTATGTCAACTATGACTTTGATGAGGCACAAAAGAAGATGAGAGAGTGTGAAGAAGTAAGTGACCTTTCTGCTGCCTACCCAATATAGAACCCTCTAAGAACATTATGTACACCGTTTTAAGTGCTAGACTTGAGGGTTGAAGTATATATCAACTTGCTGTTTCATATCTTTCTTGCTTATATTTTGTCTTTATATACCTGCACTGTTACTTAAGGAACTTGTCACATGTTTACCAACTGCAATAATGCCAGGTAATACTCAATGATCCCTTCCTTGGCAAACAAGTTGAAGATGTCAACTTTTCTACTGTACCATTGAGGGATGAGTTCCTTGAAAATGCCAGGCTATTTATCTTTGAGACATACTGCAGAATACACCAACGGATTGACATGGGGTATGAACCTGCTTTCTGATAACCTTCAATTATACTTTTCAAGTGGACTTATTTTCAATCATTCACGGAAAGAAACAATTTGAGAGTTGGATACCTTTACAAGTATACGCATGAATTGTAAAAACTTGTTTCACCAATTGCTGATCTTTCTGACAGAGTTCTTGCTGAGAAGTTAAATTTGAATTATGAGGAGGCTGAGAGATGGATTGTGAATCTTATTCGTAGCTCAATGCTTGATGCCAAAATTGACACTAAAACTGGAACTGTTATTATGGAACCCAATCATCCTAATGTGTAAGTGATCAAATATTAAGTGCTGAATTGATAGATATTGCCTCGTTTGGGTCTTTATTGTGAATTTTCCATGTTGACTAGCCTATTTTTCCCAACATATCAACTGTAATCTTTTTTGTTATTCTTGGTCCTTACTTGTTGAAATTTTGCTATTACAGGTACGAGCAACTTATTGACCATAACAAGGCACTGTCAGGGCGTACTTACAAGTTAGTCAACCAACTTCTGGAGCATGCACAAGCACAGGCAGCTCGATGAATATGGCTCATGAGCTGTGTGGAGATTATTTGCTTATTTTTTTATGGGATACCTCGATTTTGTTTTCTATTTAGAATTGCATTCAAATTGAGAGGCTTTAGTACCTCGAGCGTATGGCTTAGGGCATCTTTCCCGTTGTCAAGAGCAGGAGTAGAAACTGTAATAGAGAATTCACCTTTGTTTTTACCTATGCAATCGCCTCTGTTCCAAGGAATTAAGCTCATGTAGTATTAGTAACTTATTTTTACCTCCCTGATCTCATCCCCCCCCCCCCCCACCAAAAAAATAAATGAAGCGAGCACTCGTGAATTTTCCTTTTTTGTAACGATAATTTTTTATGGCTCAACATGATATAATCATACATTTTACAATTTTTTTCTTGTAGACAAGCATGTAACTGTGATGTCCAAATAAAAAAAAAACAAGACAAGCCTACGGTTTTTATTACAAATTTACTAACCAGTACTGATTAGCGTAAAAGTAAGTGCAGACCAACCTTCAGTTTGGAGGAGACAAACTTTGGGAATGGATTTTAGAGGAAGACTCAAGCTTCCAATGTGCAAAATTATTTTTCTTCAGATAATAAGTATTCTTTTTAGTCATTAATATAAGAATTAGTTAGAGAGTTAAATTTAGTTTTAAATATAAGACTTCAATCTATTTTGTTTCTTAAATTTATAATTTTTTGTTAAAGTATACCTATTGATTATACATATTAAAAGAATTATATCTAAAAGAAATTATGATAAAAAATAATATTTTATTATAAATAACTAATTTTAGTACTCTAATTAAATTAATTATCTAATTTTTATATAGTAATTTTTACCAAACAATAAAAACATTGAAAATACCATTACATTTCATTTTTTCTAACACGGAAATCGGAAAGGGAATATTTTTAGTACAATTGCAAAGTGAGGACAAGTCCTCTGTTGGCCGTTTATTCCTAGTCTATTTTTGTGCCATGATCTACTAATTCCCAGTCATTTGTGTATTTTCAAAAAAAAAAAAAAAGAAAGTGTAGCACAAGCTTTTAAAATCTCATTCCTGTAAACACCTGCCACAGTTTCCGGGCGCACACGTTGGAATTCAGCGGCTTGAAACAGAAAAACGAAACGAGGTGGCAATACGTTGAGGGTTTAAGCTCCCACTTATTCTAACCTTTGCCCTTTCTTAGCTGGTATATTTCTCCTGCGAGGAATGCTTGGTGTTGAACTGCCTTATAAGTTCATTTGAAGTTCTTCCAAACTTACCAACTAATTTGGATTCGTTGAATTTCAAGTATAACATTGGAATCACCTTGTCATTTGAATGTTCCTTATTTTGAGTTAATTAGATGAGGATGAGGTTAATACTGTGGATATTAGCGGACATCACAAAAAGTTGATAAGATCCTTGGGTAGGCGAACGAAAATGAGTCGAAAGATGCTCGTACGATTAGCTTCTTCTTGTTTACCGAAAGCCGAAAATGCATATGATTAATTGCCAATAATTCACAAACATAGTCAAAAGGAGGAGGTGGATATTGGCTTTTAAAAGATTCTGTGGCCAGGGGCAAGAAGTGCCAATGGGTCATACTCTGATTTTCTTCGTCTCATCACTTGCCATCTTGTGCCAAAGTGCCCTTCCCATTCTTCTCTTGTCCCATAATATGCAAGATATAAGTCATTTGTACAGCAATTAATACCCTACTTTTCAATACATTTTTTAATAAAGACAAATGTATTTTTTTTTTATGAATTTAATACATATGCACTAGAGTGATTTACGTATAAAACCAGTAATCATACCCGGTGTGTGCGACTATTTATCAAGACAAGCGTCAAATCTCAGCAGGCGTATGGCAAAACCCAAAAGGAAAGAAAGAACACAATGACAAATAAAATTAGAGAAAAATGTCTTTTCGTCTTCCCCAAAATAAGAAGACTGAGACATGTACCCTACTTATTTGTATTTTATCATATGAGCATGAGCAGCATTATATATATATATATACACACTCTATTTTTTCTTCCTGCTTTTTTATTTTTTTTTGGTGAGGACACAGAGTAAGGCCCTAAATTAATATATATAAAGCAGGTCCCAATCAAGATGAAGAAATGAAGGAGTAGGTAGATATATAGTGCAGGGAAGCAAAGTGAGGGTAGGTTATACGCGTGCATGCATATGCTGATAATTTGTTCAAGACAAGCATTGGCAGAGGTGTGAGTGTATATATATGTGTATGTATTCACACACACACACACACACACACACACACACACACACACACACACACACACACACGAGGATCGAAGTGAGGAGAATCAGGTGGTTTGAGGAGGGTTGTTGCCGCAACACTTTTGTCTGACTGGCCACTTTGATTCCTGAAGAGTGGTCTTTGCATCTTTTCATTTGTGTACGTCTCTCTTATAAGTGCAAGCACCCACCCCTCACTTAGTCACCTCCCACCTATTTCTTCACTTTCAGCATGTTACTTGTCTTCTTTTACGCTTCATATTCATATGAGAAACAAAAAGTTATAACTAAGAGTTGGTCAATGTAAAGCCTGCTAAAGCCCCTAAGTTTTAAGTTTAACTTCTATAGGAAATATTTATATTTAGAGAAGTAGTTATGAACTTTAAAACTGGATATATAATAATACTATCTAGTAAATAGTATAAAAAAAGAAGTTATCTATTGCATCGATCTGTTACTAGTGAATATATGTATATATATATAATTGATGAATTGCAACGACTGAACACTACATAGTGGTCACACATGGGTGGTGGGGAAAAATGATCCGTCGTCGGAGGAAAGCTAGCTAGGGCTACATTGTGCGAGTTGAAGAGCATAAGATAGCATGTGATGAGTTAGGGGTGTATATATATATATATATCATCTTTTATCTGTGGAATCACTCACTGAATCAATAATAATTAATTGCTAATTATCATCCTTACATGCACATGTACTAATTATCTTCTGCAGCCATCTCTCTTTCAATGATAGTATCATTTTCTCTCTTGCAGTCAAGAGTTGCATTATTTTTTTTCAACAACTTAACCTTTTTCACCATGCACTTCTCTATTTACAGTATTTGCTTTCTGCCCATATATATATATATATATATATATAGGGTTTAATTAATATGTATATCTACAGTGTTTCTTCGTGACCTATCTAGTAAATCAAACGAAACCCTCTCTTTGTGGGTGTGATGTGGAGCTTTCAAGTGAATTGAGGGGCATATATATCAGATGAGTTTGGACTATTTGTGCTTAAAAAAAAAATCAAACTGAATAATATGCAAGTGTTTTCAAAGAGTTCATTATGAGATGCCAGAAGAAGGACTTCAAGTTAAGTTACAATCAAGTTTTGCAGTGCAGACACCTGGAGTGGCCCCAACTTCTCCAACTTATGATAAACACAAGATACGCTGATTGCGAAATAAAGCACCATAATCTTGGCAATATAAAGCATTTGGATTATTGGCGGTGTGCACTTTCTGGGTTGATGCCTCAACTCAGTCTTGCCCTCAGCCACACATGAAAACCACTATATATTAAGCACGAAATTAAACCATATATATTTATATATATATATATATATATTATGTAAAAGCATATTATATTTATATATATTTTGTTGTGGGGCAATATACTACATATGAATTGAACTGTTTCTGGACCTTAGATCTAATCTAACTAAAGCTTGTATTTAGGTCGAAAGAAGGAAGCTGAAGAAGACGTCATTTAATTTGATAAGGTTTTTGTCTATATATACACGCAAATAAACTATATATGGCTGGTCGTCGTCATGGATCAGCTTTTGCCTTTTACAGACCATGAAACCCGCATGCACTAAGCCACTAACCCTATATATATATATAATATGTTCATTGATAGATATATGGGTCCTGATGATGAGCCACGTTTCGTTTACACTGTGGCTGCGACTCCTGTAATTTGTCACCGAAGGATTTGTACCAGACTCTCGACAACGACGATTCCACCATTAGCACTACGTCTGGTTCATTTTCACGTTGTTATGTAACCCAAGATATACAAAGCCCATACTCATATGGTGACCCGAAATTCCAAAGCCCAGTCATTTACATTTTTCTTCTCAGGATTTTATATTTTTTAAAACATAAGTTGATTGTTTCACTTTCACACACACGAAAAAAAAGTTGGCTAAACTCAAAACCATATGCTGCATACTCGAGCTCGAAACAAACCGATCCATCTACCAACGGGGGATGGTCCAAGTGGTAAGCGACTCGGTATCGCTTAAGCGAGGTCTCGAGTTCGAGCCTTGGCGTATGCAGAAAATCCCCGTTGGGAGCCTCACCCACCATAGCCAGGTGCGCGACGCGGGTCAGATCCGGATGTAGTTGGGGCAAAGTTTCGGTGAACCGGGTGGGGGAAAAAAAAACGATCCATCTGGAAACGAAGCGTTTCGATTCCGGTGACATAGATACGCTCTTCAACTGTTAAGTTATTGTTACCGTGAAGAGGGTCAGAATCCTTCGTGTGAAATTCATTACCATTAAAAAACTAACATGCTCATCCCCCCTGGTGATCAGACTCAACAAATAAATACGCCGCATCCAGTCCCTTCCCTAATTGGCAGTTTTCGTTACTCAAATTGAAGTCTGAAAAAGGAAAAGGGGGGACAAAAGAAACCATATATTCGGGCAGCAGTAAGATCCTCTCTGCCAGAATATAAGAACTCCAATGGGTAGTGGCAAAACAAATTATTAGGACTCCAAAAGCATCCCATGTACCAAGCATTTCTCTTCTTGGTCCAAATGTAAATTTATGCATTACAACTTACACACACACATATCAGCCTTTTCATCATACTTAACAAGATAGAGTATACTTTGATGACTTGAAAGTTACTAGAACCACGTTATCTTAACCTCACTTCAATGCTGGCACACGACTTCCAGAAAGCCTTTAAACACACCATGTATCAAGCATTTTATTTATTACTCCATATGTTCATTTCAAAGTCTAACTTAACAAGTCAGTATCAATACTAAATAGCTACAACAACAAATAAGCCATTTCATCATAACTCGCAGTACACAGAACACTTAATGGCTTGGATTTCAAACCAATATCATATAATTACCTCTTCAATAACCCAGCCTGACCTTCCACTCAAACCAGAACAAGAAATCATATCTACCAGTAATTATAGGCCTTTATAACCTTGATTTTCTTATCATGATGCCATGCTGGCAGTTGACTTCAATTTCTTAGGCGGGGGATTTCCTCCAGCCAGAAGCACGTACAAATAAAAGCACAGCATTGCAGAACTGAAAACCAATTTTTTTTATCAAGCAAATAAGAGTCAAAATCATCGCATGCTAGCAACCAAAAAGCACGATAAACTATTGAAAATTTCAAACCACGAAAATAAAATTAGTAAGGTTGGAACTTGGAAGCCAAGTAATGCCGTACCTTATAATAGCAATGAAGCCAGTTGGAAATAATTTCTTTGCCTGGATTGAAAATATATAAGTGTAAAATGATACTAACCAAAAGATGAAAGCTGTTGTTGTCTAAATAGATAGATGTATTACCAATGAGTAGGCCTGAAAATTTTTCCAGGCAAGAGCCCCTGACAACGCTGTAAAATTCAGCAACAAGAGGTGAGATGAAATTGTAACAAACTTAATAACCAAGAATTTTTTTTCTGGTTTACCCCAAGTCAGGGTGCTTTAACACGGTGACATCATATACCTGCTTGTCCTAGAATAAATGCTAAACTAGATTTTCCTTTCCTCCAGACCTTCAAGCTAAAGGTACTGAGGAACAGTAAAGCCCCTCCAAAGAGCACACCATTGCTCAGTGTTGCAGTACTCCGTGAGAAAAGAAACCCAATAATTCCCCCACTAAGCACAAATCCACCTGCAACAGGAAACAAAGATTAGATATGCATCACATCTTTGTTTAATCAAAGGCAATAGGTATGTTACATGTTCCCATTAATCACCCACAACAACAACAACAAGCTTTATCCCACTAGGTAGAGTTGGCTATATGCATCGCACGACACCATTGTACTTTATCAAAAACTAAATCCTTAGATAAATTGTTGACTAAGGTCACCCACACACCAACAAAAATTCAACACCCAAGTGGGCAAGAAATTCCAACTAAAATTAATTTAGAATATTAAGTGTTAATAAGCCATATTCTTTAAAACAATACCCAGACCCTTTATTAACCCATTCTTAAGGTAAATCAACGCATTAAATCAATCAAACTTTCCAAGATTTCTCACTTAACAACCTTAGAACAGAAAGTGAGATCATTTTCTTTCCAGGATGATTGAAGTCAAGCTATTTACTTCAGTTTCCAAGGGTCTTGCAATAATTCCTAAAACTCCACATCTTCTATCAACCTTAATTTAATACTAAATACCCACATCTTCTAAGTAAAAGAAAGGGCAAAATGGAGGGAAGACATGTGCTTGAACAAACACATTAATTCAGAGCGGTGTGCATGAAAAGTATGTCAATTTGTTGGCTTCAGTTCCAAAGGAACTAATGACACACCCAGCACATAAACACTCTTGTGTCCATTTGTAATAACAGACAACAAAAAGCACAACTCAAATCAATAAGCTATTAATAACCTTTTATCCACCAATTCACCACCAACAAAGAGTCATGTAATATGCATTATATCTAAAATCACTTGACGTGCAAATAGTCAACCAAGGAACACTTACCAAAGGGGATGCCTAAACAAAAATCATGAATCATTGCAGTCTTTTTCTGCAGATTGACACCTTGTTCCTGCTTTGCCTCTTCAAAACCTGTTTTTTCAGCATCCTGCTTTTCTAAAGTTGAGTACGGCTCTTGCTTTTCTTCAACATGCAATTTTGGAACATCAGATGTATATCTAAGTGCATTTTTGGTATCAGAACCAGTAGCATCTGTGCCATGCCCCTCGAGACTCATAACAACTGATAACTATATCAAATATTAGAATCAGAATCAAATAATTGCTCCGCCAAACTTGCATTTAACAAAAATAATTCACTTTGCAAGCTTGTTAATGTAAATTCTTATTACTCTGTTTGCAATCTCACAGACAAAACTATGCTTTCTATCTTCTATTTTCAAAGATACGCCTATAAGCAAGTATGCATGTCAACAATCATTCATATATATATCATGTTTACACAAATTTCTCATACTCTCTTCAGCGATCTCACTGTAGTTACATGTACAAGCAATCAAGCATGTTTGTTCAGTGCAGCCATGACCAAGAGCAAAAAATTAAGAAAATCAATTGCACGAACAAAATAGTCCATCTCAATAGTATTTATTCACATTCTTCGACTTCGGAATCATTCATGTGGCCCACTCAATTAAAATTCAACTATTCCAAACTCGCTGACAAACAACAAAGTTCAAACTTTTATAAACCTTCAATTATTTTCTGTCGTTTCAATGAAAGAAGACCTTAATGACAGAATTGAAGAAGAAAACTGAGAACCGAAACTGCGAAACGGGATGTACCTTAGAGCGAAGTGGTGGACATTGAAGTGAAAGTCTTCGCAAATGCAGGCTGCGAATGGCGGGGAAGCACGAAAGCTGAGCGATTGAGGCAGCCATCGCGGTGTCGTTAGGATTCAAGATCAAGGCTCAGTCTTCGTTCGCGGCGACGCTACGGATTTTATTGCCCGGTGGCCATTGCAGATCTCCAAATCAAGAAGTCAAAATAATTTTTTTGACAAAAAAAAAAAAAAAAAGAATCAAAGTGCTTCCGTTTCATGATGTGACGAGTTTTTCGTACCTCTGGGGTGTTTGAAAACTTTCTACATTAAAATTTTAAAAGAGTTTTTAATTTAAATTTTGATTTAAAAAAACTTAAAATAAATAATTATATTTATTTTAAAAATTTGTTTGGATAATTTAAAATTAAAATTTTAAATAAATTAGGGAAAATGATAAAAAAAGACCATTTAAAATTCAAAAGGATAAAAAGGGCCCATGAATTTGGAAAAAGACAGATTGGGCAGGAGGCCCAATCTGTCATTTTAGAAATTACTGTTCACAGTTGCAAATATCATTATGGGAGTTGCGAATACCATTAGCAGAGTTGCAAATAAAAAATGAAATTGTATTTTTTACAACTCTGTCAATGGTATTTGCAACTCTTGTAATGGTATTTGTAACTTTTTCAATAGTATTTACAACTCTGCTAGTTATATTTGAATTCCTATAATGGTATTTGCAACTATGCTAATGGTATTGGCAACTCGAATAATGGTATTTGCAACTGTGCACAGTAATTTGAAAATAACAGATTGGGCCTCCTGCCCAATTTGTCTTTTTAAAAATTCATGGGCCCTTTTTGTCCTTTTGAATTTTAAATGGTCTTTTTTTATCATTTTCCCAATAAATTATCAAGATTAACTTTTAAAATAAAAAAAATATAAATTATAAATTATTTAATTATTATTTTATTTTTATTTTTTTAATATTTTTTTTCTATCCTCTTCTTCACTTTTTTCTCTCTTTTCCTATATTTTTAATAAAATTATATCTTTTAATTTAATTAATTTTTATATAATTTTTTTTACAATATGAATAAGTTAATTTTTTTCACAAAATTAATAAGTGAATTTAAGCGCAACTTTTTTTTGGGTTACCTGATAAAAATGAATGATTCTGTGAAAATAATATAGCTGCAAGGAACCCCGCCAAAGCTCACAAGAAGTCTCGTTTCCCTCTTTTAGGAGCGGCTCGTTCCTGCTCAGGGCTTGCCCAACACCACCAAACCTTCCATTCCTCGGTGCTTTACTCTGTACAATCGGAGCCTTGTTCACTATAGCTTAACTGGGTAAGCCGTTGGAGGCACGGCTCCGTAAGGGTGGCGCCGGAAGCTCTGAAAATTAAAATGTCATTCTTGACTCGTCTCAACACTTCCGCAAGGCCTCTCTTCTCCTCTCTCTTCTGCATCTCACGCCAGGTTCTTCTCAAAATAGTTTCTTTTTCTCCCTCTGTAACTGATAGACTACTGAGTTTTCAAACTCGTGAAGGCTGCAGCATACTCTTTGGTTTTCTTTTGGCTGTGGCGCCTTCTTGTGTGTGTTTTAAATGTCCGAAGTATATTCAGTCCACAGATAGATTGCTATTTCATGTATCTACTTTTATATTTTTCCTTCTTGTTCATTATTTTTGTCTCTACAGATAGTCACTTTCCTTCATTTTCTTCCTGAAGCTTTTGTGGTTTCTTTTTCCCAGTCTTCTCTCATCAATAAATTGTCTAGATCAGCTGTTTTTTTCCTCATTGTAAAGAATTTCCTCTATTCACAGTGCATTCCATGTTTTGTGTCAGATAGAAATTTGACGATCTCCAATAGGAGTTTCTCTGCTTTCCCATGTTTCATGTTCAGCTTCATGACTTTATTTTTTTGTTTTACTCGAGTTTTTAATACTTGGACATCTTGTGCTTGATAAATTAGTAATTGGATGTCCTTTGTTAGAATCTAGCCCCATGAATTCTTTGATGGCTTTGACTGTTTCAGTTTCTAATTTCCTATTTGGTTGGATTAAATAATAGCATGGCAACAATGTGAGTACGGTCACTATTAAGCCATGTTTGTTTTTTAATTGTGTTTTATGCTGACAGTGGAGATTGGAGAAATATTGCTTGAGCTAATTTTCTTATTGTTGTTTATTTGTACAAATTCATTTATTACGTTTTGTTTACATTGGTCGCCAATTAAGATTTGTTTTGTTTTATTTGAATTATGGTTTCTCTCAGAATGGAGGTAGAGATGCAATAACCAGGACGGGCATGAAAACCCGCTCTCTTTCTTCTGTAGGTATTAGCTCCCATTTCTCCGGCTGTACCTTTTTATCCATACATTGGCAAGAACTTCTGCTGATGCCGCTTTTTCCGTCTGTGTCTGTGTGTGTGGATGCTCACGTGCCTATTGTTATAGACATCACACGCCCAGTTATTATTTTTGTCTCTTCACTGTATGAGAATACTTTGTCTCTTCACTGTATGAGAATACAAAGTTATTATTGTTTCAAATCATAAATGATATGGCAAAATTACCGGATACATTTGTTTGTTTAAACTGGAAGCTTCATTATGCCTCTGTTTAAAAGAATCATACAAAACCTTTTGATGTTTTCATATTTAAATTGACTTAGACAAGATTTTCCAATCTTCTGTTCTCCTATTGTCAGTTGAAGCTTCAGATTTAGAATGCGACCAGATCTATGAGGAAGTGAAGGCAACAGAGAAAGATTCTGCACTACGCTTAGCTGTTTCACAACTTGCTAATGAGTTTACCATAGAGTCAATGTTATCTTTGCGGAAGTTTTTTTGTACACGTCGTGCACATGTGATTTCTACAGGCTCCCTGAAGCTGGACCTAGCTCTTGGAGTTGGAGGGTTAGCAAAGGTGATTATAAATCTAGCACAATTGTCAATCAGACAAATACCTGGCGTTTGAATGTGTGATGTGTCACACATTCATGGCTATTAGAATATGGATTGGATCACCAAACCCCCCAACCCCAGCAAAAAAAAAAAAAAACAATATCACCCAATTGCCCATCTGAAAGTGGGAGACATGAAAGCTAAGAACAGATTCTTTTACATACACTATATATGTTGAGTATAATTTTTTTTTTCCTGAATTTTGTGACTTGAACCTTTTAGTTTCCAACAATTTCTAAGATGTCTGTTTATTTTTTTGTGCTTGTCGTCTTCTAACTACTATTTTTTTATCCATCCAAAGGACTGCCATACTTAGCCTTGCATGCTGGTTAAATGCATGGAATTTTGTACATGGATGATCATGCTGATGTGTCTGTATCCTGTTGTATATATTTTTAAGCTACTTTGTCAGTTTCTTAAAATATCTTAAAATAAGATTCAATTCATGATGTGAAAATAGGTTTTAATAATTAGTGATAGTATAGCGATTGGCAGGTACAACTTCATGGCTAAAGCAACTATAAATAGTCTGGTTTTTGAACAATCAACTTTCTTTAGATGGTAGAACTTCGCTCATTTAGCTGGAGCTAGCTAAAGATTAAATTTCTATCATTATATGAGTTCCCTTAGCAAAAATCCTTTTGAAAATTTCAGGGCAGAATTGTGGAAATTTATGGACGGGAAGCAGCTGGCAAGACAACACTTGCACTTCAAGTTGTAAAAGAAGCTCAGAAGCTTGGAGGTACCTGTTGGTATTTCTTATTCATTTATGCCAAATCCTTTTCATGTAGATGATTGACCTGTTTTTTTTCTTGGTATGAATTAAGCTGTTAAATTCTTCTTAAAGTCATAACTGCAATTATCATCAGTATGATACTACTTTGTTACAGAGACTTAAATACTGAAAATGTTTGACATATCCCATTTGAGTATTTAATGCCATTTTTCTACTGAGGAATTGTAAACTTGTGTTCAAATCTTATCAGTAAGAAAACTAAATGGCATTTTAATTTTCAACTTATCAACTGACACATGAGATGGTTAATTCTCTTGTTTTCCTGTATCTCTTGCAATCATGTTGCTGGGCATACTGTATTCTTTCATTATTTAATGAACTTCTATTTGTTCTGTTGGCAGGATATTGTGCATATCTTGACGTAGAAAATGCATTGGACCTTTCACTTGTAGAATCAATTGGTGTAAATACTGAAAACCTTCTTGTCTCACATCCTGATTGTGCTGAAAACTTGTTGAGCATGGTGGATACATTGACGAAAAGTGGAGCTGTGGATGTAATTGTGATTGACAGTGTAAGTGAGTAATTTTCAGTGTTAACCTCTGCGTCATTTGAGGATTTGGAAGATTGGAGTAGTGGCTTCAGATGATGATGCTTTTACTCAAAACCAGTGTGGTTGAGTGTTGAATTCTGAACTTTGAGGATAATAGATATGGTGTTCGGATCCATGACATTTATTTTTTCACACTTCACTAAGAAGGTTTTATCATTTCAGGTTGCTGCCCTGGTCCCAAAACTTGAACTTGATCAAGTAGGAGTTGGCTATAAACGAGATTTACTGAAGCAATTAATGACTCAAGCTCTACGGAAAATTCATTATTCACTTTCTCACTCTCGAACTCTTATCATTTTCATTAATCAGGTCGTAGCCAATTTTTTTGTGCAGCGTGCATCTATTTGTCTGAATATATATATGTTAATGATAGAACTTAGAAATTTGCAGCAAAAGGAAATAGGATAAGAGAGAGATCCAGAACCAGTATCTAGTTCTAGAGAAAGAGAACGAGAGGGAAGTTACTGAATAATTCTTAATTCCATTCTGAATGAAAACATAACATAGGTTTGCCTTATAGGCTTACAATAACTTAAAAGGAAACTGCAACTTAGATAACTAATAACTAACCTGAAAACAACTTCTAATAACTAACCTTATCCAAACTAACCAATATTATAAATAACTAAAATACTTTTGTTCCTCCTATAATAAACTAACAGAGGCTTGTCCCTAACAGTTAAATTATGTCTAGGAAACAGTATATGGATTTATAGTTCAGTTATTTCATATACAGGTTAGATTAAGTCCAAAATCAGGTCAGGCAAATGGACCTGTTGAAGAGGTTACTTGTGGTGGAAATGCCTTAGGATTCTATGCAGCTGTACGCTTGAGACTTTCAAGAATGGGGCTGTTGAAAAATGACGATCAGGTAATTTCTGTTGGTGTCTTTGATTTTAAAGTGGGATTTACTAAGACTTGTCGTTTCTGCCAACTGACTCACTATATTACTATCCATGGTATTAGTAAAAATTCTGGGAATTCTCTTTCCCAAAAACTCATCAAGATACTTGTTTTGATTGTTTTTTTTCCCTCTTGACATCTTCAGCCAGAGGGCCTTGCAGTCTGCGCGCAAGTGGTAAAGAATAAACTGGCACCTGCAATGAAAAAGGCTGAATTGGGGATCAAGTTTGGAAGAGGATTTTGCCTTGAAACTGAGGTCTTAGAGTTGGCTTGTGAGCATGGAGCGATCATGAAACAAGGAGACAGATACTTTATCGAAGGTTTGGCATTTGATAGTAAACTTGCAGCTGAACATTATTTGGCTGAAAATGACGAGATTCTTGATAAATTGGTCGTGAACTTGAGGCGAGTCTTGTTTTAAAGGATGTGATTCGCTTTCAAATGGATGACTTCTCTCAAGCGTGAACGTTGCCATCCTCGACGGCGACCCTTGAGCTTCGCACGTTGCCCTCAATGGGCATCCATCATCATCATCAAATAGAAGAGCAGAAGGACATTTCTAAGTTATAGGGGTGCATTGTGTAGTGACAAGAAATTGAAACTGATTAAATAGGACACTTGAATCATGATCTGGAATCAGTTACAGATGTGCAGCTATCAATATTTCCCACTTCCCATTGATTTGAATTAAGATTTTCAAAATAGGTACGATGGAATATCTCGATTCAAGTTGTGCTTCATTACAATCCATAATTTTTAGAGCAGAATATCTGCTGAAAACCTTTCAAAGAAACGCTAGAAAACCAAATCAACAATCCAATGGTATAAAAAGAAGGATAAAATCCAAAAACCAATTTAGACATGTAATATGTACCCAGCGGTAACATTGACAATCCCCAAAACCAGGAAGATTCCTTCTAGAAACCATAATGAGAAGATCCAAGACAGCAAAACAAACGAAAAACATGTACATTGGTGAATATTTCGTCAGAATGGGAGCAAGTTGAAGGTTCCGCATTGCCTCTCTCAATCTCTGGTATACCAGTGAAACAACCAAGCATGAATTAAACCTTGTAATTTTGCCTCCGCATCCTTCTGACGATTTCAGAAACACATTCTAACGATAATGATGGGGATATGCACTCTGACGTCTCTGCATTCTATTGGTGCTGGCAAGCGCACCATAAGGAGGAGACCAAAACGATATGCCTTCCTTATGAGGCTCACTTTGATTGAGGCATAGTTCCAGAAACTCTGTTCTTTGCCTTGGTGTGCTTATAGATCTTGCCTTTGGCTTAGCAGATTCCGTCACAGCCATAAGTGGGGAAAACCGGAGAATTTGGCATAGAACTATCATCTACAAGTGACACTTTCTTTAGGTGAGAAAATGATTTCCTTGGGAGTGAAATTTGTGAAATCAATAGTTCCTGTGACTCTTCTCTTTTCGCATTTTTCAGTGCATCTTGTGTTGAACCATGGAAGTCTCTTGTGATCAGGTTTGAGAGAAGATCTGGTTTATGAAATGCCTCCTTGTCACATGTTTCTTCCTGCATCCATTTTCCTAGAGTACGGCAGCTCTCTCTTCCATATTCTTCTATCATGTGAGAACTTTTTTCTCTCCTACAAAAGATAATTACATGGAAATGATCAGAGATATGATGATTCTGAATAATCGTCATGAAAAAGAGGACTCAGAAGTAACAAGACTGAGTCATAAGTAAGATGAAGTCAAATGAGATTACCCTGTGTGAGAAGGAATACTGTTTCATGCGTTCTCTTTTGATAGTGGCCTCTTGTCTTCTCAACCATATGGCTTCTATGTCTTCTTTTGAATGCAAACTGCAATCCCAAGTCCTTTGACCATGGCATTCAGGATGGAATTTCTCCTGTGGATTAGAATAAGGGACTTGTAATATCAATGTAGAGGTCATTTACCTAATTACCCATATTCAGTGAAAAACAGTTTCATATTCCTACCTTAATCTCCCTCTCTTCCAACTTCTTTTTCTGCCTTAGAGACTGATTGCTCTTGTCATTCTTTTAGCTTTTTTCTGCAGTATGACTGTTTCTTTCATGGATTTCTACCAGCTCTCTTTCACTGGAAAGCAAATGCTTCAAAGTGCTGAACACTTGACGTCTCACAGCTTGACCACGAATTATAGCTTGAAGTCTCACAACTCCCTTCAATGCTCCCAGTGCTTTCTTTGCCTAATTTCAAAATTCAAATTCAAGTTACTTAAAGGTGAAGCTCTGCATAGAGCTAACTTCACATGTTCAATTTGAAACTAAGTTTCTGAGGAAGCTTACAAGATGTCCACGGTATGCGCTTTGAATTTTAGAGGCAGCCAAGTTCCGATTGCCTTTGGATAGATAAGAATAGGATCGGGATGAACCGGTTAGCCGGACAACCTCAGCAGCAGCATGAGCTGCAGCAACAGCAGCTTCTGCAGCAGCTGCTGTTGCAATAGCCACAGACAAAGCATGCTTTCTCTGCTCTTCACTTGCTTTAGTAAGTTCTCTATTTGTTGCTGTAAGTGTTGGACATTGTTTCAGCTTAAACCTTCCAAGACTCCATCCCCATTTCTTTGGCTTCTGCTGAGATTACAGATTAGAATATATATATATATAAACACTCACACCAACGAAACAGGTACTATTACATACATAACTATTACTGTAAAAAAAGGTTCCAAGACATGTCTTACTTTGGCCTTTGACTCAGGAGTGAAGAGCCTTTTCACCCATCCGAACCACCACTTCCACTTTGCCATGGAAAGTTATGACATCATATAAACCAGTTTCTTCCTCTTACACCATTATATATTATTCCTCATTCACTCCTACATTTGATATTGAAGAATCAGCAGAGGCCAAAACCAAGAGCAAAATTCAGATACTGAATAGACAAGACTTTTATAATTGCTAAGTGGTAATTAAGACGTTTGACTCATCTTTATTCTGCTTTAATTGCTCATCAAGATGTTGACCAATTTGTCAAACATAAAGATATCCTAAAACATTATATTTAGTGACCTGAACAACTGAGGCATTAAATCAAACAACTGAGCAGCATGGTGATGCTAAACAAGGTACAATAAATGAAAACATATTAAACTCAGAAATTCTTACTCTTATCATACAGCAAGACCTCAAATCCATCCATGATAGATTTTTCTGGTAAATTCCAAATGAGCTTCCTATTATTGGCTATGTTATCACTTAGAGGAACACCAATATGCTCAAAATGCGAGAATGCAAGAAGCCAAGAACTGCATTGGGAAAGGCAAGCCGATCGATGACTATTCCAAATGATGTGGCCTATGCATTTAGGCTTTAGATGAATGGTGACTTTATAGCAAGTTCACTCAACTTCATGGGGTCCCTCTTCTCTCTCTCTCTCTTCCCCAACCGTCAATTTTACAACTTCTTGGGTCCTTTTCAAGTGTCTGCTTTCATCAAACTTGGTAAAATATACAACTACCCAATTTTAGAACATTTTCTTTTTTATAGTTCCCTACTTTCATCATAGCACTATTAAACTATCACCTTGTGAATTTTAAGGAACCAAAACTTGGAGCGCTTTTGGTCAGGATGCATGGCACTTGTTCCTCTGTACAAATAAATGAGACATTATAGGATGTCGAAGTGACCCATGAAATATAGAGACATCACAGTTTTATTACCTAAATCATTGCTGACTACCAAGTCATCATGTTTATATATTATCTTGAAACTGTAAATTACTAAGTTTACGGTTGGAGGGGGCCAAGATCAGCATATTTCGTATATTATCTGTATCTTTTGTATCCCTTACAGATATCGAAAAGAATATTATAGGTCTGAAACAGAGCATTGAAGTTCTCATAGTTAGAAGACGAGGTTAATTCTTTATCTGTCTCTTTTGTTTTTTAGGTTAGGTTAATGAATATCTGAAATCTGGCCCCAGTGTCCCTCCATGGTACTCGATGTGAGCACGTTTCTGACTTCTCCCAAAGAGAGAAACACAAGGTCGAGCCATTCAAGAGTGGTCCATGGCCATGAATATATAATAAGCTCCAGAGCCTTCCTTCCTAGTGTGGTCCATCAACAGAACAAGCCTAAGAAAAGTCATATATAAATGCACAGAATTTTATTAGAATCTTTTTCTTTTGCATGAGTTGCTTAATTGACAAAGGAATTGTTGTACTTTGGGTCCGGGTCAGCCCTTATGGGTCGGACCGTTTTAATTAGGATCTCCACCTGATTAAAATACATAAATTAAATTAGGATTTAATTTAATGCTATAAAGAGGGGTGTCTCCTTCAATCATTCCACGAAGTTTTCTAGCTATCTCTCATTCTCTCCCTCTTTTTGGTGCATTACCCAGCTACACTAGTTTGGTTTAAGCTCTAATAGTCAAAATGCTGTACGTATGAGTACTTCAGAGCTTTGGGGGTTCAACTTGGATCCCATCCAGATTTGAACTCCATACGATTTCCTCCTTCCCCTTTATTTTCTGGTAGGAATGGACAAGAAAATGTTTTTTAAGAAAAAAAAGTAGCTTTCGTGTGCTGTCTCAATGACCCATCAAGATATTGATTATGGGGTTATATTATATGTATAGTCCAAAAAAACTTTGCTTTATACCTACTTAAAATTGCTGAGCTGTCTCAAAACAACACGCATGTTCTTTGGATTAACATGACAAAGCCAAACATATGGAAAAAGCACCTTCCCATGACTTTTCTTTAATCCAGAAATCCTCATTTCTAGTAACTTCGGGACTAGGTAGGCTATTGTTTAGTGATGTTCATTGAACTCTATCTAAGTTGTATCTTTGCCACCTAAATATATTAGTCTTACACGCATTCACAATCTTCTTAGCCTGATGTAATAATAATTAAGTGTAGATCATTAGATTATGGTATAATTACCCTTTGCTTAACGATAATTTAATCAAGGTAAGGCATAAAAGTGTGTGCATCTGGGTCCACCAATGATCATCTTCAGTCAAAAAGTAACTTGAACCTTAAGCATGCATGAATATTATAACTGATATATATATATATATATATATATATATAATGGTGGGAACTACTTCTCTAGTTCTGGGAAATCACTGCCCTTATAACATGCAGCCCTGGTTCGATAAAGTAGATGCATTGCTTCACCTTTTCCTTGAATTTTAATTTGATTTTCTTACATAAAGTATTTCAATTTAATCTATTAATCCTTTTACTCCATTGCAATAATTCTTATGTTAAGCAAATCATAAACAGCTGCTAGATTAGTTGACATAATATGAATGAAAGCTCGTACAATCGTTAATTAATATGTAGAAGGCCGGTAAAAGAATTCCGTTACAGAGAAAATTGATTGATGGTTAATGAGGGTTAATTTGTTATGGGGATTTAGTTTTAAAAAGACCATTGGAATTGTTGTTCTTCTCATAATTTATAACATTAGATGCTTCACCTCCAGTGACAAGAGCTTGATATTAAAATCTATTCTCGATTTGTTGGGCATACTAATGAACTAGTAAATAAACTTTTTTACGATGTTATTTTAAATTAAAAAAGTAGTGGTTGATTATAATTGTGTTTTAATAATTATATTTTGTTAGATTATATGTAGTTTATATATGAACGTTCTTTTTACTCGTGGATTAATACTTTTTTTTTGTGATAGGATTAATCCCTTTTATTTAAATATTTTTTATATAATTTAATTAAATTATATTATTTTAATTATAATTAGATTTAGTTTTACTTTCCAATGAACAGTTTTAGTTTTCAGCACCTTGAACAAAAGTCACCTACCAAATCCCTCCATCTTTTATATTCGGACCGGATCATCCTATGTTGGGTATGAAACTTAGAAAGTAAACCATATTACTTAAATTCACAAATAACGTGACTTGTTAAGATTTTTATATCCATATATAAATATTAACGATCTTGTCCACCTCACTTGCTCACAATTCTTTTGTTAAAGAGAATAATGAGAGTATAATTAAATATCTTAATCCATGTGTAAGATTAAATGTTTGCGTCCATCACCAAAGTCTGTAAGAAAAATAGGAAAAATTATATTTAAGTACTATATAAAAAATATAATTATAAAAAAGTCCAAAAAATTTATTAAATGACATTGAAATCTCACGTTTTAAATTATAATATGACATAACTATCCTTAAAAAAAATACTTTAATTGTTACTTTTTTTATCCCCAATTATCATTTTTTTTATGAGTTGTTATTTCTGTTATTCGAATTATTATTATTATTTTACTTGAGTTGTTATGTTTTTCTATCATTATTATTTTTATTGTTTAAATTATTTTTTTTAGAGTAGTTCTATTATTTTATAATTAAAAAAATTAATTTTAAGTCCTGTTAATTTTTATAGTCCTTTGATTTTTTAAAACTTTTTTATAAGGATTTAAATATATTTTTTAAACCCCCGCCCCCCCCCCCCCATCCCCACCCCCACCCCCAATGAAAAACGACAACAACAAGTCATCAAATATGAAGAAGATAACATGCCCACGACATTGTTTTTGTACTTTTGTCAAACAAAACGACAGCGATGTTGCCATCCCCCGATAAACCCAACTTCATGCTGTGCCATATCATCAACTCATCACACACACACGTCCCAAACTTATTAAAAAACTTAAAAATAAATAAATAACGACGCCGAGGTCTCTGGGTCGGGGTCGGGATCGCTATCAAATCATTAATGCTAATTAGGATTAGGACCCCATGAAATGTACTTACAGGGATAATATTGATATTTTACATTGCCCCTGTGTATCGTATTTTTATTATGATTAATCATAATCATTCTCTTCAAAATTCACCTGGTCTCATCTGTGAAATTGATTGATGGTTTAGATTTGATTTTCTTACTAAAATATACGACAGATTCACGATTCTAATAGTAAATAAATTAATAACCCTGACTGCCATGCTTTATTCATTCATTCATTCATTTATTTTAACGCGTCGGTATTGACTAAAATTTTAAATGGATTATTTAATTGAATTTAATTATGAATATGTTTAGAGACAGCATAAAACGGACTAATTCGGGAAAAAGTAAAATAAGAAATAATTCAAGTGAATTAAAATGTTCACGTACACACCCGCTTGCCCTCCTTTAGTCCTTTCCTTGTTAGACGAAAATAATAATTCTATTAGCCAGGTGAATAGAATGATTGATTGAGCATAAATTCTGCTTTGACGAGATTTAAGTATATTAATAAAATTAAATAAATAATTAATTATAATAAATACTAGCTGATATTTTTGATAATATATATAATATTATATTATATTTTAATTTATAAGTTATATAAATTAATTTGATAAAAATAATAAATATAAAAAATAAAATATATTAAAATTTTATATTTAGGATTAAAACTAATATTTTATCTAATTTCTTAACCTAAAGTGCTTTAGAAAATAGTTCTGCTCATTTGAATCATTTTTAAAAGACATTGTCATTTTAAAACAATTAAGGTTGTTAATTAATTTTTAATTTCCATGTTAATCCACATTATTTTGTTAAATTGGCCCGGTTAAATATGAAGATAAATAGTATAAAGTAAAAATTTTAACACAGAATATTTTAGAAAAGGGGAAGTTAATTCATAACTTCATATCATCCAGTTTCATTTTTAATTGCTTTTTTTATCAGGTTTATCATAGATATTAATTTATATACATATAATTTGTAAGAGAAATATGTTACATATTCATAATATATTAATTTGTAAAAAAAATAACGTTAATAGTTAATAACACGATTCAAAATATATTTAAAATAATTTTATTACATGAATCTAAATAAAATTAAAATAATTTTTTTATAAATTATTATATTAACAAGGAGACAAAGACACAATAATATTTTTTTATTTTGATAATAAATAAATTTTACTGAATTATTTTATTTTTAAAAATATTTTTAATTTTATATTTTGTGAAAACTCATCGGCTCATTAGAATCATAACTGATGTCTATCATTAAAAGATGATAGAAGTCTAATAAAAAACTCTTGACATAATAAAAAATCAGCTGAATAAGGACTGACTAATTAATTTTCAGGAAAAAACAAGAGGAAAAACTTCCATTCCATGACGCACACGGACTTCACGCTGTTTTGATATCAAAGTTACAGCAAAGAATCCCAAAATTGAGTAAAACGCAGGATGATTCCATCCAAAATTTGAAAACTTGTAACCTACGTCCAGGCTTTTGATGAGTATCCCTATGTTAATTCTGCTAATCCCTGTAACTTTACGAATCCCTAGCCAGAGTTTGAACAGAAACAGGCTCATCTCTGATCACTGAGCAGCTTCACTTTGCATTGGCTGGTCAGCCAGTGATTTGAATCAAGAGCGTTTCATAAAAATTAGAAAGAAAAGAAAAAAAGGAAAGAAAATAAAGAGGAGCAGGTGTCCGGTGGGTAACTGATAGTTGTTTGTTTCGAGGGAGTGGGAGGGACAGGAGGAGGGCTGTGCGAGACACACCGTTTCGATTTTGGCACATAGTGCGTCATCGGCAGCGCCTGGTAATCGCCTTCACGAAAAAAGCAGTTTTGAGAGCAAAAAAGGGAAGAAAGAAACGAGTTAGGGACTTGGTCCTCACACCTTCACCGGGGAACCGAATTACCATAAGGCAGCCACCGATGTAGTAGTAAATCCCAATACTATGGGCCATAAATACTGATCCTTTGTTCTTCCTTCCCTTCATCCATGCGCATCTCTCTTAAGCAATCCCGGAGGAATCGTTCCTTCACTCATCGGAGCGTTTCCTCTCTCCAGGGGGTCCCTACACTCTCCCTTCTCTATACACTCCTTAATTTCCTCCTATTCTTCTTCCCTCTGCAGAATTCTGATATCCCTGTCTAATAGTCCTCTTTTCTCTTTTCTGGTGTCTGTTTCTTAGTTTTTTTCCCCTCGCTGTCCATTTTCCTCTTCCGGGGGTGTTCTCTTTTGGTTCTGGAAATGGCCAATTGGAGAAAACAACAAGAGGTCAGTCCTCATCAGGTCGGTCAGTGGAACATATCATACTGCAGAAAGCCCCCTCTGGGTTAGTATATATTTATATTTGCCCTTTATTTTTAAAGTTGTTGCATGAGTATTTGGTATTTCCCATTCACACTATTTTGTTTTTAAAAGGTATGGAATGGTGGGGTGAGAGATGAAGTTGTTAGACGTGGTCTTTGTTGGTGTTAAATGGCAACTTTGCTTTGAAATTTATGATTGGTTTTTTCTTAAGAGGTTAGGTTCCCCTCAAAATTATTGACATCATTTTGAAGTGGCAATTATGGTTGTGTTGCTTTTCTGTGCCATTCATATGTTTCTGTAGATTGGCTTTAACCATTGCGTCTGTTGTGGACAGTGCCTGATAATCTAATGTACTTGGGTGTGGCTCTCAAGTTCTGAAGGGCCGGGTGGGGTTATGATGAGGAATTTAATTTCATTTCTTTTGTTTTGGCCCCCTTTTAAGAATAGAGCTTGAATAATGAAGAAAGGGTTTTGAAGTGTTAAAGTGCTGTAATAGCTTTGGTTGGTAGGTTGGTGGTTCTAATTGATGCCTTGCTTTTCCGTTGGGTTGATTGGTTCCTACTTTATTGATTTATTGCTCTGGAGTTGCTTTAAGATAACTGATTTTCCTTCATTTAGTTGATCTTCTGCACATCCTGCCCTATTGCTGTCTGTTTAGAGCTCGAGCTACCTTGATCTTGTCTTGCCATTTCGTATGTTGATTTCTGCTGGTTGATTCATGCAGTTGCACGTCAAAAACTGATCACCTTGATCTTACCATTTTGCATGTTGATTTCTGCTAATTTATTCATGCATTTGCCCATAAAAAAGATATCCATACTTCCTGAAATTGGCCAAGCTTATAGATACATTTTAGTTGGTTTATGTCATATTTTAGATTGAACCCTTCTGGATTTCGGCAATGTTAAAAGTAATTATCTGTTGATTGAATCTTTCTGTGAATTTTTAGAAATTAATCACTGCCCCATTGAGCTATCGATATAGAAAAAACTTTAAGATAACAAGATTTCCTCATGTTGTGTTTTGTACGTTCTCTGTCATGGCTTTGTCGATTTGTGTCGAGTGATGGAGAGAAACCGTCTCATATTTTGGTAACATCTAAATAGGTATCTATCAAACAAATCTTCTGGCTACATGCGGGGAACAAAACCTGCATCAATGAATTTCCTTTATTTGTCAACTCTGTCCCATTCGAACGTCAGTCTTTGTTATGTTATGAAATGGAACTGTCAAGATCAAGGCAATGTCTATGCAGACTTTTATTAGTTAAATCCTTCTATGAAATGTTTAAATCAATTAGCAGATGTTGAAGAAGTAATTATTGTTCAGTATAATATCAAAACATGCCTTTTTCTAGAAGATTTTTCTGTTCTTCGATATTTCTTACATTGTTTCTTGGATCTTTACTGTGCTAATTATGTTTTTAGTTTTAGTATGTAAGACATTGTTTCCTTCTGTCTTGTTCTAGCATGATTATAAGTCCTTTCATTCATTGAATTGAACTGACAGTTCTATTTTTCTTGATAGCAGATAGGTGGCAGGCGACAGTACCTGCATGGGAAAAGAAATTTTGTGCTGTAATTGGCTCAGTTCCATGGTCAAAGGTGGTAGAAACCAAGAAGTATATCTATCTACATGACAATGTGCTGAAGTGGGATGATTCTGCGGGTAAAGGGGCATTTGACACTGCTAAAAAGAAGTTTTGGGCAGAGATCAATCGCCTTCCCTTCGATGTATCTTTGCCTGACCCTGACATGTACATTGAACATGTAGATTGGAATTCAATTGTCGACCCTGAGCTAATTCTGGACTTGGAACGAGAACCAGCTCCCATTGACAAAGCTAGTGATGAAGTTGTGATTCTCGATAGTTCTCACCTCTTGGACCAATCATTTTTCTGCACAGGATGGGGGGAAGCTGAAGGCATAGTGCCTACAGGTTGGGGGGAAGACGAAATCCCACCTACAGGTAGGAGGGAAGCTGACACCCTGCAGCCTCCAGTTTGGGGGGTTTCTGATGTGAATGTAAATAGCCAGGTAGATTACTGCACTGTATGGGGGGATCCCAACCTGAATGTAAATAGTGGTAATAATATTCCTGTTCCTCCTCCTACCGGGTGGTGGGATCCCGACCCGAATGTAAATAGCGGAGGAACCGGATGGGGGGAACCTGAGACAGACGCACCTAAAGATAATCATTTCCCTCCTCCTCAAGGTCGGGATTCTGACCGGAATGCATATGGTGGAGTAAATTACAGCACTGGATGGGGGGAAGCTAAAACAGACCTTCCAAAAGATACTGATATAGGTGAAGGCTCCTGGGAACAGTACTGGGTCCATCAAGAACCTGCAAAAGTATCTGAATGGGCAAACCAAGAGAATGATTACCGGCTATGGAAGGAGAGACAACAAAGTGGCTTTCAGAAAAGGGGCAGAGGACGAGGTATTGGGAACTGGGGAAGCTCTGATGGGAGTAACAAGAGGAGAGAGAAAATGGCTTTCAGACAACAGAGTGGCTTTCAGACCAGTGCTTATCATGGTAATGAGAATCAGATGGGTGGTAGAGGAAGGATAAGCAATAGGGGAAGAAATAGGGGTGGTTTTGCTTATGGCCGTCCTTATGGGGACAACATGGCCACTGCTAGGTGGGAAGTGAAGACAGAGTGAGGATCAAAGAAAGAAGCTTGGACTGCAAGGAACCCAATGGATTTAAACTGGGAAGAGCCTACTGGAGTTAACAAGTTGCTGTTTCGGAATATTTGGTAAATATGATAGGATTTTGCGGAGAGTCGGCATTTTCATTTTCCGTTTCAACATCATATCTGAAGATAGCTGTTCTAGGATATGAACATGACCTTTTCTTTGAGCAAAAAGAGTCGTGTTCTTAGGTAAGTTTGAAGATAGAGAGCTCTTATTCCCGAATGTTTTTATGTCAGTATCCAAAGCTCGTGTAGCTCGATCATCCCATCCCAAAAAAAAAAAAACAAGTGTGAGTGAGAAGAAAAGGAAAGCCTTTGGTGATAGGTGAATTGTTCGTTGATATGTTTTTAGTATAGCTAAATCGTTCATTACAGCCTCACCGATTCTGATCTTTTCTATCTGTTTATTCTCTCTCTGCTAAACTATTTTATCTACTTTTATCTAACGCATTAGTACTCACATAAGTAAAGCTATTTGCCCACCATGGCATGCGAGAATTTCACAGAAACTCTATTTTTAAGAGGTTAAATGCTGAAAATAGTCTGGGTGGAGGGTATGAGCTATGAAATGTAACGGAGAAATGTTACCATAAAAAATGAATTAACGAGTGGTACGTTAAAACCATTATGTGTGGGTGATGAATTATCGCCATTACATTGAGTTTTCTTGAACTGCACCGTGCAGCCGTATCGAGTAATTAGCATTATAATGATACTCTCTTAAATTACTTCCCTAATAGGCAGAGTAAAAACAGTTATTTTCTGGGGAAGAGAAAGAATTACTTCACTCGCAGCAGTAGTTTTTCTGAGTCAATTTTTTTTTTGATGGAACATGAGACTTCAACTTTTTAGTATTGATGTTGATGATTTCCAGGAATCATTACTTCCTAGCTACCTTTGAAGATATAATTCATTAAAAGCATTCATTCTATAAGTTGATGGAACCAAAGAACTCAAAGGAAGTTACGACCTATACTTGAGAACAATTTTCAATCGCCGAATAAGAGCTTTGCCGTCGTTACAAACATGGGATTATGCAACAATCTAATCGACTTTTTCATTCCGCAAACTCTTCATTTCAATGACATTATACAAAACTTTTCTACAAGAATGATTATACAACAAACCTAGGCAACTACGGTGGTTCCCATGGGTAAAACTTTGTTGTGCCTCATTTGTACCATCCAGCTAGGAAATACCTCAACACGAAACAGAAGCAGCATGCAATAGCCTGTAATATGATTATGATACACATTAATCGGTATTTGACAATTAATTTGATGCAAGCATCATGTAAAAATATAATCAATTGGGAGTAATGACACTTAGGCCCCAAGGCATAAATAGAATGTGACAGTTAAGTTTCAGAAAATTTTGCTGAAAAATGAATTACAAATATCGTTTCAGATGGTTGCAAGTATCAGAGCATATGCAAATCAGACATATAAGTCTTAGTCATTCTCAATAATTTTCTTAAATGATTAGCATTATAATGATACTCTCTTAAATTACTTCCCTAATAGGCAGAGTAAAAACAGTTATTTTCTGGGGAAGAGAAAGAATTACTTCACTCGCAGCAGTAGTTTTTCTGAGTCAATTTTTTTGTTTGATGGAACATGAGACTTCAACTTTTTAGTATTGATGTTGATGATTTCCAGGAATCATTACTTCCTAGCTACCTTTGAAGATATAATTCATTAAAAGCATTCATTCTATAAGTTGATGGAACCAAAGAACTCAAAGGAAGTTACGACCTATACTTGAGAACAATTTTCAATCGCCGAATAAGAGCTTTGCCGTCGTTACAAACATGGGATTATGCAACAATCTAATCGACTTTTTCATTCCGCAAACTCTTCATTTCAATGACATTATACAAAACTTTTCTACAAGAATGATTATACAACAAACCTAGGCAACTACGGTGGTTCCCATGGGTAAAACTTTGTTGTGCCTCATTTGTACCATCCAGCTAGGAAATACCTCAACACGAAACAGAAGCAGCATGCAATAGCCTGTAATATGATTATGATACACATTAATCGGTATTTGACAATTAATTTGATGCAAGCATCATGTAAAAATATAATCAATTGGGAGTAATGACACTTAGGCCCCAAGGCATAAATAGAATGTGACAGTTAAGTTTCAGAAAATTTTGCTGAAAAATGAATTACAAATATCGTTTCAGATGGTTGCAAGTATCAGAGCATATGCAAATCAGACATATAAGTCTTAGTCATTCTCAATAATTTTAAACTGATATAGGTTAATTTTTGCACACGTGCCTTAACAGAATAACGCATTTCCCCATGTCAATGTGTCTGGATTACGTTTTGCAGGCAAGACCAATGAAACACTAGGTTTGCTTATATCCCATAAGTTTATTGTGGTACTTGACACAAATTTAACTTGGAAGAATACAAGAAAAACGGCGAGGGAGAAGCGTGGGGGTAGTGGAGTTGCGGGCAGCTAGGGGAAAGAAATAAAGATGACAATCACCTGGAAAACAAGAAGATAAATGCAAAGTGACCTTTCAGACTTCCGGCCAAGCTGTCTCAAGAAAAAATTAACGAGTGTTCCGTCATTTGTCCCAGTCAGCAGTCCAGTTTGAGGGTCAAACCTAGACAGAAGATGCACAAATTTCAACCAAATAAAAAATATAAGCAAGATGTGAAAAAGAAGTCACCGCAATAAAAATAGGAAGAGGCTGTCAAAGCCTACCTTGGCAGGCGATGCCTGGGACATGGAATGATGCCAGAGAGCTGCAGAAAATATATGCCATACACATTTAGGGGAATTCTAAATCATAACAAAATTTTAGTAGAGAGAGAGAATAATAACCTGGGGCAGTGACAAGAGAAAGTTCAAAACTTGAGGTAGGAAGAAAATCAACAACGTTTCACTGAATCAAAAATGAAAGTTACGTTAATCATAAGGTAATTGATTGATAACAACCGTGATACAAGATGATAAATAAGAGTAGAATTGACTAGATAGGAATGCTTTGGACTTAATTGTTTTGCCATTTTCCTGTTTCTAACAAAACCAATTAAGTCAAGTTTACTAGGAAGTTTATGATTACATGTAACACTCTTTCCTCTTTTGGTATTTTGCGATTAGTATCCCAAATTCCAGTTCTTGACTGAATCTTCTTGCCCTCAGCAAATGTCTTATAGCCGTCACAGATGAGAGCACCCTTGGAAGCAAAGGGTGGTATGAGTTTTGAGTGAAGAATTTATTCAAGTCAGACCAGCATAAAAAGGAAGTATTTATCACTGAGTTTCAACAATTACAAATTTCATAATGTTACCAATATAGTTTAGTGATACTTATCATACCTAGGTAGCCTTACACAATCATGGGAAGTGTAAAGAAATTAGTTCTTTTGTTTGAGAAAATAAAAGAGTAAGGTTATACCTATAATGGCCTAAAATCCCAACTACGGCCATGGTCATTCCAGCAAAGTATGTATAAGTGTCTCCAACAAAAACTGCAGAAGGATACCTATAATGAGCAACACAACAGGCTGAGTCAGCAAATTACTCTTTTATTAAGCAGGAGAAAACAAAACGACACAGATACGGTAATAAATACCAGTTGTAAGAAAGCAGAGCCAAAGAGGTAGCTAGTAAGGGCTGAACTAGGTAGATAGAGAATGCATGTGCTTGCTTATATTCAGGATCTGTTGATCCTCCTATTTGCATAATATTGTGTATCATGATCTGCAAACCCACAGTAACTATCATATTCCACGGCCAAAACAGATTTGATTTGATCTAACAAGCTTTTATGCTTACAGCCGAAGAAATAACCACTGTCTGCCCAACTTCAAGCCCATTTATTCCAGCATGAATATTGATGGAATTTGTGCAAAAAACAGCCAAGAGCCCCATATATAGTTTATATATCCATCCTGCCTCAAGAATAAGTGGTCAGCATAACCAACTACAAAGCAATTAGTATTTCTTTCAAGTGTCCTTTGGAAGGTAAGGGAAGCTTACCAAGATCCAAAACCTCTATTCCAATATGTGGAGCAAGAGGCTTCGGTATAACTATAGTTGTGTGACCAGCATAAGCCATTAACAAAGGAAGTGCGGCAATTGATGGGAGTAGTAATTTCCTGCTCATCCCAATCACATTACATAACAAAACCATAAAAATACATGTATATATATATCCTTGTAGACAAACACAAACCCTGGGAAAAAATACAAAAAGATCATATACTCACACTCTCCATGGGACATCAAGAACATCATCAACAAATCCAAGCAATATCATGAAGCAGATGGATGCTAATGCTGCATTGTACTCCACAAGCCACTGCATTATTAAAATAGTTTGTAAATCAAATCATCAACCATGAACTTGTGCCAGTCACAAAATGTTGAAGCTGAACTAAATAGACAAATTACCTTTGCTCAGAAACAATAAAGAATACTTACATTTGAATCTGCTGTGAAATTGAAGTATTGAAATAAGATTGCCAAGACCAAAAAGACTATACCAACAACTATGCCCAATGACTCAGGCCTACACAGAAAATAGTGATATTGTCAACCAAAACGAAAATAAAGGTTGAATATAGGTTACTAACAGTGCTCTGTCATTGGATTTGACTTTATCACAACAAGCTTGGGAAGCACTAGGTCAAATGCTTACTAAATCAACTTATAATGCAAAAAGTAACTATATACTGTCCTTAGTTTGGATTGCTGACAGGAACCTTCACATGCATAAACACTTGAGTGAGCTCCCAATTCCAAGAAATTCAATGAAAAACTTGTGGAAAAATTAAACAAAGAGTAAATGAAATTATTTATTCATTTGATGGATTCCCATATTAGTACAGAAGTATTTCAGGAAAACCTCTTAACATCATGGATATCCACATCAGTACGGAAGTATTCCCATAATCTATATATCTATATTCTAAATAGAGAAAACCAAATAGAAGCAATAATTATGTTGCGACAAAAAATTGACATATTCATACTTCTAGGAAATTTAATTAAGATATCCTAAACCTACTAAAGTATTAGAAAGGTTAATATTTTCCTCAGTCAATCATTGTTCAACTCCTGAAATTATTCCAGTTATCTAAATATAAATTCATAAATATCAAAGGAAAACTACATCATTATCAAATAATAAAATAAAATGTAATAAAAAGGCTATATGTTCTTTATCATAAATAAAAAGAACAGGACGCTTGAGAAAATAACCCGGGGGGCAGATGCAGGTCCGCATCAATTTGAAAACATAACAGCTATTCTCCAAAGGAGATATATATATATATATATATATATATATATATATATGCAGTACTGTTCAAATCGGTTTGATGATTAATGAACAGAAAGTGCAGGATTTAAGAGAAGTCACAGTTCACACCGAAGTGCATTAATATCAGAATTACAAAGGACTGAGGGAAGAATCATTACGTGTAGGAAAAGCATACTCAATCGGAATGAAAGATATCAAACAAAATTTAGAAATTTGATCCGAAATTGAGTCACACCTTAGCTAAAATCTGGAAGATCATTAGTGCACAAATTTGATTAAAAAGCCAAAAAAAAAAATCAAAAAGACGCTTATTAATTATGCAGAAAACGCATAGCAAACCATAATCCACCAAGCAGCGACTTCATTAATCAACGCGGCAACTAAAATGAAATAAAATCTCACACTTCGACGGTGCCCTGATCCGTGCCCTTCTTATTGATATCATAGCCAAACAGATTTCGCCTGATAACGTATCTGGACGCCACGGGGATCATTTTGACAGTCACAAAGAACCCGGCAAGGCTCATAACGGCATTGATGAGGATGGATCTCCGGAGCTCTGGCTCGATGTTGTAATGGTAGAAGATGAGATACAAGTAAGGGATAAGGAACAGAGAGAGCTTGAGAATGAGGCCCCATTTTGGGGGTGAAATTGGAGATTCAGTAATGGCGGGCTCTTGGGGTTTTCGCGGAGCGTTTTCCTTCACGTAGCTTTCGGCGGAGGCGTCACTTGAAAGTCTCTTCCGAGGAGCCATGGCTGTGTTCCCCAGAGCTTTCCACCGGGTGCGCCCTTCTTCTATGGATGCAACGGCGACGTCGAAGGTTTGTCCTTGTCGTCACACCGCCAATACCAGAATGCCACCTCACCAATGTTGTCCACGTGGAATTGCCAGAATAAACCTTTAATTTTAAATTCCAAAATTGTTTTCTAAGGGTATGAATTATATTAAATTAATTTTCCATTTATCTAATATAATTTAAGATCAAAGAGATGACTAATTCTTGTTTCATAAATTTCAAAAGAAGTAATCATGATCTATCCGGTAACGAACGCTGATAAATTTGAAATATATTTATTTTCTTAAATGATATAAAGTTTAGAAAGAGTTATTAATTGGTAAAATCACAAAAAAATACAATCATAAATTAGAAATTATTACAAAAAAAATATGTTATTATTTATTTTATAAGAGTAGTCAATAACTTATAAAATATAATAAATAAACTGATTTGAGATTTTAAAATTTAAGTGGTAATTTTTTAGGATTTTTCTTATAATTAAAATATTTGTTCAAGAAAATATATATAATGAAAATATACTGTGAAAGAATTAAGCTTTAGGATTAAAGATTCACATGTATAAAATCTATAGTAAATTGATTGTTTTTGGATTTCTGTTAAATGAAGTTTAACTATAGTTTGAGTTGAGAATATTCATGGAAGAAGTCAAGAAGGGGAATAAAAGTTCTAGAACTTGTGAATACCCCAGAAAATTGACCAACGTTTGGATTCGGAATCCTTGATTTGTCAAAAGAGTTGTACTATAATACTTAATATAAAAACTCATACTGTTAGACGGAATTCTACCATTGATTTATAATTTAAAAGCCTTTTCAATTTTAGCACAATACACAAGTCTAATCTAAATTATAATTTAATAAATAATGAGATGATCCGTGTGAAATTAAATACGTAAATGAAAGTTCTGTGTAACTTACATTAAATTGACCAGAAAAATTATTGCGTATGAACTAAAAATCTTTGTAGAAAAGTCAAATTATCAAGATCCCAGGAACTTTCACTTCCCATGAAACTACCAACAGTTTTCAAGAGAAAAATTATCAAGATAAATTCAGAGATATATATATATATATATATATATAAATACTCACTCCCTTCCCAAATAATGGACGAATTTGTCTCTGAATACAAATAAAGAGCTTATACATCCAAACGCATTACAAGTAAGACCTTTTATCACTTGCTAACCTTTGAAATTAGAAAACATTACCGATCCACAAAATATCTGGAATATCTCAATGGAATCAAGAGTAATTAATTTATCCCCTGTTATGTTGAATTTGTCATTTACTAAATGGTTTTTACATGTGTACTGTTTGAAACGTTATGTTAAGTAACTTGTATATTTAAACTTTAAAAGTTACTAAATAAATAAGTTTATATGTCTAAAAAGTTTTTATACGATAGAATAAAGTTTAAAAATGCATGCATTAAGATTATTGTTTGATAACCTATATGATCTGTAGACAAATGTACGTTATAGGTATATTTGCAAGGAGGGGGTAGACCCGATTTAATTCGTTCGGGCCCGTCCTTTCCTGCCACTCCTAGCTGGCAAGGACCTATGGAAGGTTGGGTTAAATACGATGTTGATGGCCTCTGGAATGAATCCACCGGTACGCGAGGATGTGGTGGAGTTGCAAGGAACAATGAAGGCAGTTTTATGGGTGGCTTCGCTTTCCGTGTGGCGGCGTTGGGCTCAAGCCTTACAACTGAACTTTGGGGAAATTTTACTGTTTACAGGCTCTAAAATTGGCTTGGGACAAAGGATTCAGGAAGCCTTTGGTAGAAAGCGATTGTTCGGAGGCGGTTCACCTTGTTCACGCTAAAGGCTGGGACGTGCACCCAAATGCGAGCTTGCTGGGCGAGATACAAAGCCTAGTGGAGAGGGAGCGGTCGAGATGCTAATAGAGTTGAAGATATCATGGCCCGTGATGCGAGTGTCATGCACCCGGAATTTATGTTCTTTGCTGATCCCCTGAGGGCATTTCATTTCTGTTGAGAAAGGACCTTGAGTCTTTGTTGCATCAGACTAGTCCTACCATAAGGAACTAGTCTGGTTTGCTGCATTTCCTATAAAAAAGAGAGGTATTTGGCGTCAGCTCAAAAACAAAATTAAAGGTATTTTGGTCTAAAACATATCAATTAACGTAATACCAAAAAAAATATCAATTAACGGTTAATAGATGAAAATAGAATTTTAATAATAGCTAGGACATAGGGGATCCATGTTATACAGTTTATATTTTTTTTTCATTTTGAGAGGTTTATATAATTCTAGAAATAAAAGAATGGTCTGTATAGTTAAAATAAAATAGAAGGAATATTAGTACATTTTACCTTAATATACATTACATGTTTCCATTTTTATGCCATAAAACAGGAATCCTTTAAAGTCAATTAATTTTCTTATTTATTATGGGTATTTTTGAAATAATTGCATTAATTAGTTTCAAAATTTTGCAAAATAAGCTATAAAATGAAATACAAAATTATTTTCTTTTACAGGCGAACGAAAAGGAGAAAAAGGGAACAAAACAAATCACGTAATCCCCTCCTCATCCGAGATCTGGAGTCCAACTCCTTCACTCAGGGCTCGCTTAGCTAAGCAATACACTCCATTCTCATCAACATATGCCTTCGCACTTCACACTATGTTTGGATGGGAAAAAAAAAGTTATAAATGTTTCCACCATCCTTCATATATATAATATTTTATCACAAGATTTCTATAAACACCATTTTAATTTCATAAAAAATCAATATCGATGCAGTAAAACGCATAAAAGGGTATTGACCAAAACAATATGTAAAAGGAGTGAACAGGAGGCCTGGAATTCGACCTTGCTATAGGGCAATGACCAGTTAATTTTATCAATTAAATCACTAGTTCCATATAAAATAGTTGAATTCTTGCACACTAGTCAATGAGCTTTTGAAAGGCCGGAAATGCTAACCATATTTGAATGGTTTCGGTGCCTATAGCGTAGAGCAGCATAACGATACGATATTCAAGTCAGCAATATTCAATCAAAGAATATGATGAATTGATGCTTCCTTTGCTTTTCCCCCATGACACCAATACATTGAAGTAAATCTAGAAAGTTACAACATGAAGATAAATACAGAATATAAGCAATAAGTGCTCTTCTTTTTCCCTTTTTCTTTTCTTTTCATTTTTTTAGATTGAATGTGTAATCAACTGCTGACTTAACCTGGGATCATATTTAGAGCTTATGGCAGGAGTTTCTGATATTAATATGAGCTGCAATGAGGGATCCAATATTGCCCTTCAAAACAGAATTTAGGTCTGTCACCTCAATGCCAGTCTTTATATCATGCACTAGCTTGTACGGATGAGAGACATACCTACGAGTTTCTTCTTGCCAAAGATTCACAATGGCATCTTTCCTTATACCACTTATCCCAGAAACTCCTTGTTCCCTTGCTATCACTTCAAGTTTAGCTTTCAGTCTGTTAAGCGCCTTCATTTTATCAGCAAAGAGGGTTCTGTCACCTGCACAACATACTAAGCTTCAACATCTTGTGTAGTTCATATTGAATTTCAAAATTCAAATGCAGGTTCTGATTTAAACTACTAGAGCATTAAATTCTAACGCGAGATTCAAGACTGGCAGTGAAGAACACTTACATGAAACTAAACATATAAGTAACCGAATACCTGAGGACTCCGCACTTATCCCAGTAGGTTGATGATGAATGCAAACTCTTGACTCAGTATGGCTCTTCTGTTCTCCAACACTTGAAGGAGATGAGATAATCAAATCCTCATGATCAATATCAAGGTCAGATGAATTTTCAAGGAACATGGGGACAACGTCCACAACTGCTGAGCTGGCCTACAAAATTTAATTTTTGCAAACAAAAATGACCCTAAAATGTCATTATTTAGTGTAAAAGGGTAAAGACATTGACAAAAATTCACAAGCCTAGATTAGATAAAGCCAAGCGATGATTGTATTAATATGGCAATAAAGCAGCTGAACCTCATTCTCTATGCAAATCAATGAAAGAGAAATTACAAGTCTACTTATAGGTGGGACTAAAGGAAGAGTAATCACCTCCAGCAGAGAAGATTCATCCAAAGAACTCCTAATCATGTGGTGAGCTCCTTTTCTCCTGAAAGATAACCACAAGCATACTCAAATTCAAATCTACAGTTGCTGAGTTAACACCACCATTCTCGAACAGGCATCTATCAACTATTCTTCCTTCATGACCTTGCTTTTTGGCCCACTTAAGATACATACTTAGAAGCTGTTCTGCCCAAAGCTGTATTTATGCAAAAGTGGGTCAAAGACTGCCAGAAGTACATGTCAATAAATAGCCAGAGTGCAGATAACATTGGATCACAGTTTGGACTACTGTTAACAACCCAGCTTCACAATAGCTCAGTTGAACATTCTGATTTGTTAAGAGGAACAATATAAAATCCACACATTCCATGTATTTTCAGGCTCATAGAATATCTGTCAACAATTTGCCTCACATATGTGAGAGTACGCTCTGAAAAATCATAAAGTCTGAATAATGGAAGCCTTGTTCATTTGTTCCTGGTTGTCAGTGAACTGAACTGCTGAAGAAAAGGACTAGAGGAGTCATTGGTGTTTATGGATACGGCAAAATGAAAAATTAAGCATTTAGGTTGTCAGTGAAACTACTCATTTACTAACGGAATATGAGAGGTGATGTTAACTTTAGTACCAGCCGTGTACTCCTCGAAACAAGATCAAACTAAACATGCAAGTTTATCACCATAATGAAGTGCAAAATGCAAACATAAGATTATCAAACCTTATGGCGGATGCCTCCTGTCCCAGCTTTAATAATCAAACAAGCTCCCTCCAGATCAAATGGGCCCTTAAGAAGCTTATACATCTCATATCAATCCAGAATCTTGCTTACATCCAAGGATACATCATATGCTTGCTTATAAAACCCATAATCAATAGCATTCATCTCAGCCAACTGAGTAATCAGCTTTGCTTCCTCCACCTGCAGAATATCAAAAACATAGAACACTGAATCATTTAATTTTTTTGAAAACGAAAATAGAAAAGAAAATGTATAAGAATGTAAACTAGAATGAAATCAGCTACATGCTTTTAGTGGTTACAGCAAACATTGTTTTTCGGGATGCTGAAGCTGCAAGGGCAGTCGTGTTATAACTTCATCAGGAAGCCAAACGCTAGCTAGCCTTCTCTAGGATATGAGACTTCCTAAGGCAAGTATTCACCGCATTTTGGTTTCAAGGGATTGGTTGGTTGACGATTAGAGAACTCTACTACAAAAGGAAGTTTATGGCGGCTACAGCTATGAATGAATGCTGAGTAATCAAATATGTCATTCATTTAATGTTTATATCTCTAAGCTTCATAGAATAGCATTCTAACTATTATGGTTCATTAATTTTTTTTATATAGGCTTCATTCTTAAATTCATTACTATATCTAATTTATTATTAATCAATTTAGAAGATTCCAAAATATCAGAAATTCATAAGCCAACAATCATCAGCAAACCAACTGTTTCAAATAGGAAAAAGGGAATCACTGTTTCAACCAAACTTCTGATGAAATTGATGTGAATAGAGTATAACCTTATGTTTTAAGTCCTTAAGAGCATCAACCACTTTGGTACTATCTGCTAACTTGACCAGAATGTCATTGGACTTATTAAGATCGTCCCATAGATTATAGTTACGGATCATTTCTTCTTGCTCAATCCATCTTGCTTCTTCCATTTCCAAGGCTGTAGGTGCAAACATTTCAGCACGAAGATTTCCTTCTTAGAGAAAATAAACCTGATTGTATCTCGGTAGGTTGTCAGAAAGAAGTGACACCAAAGAAGCAAGCATCAGACAAATAGTAACTGTTGCTGGCCTAATAGTTATGTATAGGTGTAAAATAGCTAAAAGTGACTTATAGTTTGGGGAAGAGGGGGTATCTGAAAAAGTAAATATGTATAGGCTACCATTGTCCATATTAAAACATCAATAACAAAGTAAATTATATTCTTACAAATACCTATTACCATATCAACCAAAGTCCAAAATAACACCATCAACTCACATTCTTGCCCAAATTATCACTCAATAATGGTTATTTCTTCCATAATCAAACACCAAGCGAAACCGTTCCTGAAAGAAAACACACAGCCGAGCACTAGCGCTAGTTATCTTCTAAAAGCTTAAACAGAAGATACCTCCTTCAGTTTCTAGCCTCAGTGAGTCAATCACACATGATTTTTTAGAGGAAGCGAGTTGACAAACATTTCAATATAAACTGGACATCAGCCACAGAAATCTGAAATAGTTTCGAGTTCCTGTACGCTATTGCGTGCATAGAAAGCAATATGGAACAGACCCACTTGTTTGTAGACTTTTTTCTTGTCAACACTGGAATGGCAAGCTCTAATTCCCAGCTGAGTACGTGGCTTTCTCTTTCTCAGAGCAGCCTTGAATCATAAGCGCTTCTTACACAAGCAGGATCAGAGACGATGGTCGCCATTGCTACGTTTGGATGCTACAGCTCTTTCCCCAACTTCTCTCCTTCTCCTCCTTCCCTCCACCGTCTAACCTTGAGACTCTTGCCTTCAAATTCATTTCAGAACGACGTTCGCTGCGGATGAAGACAAGTGGACTACAATATAGTGAATTTCCCTTGCTAGTTGCGGCCGTTCAAAGGAACGAAATATCTTTTAGACTTTTACCACAACTGCTACTAAATAAATTAGTAGGGGGGGGGGGAAATGAGAAATGAGGGGCAATGTTGGAGAAGGGTAGTAGATGTAGATCACAGGAAATTGAAGAATATTATATTTTTTTACCTTAGTTATAACATTTTTATGTTTACAATTTGTGAATATTATATTTAATATTCGTATCAATTAATATATGCGTACACATATATATATAGATATAAAATAAAATATAAATAATGGATTTAAATTATAGTATTCACATATCTAAGCTTGTAAAATATTTTTTCTTCTTTTTATAAAACCTCTTTAGAAGATTTTGATATTTTTATTTATAAGATGTTTTATAAAATTTAGGCAATAATTAATATATTCTTTTGAATAAAATAATCTTAAAAAGACAGGAAAATCTAATACTTTTTGGACTTCTCAGTGATGAATATTGGCTCAGCTCAACATATGAAGACGAAGCATTATTTATTAATCGGTAATTATTCAAATACCGAAGTGGTAGTTTATCATCATTATTATCCTCAGATCGACAACAACGGCAGAAAAAAGTGGGGAAAATGACTATAAGATTGATAATTTGAAAACGAGATTAAAAAATATCGTTCACGTAGGCGAATTCAATACATTAAGGATAACAAAACTTCTTTCCATTTCTCCAACCATACAGATCTCTTTCTCTGTACATCTCGTGTAGATTTGCTATATTATTGACAAAATCAACGAGATCCTGTTGTCAGCCCAAAATTAGAACAATTTCTGCAGGCTACCTTATTTATATTACCCATATGGCCTAATTTCGAGTTGCACTAGAACTACCTCTTCAGTGGTATAAGCCCGTTGGGGGGAAAATAAACATGGGTAACGATAAATATGACCAGATCCTGCATCACAAGAAATCATTTTAATCATCATTCGGCAAGTCGCCATCCTCATAAGGACTCTGCAAATTGAAAGGCCTCCATATCAAGTTCCTGCCTCATAACACAGTTCATAAACCACTCACTACTGAAAGTTCTGATCCCCTGCTTTGCAGTTACCATTGCTTCTTCCATATCTTCTTCACATGTCACAAAAATAGTTGAGGATGCTTCATTTACTTTCTTCAACCCACAAATAACCTGATATAAGAATAGTGGAATTTGTGAGGAATTGAATATATTTATCTATAAGCAAGCATAACTTATGAGCAGGCAGCAGATGCAAGACAATTCTCAAGTTATTTCTCTGCCGGTTGGAAAGAAAATAACTCCAAACAAATGGGAAAAGAAAGAAGCACATGCTTGGCATTAAGCAAAATTTAAATGATTAAAAAACTCAATTAGCCATGAAATTTGATGATGCCACTTCCCTAAGGGTTCAGTGTTTAATTAGTTTTGTAATCCCAAAAGCTTGTCACTTTAAGTAACCTAAAAGATAATGCTATGAAACAAAAGACATTAATACTAAAGAAAGGGGCTAGATTCCGCTAAAGCATAATATTTTAGGTTCAAATTTATGTAAATGCAGAAAACATCTTTATGAAAACACCTTCTGTTTAAAACACGATACGCAGAGTCTAATATGGGTCCGTCCGGATATGGGTTGTTTGCTATGAAAAAGACAAGGCTATGGAGAAATCAACCCCTCAATAAATTCAGCTGTTTCATCATTATTCACTTTGAAATTCTAATCTTATTAGCGACATAGTTAAAATGAGAATAATAAATTAGAACTAATAGCAAAACAGCTTAACCTTTTGATAATAGAGATCTTCAGAGCATTGTTCATAATATAATTGAATATTGGGGCTTTGAATGATGGAGAACGGGTAAAGAATGTAGTACACCATCCTTGAGAGGTCAAACAGTTTTCATGTGTGTGTGTGAGGTCAAACAGTGTTTTCGTGTGAGGGAGACGGGTTAAACGGTAAGTTTTCATGTGTCATGCCTGTGTGCGTGCCTGCACGTGCCCGAGCATGTGTGCAAAAAAGAGTGTGACTGCGTTGCACCATATGAGAAGTTGTATTCAAATGCTTCATATGGTTAGTTCTCAGTACAGTGATCATGTTTATAAGATGCAATAGTATACTAAGGCAAAAGAGGAGGAGAGGGAAGGGGGAATTCCCAAACACATACTCTTATAGTTTCCTTAAATCATATTCAAATTTCAGTAAAAGTACTAGTACTCACATTGCCACCAGAAGAGCTCACAATTGCAAATAGTGCTTTAGCAGGAGGTTGAACATGATCTGCAATACACACGTTGTACCCCTTGAACAAAGCTCGGGGGTTGGCTTTTGCTCGGAAAACTGCACTTTTTAAATCAGATCTGTACTTCAATAGATAATCCTTGTCATTTAATATGTAAGCCAACTCATCTGCATATTGATTTAGAACAACGAATGGTTATATTGCCAAATGAATAACAGAATAAAAGATATTAAACTAGATAGTTGGTTTGACCTACCAACAAATTTGCCTTCACGATAGCTTTCTTTTAACCAATCTGATGAGACCACCCAAGCCCTGTGTAGTTAGCAACATCCGCATGAGTTATATAAAATCAACCCTAAGGAACATAAAGAAATCCTTAGCTGTGAACATGTACACACATTAACTTAGAACGAATACTATGATATTATCATATGCAATAAACTAGTGCTTCGGAAATTAAACCAAAAGTAAAGCAAACCAACAGAAACTAGTGCTTCGCAAATTAATGAAATAAGAAAGATAACTACTATATGATGACAAAACTGCAAACATTACAGGAAGCTATTTAAGAACAATAAAGGCTCCAATGACCACAATTGAAAGCTATTTAAACAATATATTTCATCCACAAATATTTTCTCTAGGAGGCTAAGCAAGATGTATGTTTAGAACTAACTCTGAGCAGAGGGCAGTGCAGAAATTCAAAGTTTTCCTCACTTTGCCTGTGACAACATGTGTGGTCATGCTTCCTTCAGAGGTAACAGTGCCGCCAAGGGATTCAATTACCTATTAATAATAAGAAAAATGATGTCAAGTCTTCATAAATGACATAACCTTCCATGAATTTATTCCATTATTAGAGAAAAATAGTTTTCAAGAGATTCAATTTGACACTATTTGATTTCCAAAAACTCTCTTCCTCCCAACTATGGTGAATCAGTCCCAACAAGAAAGAAGATCAATTCATTGAGAAGGAGCAAAGGATGTTCCTATACAAAGTACAATTAAAGCAACATGCCAGTTCCCAATAATACCAATTCCATACACGAGAATTTTTCTGGTAATGAAACAATCACACATACCTTTGTAAGGTGCGTTTTCTTAGCATCATCAGCAATATTCATCAGCAAGATTCTAAAGCATTGTTTATTTGATAGCTGTTCATTGTTGACTTGAGCTTCTAAATGTAAATAATTCCCTGTGAGTTTCTCAGAATTCTTTTCTTGGACAATCAAAGAATCACCACATGGAAGCTCCACTGAACATTTTCCACTTGAAACGCCCCATGAGCATCCCACAAACAAGAATTAGTCCTATCAACCTCTGAGACAAAACCCCAGCTAGACTCAGATCCACCATCAACCAAATGGCTTCCTTTCACTCTTTTAGACTTTAATGATGACAAAGACGCTTCCCAGGTCCTCTTTGGACCTTTTGTGGAATTAGAACAATCCTTTGTTTCGGCATCAACTCCATCGTTTGCAAATCCTGCAACAATGGGTTGTGTGTCACCATCTACACTAGCAAAGAATTGCAACAGTCAAATCTTTTTTATAGAGCAAAAGATTACAGAAAATACAATGCAAATCAATTAAATAGACCTTAGCGAAGAGACTACCTTTGCAGAATTTCAATTTTAAATAACTATCAGATTCTAGAAAATACCCACAAACAGGAGAGGAAGAAGCACAGACAGACAGATTAAAAGATATACCACGATAAAATGTACCGCTCAATTTATCAAATTCTCTTGAAATGCCATCACTCAACAAAGCCTTAGGATGACCAGTCTCCATATTATCTGTTCTATCAGTGGAGTTATTTGAAAAGTTCAAATCAATGTGTAAATGTCCTGTAAATTTAGGCTGGTCGTTCTCAGCATTTCCAAATGTCAAGTGATTCTGATGTTGTGAGGGAAGACTCTTCGTAGAGTTAGTAGCATCAGCTGAAAATTCCGTCCTTAGATGGCAAACCATGAGAGTAGAACCGCCAGGAAAGCATAATGCTTTACGAATATCAGCTTTTACAGGTAACCTGCGAGCTCTACCTTTGGTGTCCACCTCTGCTATTGATATGAAACCCTGCAATTTCAAAGCTTTTTTAAAAAAAATACAGTAGCATCAGAACTCAAGAAACAACTTTCACATGAAGTAAGAAAATTTATGGCTCTATATTTAGCAAATTTCATGGGACACCATTGACTATTCATCTTACCAAAGAATTTGCCCTCTCTAGATAAATGTTATACTAAATTCGTTTATTAAAAGAAAAACGCAAGTGTATCTACCAAACACTGAAAGCAAAGAAAGACTCAAAAATAAAACAACATTCTATTAAAGTAAACAAGAAGATATGACTATAAGATGCTTCATACTCCTATGCCGAGATGTTTTATTTATGATTTACCTCTTTAACCCTTCACAGAAAGACTCAGAAATGAAACAGCAGTCTATAAAAGTAAACAACCAGATATGACTATTAAGATGGTCCACACTCCTGGGATGTTTTAATTATGATTTACCTGTTTAAGCCAAAACCCTTCAGATTCTTTGTCTCCCCAGCAGAAAATTGAACAAATACCAACATGTTGAAGTCTCTTCCGTAGCTCAACAAACAACATATGACCAAGACCCTGTAAAATATTAACTTAGAAAGCTTACTTGAGCTAATAAGACCGTGAAATTTACTGTGCCAGCATAAAATGGAACTTAGACAAAAAGCAGAGATCATGAGTTAGAGAATCAATAAAGTGATTAAAATATTAAATAAGCTGAACGATCTTTATACTTGAACAGTTTGAAATTCAGATAGACTTCCAAATACCAGATCCTTCAGAAACAAGATTAGCACGCAATTTGAACTTCATGAGTCATATACCAAACTTATCCCAGATTTCACTATGTTCCAGTGCTGGTTATTAAAATGGTTCTCCTAAAGGCATCACCTCTTCATTATAAGATACAAAACCCAGAAAATTACTATTGGAAGCTTTCAAGGAAATATTGAAACTGAACCAAAAACAAAAGAAATGCTTCTTTACATTAGTTATTACAACTTAATTTCTTGAAAGGACCCTAGTCATCATGACATCATGATATTTTGAAAAGAGAAAATTAAAATAAAGAAAATGTGAAGAAGAAGAAGAACAGACCTTGCGTTGACAGATTGCACTAACCGCTGCAAGTGGGATCTCTGCATACTCTGTATCTGCAGGGACTATTTGATATGTAATGGAAGCTATAACCTACATATAGAGTTTCTTTAATTCCACCGATGCATTAAGCTGCATGATTATAAAATGGTAATAAACCATTTTTTTTTGTATTAATTCTCAATTGATAAATCCAAAGGGATCAGCATGAGATCGAAAAGGTCAATAGTTAATGAACTAGCACTAGTGGGATTACCCTAGTTCACCTGCCAAACATACCTTTACAGAATTTCCAACAGAACCAGATTTCAGAAGCAGTGTACGATATTTCCTGCAGGCATAAGCAATCGATAAATGGAAGTTTCTTGCACCTTTCAACTTACTTGCGACATGTAATCTTGAGGCACGAGGGTAAAAAAATTCCGCAAAAAACTATGGTCAAACAACTAGCACCATAGCCACGGTCAAACATTAGTTACGCATGATTATAACAAAGTCAATTAGGGTCAACATGATTAATGAACTAGCATCATAGCCACGGTCAAACAACTATAACCATACAAGGGAAGAAAATGGAGTAAGAAGAACGTAATACCCATTAGTTACGCATCTTTCAAGAAATTTTGATTGCTTTCCTGTATTCGCAGCATAGTTCATTCCTGGGAGTTCTGTCATATACATCTGCAATACTTCCTGGCAACCCATTTACGGAAATACTCTAAATACAGCTGATAATATACGAGAGCGAAGAGAAGAGATCTTGTAAACATAGAGACTCGCACCATGCAAACACAGTCTCGCAAAGAGAGAAAAAGTTTTACCTGCAGGTAGGATTTGCTAGTGCCGTCAGCATCTTTAGGATTAAGAAGAACGAATTGATGATCTGCATAAACCCAGAAATTTTTAAAAAATAAATATCTCATCGGATTGTAATAAAGATTAAACTGTCAAGTGTTCATCGGATTGTAATAAAGACCAAACTCTCAAACGCTCGATACAATGACATATAAATGTAACATTTCACCTCTATCTTCGAACTCAACATTCTCAGAATTATTTCCTTTATTCTTCTCAAAAGCCTCAGCCTATCTGCATGGCCCAATTACAGAAAAATACAGGGCTACTCGTTCTTTTTGGGGATGTTGTAATTATCACTATTGTTTTAAAACAGGGATAAGGATAGAGGAACGTTCTCCGCCACGTGTTAACTGTTTATCTCTTTCGAAGTGTTAAAATGTAAAGAGCAGATTCACGCACAATAGCCAATAGGTGGTAATTAAAACCTTATCCACTGATTTCTTTGCGTATGAAGTACAGTATATTTGGATTCCTAGACAAAATTATCTTATAATTATTATCAATTTTATTTACTAAACATAACTCAAAAAACGTATTTGTTAAACTTAACTGTATTTATTTTATACTGAAAACAATAAAATCCATTTCATTTAAAATTTTAAAAATAAATTATTTTTATAATTTCCAAATGTGTTATATATATGCATATATATCAGCCTCGTATAATTAAAAATAAAATCTTGATGGAAAAAGATTTAGGACCCATTGTCCCATTTGGTGCAATTCTGTAGATGTCAAATAGTTTTTACGCGCTTATATAATAAAACCAAGAAGAGACAAACAAATGAATAACGATTAAATGGGTAATAGAGACATTATTGATGATACTTAGATCAGTGTTATATGGGAATTGGCGGGTGGTACTCAATTATACCTCTAGAAAAAATGTAGTCACAACTGACTACCTTGCAAAAATGTCGCATAACTTTTGTATCGTTCAATCTCCATCTTATTTCAATAGGTGGATCTTGACTGAAGGAACGTGTACTTTGTCATTTTGAGGAAATGATATCCAGTATTATTAAAAAAAAATATCTTTTCCACATTTTAAACCAAATGGGGCCCTTCATTGCATTCACTTCACAAAGCCATGAGAAGCACGAAAGAATGGTCCAAAAGGAATCTGTTTACTGTTTGTTTGTTTTTTCTTTGGGCCTTATTTAGATAGATTAGACGATCTTGTGGCCCAAAAAGAAGGTTGGCTTGATCTCAGCCCATAGATTGACGAAAATGCCACTGGAATTTCTTTATATCCGCCATTTGCCCGCCTTTTATGAAAGTTTTGTTTAACCCTGTAGTCCAAATGAGAGTACGCAAAACAGAAACTATGGAGCCAAAAACAATTCCTTCGTTTCCAATCCCTATAGGTAAAACCCTAGAATGCAATATTTTCCATTGTTTTGCTTCATTTCTGACCCGTACTTCGACACTTTTTCTCTCACAGGTAACTGCGAGATTATCGTTGAGTCCAAAAGTTTCACCTGTAAGTCGGATTCAAACAGCCTCCAAATTTCTCTTCCAACAAGCGGGAAGATTAAAGTATCAGGTGTGTGCTAGTGCTTTTTTCCCACCAAGAAACATAAAGCATAAAGCGGGGATTGATTAGGATTTTAACTAAGATTGTTTGTGGTCTTTTACCCTCCAATTTTGCAGTTGTGAAAGGCAAAGTTACGATCAGTAGTACTTTTTTATTACGGTAATTTTGACTTTATTTTCCAGCTATTCTGTCTTACATCATGACTGTATATGAGAACGTTTAGTATGACCTTTTCCCCCTAATGAATAAATGCCCATGTAGAGAAGATCCATTTATCAGTGTTTTTTTATAAAAATATTTAGGTAAATTTGTCATTGATATCCTATTATAACTAATATACAAGCTTAAGACTTTAAACATAAAAATATTTATGAGATCACTACCAAAATTCCATTTATTATCTTTCATTTTCTTTTCTTTTCTCTTTAATGAAAAAGAAGGCAAAAGCCCAAGTCAATTTATTAAGCAGAAACCAAGTGCAAGACAATTAGTTAAACTAGCGAAATGGTAAAACATGTTACCATTTAAAATATGTTTACTCTCTAAAAAATATTATTTTATTGTAGTTCTAGTCGTGACTTTTAAAAAAATATTCTAACTCCTAGATACCTAAGTTTATATCTAAAAATGATAGACAACTTGCCTTATCCGATATTAATATTGTCTAAAAAAATGAACCTAATTTATTTTTAAAAACAATTTATATAAAAAAAAACCCACTTCATCTCGATACAATATAGACAGCACACTGGGACCCAGTGAGCATTCCCAAAATGGCAAAATCTGAGTACTTTTTATAATTTTTATGCTACACATATATATAGTACATAGATGCGAGTCAATTCCATGAGGCCACATGCCATCCCAAAACAGAAACTGAAATCAAGTGACACAATGGATTCTAATTTTTTTTTTTTTTTTACATTTCTATAGCACTTGTTGCAGCTCTTGCAATACAAATTAGTTCGACAAACTTCTCTTTTTCTTTTTCTTTTTTTTTCAAACTTGAGTGTTTACCAAAGGAGACTTTGGAAACAATGCATGATAGGGACGGGTGAAAAGTTGAAGCACAGTGCCTATACAGAAGTTACAGGAAGGTAAAAGCTACAGCAGATATGGTGAGTACTAGGTAGCTTAAATGAGCGCCAGCCCAAGTCTCGGCAAGCTCATGGGGTCAGGCGTTCAGTCCGGTTATTGGACGCACAGATACCTACATCTTACGTTGCTTATGCGGTTGGTGGCTTTGCCCCATGCTCCGTTTTCACGAGAGTGTTGGGACCAGCTTCAGCTGAAAATTGGAAGTTCTTCATTAGTTGTAAAACCACAACATGAATTAGACCAATAACAGATGTAAGGAAAGATTCAAGTATCTCAAACTGCTTCATCAAAATAACTGGTGAATTAAAATTTTCAATCCGAGTCTTCCATAGTAGCCCCAATCCAGAAATTTTCTTTGAGTGAAAGAAGGCCCAATCCAGAAATTATCAATAGTCTAGGCATTAAATTAATAACTTCTCTTTCTTACCTTTAGGCTCAGAAAATTGAATGAATTCCTCAAGCTGGGCTTCCATCACAGAAAGATCTTCCTCAGTGTCAAGATCAAATGTATCAGGCAGCAAATCAAGCACATCCCTGCGATCAAATTCATCCTCAGCATTGTTATAATAGCCTGCCTCATCGTGTTGCTGGCTGAGCCAATAGTCATGGTACCATGTCAATGTTGTTACCAGCTGCCACCATTCTGGAGAGAAGTCCTCCACTTGGCGGAAGGCAGCAGGAATGTAGATAGGAGCGTTAGGATTTAATGTTGATCTTCCTCCAGAGAGTAATTCCATATTTTGAGTTTGACTTAGATCCTTGTTCTTTATCTGTGTCACAGGGCACAGGGATAGATCAGCAACAGTATCGGGCAGGAAGAAGAGTTAAACGTACCGTATATAACATAGTAATTAAATAACACAGAGGCCCACCCAGACTACAAGAACAAAAACACGTGCAAACAATCCTGTTGGCAAAGCAACGTAAGCTTGTTATTCTGAAATTACTTCGAATGGAAAAAAATAACCCAAGAACGCGAGGCTACGTTATTGGCTGCTTTCAGATCAGAACACAGAAGTTAGTCATATTATCAGATCAAAACAATTCTTGACTTGTTTGCAGTTACGAGCTCAACAAAGTCATTATATTTTGAAACCTTCAAGTTAGCACCCGATCAGCGACCCTACGAGTCAACTCTAAGTCCTTGGTCAGCGTATGAATTTGCTGACGCGTATTTTATTTTTCAAACTACGTAAGTGTTTCCCCGCGTGATTCAAACCAGACGAACCAAAAGGAACAAAGATAAAACAATGAATTTGACAGGGCGATTGACAACTCCATGACTCACACGAGAATACGACCATAACCAAGAACATGCAATTCATCATTTTGTCCAGGGCCAAGTCATCATAAATAGAACATGAGATTGGAAATCCCCAAATTTCGAGCAGATCAGTCATGAGGAAACCAAAAGATGGAAGACATTTCAAAATCAAATCGAGTCCTGCTAGCGGAAAATTAGATCGATCTTCCTGAATCTCGCAAAATGCAGCGGCAAAGAACCAAAATCACCAAATCATTTAAAACCGCTCATACAATTTTCATCATCCTTCGTAACAAAACCTAATTCTTGAAAAACCACTCAACCTTCAACACCTCAATTATTCCCTCGGTTCCACCTCCTTCCCCGTAGTGAAACGGAAATTCATACAAAAACGAAAACCCTGGAGATCGCGAACAGATAGGAGAGGGGAGAGAGCAAATTACCTGCGAGGAAAGAGAGGCGATGACTAATTAGGACCAATGAACGAAGCAAGAAGAACGCGTACAGTATGCGAGGTGACGAAAGCCAGGTGGGCAAGAAAATAAATAAATAGACCGGGCGGGGTTCCGAGCCTTCGAGGCAAAGGTTCGGAACGAGGTGGGGCCCGCGGGTTCGATGGAAATAATGCACCGTCCACTGTGCACCTTCGGACGCACCCGGGAGCAGCTTGTGGGGTCAATGGAATGGTCCGCGTGAGGCTAGCCTTTGTTGACTCGCTTTGCTGGCTTTATTTCGGTGTTTTTTTTTTCGAATTAGTATTGATAATAAAATTAAAATTAAAATTAATAAAAACTAAAATAAAACTCGGCCGCAGGATAATTCATGGTGAGATTGAGTCATTTACTAATTGCTATATGCGTCGATTAGGTTTTCACAAATATATTTGCTAAGCAATAATCCTCGTTTTGTCTCAACAATTTCGTGGGTATATAATTCTAGGTGTTACCGTGGTTTTAGTGTCTTACTTTCCCTTTTTAACGCAGGGGCTGGTGTTAATCTTGATTTCTTTCAGCTAAAAATAATCCATTTAAGTGTAGTAATTTTCATGCATTAAATTACGCTAATAATTGCAAATAATCTCAGTATATATAGCTGTCATGTTCTTTTTCAAGAATGAAATATGATGATCCTGTTAAAAGGTTGAATTAATTAGGTGATTAGTATTAATCATTTGGTTACTAGATGACCCTAAGTCTATATAAAGGGTCCTAGTATATTGGTTTGTGTGTGAGATTGTGTAATCCTCACCATAGTGAGAGGGAGGATAACTTGGGTCTCTCTCCACAAAATCTCATAGGTTATGGGATTGGTTTATCTCCCTCAAGTGAGGGTAGATTAGTGTGTAAACCAAAGTGGGTTTCCATGATATGTTGCTCTTGAATATGATATGATTCTTCATTTGTCTTCTCATTATTTCTCTCTAATAAAGTTAATATGGTATCAAAGCAGGTTGCATTATGGATCTGTTGTGTGCAATTCTTGATTCTTCACCATAGCTCAAGAAGTCTAGTCTTGAAGCAAGAAACACCCCAGCAACTCGAATGAGATCTTGCCAGAGCAACCAGCGCAGCCATCACCTGGTAAGATTCAGACGTATCCTTAAGCCATTCGCTGCTGTTCTTGACAAGCTCTTTATGAGGCAGTGATCTTTCTTCAAGGACGCTATGCCGGTGGCAAGGCTGTGATTGTTCGCACTTTCGACGATGAATATTTTTCCTGGGGAAAGAAACCCTGACACAAATTCTTGAGTTTCTTGCACATTTTTTTTCTAATAAAAATTGGCTGTAATAATTAGCTTCAGCAATTCCTCTACCCGTCGTCAATCATCAAGAAAGTATCCGGCCGAGACATCTGTTGATTCTGCAACTTGGGCTGCTTCGGCTATTCTAATTAACATTGTAGCCTTAAGCTTTAGCCTCTTCAACTCTGAGCATGGCATTCTTTTCTTCCAAAGCATCTTGTTCAGCTGCAATTGCTTGCAGTATATTTGGTTGTTTGCCTCTACCAAATTGACCTGGTTGTCTCTTAAATGACCTCCTCTTCCTTAGCAAAGGCTTAGGTATAAGTGGAGCTTTCTTTGTTTGATGACCCTGGAAAACCCTAAGCAGCAACGAACGTTTTTGCTTCTGTTTCTTCATCCAATAGATATATACAGCTTCCACAACTCCATTGCTGCCCAGATCATGACAAAGATTGGCAGGCAATTTCTCATCAGAAAAATCATCTGGATTTCAATAATAAGCCTTCTCTAAAGCATCAATCATTAGCTCAAAATTATCCTCTGAAATATGCTCTTGAGACTCATAATTGAGCTTGTTTAGCCATTCCTCATTTTCAGAGTCCATGTCATATGTTGCAGTCCTCTTGGCCAAAGCTCTAGCTAACTCATCACCATTCATTGAAATATAGTTATCTAGTCTGTGAAAGGTAACACTATTACTGTCTGCATAGCCAGAGACTTCACGCACACCTGGTACTGGAATGAATTTGGCAACAGGAGCTACTGTCTGCTGCAAGATGTCGTGTTTATAGGTCTTTCAAGAAGGCTGATGAGCCAATAATACATTTATTGAGGGGACCAAGTCGTCATTTATTAAGTTCTATAATTCAGTTGAACAGCTACAAGGACTCAAATGATTCTAAAGTATTTACTTCATTCAAGGAACGTCTTCACCATTTGCAGAAAACTGAAAATCATCGAGTTTGCTTTGGAAAATCGGGTATACATGGATGGGGTCTCTTTGCTCGCAGAGATATACAAGAAGGAGAGATGGTTGCTGAGTACCGTGGCAGCAGCTTAGACTGAACATTGTCAAGAAAGTTGCAATTGCTGCTTAAGTATTAATTGAAGAGAGTTTTAAAAAAAAATTCATATTATATTTTGTAAAATGAGAGTGGTTTGGTTTAATTCACCTTACTCCCTTATGTGTTGTGTTGGCAAGTTGAACACCTAGAGTTAAAGGGTGTCAACTTGAGCGGGGGTATTAGAAGGTTGAATTAATTAGGTGATTAGTATTAATCACTTGGTTACTAGATGACCCTAAGTCTATATAAAGGGTCCTAGTCTATTGGTTTGTGTGTGAGATTGTGTAATCCTCACCATAGTGAGAGGGAGGATAACTTGGGTCTCTCTCCACAAAATCTCATAGGTTATGGGATTGGTTTATCTCCCTCAAGTGAGGGTAGATTAGTGTGTAAACCCAAGTGGGTTTCTATGATATGTTGCTCTTGAATATGATATGATTCTTCATTTGTCTTCTCATTATTTCTCTCTAATAAAGTTAACAGATCCAGTCCCATAATTATGAAAGAGGAATGTTGACAATTCAGTACGCTGCTTTTATAAAATTTTATTAGCCCTTTTCAATAAAATTTAAATATATGTAAATGTGATCAACATCAGCATGCTATAAACATGTACAGCTTATCTCTTAAATCATGTATGTCTAGTCAATCATGGTTTGTTTGCAGTGCATGCATGTTACCTGCCTGCACATGATTTGATCTGTGTTACTTCATTATTTGGGAATTATCGAGAGTTTTAATATGAAAATTATGGAAGGTGCATGTGACGCGGATTTGCTTGGATAACACTCTTGAATCGCCAGGTCCCATCAAATACATTTGATGCAGGGCTTAATTAGTAATATAAAATATAGTTAATTAATTTAAATATATTAAAAAAATTAATCAATTATAATAAATATGATATAATATTTTTAAATATTTATTTATAGGTTTAGGGTTTAAAAAAATAATAAATATTATATACAATATGTATTGAGGTATTAATATTATATTTAGAATTATATATAATTTTCTAATTAGTTAATGTATCAAGGATTAGTGGTAATAATAAATTGCATGTCTACAATATGGGAAGCACGGACCCAAAAAATCCGTTAGGGAAAATTTCAGCTTAGGAACACTGTAGATAATTTATTTCCAAATGCCCCTAAAAAACTGAAATTTCACTGTAGTCTATAGGATTGAACTGAAATTAATTTGCTATGGCAAAAAGACACAAATACACACGGTGGAAAAGGAAGAAAAAGCGGAAGGAGGGAAGAATCTGCGAAGGGCTGAGCGGACATTAACTTGCTATGGCAAAAAGACACAAATACCCACGGTGAAATAAAGAAAATGTAGATGGAGCGAATAAGCTGAAAAATTGAGCCTCAAACTCCCCATGCGCTCTACCATGTCCTGTCGAGGAGCCGATACATAATGCAATCACCATACACCGATTACCATATTTGAAATCTTGTGACTCTGGTAGCTATCCGTCTAACACAAAGTTCTACGGACAGTTCGTAATCGCGTCCCTATGCAATTTGGAGTATCGTTGTCGTTGTGCTCTGTAATTAGTCAGAATGACATTGAGGTTCAGGTAACGTCTAAAATTCACTTGCTGAAAATCCCATCTTCTTCACTAAAGTGTTAAACACTTGTAGAAAATCAATTGTATGCTCCGGAAAATCACATTGTACATGGAAGGAATGGGTTATTTGATAGGGAAATATGGTACAAGACATATGTGGTTTGGTACGAAACATATATGGTTTATCCCATCTTCTTCATTTTAACATGTTAAACACTTGTAGTTTGCAAGGGGTACATAATATCTGGAAAATTTGTGTTGTTAAAATGTTGTTGGTGTGTTGTAAATATACTCATTTTAGTTGTAAACGTATACAGTTTTGCTAAGCAGTTGAAAATTACATATTAACACTACAAAAAAATTGATTTTCAGCAGCGACTTTTATCGCCGCTGAAAGGGAAAAAGTCACCGCTGAAAACATTTAGCGGCGACATTTTGTCGCCGCCATGTTGCCGCCTATGAGATTGTCGTCTATTCTCATTAGCGGCGACAATATTTTGTCGCCGCTGAAAGTCCAAAATCAGCGGCGACACAGTGTCGCCGCTGAAAGTCCACAATCAGCGGCGATACTGTGCCGCCCCTGAAAGTCCACAATCAGCGGCGACACTATGTCGCCACTGAAATCCCACAATCAGCGGCGACACAGTGTCGCCGCTGAAAGTCCACAATCAGCGGCGATACTGTGCCGCCCCTGAAAGTCCACAATCAGCGGCGACACTATGTCGCCGCTGAAATCCCACAATCAGCGGCGACACAGTGTCGCCGCTGAAAGTCCACAATCAGCGGCGACATAGTGTCGCCGCTGAAAGCCAAATAACTAATTTTTTTATTAGTTTATTTATTTCTTTATAATATTTATTTCTTAATTAGAATTTTTAATTTATTTATTAATATTATTTATTTAATATTTAATTTTTGTGACAAAAAATATAATTTAATAATAAATGATAAATAACTAAATAAATCATAATCTAATCACATTGGTAAATATAAAATATCAAATTAGTTCAATTACGAATATAAATTTATATAGAAGGATCAATACTATGACTAGAAGAAGTAAGCGCATGTTGTTGCCCCTTCTGCATCAAGGCAGCAAATTGAACTTGTATCTTTTGCTCCATTTGTTCCATTAGCCTTTGCTCGAATTGCACACGCTCTTGTTGCATCTTTTCACGCTCTTCTTCCATCTTTGCACGCTCTTCTTCCATCTTTATCCGCTCAGCCTCCATTTTTTCTCTTTCCTCTTCAAATTTTTTATCAAACTCTTCTTGTAATTGGGCACGCACACTCTCAACAACTGAAGTATATGTAGATTGAGGGCGATTTCTCTTCCTTGAAGGCTCCGCTCCATACCCTTTCCCTCTTACATACCCTGACCTCTCACCAAGAACTGTCGCCAATATTTCTTCTGACGTCATTCGAGCATCACTCTCTAAATCTTGGTCTTGTCGTTGAGAAAGCTCGTGCATACGACTCTATAATAAAAACATTTAAAACTATTAAATTAAACATAAAACTAAATCAAACTAAAATATTAAACAATACGTACATGAAGCTGTTCAGAGTGTGCGTCAGCCCATACTACTTGTCTATCTAATGTCTTCCTAGTATGCGTTATCTCCCACAGCTGGTCAGGAGGGATAGGTTGTCCAGTAGTAGGATCTCTCTATAAAATAATAACATATAAGAAAATGCAAAGAATAGATTTTACAATAAAAAAAAAGATTGAAAATTTAAATTATAGTAGTGATAGATTGAACTTACTGTAGCATACTCAATATCTGCAAATGATCGAGGACCACATGTATGTTTAGTCATTTGTTTTTCTCGATTTATCGTGTTTCTTGCACTTTTATTCTACAACAAAATATAGTAAGTAATAAGAAATTAATAATTGAAATAAAAAATATAACTTATTTAGAAAGATAGTAAGATACCTTAAACATGTCAGACTTAAAGTATATTAATAATCACTCCCAATCTTGAAAACTAATAGTTTGAGGAGGATCAGCCAACCTATCCTCATCAGTCTCATATTTCTTGTAATAAGAGTGCAGATTGTTCTTCCAATTTCTGAATGCATTTTGTAAAACAATTGATATAGCAATATGAAATTTTTCTTCAGTAATTGCATCAGTAGGTTCAAATTTATCCTGAAACAAATAATCGTAAACACTTGATACAATGAAATAAATAAATTAAAAAAAGTATAAAAAGTTGACATAAATAATACCTTTATTTTTAAAATCATATCAGGACCATATTTTTCAAAAATATTCTTCCAGCTACCTCCACCATCCCTGAAAGAGACTGTGGTTCTAAGAGTTAAACCACAATAATTAGAAAAGTCTCTTGCTTCTGCACCGATTGCTCTTGACATGGAATCTGAAAATTTGACTCGAATCTTTGCTCCTTGTGCAGTCCTCAAATTAACTTTAATAGACTTATAAACTCCTCTGCTCTTGTTGATTGCAGTAGAAGAACCTGTCATTAAAATTTAATTGCAACAATTAAATGTTATATGCGATGTAAATCAATTATTATAAATTTGAAACAAACTTACCTGCACTACTATTTTGAGTATGGGGAGTAGTAGGAGAGTTGATAGGCATTTCCTCAAATTGTTGTTGCATTGATAGCGGTGAAATAACAGGTCTTGATTGAGGTGTAGAGCATGTACCTCGACTATTTGTGTTGTCATTAGATGTAACAGAAATACCTTTCCCACCTCGACCTCTCTTTAATGCTGACATATCCTACAAAAATATACATTCCATTTAAGAAATATCAATCAATCAAACAAGAATCAATGTAGATATTAATAAAATGTACCATATCAAGTAATTTCATTCAATTGAATCTTCCGTCCCACTATCACTTAAACTAATGTCTTCTTATTCATCTGTTTCTTCTATTTCAGTTTCTATTTCACTTTCTTCTTCAGTATCGCTATCAAAGTCGTCAAGAAGATCCTCTTCATCACTAAATCCAGTATTAATGGCACTACTTGTATGTATTTGTGATGGTTCTCCTTGAGCTAAGGGCTGTGTTTGTCCATCTTCTCCGTATAAGTTAATGATAACATCATCAAATTGTCTAGGACTTGCATTGTAAACATTTAAGTCGACCACCAACTGTTGATAAGGTTCTGTGTCAACTATAGGATCATGGACACCACTGTCATCAATATCACTTTCAGCTGGTACATTAAACAAGTCGCGTGGGTTTGTTTTGACAACAACGAGCCAACCGGGTGCAACAATGTCATCCACATAGAAAACTTGCTCAGCTTGAGATGCTAGAATAAATGGTTCATCTGTTTGTAATGAATGTCGCGTGTTGATACTTATGAACCCGTACTTATCAACCTTATATTGTCACATCCTTAATTTTATACATCTTAGGAACCATTCAGTAGCATTTGGAACCACTTTCAGGGTCATAGAAGTTCAAACTCTCAATCTGGAATTTTACTCTTTTCGGTACTGTTCACTATAGCAAATTCCAGATGAGTGACTTGACTTTTAAAAATCATAACTAATTCTAGAAAAATTGAAACGAAGTGGTTCAAAGTGCTACATGAAGCGAACTCAATTATCTTTCAGGGAAAAATCATTGGTTGACCATTACTTGAACAATTTAACGTGGGTCAACATTTTAAAGTTAGTGTTCATCCAGTGATTTTCTCCTGAATCCAGCATTTTGGTTCCATCTTTGGTAATTTATATCCTTTCGTACAGACATCCAAATGGGAAATTCTATATATAAAATTAAATCTTAGTATGTCTAATTTTTACCATAAAAATTTCGTACATTAATTCAACAATTTACTATTTTTAATGATTTATCAAACATGCATAGGTCCTCACGAGTTACTGTTCACTGACCCTATTTTCAGCATTCAATCTTCACATGAGCATGCATACAACCATCACATATCAGTCATACATGCCAGATAACAATTATTATTAGATAATTAACTGTTATATATCAGTGTATGATCAATCCCCTCAAATTTCTATTACATCTTTTTCTGTCTAAAATCCGGCAGCATAACTGCTACAATCTTCCTCTAGAAAGTAACCGATGTTGTACCAATTCGGTAATTTCCTCGTGAGAACTACCATTCTACGTAGTACCCAGGAAAGACTGGATGAACCTGCTGGGTCCACTCACTTCTAGCCTCCTTAGACAGCACTACGTACACAGTACGTATCAGCTCCTTTCCCTGTTCCTGCTTTCTTGCCGGAATTTCGGCAGCATAACGGCGTCTCTTAAAATTTCCAAATTTCATTTTGACAGAACCTCCCCTGTAATGTTATGTATGGGAATGAGATTCAAAAGAATCCCAGTAGCAACAATCATAACAATATATGTAATGCAGAGTGACGGTGCTTGCTTGTGATTGTGTACAGATAAGTATGCTGCATGCTTCCATATTCAATAACATATGATCATAGCATTGGAATAGAGCTTCAAGCATAACATATAAGACAATAATCCAATCAAACAAAACAACACATCACAAAGACATTACATAAGAGCTAGGATTAGTTACTACCTCAAAAGCAGAGCTTCAGAACCTCTCTACTACTTCCAACTCCACCAGAACTTCCTTACTTCTTTCTTTCTCTCACTTTCTCTCTCAAGAACTTCTTTCTTCCTCTCTTTCTTGCTTGCACCGAAATGAAGGAGTAAGGGGGGGTATTTATAGTGTTGATCAATGGCAATCTTGTAATTAGGAAGACTTATGATCCTGTGGTCCTGGTTTTTCCTGGAATTTCCTATTTTCTTTAATTCTCTTTTACTGCATCACCCTGGACACCTCATGGGACACCTCATAGGACACCTCACCACCCATATGCTTCATGTGACGAAATTTGGAGGTTCTGGAAGCTTTCCGGTCCAATCCGGTACCGGCCCGGTCCATCGCCTCGAAAAACGTGCTGTTTTCTGAATCTGATGTTTCTGAAGATCCTTTTTATGTCTACTGACCTCATATTTAGTATCTAGACCCTTTATATCATTAACTTTTTAATACTGGGTCCAGACTCAGTTACAGATCCCCTGCAAAATGACCAAAATGCCCTTGGTGCCCTATCTTGTCCTATTTTAACCCTAAGGACAAAATCGTCATTTCACACCTTTCTGGACCTGGTCAAAGCTTATACTGGCTCTAGTCAACCTTATTTATACATGTCTTGACCTCTGGGCCTGTCCAGAATGACCAGAATGCCCTCCATTCATCTGCTGCCCTTTTTGTACAACACAGGGGCATTTTCGTAATTTCGCACTTTTCCGGGGTTCTGCTGGACACTGGCCCACCTATCAGTCCAAGAGTCTTATTGGGCCTCTAATGGCTCCATTTTTGGGCTTTCCGGGTCCCTTACCTGTATGGCACGCATTACGAGGAATCTTCCTCTGCCACAGTTCACCAAATATTTTAATTATTATTTACCGATTATACACCTTTCCGGACACCGGCTCTTTTTTCCGGATACAGTGGCCTACTGTGTTCAGGCATCCTTGTGGGTTATAACGGTCATCTGACCGAAGCCATCTGATCGCATTTAGCCCCTTTAAAAATACCGATAAATCTCTAACCCGGATCCCCGGAGGCCTCATACTCCCGTCTGAATTTGCTATTTTGTGAATAACTCCTTCTACAGACCTCCTATCGGTATTCTGTCAGTTTCCTGACATCCGCCCCATAAGGGCGCATCATCCTGTATTTTCTCACTTATATCTGAAATCTAGGGTATCCGGTATTAATTTTTATAACTTTTGGACGATCAGTCCATTTCTGGCTATCTGGAGTCTTCAAAAATTTCGGTATTAGGCTGGGTTACCGGGCGTCACCTGCCCTACCTTCTGGTAGAATCTGGGACTGAAATGCTGTCGGGCAGTGCGAACCACTTCCGGCCTAACTTTCTTTAATTACACTTTAGCCCCAGGGAACTTTTCTTCTTTATAATTAAATCCCTTTTATTTGGCTAAAATTACACTTAAGGACCCCACCTTTTTGTCTACTTTTCTTTTTGGCCTTGAACTTTTTCATAATTACATCTAAGTCCCTACATTTTCTTTCTTTTGCAATTTTAACCCCTTTCCTTGCATAAATGGCCACTAATTTCTAGGGACTTTTACTATTTACATATAAGTCCTTGATCTTTGACTTATTTGCAGTTTAATCCCTAAAAACCCTCTGTATGTTTCTGGGACTTCTGCTCAAAGGAGTCTGATAGTCTATCTATTTCAGGCTCACTTTCTGAGTCTCTGGGCCTGAAAATTGGGGTGTTACATTTCTACCCCCCTTAAAATAAATTTCGTCCTCGAAATTTACTTAGTTCCTTCGTCAACTATTCTGGATATATCTTCTCAGTATATCATTTCCTGGTTTATGACTAAGGCTTGGGGTATTCATCCATTCATCAATCTTCTACTTACCTACTTCTACTCAGGGACAATTTACTGGACTTATGAATAGTGTCCATTTCTTTCATATTTTTCCTTTCATAATTTTAATGTAATTCTGGGGTCTACCTCAATCCTCTTACACTTTGCTAATCTCTTAGGAGAAACATTACCTTTGTTTCTCCTGATACAAGATTATAACCCAGATGCATCTATGCCAAACTTTTCGGGCATTTGCATTCTTTCTTATCCCTTCTTAGGGCTTTCTATCATTAGACTACTCTTGCCTTAGCACCTTTCGTGTCACTGAGTTAGGGCTTGGTTATTCTATTTATAGCTCTAGGCCCTAGTATTCTCTTTCTTATAGAACTTAAGTTCTATCTTTGCTTTGCCTTAGATACTCTCTCTTTTTTTTTTAGGTCCCTTTGGCCCTTTAATCTCTTTACTCTTATTTGGGGGATCTATATACTTGTATTCTTAATACACAGGGAATTCTCTTCTCTGTTTCTCAGGAATTCTTCTACAAACCTTTGAATACCAGCACTCAGATTTGATCTTGGACTCCGTCTTAGTTTAAGTGAAAGCTAAGTTCAGTCTGTATATAATAGAGGCGATTTGAGAAAAAACATTATAAATAATTTTTCTGGGTGAGTTTATCAACTAGTGAAGCTTCCTTATCTTAACTTTGTCTTTGGCATTCATCTTCCCAAAGAGATACTACATTGTACTCATATCTCATGGCTCATTACTTTCCTTAGGCTAGGTCTAACTGCGACCTCGGGATCTAACTGCGATCAACCATTAGCCTCTTCAGAATCTAACTGTGACTCTGAACCTCTTAGGATCTAACTGCGACCCTGGAGCCATACTAGGATCTAACTGCGACCCTCCAGAATCTAACTGCGATTCTGTTGTACTGTATATCTCCCGAAGATTTTTAAACCAACAGACTAAGTTATAAGGTTAACTGCTTCCACCTGTTGATAACTCATAAAAATTTTAAAATTTTTTATAGCCTCGTATTATTTACCCAGACTTTACTTATTTTCTCTCTTACTCAGGAGTTCCCTCTCATCTCAGCTTATTCTAATCTGTGCTCTAACTGCGAGCATTCTGTATCAGATCTATCTCTTATCTAAAGAGTGATCTGAAAACAAATGCTTTATTGTTATCTGCTTCCCTTTTTATACCATTCCTTTCAATAGAAATGGCCCTGAGTACTGTATTCACAGTTTATAGAATGATCTGAGTAAAATATATCATATTCATTCCCACATAAAGGCAACATACTAGGTACAGGATAGCTCAATAGTGTGCATACTGGACAATATATACAGGACTTATTAGCTAATGGAAACATAACACATATGGACTCGTATCTTAATTTGGTGCAGGAGACTTTCTTATCTCGTTGCCAGTCAGGGCATATACTCTTCCCTGAGTCGGATATCTTTCGCCTGTTGTGTTCTGTGGGCACTCTCTAGCATAATGTCCAGACTTTCCACACCTATAGCATAACCCTTGACCTGCTAGACAAGGCCTTGTACCATGGTCTCGACCATAATTCCCACATACATTAGGCCTTGGTTGCCTACTAACTTCTCTTGGCCCACTACCTGGTCTACTCCCCTGTTTCTTATTAACTTCTGACTCATATACTGGCCCATTTCTCTTCTTACTGTTTCCTTTCGAGGAACCTGGGGGCGTCATTCTCAATGGTACTGATATAGCAGGCTCACCCTTTTCTGGATATTGCACATTCTTTTCTGTGATCCTGCATACCTCTACTGCTTCATTAAACCTTCGTATCTGCCTAGGAAAAACTTTCTCTTTCAGTGTATAATTTAATCCACGAGTTAATTTCTCAGTGGTCCATCTTTCATCATTCCTATATTTTAGGTACGTGGAGTATCGTGAAAGACGAATAAACTTAGCAAGATAATCGTCAAAGGATTCCTGCTCACCCTGCCTTAATATTAAAAATTCGGCTTCGTGCTCATCCCTTACTGACTGTGGAAAATATTTCTCGTTGAACTGCTCAATAAATACTTCCCATGTGAGTGGAATATTTCTTGATTGCATAATTACTTCTGTGTTCCTCCACCACCGATCGGCCTCCTTTTCTAGCTTGTAAACTGCCATTTGGGCCTTTTTTTCAGTGGGACATTCTAAAATCTTAAAGATTTTCTCTAACTGGCTAACCCAATCCTCGGCTACTTGAGTGTCAAAAGTTCCTTCAAACATAGGCGGATTAAACTTCTGGAATCGTTCCATCCATGTTTGAAGACTTTCCTGGTTATTGTTATTTCCTATAGACCCTTGATGTCTATTCATTCCAGTCTGTCCATGATCTGACTGAGGTTCAGGTTCTACATCATTTTCTGGTACTACCTCTTTCTCAGACTGCTGTAAGCTAGTAACTGCAGCAGCAACCGCCGTAGCGATAGCAGAATCTCGTTCTCGATCTTGGCGAACTTGTTCCGCCCTTATTTCTTCCATCATTCTCTGTTGCTGATCTAGCCTAGCAAGGATGACTTGCATAGGATCTACCTCATTGGAGTTGCCAGCTTCCTCTATGTGTGGCTCCTCCACTTTAGTTCTACGTCCTCGTCTCGTGTTCACCATCTTGCTTCTCGTCAATCTCAAAAGAAAAGTGAACATATTAATATCATACTACCTATTCATCTAAAAGCTTTACCTTTACTAGGCTTTTATAAACCTTTAACTTTCCTATATATATTAGTTGTTACACAAGACCTATCTCGTCACAACCTCAGCTTCCCGTGATCACTAACTTAGTGTCAATTATGACAGCTTTATCAGGGTATCTCTATAATTTATCTATTCAGAGCATTTCCTAAGCCAGAATCCTTTGCTCTGATACCAAAATGTCACATCCTTAATTTTATACATCTTAGGAACCATTCAGTAGCATTTGGAACCACTTTCAGGGTCATAGAAGTTCAAACTCTCAATCTGGAATTTTACTCTTTTCGGTACTGTTCACTATAGCAAATTCCAGATGAGTGACTTGACTTTTAAAAATCATAACTAATTCTAGAAAAATTGAAACGAAGTGGTTCAAAGTGCTACATGAAGCGAACTCAATTATCTTTCAGGGAAAAATCATTGGTTGACCATTACTTGAACAATTTAACGTGGGTCAACATTTTAAAGTTAGTGTTCATCCAGTGATTTTCTCCTGAATCCAGCATTTTGGTTCCATCTTTGGTAATTTATATCCTTTCGTACAGACATCCAAATGGGAAATTCTATATATAAAATTAAATCTTAGTATGTCTAATTTTTACCATAAAAATTTCGTACATTAATTCAACAATTTACTATTTTTAATGATTTATCAAACATGCATAGGTCCTCACGAGTTACTGTTCACTGACCCTATTTTCAGCATTCAATCTTCACATGAGCATGCATACAACCATCACATATCAGTCATACATGCCAGATAACAATTATTATTAGATAATTAACTGTTATATATCAGTGTATGATCAATCCCCTCAAATTTCTATTACATCTTTTTCTGTCTAAAATCCGGCAGCATAACTGCTACAATCTTCCTCTAGAAAGTAACCGATGTTGTACCAATTCGGTAATTTCCTCGTGAGAACTACCATTCTACGTAGTACCCAGGAAAGACTGGATGAACCTGCTGGGTCCACTCACTTCTAGCCTCCTTAGACAGCACTACGTACACAGTACGTATCAGCTCCTTTCCCTGTTCCTGCTTTCTTGCCGGAATTTCGGCAGCATAACGGCGTCTCTTAAAATTTCCAAATTTCATTTTGACAGAACCTCCCCTGTAATGTTATGTATGGGAATGAGATTCAAAAGAATCCCAGTAGCAACAATCATAACAATATATGTAATGCAGAGTGACGGTGCTTGCTTGTGATTGTGTACAGATAAGTATGCTGCATGCTTCCATATTCAATAACATATGATCATAGCATTGGAATAGAGCTTCAAGCATAACATATAAGACAATAATCCAATCAAACAAAACAACACATCACAAAGACATTACATAAGAGCTAGGATTAGTTACTACCTCAAAAGCAGAGCTTCAGAACCTCTCTACTACTTCCAACTCCACCAGAACTTCCTTACTTCTTTCTTTCTCTCACTTTCTCTCTCAAGAACTTCTTTCTTCCTCTCTTTCTTGCTTGCACCGAAATGAAGGAGTAAGGGGGGGTATTTATAGTGTTGATCAATGGCAATCTTGTAATTAGGAAGACTTATGATCCTGTGGTCCTGGTTTTTCCTGGAATTTCCTATTTTCTTTAATTCTCTTTTACTGCATCACCCTGGACACCTCATGGGACACCTCATAGGACACCTCACCACCCATATGCTTCATGTGACGAAATTTGGAGGTTCTGGAAGCTTTCCGGTCCAATCCGGTACCGGCCCGGTCCATCGCCTCGAAAAACGTGCTGTTTTCTGAATCTGATGTTTCTGAAGATCCTTTTTATGTCTACTGACCTCATATTTAGTATCTAGACCCTTTATATCATTAACTTTTTAATACTGGGTCCAGACTCAGTTACAGATCCCCTGCAAAATGACCAAAATGCCCTTGGTGCCCTATCTTGTCCTATTTTAACCCTAAGGACAAAATCGTCATTTCACACCTTTCTGGACCTGGTCAAAGCTTATACTGGCTCTAGTCAACCTTATTTATACATGTCTTGACCTCTGGGCCTGTCCAGAATGACCAGAATGCCCTCCATTCATCTGCTGCCCTTTTTGTACAACACAGGGGCATTTTCGTAATTTCGCACTTTTCCGGGGTTCTGCTGGACACTGGCCCACCTATCAGTCCAAGAGTCTTATTGGGCCTCTAATGGCTCCATTTTTGGGCTTTCCGGGTCCCTTACCTGTATGGCACGCATTACGAGGAATCTTCCTCTGCCACAGTTCACCAAATATTTTAATTATTATTTACCGATTATACACCTTTCCGGACACCGGCTCTTTTTTCCGGATACAGTGGCCTACTGTGTTCAGGCATCCTTGTGGGTTATAACGGTCATCTGACCGAAGCCATCTGATCGCATTTAGCCCCTTTAAAAATACCGATAAATCTCCAACCCGGATCCCCGGAGGCCTCATACTCCCGTCTGAATTTGCTATTTTGTGAATAACTCCTTCTACATACCTCCTATCGGTATTCTGTCAGTTTCCTGACATCCGCCCCATAAGGGCGCATCATCCTGTATTTTCTCACTTATATCTGAAATCTAGGGTATCCGGTATTAATTTTTATAACTTTTGGACGATCAGTCCATTTCTGGCTATCTGGAGTCTTCAAAAATTTCGGTATTAGGCTGGGTTACCGGGCGTCACCTGCCCTACCTTCTGGTAGAATCTGGGACTGAAATGCTGTCGGGCAGTGCGAACCACTTCCGGCCTAACTTTCTTTAATTACACTTTAGCCCCAGGGAACTTTTCTTCTTTATAATTAAATCCCTTTTATTTGGCTAAAATTACACTTAAGGACCCCACCTTTTTGTCTACTTTTCTTTTTGGCCTTGAACTTTTTCATAATTACATCTAAGTCCCTACATTTTCTTTCTTTTGCAATTTTAACCCCTTTCCTTGCATAAATGGCCACTATATTTCTAGGGACTTTCACTATTTACATATAAGTCCTTGATCTTTGACTTATTTGCAGTTTAATCCCTAAAAATCCTCTGTATGTTTCTGGGACTTCTGCTCAAAGGAGTCTGATAGTCTATCTATTTCATGCTCACTTTCTGAGTCTCTGGGCCTGAAAATTGGGGTGTTACATATATCCTTTGTCATAATGAGCAACATCCCACCAATGGCACTTAAACAAATATACTTTTCGGTTGCCTATGTAAGACAACTCATAAATATCCTCTAAAATACCATAATATTCTTTGTCAATATTAGTATCATCACCCTTAGCCAAGATACCGCTGTTTTGAGTTTTTTTTCCTGTTGCACGGTCTTTTTTGTGAAAACGAAATCCATTGCCTATGGACATGGAGTAACGATTCACAATCGTCAATGGGCCAATTGATAAACTTACGAGTTCATCACTAACACGGCTCTGTGTAGATAATGATGTCACCTTTGCGGACAAAAGTCATGTGTTAGCTAAATTTCATATAAATGTAATTGCTAAAAATACTAAGGCTGAAAATGTTACAACTTACTCGTGAACGAAACCATTGAGGAAACTCATATTGGCTTTGCTCACTCCTTGCTCCATGGGCTTCAAGCTCTGTTGTATATTCCCTACAAATTTTCATAGCAATAAGAAAAAATGACATTATGACAAATAAATTTTCTCTTTAAGTCAGGCAACTTACTCCATAAATGGCCAAACTTCTTCACAATTTTGTAGCACATACATTCTTGCTTGACAGTATTCTTCATAGGGAAGAGAAATTGACTCGCAATGTCCCCTAGCTTGACCATTTTTCTTAAATATTGTCAACTCAAGGTTGATATCATCATTGGTATCATCATTCCTACGTGGCATATTAAATTTTGTAGGAAAATCTTTCAAATATCTTGAGCAGAACGTGAGACTTTCATCTGCCAAGTATCCTTCTGCAATTGATCCTTCAGGCCGAGCTTTGTTGCGAACATACGATTTTAGTGTCCGCAAATACCTAATGCATTAAAATTAGTTAACCTTGCATAATTATGAATTATAAATATACAATGATATTGACGCATGTTACCTTTCTATTGGATACATCCAACGATATTGAACTGGTCCAGCAACTTTTGCCTCCCCTGCCAAGTGTATTGGCAAGTGAACCATCACATCAAAAAAAGCAGGTGGGAAGACCGTCTCCAACTTGCATAATGTCAATATTATCTGACTTTGAAGTTTGTCAAGTAGTTCACACGTCAAAGACTTCGAACAAAGGTTTTTGAAAAATCTTCCCAACTCTATAATTGGTTCACACACTTTAGAAGGTAATAACCCACGTATTGCAATTGGAAATATCTCTTGCAACAACACATGGTGATCATGACACTTCAAACCAAACAACTTTCGCTCCTGAATGTTGACACATCTTGAAATATTAGATGAAAATGCATCAGGAACTTTTAAGTTAGCCAGGAACTGTAAACAGGATTGTTTATTTTCAGGGGACAATGTGTAAGGAGCAAGAGGAATAGAAATACTATTACCATCTTCAACTGGGTGCATATCACTCCTAATACCCAAGTCCATCAAGTCGTATCTACTTTTAATTGTATCCTTCGTCTTTCCAACCAAATCCATCACCGTGCACACAATGTTATGAGAAACATTTCTTTCTATATGCATCACATCAAGATTATGTCGTATTAGCAAGTTCTTCCAATAAGGCAATTGAAAAAAAATACTTTTTTTCCTCCAATTGTAAGCATAATTATGTGTACGACGCTTTCGCTTTGTACCCTTCCCAAATGACACATCACCCAAGTGTTCTAGTTGCGTAAGTACTTCATCTCCGGTCAATGGAACTGGTGGATCCATATGCTCTTCCTTACCGTCAAATGATACCTTATTTTTACGCCATGGGTGATTTTGTGGAAGAAAGCGCCTATGGCCCATATAAGACAACTTGCTCCTTATTGAAGTACAATGCGTGTCCTTGTGGCAACATGGACATGCAAGTTTACCTTTAGTTGACCACCCTGAAAGGTTTCCATATGCGGGAAAATCATTTATAGTCCACAAGATTGCTGCATGCATGATAAAATTTGATTCAGAATATGCATCATATGTCTGTATCCCTGCCTCCCACAATTGTTTCAGCTCCTCAATCATTGGTTGGAGGTAAACATCTATTTCATCACCTGGACACTTTGGACCAGGAATAAGAAATGTCATCATAAAGTATGGACTTTTCATACAAAGCCATGGTGGCAAGTTATACGGCAGCAAGACAACAGGCCATATACTATGATTAGCACTCATATTCCCAAAAGGTTGAAATCCATCACTTGCTAAACCCAATCGAACACTCCTTGGATCAACAGAGAAATTAGGGTATTGGTGGTCAAAGTGTTTCCAAGCTAAAGAATCAACTGGATGTCTCAGTACATCATCATTTGAGTGTTTCTCCTTATGCCACCTCATTTCTTTAGCTGTATCTCTTGACATATAAAGTCTTTGTAGCCTAGGTGATATGGGAAAATGCCTCAAGACTTTATGTGGAACCTTCTTCCCTTTTTGTTTGTTTAACTTCCATCTAGGCATCTGACACTTAGGACATGATTCCGCATTTGTGTGCTCTCCCCAATACAGTATGCAATCATTCTCACAAGCATCAATTTTATGGTAATGTAAACCCAGATTGCGAATTATCTTCTTAGCTTCATAGAACGAGTCTGGCACTAAAGCCCCTTCTGGGAGAACTTCTTTTAACAAGCCCAACAACACATCCATAGATTTATTACTCCAATGGTTAAGACACTTCACTTGAAGCAACTTTACAATAAAAGAAAGTTTAGACATCTTCACACAACCTGGATAAAGTGCAGTTTCAGTATCTTTTAATAAGTCAAAGAACCTTCTAGCCTGAACATTGGGCTCTTCCCTCTCATTGTCACTAGTATTGCTATAATCCACACATGGAACTCCATATGCATCACAAACCATCCTGCCAAAGTTTTCGTTATCAGTATCTTCATGTAGGTCATGACTGGAAGTTCCACAATCTACCTTAAATGTTCTAATTTCCCCATGCAACTCCCACAAGTTGTAACTATCCCAGAAACCCTTGCTCAATAAGTCTGTCCTAACATCTCTTCTCGCTTTAAATATAACATTCATACATCTTTTACAAGGGCAACGTATTTGATTTACCACGCCAGGTTGACTGAATGCCCATTCCAGAAAAGCATCCATTCCTCTAATATATGCTAGGTTACCTCTGTCTTTAATATGTAGCCAACTTTTATCCATTTATATTCCCTAAAAATTTCAAATTTCAAATCAGATTAAAAGGGTCTAACATAGTACTGTCTCCACTGGGAGATTATATATCCTGTGCCTATGGGAGAGTAATGGAACACATAACAGTGAAAGTGAACAACTTTTGTGGCATGCAAACAATATTATATGTAAACAAACTATAATTAAGCACCTGCAAAATGTAATAATTTTTAATAATTTTGCCTTACAATCACTAAGATGGGAACAGACTAAGTTTCATAGGCATAGAAAGAAAGAGAGTGTAAATAATTGAGTGGCCCTGTGGGTAGAAATGAAACCAATGATAGTGAAAGCAATAGTAATTGATGATTAAAGTTTTATGGTAAAGAAGGACCTTCAATTCCTTCCCCACCCACCTACTCACATGTACATATATTCCATATTGATCCTGTTCACGCAAAACCTCACACAGAAAGGAAACAAAAAAATAACTTCCAACCTCAATTCAATTCATTAAGATTTCAACTTTCTCAACACAAGCCTTTCGTGTTGACTGAACCATTTCTTGCACCAATATCAAACATATACCTCTGCGTGAATGGAAATAAAAGAAAGAAATGGAAGCCACAAAGAAAAGAGCAGTTTTTCTCTATACCCCATCCCTCTCCCTCCATTAGGTATTCACGGTGGAACATAAACAGATTATATTGGCCTTCAGCACAGAAATGAAAAACACAGTGACTTTAACAGAAGGTAGCTGTAACGGAATTACAGCTATAGTCAGAATTCTAGCAATTAAACGGAATTACAGCAATAAACAAAGTGAGTTTAACAGAAGGAAGCTTCTCTAATTGAAATGATTTTACCACAGAAGGAAGCATTGCGGGCTCAGCGTTACAGCAACTAAACTGAAGCACGCTTAGATAATTCAAGAAGAAAGACGAAGCCGATTTCATCAGTTTGAAAGAGAAAGAGGTCTTACTTTGGCGTTGATTTCAGTAAACAAGGCGACAACGCACGACAGCTAGCACCAGATGGAAACGAAGCTGAGACGGGTGAGAAGCCGACAATCCGAGCAGAGTGTGAGGCTGTGAGATAGGGTGCGACGCAGGAGTGCACCAACGCAAGGTGAAAAAGCGACGGCGGCCACGGCTGAACAAGCGACGGCGGCAAGGGCTGAAGAAGCGACGGCGACGCAGCTAGGGCTCAAAACGCGCAGAACGGAAGAAGAGAAGAGTAAAGTGAAGAAAGAGGGAGAGCAGGGGCGGGGGTAAATAAAAGGACCTTTCGCGGCGACAAGAAATATCGCCGCTGAAAGTAATACTTCAGCGGCGACAATAAATATCGCCGCTGAAAGTCCTAATTTAAATCAAATATTGCCACGTCAGAAAGTATACCTTTCAGCGGCGACAATAAATGTCGCCACTGAAAAAATTTTCAGCGGCGACAAAAAGGGTCGCCGCTGAAAGGTATACTTTTAACAAATAATTTTTACAAAATAATCCACTCAATAAAATATTGATAATTTTTTCCAATAGCTTGTTCAACTTATTAGATATATTTTATAAATTTTTTTGAGTAAATACTAATTTATAACTATTTTTCTTATTTTTTTTTAAAACATAAACCTTTAATCCCGAAAATTAACTATTAAATTATTTGCATCTTTTTTGAAAAAATAAACTTTTTTATATTTTTATAAACTCCCAAAATACTCATTTTAACCCCAAAATATGAAATTTAGCAATAGAAGGCATATATAACAGTAATTAAGAATGTATGTATGTATTTTACGTCCTATTTTTCTCCTTCTCTCTACACACACATCTCTTTCTCTCTATCTCCTTCCTGACATCATCTCTACCATATAGATACTAACTCTTATACTCATTGACACACATTTATAATATCTCTTTCCTGCATATACCCTTACTTCATTTCATTCTTTCACTTTTTTAATTTCTGAAAAATACTCTTGAACTCAAAAATACCTTATAGATCCTTTTTATAAAAGTTGGCATGTTATATGAAATGTAGCAACAAAGGGCAAATACAATAGTAATTAAGAATGTATATATATATTTTATGTCTATTCTTTCTGCCAATCTCTCACACACACACATCTCCTCTCCTATATTGTCTATAACACACAGATACTAACCCTCACGCTCATTGACACACATTTATAATATCTCTCTCATACACATACCCTTGCATCATCTCCTTCTTTCGCAGACATCACACATTATTATATGTATAATCTCTACTTATTATCATAACATATAAATTTTTTTTATTTATTATTGAAAAATAATATTATTTAATAATTTAATTTTATATATTAGATAGTTACTTCATAGTCCTTTCAGCTAGGGAAAATGTATATAGATTTTTAGTAGCAGAAAAACGGAGGGCAAAATTTTTTATTACTGACCTTCTGCGACGACGAGGAAAGTCGCCGCTGAAAGGTAGGCTTTCAGCGGCGACAAAAACTGTCGCCGCTGAAAGGTAGTCTTTCAACGGCGACAAAATCTGTCGCCGCTGAAAGGTAGGATTTTAGCGACGACATATAATGTCGCCGCTAAAAAACATTTTCAGCGGCGACTTGCTTTGTCGCCGCCGAAAAGTCGTCGCCAAAGACTAATTTTTTGTAGTGTAATGACGTGCAGCAACACATTATATATGGCAAGCAGCTCCCAAAAATAATTATTTTAATCTTCCATGTCGGAGGGGAATATGTAAAACCTCAAAGGGAAAAATGGCATATGACGGTGGCATGAAAAGTGGAAGAATGGTTACAAAATGAGTGACCTATGAAGAGCTAAGAAGATTGGTAGAAATATATGTGTGGCCAAAAAATAATTGGGTTTAAAATGAAGTACACAGTTAGTTATGCTGAAGAAACACTATTAGATCTTAAGGATGATGTTGGAGTTACGCAACTAACTGAGTACAAAAATATGAACGGGCATGTGTATGTTTGTAACAATGACAAAGACTCGAATGAAGCATCCCAGCTGGAGAGCCCCCAAGGGTAAGTTATGGGTTGTTTTCAATTGCCTTCAATAAAATTATGCTTTTAGAATAAGAAATTTATAATATTTCATAAACCAAATTGTCATTTTGATAAACTCTCGTGAATTGTCATATTTCTCGAGCCCAACAGCATGTGAACATCCTTGGCCTTTATTTTTCGAATTTTCCCTCTTATAACGATTTGCTTTGTGGGAGGGTCATTTGCAAGAATTACCTCTTTACATAGTTCTCGAGAAATTTTCTTCAAACTAATACTGAGTAATGGTCCAAATCCTCTTTACATAGTCATCAATTAATCATTACAACAAAGACATGCACAAAGTGTTATTTCTAATTCAGTCTACTTCTCTGTTTATTATTAATATATGAATGTAATTTGCGGACTACTTTTCTACACAGGCATCGATCATCACATAGCTTTAAAGATGGATCCCACCAACACAAAAAAGATACATCAATCCCCAACAACAACAAACCCTAACAAGTTACAAACCACATTTTTGGGGACAAGTATAAGTGAGCAAATACAAGAAATGGAAAAGCCAACAATGACTCGGGCAAAAATTCATTAGATGCAATATGTGAATTTAGCTTAACTAGCACATGTATAAATCAGGTAATCGCAAGGGGCGAATAAAAAGCTTTAAACTACTTACATGACTTTCAATGAAATTCCTCTAGCTATAGATCACCCACATAAGAAAAAGCCCTCGGGTTTTATAAGAATGTTTATTTATTTAGACTCCCTTTATGCTTTTAGGCTATTAACGCATGACTGTGCTACAAATCACCCGTTGAAGCATCTTGTTTCAGAGACTCGAGAGCTGTTGTGCTGAGGTGAAGCTCCATCATACGTGCAGGGAAAATATACGATGTGCGGATTATATGGCACGAACAGGAGTCGGCAAACTCGATGGAGAACTGAAGAGATGATAGAAAAGGAATTTCAGGCTAGGGTATCAACAACAAACGGAGCAAGAGAAGACGGCGACGCTGGACTTGCTACTCGGAGCTCAGGTCATTCAATGTGAAGCTGGCCTTGCTGATCAGAGCTTGGATCATTGACAGCGAACACCACAACTTGCCACGAAAGAGCAGGCGAGCAGCTCACTTGCGACGAAAATAATGGCTTATCTAGGGTAAATTTGGTGGAGTTCAAATTTCACTCCATCCGCTTTTTCTTCTTTTTCCACTCTGGGTATTTGTGTCTTTTTGCCATAGCAAATTAATTTCAGTTTCAACCATGTGAACTGCAGTGAAATCTCAGACTTTTATGGGGGCATTTGGAAATAAATTATCTACAGTGGTCGTAAGCTAAAATTTTCCCACTTTTATGACGACCTTTTAGTGCACATGGGCTTGTTGGTGGTTGGAAGGTGGAACCTTCACACTTCACTCGTGAAAACGCACTATTCGTACGTATCATTATCTTAAAGCTTGAAGGCAAAAGTGGCCATTGATAATAACGATTATCTTGAAGCGCGCCCATGTGTAATCATATCCTAAATTCTCTTTAGCATTCTAAATTTTGAATTCAAAAGTGATAATCATGGAAGCTGTTCTGTGCAACAATTACACCAAACCTGCTTAAAATTGGACCTTGCTTATGTGTATAAACAAACGCTGATTAATTTTCACGCAGTGTTTTGTTGTTTTTTGTACTTGTATTCTTCCATGATGGTTAAACGGCGTTTAGATTAGTTTTACGTAAAAGTCAATTAGTGACGTCACTGGGATACTTGTGCCAACTCGCAGTGGTCAACTGTCTCTTTTCGTTCACAGACGTCTGACTAAATAATGTGAGGTGATTATTATACTATCTACCAAGAAATAATAATCATTACTTAATATAAAGGTTACTTCACATTTTTATATAAATTAAAAAAATCTAATAAATCTATTAATTATAATTAATATAATAATTATTTAGTTAAATTAAATAGATTAAAAAGTGCATAATTTAATTTATTAAAAGCAAGTTGATTATAATTTATGTTGACAGATAAAGGGAGTATTAAAACGTTTTGCCAAAGGTTGATTCTGCTGATGGATTGATTTAGGGTCTGTTTGATAAATTTTTAAATTTAAGTTTTAAAATAGTTTTTAACTTAAATTTTAATTTGAAAATTTTTTAAAATAAATAACTATATTTATTTAAAATAGCTTCTGGATTAAATAATAGTTTAAAACTAAAATTTTAGATAAGCTACTGAGATTAATTTTTAGAACAGTAAAATAGCTTATAGATTACTAATTTATTATTTTACCCATATTTTTTCTTACACTCTTCCTCCTCTTCCCACTTCTCTCCTCTCTCTCTTCCTCCTCCTCCTTCACCACCACCGTCATTTTCTTCCTCCTCCACTACCACCATCCTCTTCCTTCGTCTTCTTCTTCCTATGTCTCTCAGTGAGAGAAGATGAGAGAGATAATAATTTTTTTATCTCATATATTTTTTAATAATTTATTAATTATAAAAATTATTCTGATAATAACTATATAAACACTCATCTATCCAGAAATATGTTTTTTTCATGAGCTCTTCTCTAAAAATTATTTAATTTTTTTATAAATTTATCTAAATACACAAATATACGGTGACAAGTCATTTTATTAATCAGGGATAACAACTGTCCATGTCAAAAAAATGTTGTTGAGTTAAAGCATCGCGCGTATAGATACAGAACCTAATAAACATGCTAGTCGGCTAGTTAGTTGAGTCTTTCAATACAACGAGATAATTAAGTGCCTTGTGAAAATTTAAATAAATTTGTTTAAACTCAAAAAAGTAATTATAAACTCGTTCATCTTATTTAGGTAATCTTTTAAAATTCTAATCAATCATGATTTCAGTTTATTATCACACTTTTAGCATAAGTGACAATAAACAATTTATGCAATTTGAATAATCCCAGATTGAATTTCAACAATCAAAAGCTTCTCTCTTATAGTAATAATGATGAATTTTAAAAATAAAATTATATTTAAATACTATTACGGTTTATTAAATTATATTTAAAAATGAATAATTATAATTATGAAAATGTTAACAATTTTATAAAATTCAACCTTTTTGCAATTATACATTTATAAGCGGTCTTAATAAACATAATCAAAATTCTCAAAATTACTTATAAAAATTATCCAAATAAAAATTATGATTAATCAATATCACTTATAAAAATTATGATCATCTAAAATTATGTTGTTCACCGCTAATCCAAACAAGCAATAAGAGATCCCATAGGCAAGCACCATTTGACCCCAGCTGAACGGGATTACAAATACTTTTTTTTAATTTTCAATTGATTAGAAGTATAATCCTTTTTAAAGTTTATAGGATAAATAGTTTTTATCTTTTATAATAAGTATATTTCTCAAAGTTTAAATTTATATTATTTTTTTTATACAGGGATAAGACGTATGCCTCAAGTGGACTATTTTCCTTATTGTTTGCTATTAACTTGGAGTCCAATCCAACTGGTCGGGTCTTATGTTTTTCGGCCATTGAAGACCCAACTTAGCTTGGTAAGAGACGGGCTTCACCTGGTTGCTCAGTTCCCTCCACGACCCCACTAGAAGTTTGTGGGCTTCATGTTCATGGGGAGAGCAATTTACTGTTCATATGAAAATATAAAAGATAGTTAATATTTTTAGATAAATTAATAAAATTAAATAAATTAATTAATTTTATCCAATATAAGATTTAAAAAATTAATTTGAATAAACTAAATAATACATAACATGGATTTATATTAAGATGTTAACTTTAATTATAATTAATTTTTTTAATCTATTTAAAAAAATTAATTTATATTTATGATTAGAAGAAAATCACCAATCAAGTCACGTGTTGGAAACGCGAAACTAACAAAAAAAAAAAGATGATAGATTCCTTGCTATTTCTTTTTTCTTCCTGTGTTGTAGAAGCTCGCGTGATCGCAAAAGAAGCTGAAATTGCCATCAAACGGCAAACGCTGCGCAATACACTAAAAACACCGTTGGAGAGAACTTGGAGAGATAATCCGTGATTTTCCTTTTTAAAATTAAATAGATAGACACTAATATCTTATTATTGCAAACAAGCCATCTCTTGCTTACAAAGGGTGTGTATTCATACGACTAGATTGTAAAATTATGGGCTATAGGGCTGAATAAAGAAAGTGACCGCTGCTCGGTATACTCGTCTGGACTCGGATTAAATTTATTCAGCTTAGGCTCGCCTAAAGTAAACCTGTAACAGGTAATTTTAAACGGGCGGACTGTATATGTTAAACGGGCGGGCACGGGCCCGTAGCCCACCCGTTTATATGTGTATATATATTTTTAATAATTTTTTTATTTAAATATTTATTTAATACTTTTTTATTTAAATATTTATTTAATAATTTTTTTAAATAAATTATAATATTTACTATTTTTATTGAAGTTGTGAAGTTTTAAATTATAAAGATTATAATATTTATCTACTATTTTTAGAGAGGACGGAGTTTTACTAAGTTAAAATTTTATGGGTTGGTCAAGTTTTAAAAATAATAATGTTATACTTATAATATTTAAATGGATATTTTGTAGGGTTGTGATTTTAGGATAAATAATTATATCATGTGTATACTATTGTTTATTATCATTGTACACTATGTTATTTGTGAGCATTGATTGTTATTAAAAATTTAAATATATTTAAAAAAATTTAAACGAGCTGCCCATGCCTGTTCAGCCCAAACGGATTCAGCCCAGCCTGTTTAATATGGGTTTAAACAGACTGAGGCACGGGCAGGGGCTAGCCCGTTCCCATTAAAATATAAACAGGCGGGATACGGATTGACTATCGAGCCAGCTCAACCCACCCGTTATTCACCTCTAATGGGCTAATTAGTATTTATTAACACACATAATAATAATATCCCATTATTTTTCGTAAGAAAACTAGCAAATTCATTTTTCTTTTAGAAATGAAATATCAGGGTCAGTTTCTGATATAGTCTATTGAAATAAACAACTGAATCAGTTAAATGTGACTTATGAATAAAATATTTTAATATATGTAATATTAATAAAGGATAACTACCCGGAGGGTTAGCTGAGAGTGGAAATAGTGCCCTTCAATTTGGAGTAGGGGGGGCAGAGGCCACAGAATAGTGGGCCCTCGGGTGGTTGGTGGCATGCTGAAGCTAACCATCCATCACATGTTCACTCAGATATTATAACGCAACGCTTGGTCCTCATTTCTTCACATGATCCAAGACAGTGGTCAATCCACTAGAAAATCAGCTACTCTTCCACGTAAACACAGAACCAACTAAGATTTTAAAAAATGACATAAAAAAAAATTTAAAAAGCTTTTATAAAAAAAATTAAAAAAAAAATTAAATAAATAAGTATTTAGATTATAATTTAAAAATTATCAATGTATGATTTTATTAAAAATATAAGGGAAGAAAGAGGGTATAAAAAAATAAAAATAAAATAATAATTAAATAGTTTATAAACTTTGTTATTATTTCAAAAATTATTCTTAGCATCTAAAATTTTTATTTTAAACTATAATTTAGTCTAATTTTTTTTAAATAAATATAACTATTTATTTTAAATTTTATCTAAATTAAAATTTAGGTAAAATATTCTTTTAAAATATTAAGTTGAACTTTTTACAAACACACACATAATTTACTTTTTATTCAGCATCTGTATATTATTGACTTTTACTCTATTTTACTCATCCCAAGAGCCCTCCATTGAACTGCTTTGATTTTTAATCTAAATTTTAGGGTCCAGGCCTTGGCCATGGCAATATTTACGAATTATATAATTGTCTCAAGCTTCTGCTCTTGTCCTTCTAGACAAACTTCTCTTCGCGATAATGATAAAATTCGTTTTAAATTAAAGCGCGGACTAAACTAATTTAATTAATAGAGAGTTATTTATAACCAATAGATTTTAAATTTAAAGTTTGCTCTTCGTGTAAGATATTGTTGGCGGACAACTAGATACTGTTTAAGTTTAGAAATATATCTTATTTTTAACTTACATAAACTTCACGTTATAATAATATATTATAATTATAAAGTTAATATTAATTAAATTTAAGATATATTTTTTATATTTATTAATTTATTTTTAAAAAAATTTATTGATTTTTTTAACTACAATCAGATGAGAGTGGGTATTTTAAAAAATATATATATTAGTTAGAGTGTTAAGGACTGATTAGTATTAAGCTCGGGATCATTCCTAAATTTGAGGCATGAAGTAATGAACAAATTCAAAAGCAGCCTGTACTTAACTACCTTAGTTAAACCAAACAAAACGAGAAGCACATTCATGGGATATTCGCTTTTATGAAAATATGCTTCCGTGAGTTACACGCCGTGGCATATAACACATTCTCCAACGTGGCACACAAACATATATACCACAGTGCGTTTGATAGGATAGAAGTGTTGTTTATAAAAATATAAATATAAATAAAATTATATTAAAAATAAATTTTAAAAATTTATTTAATATAATATAAATAAGTATAAAATTAATATTTTTTTATAATTTAAAAAATATTTAAAATATTTAATAATTTTATAATTGAGATTAAATAGTTTAAAAAAATATTTTTATTTTTATTATTTTAATTTATATATTTTATAATAGAATTAAAATAATTTAAAATATTAGAAATATACGTCTGTTTCTACTTATCGCCTACTATATATGCGCTTGGATCTGCTTCCTCTCTCGTTGATTTCCACTTGGGAGTTACTATTCACGAGAAACAACCAAACTTTAACGTCCTAGTTCAGTTAATTTTCCGTTGGTTTCAATCGATCGTTCGCGTTCGCGTTCGCATACACGTTCGGGTTAACCAGAACCATCAAAAACTCATTTGATAAACCAATCCAACGAAGAACGCAACAATCACATTACAATCGACGAAGGATCAAAAACAGAGACGAGGAAACATCGAAACCATCGAAAAATATAACTCTCAAGAGCTCCGATTCTATTAATAATTTCAAGCTTCAGGGGTTATGACCTTTCACGTCATGAAAGGTTGTTCCATTCCACGTCGATTCAAGAGATCTCATGTACATACAAGTTTTCTTAACTCGTCAGGGTGAAAGAAAAACACAGAAAATTAAGCATGGAAGAAGATCAACATAAGATTCATGGGGTTTACAAACCCTCAAATAAGGAAATATACATGGGGGGGGGGCGCGGAACGTAAAAGTAGAAACTCTAATTCTAGAAAACATGGAGGAAAGAGGGCTAAATCATAAAAACTAAGATCTTTCCTTGGGAGTTATGGCGAAGGCAAAATTCAATTATTGCCAGAGTCGTCGCCGTCTTCAACAAAGACCACCAAAGAGAGCGGGTTTATTGAGTATTTATACTGCTCCTTCTTGCGATTATAAAACAGAGCATATTTAGAAGGGTGTTGCGGCATCTTTATCTTCTGTTGCTGCTGCTGACGAAGATCTTGAGAGATTTGAATATTAGGGTTTTTGAGGGGAAGAGTCGAGGGTTTAACAGAAGCAGGTTCGATGGAAGAAGGAGAAGGAGAAGAAGGCGGAGGGCGAGGATAGAAGAGATCAGTGGGGAAGAAGTTGTATTGTTGAAGACCAGCCATGGGAGAAGAAGAAGCAAGAGATGAAAAAACAGAGAGGCTTTGTGAAGAGAGAGAGAGTTATATGGGTAGGTGTGAAAATTTTGGGTTGGTTGAAATATAACAGGCACTAAGAATAGGGTGGGGTGTACTTATATATAGGGAGGGGAAAGGAGGAGCTTTTTAATATGTGGATGATTGGGGCGCAAGAAAAGAAATCAAGCTGGTTTATGACGATGAGGTGTTATTTATCTATGTTTAACCGCACGTTTTTCTTTTTTTATTGGATTAACCGCACGTTTTTCTCTAATTATTATATAATGTGTATATATCAAGTCTTTTCCTATTCCATTCCTGTGAAGGTTCGGATTCGCGTATTTGCGATTTCTGTAGTTTTTTAGTATTACCAATGCAAAAAATGCTAAGTTTATGGCATATTGATATGGTACTTTGTACTACTAGCATGTGAGTAAAATAAAATTCTTATTAATGCCAGTACACGTATAAGAAGCTATTAGCTCACACCAAGGGTTTTTTTTTTTATAAAAGATCAAACTTTATTAAAAAAAAGATTATACATATTAAAACCCAACTCCTGAACAACAGTGACTAAATGAGTCTGGGTTAGAAATAAAACAGAAAATACACACCATAACCAACTTAGAGATCCCCAATATCATATACATGTGGGGAGCTTTTTGGCATGAGCTCCGCTAGAACCTAGAACTTGAGCAGGCTCATTTCGTGGACGCGTCTTAATAAGGCAATGATGCTCCATAATATGAAAGCTTAGCATCTTGGATATAAATAGGAAATCAAATCTAAACCTGTAAATACTCAGAGAGGATCAAACAAAAAGAAAATCTAAAGCTCCTGGGTGACAGGCTCGCCAACATCTCTTCTTAGAGACAAATAGCTCAAATTGACAAACATAGCGTAACTCTGCAGACTCCAAACGATAAGTGGGAGAAGTTTGGAGTCGCCGCTTGGCTCGCTTGGAACTAGGAAAAGAAGGCTCTGAACATAACCGTTTCAGTGCTACAGCTAAACTTGCATAGACTGAAGAAGGGGTATAAGGAGACTTAGAAACCACATGAACTGGAGCAACTAATCTTTTTTTTTTTTTTTTTAATTTTTTAGAAAGGATTGAGTTCACCCATGATCTAAAGTCAGGGCGAAGTCTTTATTCCTCATAACCGATAATAATGTTGGGTAGGGTGAGCCGTCAATTACTCTCAGGTATAAATTTAGACATTTAAGAATTATGATGTATTTCTAAATACTGTGACTGAAACTACAACAACTGCATCAACTAATCTAATTCGTCTTGAAGTCGAAGAAAGATTCGTCGAACGCTTTCTTTTCCTCATACTCTCCGAAGGCAAAGAGACTGGAACAATTGGGTCTATGATGTCCGCAGTTGAGCCCTCCACTTTAAGAGGAGCTGAGTGAGCCCAAGTCTCATGAATTTCAACTTCACTATGTTCCCCGGGCCCCGAAGAAAGAGCCCAAAATCCAAGCCCAAGGTTAGTATTACAAAAATAAAAACCTTGAGTGCATGTTAGACGACCAGACTGGGGACCCGCCTACCGGAACCCCCCATGCGACTTGCTAACCGACTTTGAACAGTGAAGCAAAGGAAGTCCGACACCACCACGACGCCGATATCACCGACCTATATGGTCGAACAGGAGAGACAGGTACCTTACCACCTGAGTAATATTTTGTCTTTTAGATGATCGTATTTCAATATTTTTAATGATCTTTCTAAGTGCTAATAATAATAAATAAATAAATAAATGACGCTAAGGACGTCTTTTTATTTATTTATTTTTTTATCAAGATAAAATTGAGGGGAAGAGCCAACAAAAAAATAATTTATGAATTTTAAAATTTTAAATAAGGTACATGAATATATAAAAAAATATATTAATCTGTCATTTAAAAATGTTAAAAAAATGACAAAATTGTTTTTGTTCATTTAAAATTGTTTTAGTTGACGGGCATAGTGCATTGGGAATATCGAGAGAAAAGCACTAGTGGTAGGCAGCTAGCTAAGCTAAGTCTATGCTTTCTTCTGCTAAATTACTTTGCAATTTCCTATCATACTTGTTTTTGTTTGCTCGCCCTTTTCAAACTGCACTATAGAAAATAGTAATAATATTATTATTCAGAATAATAATAATAATAATAATTGTGGCTGAAACTGTGTAACGTGCTCCCACTTTAGCAGGGGTCAAACTGTGATCTTGAGAATATTTGATAATACCCTCCATGTCCATGGAATCTGTAAAGCTGAAAATTCTGTACAACACCCTTGTGATCATGCTTCTTCCCCCAAAGTTTGACTGCGAAATAATTGATACCACATCAACGGCTTCTGTATTTTGATCTGTTCACAGCAATGCGCAATTACTCTCCAGAAAGAATTAAAAGATTCTTTAAGCAATGCGCAATTACTCTCCAGAAAGAATTAAAAGATTCTTTGTTAAAATAGTTAGAAAAATAAGTGGTCATCAGCTAATATATTTTATCAATATTATAATGAGGATATTGAAAATATTTTATATATTATCTGTTATTATTAATATATTAAATAATTTTGGGCTAAATTAATTTATCCCAAAAACTTGTCTTCTTTTTTTAAAGTAATACTGCTAGATTAGTTTATAATGAATCTCAAGAGAGAATTAGATATTTATAGAAATATTAATTAGACTTTAATATGGGAGTTTTAATGTGGAGATTATGAAAATGGGAGAATTAATTCATTTTTTATAATGACTTCTTAAAATCAGTAGATCTCTTATTAGTTATTATGCAAAATTATAAAAGTTTAGTGCATATTCAAGATGATTTATTAACAAATGCAAGGACTTTATTTGCAATCTCCCCCAATAAATTATGTTAAATTAAATATTGATAGAGTACTTATAATTATTTATAGTAAAGCTGGGTATATTGAAATTATTAGAGGTTATTCAAAAAAATTATATTATGAGATTTAAGAAGGTGTTAGGTTCACGACATACATAGATACTCCAAGAGAGTGTGATGTGATTGCTACCCTGTAACGCGAAAATTCCGATATATTCGGTGGCGAATATTTCTTTTATTATTCGACTCAATAACATTATTTTTAATTTTAGCTTTAGTGAATCATTCTTTAAGAATTATGAACAAAGTAAACAACCCGAATTAAATTGGGACAATTATAATAGAGGACTTGTAGTATGCATTTATTTAAGAGGACCAAATATAAAAATAAAAATCTAAAATTCTTAAATTACATTTTATCAAACTCCCTATATTTTTTTCTCATTTTATTTTTAAAAATAATATGAATTTTAAATTTAAATATGTCCTTTATTATAATTCCCTCTAAATTAGAATCCCAGTTAAATTTAAATAAAACAGTACTTACAATAAGTTCCGTTTATTAATTTCATCAAAATTTTTAATCATACATAGCTATGCGGAAAAAAAAATTAAATAAAGATACTTAAAAAAATATAACTAATGATAAAATGGTATTAAAAAATTTAACGAAATGATAGAGTTAACTTGATATGAATTTTATTCATTTATATATTTTTTTTTAAATTTTCACGCCTTACATCAAGCCATCCACTCTAAAAAAGCAAAGGCCATTTATAGATTGGAAGATTGGCATAAGTATTATATGTTGGAAATTGTGGGAGGCTAGAAATAAATAACTTTTTGCAGACAAAATATATACTCTTAAAAAAAAATTAGTACAAGTTAAAGCTATTGTTAGTCACATTTTGAATAGTTTTAACATCTATAAATTGCTTTTGTAAAACCTTTCTATTTATAAGTGATCTTTATAGTTTAAATTATTTTTTTAGTCTATAGTAATATAATTTACCTTTGTAGCTACGGTATTCTTCTGCCACTTTAAGTGAGGGCATCTAATAAACTCTGAAAGTACCGTCCTCTTTCTCCAAAAAAAGCAAAGGCCATTTTTTTTTTGGTACAAAGCAAAGGCCATTTTTTTTTTTGTACAAAGCAAAGGCCAGTTAATTTCCTGTGAATTATTATTATTCTATGAAAGTGGGGTGGTGGCCCAACTCCACTGCCAACCCATATGATTTTTCTTACAAAATTTTAATATTATCTTCCTTTTTGTTATTCCTACAAGTAATTTTGTTATTGTAGAATAGTCACTGTGACATTTTAATAAGTTTGTTTGTATTTAGCCATGATTACCCTGAGAATATTCTAAAACAAGATTAAAAAAAAAAAACATCAGAGTGGGAAACAAACAATATTCCTGCTATCATTATAGGTTTGACCGTATTATGAGTGTCTTCAGCTATCCCTACAAACATCACATGCATGGGATCTTCCTACAGAGTGTTTGGCATCAAGTGAGGGACCTAAGCTGTGTGGTCTTGTTTGGCATCAATTTATTGTTGCTTGTTTGCTCCCCGTGTTAGATGGAAATTGAATAGCGATTAATGAGTTTTTTAAATCCGTTCGTTGTATATGTTTGAAATAAACTAGACGGAGAGGGATAAGACAAACACCTAAGTAAATGCAAATACCAAGATAGCTATTGACATGTATATACAGAACCTCAAACACACCAACATACGTCTAAGGAAGCTGCAGACAGGGACGTGAAGGGCAACAACAAGAAATCTTAAATAGAGTCTTAACATCTATTTAATACTATGTATTTACTTAAAATATAAGGCCTGTAAAAATAAAGTCAATTTATCCATACAAGTAATCGAAATTATGTACAAGCTTACTATCATCATAGACGCTGACATCTAGTTATTTGATAATTCCACATGGTATATACTGGGTATTCCCCCCCCCCCCCCATTTACTAATGGAATAGTCTTGGCATATTTTGTATGAGAGAAGAAGAAGAAGAACTCGTATAAATTATTTAAACGAAATTAACTAGGAATTCGTAACCAAATCCAATATATCTTTTTGGAAACATCACCGATGACAATTTGTTAATTTTTGTGACAAAAAAAATTTAAAAGAGTTTGATAAAATTTTCCATTAAAACTAAAGCTCATATGATAATTATAAGAGACTTATGAGATTGTCTACTAAAATTTTTTTTATAATAATAAAAAAATATAATTTATATATTTATAAGATATAAATATATTATTTATGATATGTGCTCTTGGCATAATTTGTCATTTTATGGTGGAAAGGTCAAGCATATGGTTAATGAAAAAAGCTGCCGTTGGGCCCAATAAACACTATGACTTTGATATTTGATAATCACGTTCATCGCTTCTGGCCTACAAAAACAAAACAATTCCCCTTTCACAACTTGAGCCGGGCTTGAACCTCCGGGTCAAACCCGTGTTTCTCTTATCCTGTAGAGAATATAACTTCCAACTTTTGAGACAGTTGATAAATAATTAAATTTTTTAAATATAATATTTTAAATCTAAATAAAATTATTCATATGAAATTTGTTTTGTTAGAATAGATAAAATTTATTTTAATGATATTTAAAGATTATTCCTAACTATAGGACGGAAATATTGTCTAAAAAATTTTCACCCCTACCTTTTGTCCTCAGCAAACACGCAGCTCAAGCTTACTTTTGTGCTAAATGAGAAATTAGGGAATCAAATGAAATAAAATAACATTAACTTCCCCACTAAAATAAAATAAAATTATAAGATACAAGGTTTACAAGGAAACTGGGGTGTGAAAGCACGTTGAGCAGAATCCTTAACTAAACTAAGCAGACATGCCCGAAAGATAAGTTGACGCCGAGGAACGTTAAAAAGGCAGAGTTTATAGAATATTATTTTATCTCCTCTTATAAGTAGATAAGTTACTGATATACTAATAAAAAAATAATTAAAGAAAATTATGGGGCAAGTAAAAGGATTTAAAGAATGTTTATAAAATAAGGATGCAAGTTCCATGAAATTGAAGAGGCACATGATATTATATCACTCTTAATTGCTTGAGAATCGGTGCGTCTCTTGCTAACTCCATGCTCCACAATACAAACGTTATTGACAGAAATTAGACCTTTGAACCCATAAATACGATCAAAGTCATGAAGTAATCGCAACAATATTTCCCAATTTTACTCTAAAATTAAGACAGGCGTCTATTAGCGTTTTTTATTGTAAACAAGGTTTTTAAATGATTTATTGTTGCTTTTAAAAAAAATTTACGCTATACGCGCACATTAAATAAATGAAGAGCAATAGTTAGGTCAAAACAAACTGTGGTTTTTATAAATTCGGAATTAATCCTCTTTTTGAAGGGAGAAAATATTAAGAATCAAATTGTAAAAAATAATAAAAAATTCATGTAGCTTTCTTATTCGTAACCGTAATTTTCAATGGCAGATTTGATAGCAAATATTCCTTATTTAATTTATAGGCATCCCTAGTCCCTCACTCCTACAATAATAGTAGCATATAGTATACCTGCCAATGACTAAAGTCACAAGAAAACAAGTCGATGGCCCAAATTGTCACAACTCACAGCACCACCACCAACCACTTCATTAGCATAGTTAGAAACATTTCCTCACACATCTTGTATAATTTTTATTCTTCGCATCACAGTAAGAATTTCATTTATCGAATAAAATCACTCGTTTAATACCCTATTGTATAAATTTCTCAGTTTTAAAAATTATACTGCATGTTAAAATTACTTTAACTGAGTTTATTGAATTCATTAAAAAGGCCTGTAAATTTATTTATTTTTAGTAAGGATGTAAGAAATTTTTTAATATAATTTAATGTATTTTATTTCTATATTTTACACCATGGACCCCCAAAATAATAATAATAAAAACTCCTCTCCACCTGCCTTGAATTGCTCAAAATATTATAATAGTATTACCTAATAAAATCAAAATAGCATATAAATAGGAGTATCATTTTTTAAATCACGCAAGACTAGGGAAACTTCCTGGAAGCTCCCTGGTGCTACCCTGATGGACTGGACGGTACTTCTTCGCTCCCCCCATTTAACCCCCCACCTTCCTCCCTCCTTCCTCTCAGCCCCCTCCCTCTTCTCTGTTCTTCTCTTATCCTCTCTCTCTCTCTCTACCCCTCTGCTCATCTTCTTCAATTTCACACAATGAAACTTATCAGTATTAACCCTAAAAATTTCCGGCTCAATGCCAGACAACTCTTTCGCTCCAAGAGGGATCGCTCCGCCGTCTCGAGATCCGATCCATCATCCTTCGGCTCTAGAACGTCGTCTTCTTCTTCCGATGACTCCACTCACAAGCCCGCTCCCGGCGCGCCTGGCTCCAGGACTCCCACCAGCGTCTTGCCGGACATTTACCCCGACTGGACTGATCTGCCGACCGAAATTCAGTCCGATTTGGCTCAGGCTTTGAGGCTCATAGACCGAGATGACGACGGCGTCATCTCGCGAGAAGAGCTGGAGGCCTTTCTGACCCGGCTCGGAGAGAGCCAAGAGGACGTGGCAATGATGCTCAGTGATGTTGATCCCGAGGGATTGGGGTGCATCAGAGTCGAAACGCTCGTTAACCGGGTCGGATCGGGGTGCGGGACGGCGCCCGACTCCAATGACTTGAAGGAGGCGTTCGAGGTATTCGATTTGGATGGCGATGGGAAAATCTCGGCGGAGGAGCTGTTAGGGTTTTTCAAGGCCATCGGGGACGAGCGGTGCACGTTAGAGGAATGCCGGCGCATGATAAAAGGGGTTGATAAGAACGGGGATGGTTTTGTGTGCTTGGAGGAATTTTCTCGTATGATGGAGCTCCAGAGATGATTATGATGTGATGATAATGAACGGTCATGATCATATGATGATGTAGCTCTAAAAGTCCCGACGAAGTAACGATGATCATGTCAAGTAAAGGAATGGAAACATTATTCTTCCAATTTAATTTTTTCCCCGGAACGTTTAATTTTCTCGCAGATTTGGGTATTGGATGTTCGAAGCTAAAGACAACTAAAAACCAATAAAAAGCGATGATCCATGTAAGAGCGTGGGGTCCTTGTATTAATAATGGCCTGTATTAGCTAAATAATAAACATCTGAAGTTGGTTACGTGTATAGATAATTTATCAAAATCCCTTAGTTTTTAAATTCAATATATTGGAAAGCGTTAGTTTTTCCTTACAATTGTTTGATGCTCGGAATTATTAATCTAAATTTGACCTAATTTTATTTTTTATTTTATTTTATTTTCCTCTTGGTTACATGTAAGATGCATCTTTCATCCACAGCCTCGAACGGGAGAAACTTTTTCCTTTTGGTGATAACCGGAGGAACTATATGAAAATGGAGATGTTGCTGCTTTAGTAGTTAGATGGAAGGCAGAATATGATGCTCTCTTTTAAGGTAAAAAACTTGAATAAATATAATACTCCTTACGTTGTTTTTAATTATTTAAGTCCCGGCAACTGCTTTTATAAAATTATAAACAAACGGTGGAAAAAGAAAAAATTACTTTAATGTCACTTAATACAAGTTACCACCTCCCTTTTCACAACCCAAAAGTTCCATACATTAAAATAAAAAGTGAACTTATGAAATATTAACCTTAAATGCATTTTTAAAAAAAGGTATAAACATTTCTAGCACTTTAAACTAATTTTAGATGAGTAATTAGTATCTTAAAATATTTAATAGTATAATTTAGGGGTATTTATGGGCAGGGCTAGGCAGGACAACCTCCTGCCCGGTGTCCTGCCCAAAAAAAATATGGGTTATATTTTACAGCCCGATGTCCGGTAAATGTCCTAACTATTTTAGGCTGGGTTAAACATGTCCAAGTTGTGATGCCATGCTGATATTGTGAAAAAAAATCTGAAATTATAAACTTTTAAAATAATATCATATTTATATGTCTTCAAGAGTTAAATAATATATATAATACACTAAAACTAAGGTAACAAAAAGATAATAATTAAACTCTTAAAATTTATTGTATATAAAAAAAAACCTTGAAGTATAAGTAGTTTGTAATTACAACTTTACATCAATTTCTCAAATATTTACAAGGATGAAGTATCTAAAATAAAAAAAAATAAATAATTATAATTTATAATGTAATCATATTATGATTAGTAAAGTTACAAAAAAATCAATATAGTTATAAATATTAAAAGACACAACTTATATACTTAACTTATTATATTTCTAAAATGACCATTTAGGCACCAGTAACTATCATATTATCTTTTTCAAGTGTAGCGTCTAGGGAGACAAGTAAAAAAATAAAAAAAAGGGGTGCTCATGGGCAGGGCAACCCCCTGTCCGGTGCCCAGCACGAAAAAAATATGGGTTATATTTTGTAGCCCGATGCCCAGCCCTGCCTTATATTTATCGGGCTGGACAGGACTTTTTTTTCATGAGCTCAGGTGGGCATACATAGCCGCGGGCTTTATGAACACCCCTAGTGTAATTAGTATCTTCACCTATTTTTAGACATGCAATTAGAGCTCTCAAATATTTAAAAGTACAAAATATTTAATTTGGTACAATTTTATTCATTTATTAACAAAAATATTGACTTTCATTTGATACATACTATATAAACTTTTTTATTTTGATATATTATTATTTAAAAGGTTACATATGTAATATTATTTTAATAATTTGTGCTAAGTAAATAATAAGATTTCTCAATCTTCACATATGAATTCTATACAATGTCAATTTTATAGTTTATTTAATACTCTTATTTAAACAATATGATACATGTGACTTTTTAAATAATAATATGTCAAAATAAAAAGTTCATGTGACATTGATCGGATATAAATTTATGTTTCTATTAGTGAAATGACATAATTGTATCAATTTAAATATTTTAGGGTGTTAGTCGTATCTCTAAAATTAATTAAAAATTTTAATTATATATTTAAATATTTTAAGATATTAGTCGTATATCTAAAATTAATTCAAAATGTTAATTATATTATTAAATATTTTATGATATTAGCTACTCTTATAAAATTAATTTAAAGTTACTTTTACCCTCTTTAAAATTTAGATGTCCTTTAGTTAAGATAATAAGTTATTTTATTCTTATAAAGGTAATACAAATTCAAATTTTAAGATAAGTATTTTTTAAATAATCAAATAACCTTAATCTTAGCTCTTCAAACTCAACTTTAATTAGGTTCAAGTCGACAATGGTAAAAGTTTAAAAAAGTGACATGGGTCGTTGAGATCCATAAATAGGATATTCGCATTTTTGTTGTTTTTTGGGGAAACCATGTGAAACATGCAAAGGGCAGTCGACTAACAATAATATTAAAATTTAAAACTCTATATCTCTTAAAAAAAAAATAGTCGCTACAAACGACCAATGTTATTTATAGTTTTGTTAAAAAATGCACATCAAAACACGATATTTTTAAAATTACGGTAAAGATAAAAAATAAATCACAGAAAAAAATGATGAAAACGACTATTGTCCGTGTTAGATATAAAAATAATAAAATAAAAACTGAAAAACATTACCCTGCCCCTTAAAATTATGTGTAGATCTCAAATAAAAATAAATATTAGATATATCATAATATGATTTTTTACCTAACTACTCAGAGATTATGATGCCTCTTTAAATACCGCGACTCAAATCACAATAAAATAATATTCTATAAGAATCGAAGATATTCTCAATAGTCATATATCTTATATATTTGTTAACTTTTTTTTATACAACATTTTTTAGAAAGGGGTTGAACTCACTCACGATTTAATAGTAAGATAAAATATCCATTCCTCTTAAGTGATACTAATGTTGGGCAAGGAGAGTAATCTATTACATTTTGGTGTAAATTTAGGCATTCAGGAGTTAAGATGTTTCCTCAAGTACTACAACTGTAACTATAATAAAGTGATATTACCTAATGATCAAATACGTTCTAAATGATTGTATGTCTCATATTTTTGGGTCTATCTAAGATCAAATGGCATGGCGAAATCTTCCTTCTTCTTAGGCAATACTAATATCGGTAGGACGAACTATCTATTATCCTCATATATAAATTTAAATACATAAAAATTAAGATATTTTTTTTTAAGTGTTGAACATAATATATATTGGCTAACTTTTTTTTTGTTGCCCACCCGGTTTACCTGAGCTTTGCCCCGACTACATCCGGATCCGACCCGCGTCGTGCACCTGGCTATGGTATGTGAGTCTCCCAACGGAGATTTTCTGCGTACGCCAAGGCTCAAACTCGATACCTCATTTAAACGATATTGAGCTGCTTATTATTCAGACTAACTCCTATTGGTATATATATTGGCTAACTAAACGGACAATGGGTCTCTCATTTTCGGGCTGTTTTGACGATATCGGGGTTACTTTTTGGGCCTCCTGACCGTTCCAACTTGTCCGTTGTGCTCTTTCTTTTCTTCTTCTTCTTCTTTTTTCTTTATGAGAATCCGTTGTGCTCTTTCGTCGAAACTTCTTGCCTCCTCAATCATAAAGCCTTTTATAAAAAATACAAATTTCTTGTGATTGCTGCACTATGTGTGTCCATTATTCCTATATATATACTGGGATGCATTAGTTTACATATATTATGTTTTATTAATTGTTTAATTTTTCCTAATTAAATTTGGATTTTGTTTAATATTATATTATTTTATAAAAATAAATTTAAGATATTGTGATCATAATATATGATATAATTATAAGTTTAATCTATTACCTTATATTTTAATATATATAAATTTTTATTTATATTCTTATTTAAAAATTAATAATATTATGAGTTTTTATTCTCTCTCTAGTTTTAGGTGGAGAGAGAATTCAGATGTCATATGGCATATGACGGCGTTGTTGGGACTACCGCTGGCTTGGGGAGGCACACTCTTGGAAGGTTGAAAGGATCTTGTTTACAAGGGAAGTCTGATTACCAGGATGTCATGGTGTTCCAGTCATCAACATATGGTAAAGTTCTCGTTTTGGATGGAGTAATTCAGCCCACTGAAAGGGATGAATGTGCCTACCAAAAGATGGTCACTCATCGTCCTCTTTCTTCTATTCCAGATCCCAAGAAGGTTTTGGTTATTGGTGAAGGGGACGGTGGTGTCCTTCGGGGAGTGTCACGCTATTCTTCAGTTGAGAAGATAGACATTTGCGAAATTGACAAGAAGGTAGTTGATGGCTCCAAGTAGTTTTTCCCTGACGTAGCAGTAGGGTATGAGGATCCACGCCTGACACTTCATATTAGTGATGGAGTTGCATTCTTGAAGGAAGTTCCATAATGACCTTATGACGCAGTTATTGTGGACTCATGTAACCGACCAATAGGCCACGCTCAAGAGCTTGTTGAGAAACCTTTTTCCACTCGGTGGGCTAAAGGCTATCGTCTTGGAGGAGCTGTGTGCACTCATGCAGAAAGTATATGGCTTCACATGAATATATATATATATATATATATATATATATATATATATATATATATACATATTTTTTGTTGCTCACCCAATTCATCAGAGTTTTGCCCCGACTACATCCGGATCAGACCCGCGTCGCGCACCTAGCTATAGTGGGTAAGTCTCCCAACGGAATTTTTTTGCATTCGCCAAGGCTCGAACTCGAGACCTCGCTTAAGTGATACCGAGCCGCTTACCACTTGGATCAACCCCCGTTGGTACATGAATATATTTTTGAATGAGAAGAAAACCCTCTTTGCATTTATTTAGCCTCATCTTTTAGGTTCAATTAGTAAAAATGTGAGACATATGACTATTTGGAGTATGCTTGATTTATGGGGAGTATCAATTTGTTGTAGTTTCGGTCGCGGCGCTTAGGGAGACATCATAACTCTTGGGTGATTAGGTTTATGCCTGAGGGTAATAGACGACTTGCCCTGCCCAACATTAGTATTTCCTAGGAAGAAGGGAGACTTCACCCTGCATTTGAATCGTGGGTGAGCCTAATCCCTTTCTAAAATTTTTTTTACAAACAAACAAAAAACTTGTATCTTCCTTGTTAGTCCCTTTTCTTGAATGAGTTTTTCTTTGTGACCTTATTAATTTATTATTTTTAATTTGTTTGTTATTACCATACTTATTATTAATTTTTAATTCGATACTTATATATATATTTTGTTAAATTATTTAACCCTACTCCATTAGAATTGTTAGTTATTTTACATGGACTAAACGACGATAACAGAACAAGGTTAATTGTGTTAATAAAATAAAATAAAATAATTTAATAAAGAGAGAAAAAAATATAGATGTCAAATTAAAAAATGAGAAAAAATATAAGTGCTTATAAAATGGGTTTCCCTTATTTTTTTTCACGGATATTCAGCTTTTTTTTTTTGATACAAGAGAGGGCTAAAACGCCCAAACTAAAAGAAACTAAACTATAAAGAGATTTAATCCCAAACACTCATTGATCTCAATTGCCTTCAAATGAGGAGGACATGTATGAAGCACTGAGGTATTCCTCAATCCACCCTTAGCCAGAGCATCAGCTAGTTAGTTTTGATCTCTAATTACGTGCTGAATCTTCAACTCCCAATCAAGATTCATGAGCTTCTGTATCTGTAAAACTAATAAACTGTATTTATCCAGTTTGAAGTTTGTTAACATGTCCACAACATTCTTGGCATCAGATTCAAGAATAATTTTCTTAAATCTTAGATCCTAAGCCAGCTGAAGATCTCTGTAGACCGCCCACTGCTCTGTTTCAATGATATTGCAAGAACTCAGCACTTTTTCAAATTCAGCCATCCACCTTCCTGAGTGATCCTGGCCCACAAGTTTTGGATCCGATCCATGATCCTCGGCAGGCCTAATGTCATGACCCAATTTACAGTCCATTATTAAAACTTTTCATTGTATATATATAAAAAAAAATTATGACTAACACCATCACAGTTATTAATACGGTAAAGGGGTATTAATTTTGGAGTTGCTCCATAAATATTTTAAAATATTTAAAGGTCCTTGAACAATAAAATTGGTGCAATTTCACAGACACCAACATCCATTAACCCCTGCCAAATTGTTTTATTTAGTGTGTGTTATATCAATTCTAAAAATTAATTTTGGCCAAAATCGCAGTTTAAAATTTTTTTATATAAACAGTCATTTTTGTTGAGAATTGATTTTAGGCAAAATCTCAGTTTGAAACCTAAGTTATAGATTACCCAATTACTATTTTACCCCTACTTTTTTTTACACCATCTCTTATCTCTCTTTTTCTCTTTCCTCTCTCTTCTCTTATCTCTCTTTTTCTCTCTCCTCTCTCCTCTCTCTTCTCTCTTCTCTCTCATATTTCCTCTCTCTTACTTTTAATCAAATCATACCCTTTTTGATAATTTACCAATATAAAAAGTGATTCTGCTACTAATCATCCAAACATCTCTATTCTCAAAATCTATTCTTCCCAAAATCTATTGTTCTCAAAATCTATTCTCCAAAATCTATTTTTCTCAGAATCTATTCTCCAAAAGCTATCCAAACACACCCTTAATAAAAGATGCCACCTCAGTAAAAAAAAAGAAAAGGCTTCCTCTCAAACTAAACCGAAGAAGCGTTGGGTTAGGTTTTTGAGCGCAAGGCAGCTTGACGGGATTGTCCTCGTGGAACTAACAAACTATTCGCAACAAACAGGGGTTGTCATCGTGCCGACTTGAGCGGTTCGCATGAAGTTTTCATCCCCAAGCCCTCTCTTCTTCACCTTCCATGCTCACACTGTGGAGCATCAGACAAATACTGAAAATCAGGTCGTCTTTCTCTGCTCTGAGATTTCACTCTACTCACGCACTTGAACTTCCAATTCATCAAGAAGCCAACAAGCACATACCTGAACAACCTCTGACCCAATCCCAGATCAAGACCCTAGTTCTCAACAACTACACTCACGGTAAATTCTTCAACCTCATTACTAATGTCGTCGCTTTGCCCACCGTCCTCCTCACTTCCTGTCACAACCTCGCTGCCCCACCTGCCGACTGTGTTCATGACGCGCCTTCTTCACCTTCTCTTATTGAATCGGTCTCAAGGCGATTGTCCATCGAGGAGATGGCTCGGGAGCTTTGCGACAATAGGTTCGATGTCGGAGCTTGCTGTGTCACAGTACTGCCTCCAAGGAAGAACGGGAAGCCTTTGGTTTTGCCTAATTTGAAATTGAAGGTGTTAATTGAGGCTATTAGGATGGTGTTGGAAGTGGTGTATGATGAACGTTTCGTGACCTTTGCTTACGGCGGCCGTGTCGGAATGGGACTGCACACGGCTATAAGGTACCTGAAAAACTCGGTGCACAATCCTACCTGGTGGTTTACTGTTAGCTTTAGTCGTCAGAAGTTTGATCAAAGTCATGTAGATAAGTTATGCTTGTTTATTGAACATAAGGTAGAAGATAGTATTCTGATTGACTTGATAAATAGGTTGTTTGAATATCAAGCTCTGGAAATTGATCTGGGTGGGGCTTATCTAGGAAGGGAGTTTCCTCAGGAATGTGGGCTGTGTCCTATTTTGGTAAATATATACTTTGATGGCTTTGATAAAGAAATTCAACACCTACGACTTACGAAAAGTCAAGAGAATCCTAAATTGGATCCCAAGTTAATTGACTCTACATCTGATGTATTCTACAAGCCAGTGAAGATATATGCAGTGAGGTACTTGGATGAGATACTTATTATAACATCTGGATCTAAGATGTTTACAATGGACTTAATGAAACAAGTTATGAAACATTTGGAACTTAATTTGGAGTTACAGGTTAATAAATTGAATACAGCTATCCATAGTGCAGTGTCAGAGAAGATTAATTTTTTGGGAATGGAATTACAGGCAGTTCCACCTTCTGTTTTACACCCTCCTATGTCAGAGAAAGCAATCCGTGCGAGGAAGAAGTACCCTAGGCAGAAGGAAGTTAGAGCTCTTGAATTGAAAAATGCTAGAGAAAGGAACAGAAAGAAATTGGGGCTGAAGGCATTTTGCCATGTTTATAAGAAGCTGATGCGAAGTGATGGCTTTAAAATTGAATTTAACATTGAAAATGAAGTCAGAGAAATTTTTAAATATTGGGCAGATGAAGCAGTGCAGGAGTTCTTGGGGAATATAGATGGCGATTTTCTCTCTTTACACCGCATTAGGAATCAACTACCGCCGGAGCTTGTCGATTCATATGATCGGTTTCAAGCCCAGGTAGATAAACATTTGAATCCTATAAAAGCTATCAGGGCCATAGAGGAAGAAGAAAGGAGGGCAAAGGAAGAGGAAGAACGAAAGTATGCGAAGAGAACAGTTGAAGATTTGACTAGGCTCTGTATGAAAGTTGATGCACCAATAGTAGCCATAAGGAAGGCTGTAAAAATGGTTGGTTTTACAAACCATATGGGTAGTCCAAGGCCCATCGAATTCCTTGTGGCTCTCGATGATGCCGATATTATCAAGTGGTATGCTGGCATAGCAAGAAGGTGGCTTGATTTCTTCTGCTGCTGCCATAACTTCAAGACGGTGAAAACTATTGTAAGTTATCATTTGAGGTTTTCTTGTATCTTGACATTAGCAGAGAAGCATGAATCCACTAAACGCGAAGCCATCAAGCATTACAGCAAAGATTTGAAAGTCTATGAAATGAATGGGGACGAAGAGGTGCATATAAAAGGAGGTGAAGATGATGGGAGATAGAAATCTCTCAGACCCAAAACCTGTCGACGGAGCTTTATCTCTGGCCTTAATAAGATTGGCATCTGATGAGCCTCCTTCCTATTGTATCGCTCACTTCTGTGACAGAACAACCAATGTCCTTTATCGAGTACGTTTGCTGCAAAACAGCTTAAATGTGAACCCATTGGACAAAGAGACATGGGTCTCAGGTATGGGTGCAATTCATGAAACCCTGAACCGGCGATGCCTCCCTCTCTGTGCTGATCACTTGAATGATTTATACTTGGGAAAAAATCAGTCTCCAAGACGTTGACTGTTCTTCTTCGGTAGATGTAGACTGATGACTGGTGCTTTCACTGCCGTTGTTGATGTTGCAATAATGCAATCATTGGAAGGAGTCCTAATTATTTCAGTTTTTGATGAGTCTGAGATTCTTTACTTTCTTAGAGTGATAGAGTGAGGTAGTGATCTGATAGGGTTTATTTGTTAATAAATACAAGCAGGAAAAAAGGGTGGGGTAGTCTCCGAAGTAATTTCAGATTAAAATTAAGAAGTGCATTGATAATTGGTCTTTGTTTTAGGACGCCTATTTAAATGTTCAATGGAGTATTGATTAATTCATTTTGGAGCATTATCGAAATTCAAGTAAGGCATATCAGTTGATTTTTTTTTTGTTAGAAATTCAATGGAGTATTGATTATTTCATTTTGGAGCATATCAGTCGAAATTCAAGTATTAAAATGGTCTTTGTTAGTTGTTGTTAGTAATTAAAATCATATTTAAACAAATAATATTATTTTAAAATTTATTACAATTTTCTGTTCCGTGAAGGGATGCAGATCAAATTTATTATAATTACACGTATGTTTAATTGTAAAATTTTATCAAAGTAATTCATTAAAAATTTTGCAGTGGCTAACTTTTTAAATAATTCATTTAATTTTTTTCTATAGGAGTCTACTTTTAATCATTTAACTTATATAAAGTTTTATTTTAATTCTTTAATTCTATTAAGTCCTTTAATTCTAATACGGTTGCTGATATATTAAGTTTAATTTTTAAAATAAATATAATTATTATAAAAAATTATTATTTAAAATTAACGGTGTTAAGATGTTAAAAGATTAACAAGTTATTTTTTAAAATTAAAAAATTAAAGTGAAATCTATTTGAAGAAGTGCGATGGCGCCGTGGGGCCAGCTATGACCTATGGGAACACCAAACAAGGGATGTGCGTAAAATTTGTGATACTTGTATGCGCCGAAAGAAGAGGAGCATCGTAGCTTCGCAGTTCGCACTGGTCTGAAAAATGTTTTGCAATCGGGAGCTAATAAGCTGATAATAGATTATCCTATTAATCTGTCCTGACGTTAGAAATGGAAAAGCTGCAAGGGTTTTTGGTTTAAGCGTGAATCTTCCGCTTTCCCGTACGCCAAATTTCCGTTCTCCACATCCCCTGTGTCGAACTTTTCGCCCAAAGTGCTCTTTACCATGTGGGCTCTTCGTCGAGCTTCGATATCTCTCAGGTGAGTGTTATGTTGTTCGTTCGATGGAAAATTTACTTGTTTATTTGTTTTGTTTTGCTGTAGAATATGATTCTTAAGGAGAAATGGGTGTGTGATGGAAGTGACCCGGTCGTTGGGATGTTTCTGTTTTGTGATGCAGAGTAGTCATTTGTTAAAACAATCCGGCAAAGTAATAAAAAAGAGAGAGGAAATTTTCGCGTTACTTCGAGATGCTTCTGCGTCTAGTTAGCGTAGGCAGCGTCTTACAAGACTGTGCATGGCGTTAAGATAACAATTGACGAAAATGAATTATAAGACCTCTAAAATTTTAAAAAAGGAGATTATAATTCATATTTCCGTTCAGGGTTTATGCTAGTCCAAGCACCTCTAGCTGTTTGCACTTCAGATTTATTTGATGCGTATATTACACACTACATGACTTGCTGCTATATACTGATGTATTGTTGGTTCTGTTGAAGTGACTTTTACTTGAAAGTTTGGCTAATATATGGTTCGTTTGGGGAGAGATTGAGCTTCAAGAAATAGTGAATGGTCTTATTAATACAATAATGTATAATATACCCTAGGATTTTCTATTGCTCTTTTGTGCGAGGTCCAGAGATGAATATTGGATGTTCTTTCCTGGACCTTAGATTTTATTTCTAATTGATTATAGCTAACAACTTTTGAAGACGTTTAATACTTTATAGCACGTTGTTTGTAGGCTCCGAGGATTCAGTGTAGGAACTTCTTGGGCTTACTGTGTCAAATTAACAACTAGTAAAGTAGAAGACGAGGCTGGTATCATTGAGTCTCCTCAAATCTTATGCACAGGATGTCTTTCATTCAAGACATTTCACAGTTCAGGACACACTTCCCTCAACAGTATTGTGCGTGAACTTTCTTCACAAGCTGATGCAAGAAGCAAGAAAGAGGAGGATGATATGGAATATGAACTGGAGACACCTGTGGGGGAAGCACATGACAGCGGTGGAAATGATTTTGAATTAATACCTGAACAAGACTCATCCTATGAAAATGAGGGTGTGGAGGAGTTAAACAATGATCTCGAGTTATCGGATACTGCGATTGATTCAACTGAAAAAGAATCACAGCAGAAGGGGATTCAATCCGAACTATTCAAGGCAATCACTAGAACCCAGGCTTTGTCTGTTAATTCTATTCTTGAGAGGTGGGTCAAGGAAGGGAAAAAATTAAGCAGGTCAGAGATATCTTTGGCCATACACAGTCTTCGTCGTCTTCGAATGTATGGGAAGGCTTTACAGGTAAATGAGTGAAGCTTCCAATCTACACAACTGAAATTTTGAAGTATTATGGTCACGGTTATCAAGATTTAGATCTAGATTTGTATTGTTGTCTTCTGATCTAATGTTGTCAAATAATTTCAACTGTCCCAATCCTATGGAAGATTTAAATATTCTTAAATCTTAACAAGATCTCAATTCAAATTTTAAAATCTCTGCGACTCATGATTTCACCGATCCAATGACACTTTGGTTTTGGGGGCTGCAGGTTGCCAAGTTTATAACCTCTTGGCCAATTTAGGTGGAAAGAAAGTCATATAACCAGGCTTAACCCATAATGATATTATGTCTTGAGAGCCTTCCCATGCCTTCAACCTTCAGATCCATTGTTGAAGGTTGATGATGAGATAGCATCTAACATCTTTGCATTTGAAGGAGGATCTTAGGAGCAATAAGGGCCGTTCAGGGGGCTTTTAATGCCCCAGGAAGTATGGTTTTGGGTTTTATTTTTATATTCACCACCTGAATGTTTTCAAACCACTTGTGTAGCTACTTCTTGTAATTGTTGCAAAATGCCCCATCTATTCAGTGTAACTTATTTATAATGTACTTTGAGTATGTTAGAAGTACGTCTGATCATCTTGTATTTATTTGTAAGTTCTATATAAAATTCATGTATATGTTTAATTGTAATTGTAATTTTTATGTTCCATGGGAAGTAGGCTGTTGTTGTATTTCATTTTATCCTATGATTTAATGATTTAGTGCCTTGATTGCATTTAATTAAGATCTTAATCTTGACAGTTCTAATTAAGCTCATGATTATGAGCTAACCTATATGACATTTTGTTATACTAATTTGTTTTGTAGCTTGCATGATTTCTTGTCACGACTCCTTTTGGATTGTTATTTCTCTGTTTCTATAATAAAATGTTTTCTAGTGTTTGTTCTCATGCTGTGCTTATGTGATTTCAGTCTTGCATTGCAAGGTTTCTAATTAGTTCTCTGTATATGTAAGAACTATTGATACTCATCTATAGCACCTTTGACTGCTTTAGTGTATACCTAAATTCTAGAAGAAGATTTGGAATAACTTTATCTATATTGTTTATTGGTTCTGTAGCTTTCTGATTGGATTGAGGCAAAACAGAAGATTGACCTTACTGAGAAAGATCATACATCTCGACTTGACTTGATTGCCAAAGTGCGTGGCCTCTACAAAGCTGAGATTTACATTGAGAGGATCCCAAAATCCTCTAGAGGGGAGCAAGTATACCGAGTTTTACTGATTAACTGCGTTAGTCAGAATAATATGAAACAAGCAGAGGAAGTATTTAGTAAAATGAAGGATTTAAAACTCCTTTCAATATTGGCTTGTAATCAGATGCTTCTTCTGTACACGAGGACTGACAAGAGGAAATTAGCCAGTATTTTATTGTTAATGGAAAAAGAGAACATCAAACCTTCCCTTGCTTCTTATAAAATCTTAATAGAAGCAAAAGGCAGGTACAATGACATTGCTGGAATGGAACAAATTGTAGAGACGATGAAGTCTGAAGGTGTTGAACCAGACATCCAAATGCAGCTCACCTTGGCTAAGAATTATGCATCTGCAGGGCTGAAAGAAAAAGCTGAAGCTGCGTTGAAGGAGATAGAAGGAGGAAATTTAAAAGAAAATAGGTGGCTATGTCATTATTTGTTTACCATCTATGCAGACTTGGGAAAGACTAATGAAGTGGAGAGAATTTGGAGAGTTTGCGAATCAGATCCTCAGACTTTCGAGTGTCTAGCCGCAATTGAAGCTTGGGGAAAGTTGAAGAAAATTGAAGAAGCAGAGGCAATTTTTGAGATGATGATGGATAAGTGGAAAAAACTTACATCCAGGCAGTATGCAGTACTCCTGAGGGCTTATACAGAGAATAATATGCTAACGAAGGGCAAGGATCTTATAAAGCAAATGGCAAATGATAGCGGTCGCCATATAGGCCCATTTACCTGGGATGCGCTTGTGAGACTTTATGTCCAAGCAGGTGAAGTGGAGAAGGCAGACTCTCTTTTGCATAAGGGAATTCGGCAGACTCAGTTAAGGCCCATGTATGGCACTTATATGGCTATTTTGCATGAGTATGCAAAAAGAGGTGACGTCCGCAATTCAGAAAAAATTTTCTTTAGAATGAGACAAGCGGGTTATACTTGTCAGGTAAGTAGCTTCCGGGTTCTAATGCAGGCGTATGTAAATGCTAAGCTTCCGGCATATGGGATGAGGGAGAGGATGAAAGCTGCTAATATATCTCCCAATAAAGCTCTTGCGGATCAGTTAGATGAAGTTGATGCATTTAGAAGAACATTTTCTAATTTGTTTGATTGATCAAATTAACGATCCTCTAGTTTTATTTCAACTTTGTTGGTAGGGATAGAAATAGGCCAGGCGGCCTGTCAGGGGCCTATAGCCTAGCCTGTATTCGGCTTGGCCTGGCCTGGCATGTTTAAAAAAATATACAGGCTCAGGCCTGTATTAAAGCCTGTTTTCTTTAATAGGTTAGGCTCAAATTTCTTGAAAAACCTGTTAGGCCTGTCAGGCGGCCTGAGCCTGTTATCAAAATATATTTAATATATATATATGTAATAAGTGGGTGTTGAACCCACTACCCATTGAACACAATATAATTATTAAACCACTGAATTAACTCATTTTATTGTTATTTTTATTGTTGCTTTATATATTATATCTTATATTTTATTGTTATATTGTAATAAGTATTAACAGGCTTTTTTAACAGGCTTCAGGCCAGGCCAGATATTTATATAGGCCAGGCTTATGCAAAAAAAATAGCCTATAATAGGCTACAGGTCAGGCTCAGGCCAAATTATTATTTAACAGGCTTATCCTGTTAAGGCCTGGCCTGTTTCCATGCCTATTTGTTGGCATGCCATTGCCGTAAATTAGTTGTATATTACGTTGCGCACCTTGTTATCGATTTTAAGTCAAGGGCGGCAGATTCAGAGCTGAAATCCTTGCTGGTCAATGAAGACAAGCGCTCGATTATCTGCCAAGCTATGGTGGATTGAAGCAAGGGAAGCGTCCATAATCGCATTACGCTGAACTCACTTTTTTTTTTTTGCATACTGAACTCACTTTTTTTTTGATAAATTAATTTTTAGAAAAGGATTGGGTTCACTCACGATCCAAAGGCAGGACAAAGTGTTCTTTTTTCTTAGGCGATACTAATGGGCGAACTGTCTATTACCTTCAAGTATAAACTTAGACACTTAGAAGCTAAGATATCTCTATATGACTGGAACTATAATAAAGTAATATTTTTTAAAGATCGAATATAATCTAAATAGTTGTATGTCCCTAGACTTGTTCTAATTAGGTCCATTCTGATAAGTAGCTGGCCCATTAATCTCTTTATCATGATCCAAGTCCATATTAATACAAGTCCATTCATTACAAACCGTATTTTAAATTAAATTTGACAAGTAAATTGCTAACAAAAATTAGTCAAATTTATAAGAATTTATAATTTACAAAGTTATGAGTTTAAATTTTACTTTTGATATGAGAATTTTGTTAGATAATTTATAAATACCTTGTGACTGTGAGTGCATTTTAACCCTAATAAATCATTTGGACCTAACTCACTATTGATATCCCATTTCTCCTTTTATCATTTGGGTTACTCCAACTAATTTGACTTTCCTATTTTCAATAAACCATGTTAATTGCAATTTTCAGGGTGGGTCACCATCACATTGTCTCGCTGAATGCCCATAACAAGGCCATTTACATTTTTGCAGTTTGAACTTGGACGAGTGTAGCCCAAAAATGTTAGAAGATTGCTTGTCCCTACCCAAATAATTAAATAAAATTAAAATATAACGTCAGTGAGTTTAACCGAGGAAGAAATAAAATATCCTATCATTTATCATTTAGAGCGTATTCGAATCTTGGAGAATACTATTTTGTTATAATTCTAGTTGTAGCACTTGGGGAAGCATCTTAGTTCCTGGGTGCCTAGGTTTACGCCTGAGGGTAATAAACAGTTCGCTTTGCTTGACATTAATATCGCTTAGGAGAAAGGGAGATTTCGTCCTCTGCCATTAAATTATGGGTGAGTTTAACCCTTTTTTTTATTTTTATAAATAAAAAAAACTCCTATAGAGACTGACTATATATATTGAGCAGAAGTAGTACGGTGATAGATAGCCATCAACCCTGCTCTGGTGTCATTATAAAAGAGAATTCAATTTTCGGTGCGCTTTGTCCATTTCGCACCAATTGCTGTGTCCTGTTCCAGAGGCAAGTCCAAGGCTTTTCACGACCGTTTTACACACAAATAGGCGTGCGAGGGACTCTCAACCATCCCCATCCAATAGTTTCAAACAACGAAACTCTAGAATTCCTGGAAAGTAACAAAATAATTCATTCTCCGGAATTCTCCAATTCTGTATCTTACACATATAATTTTCTCTGATACAATTCATTCATGGCAATCCTCAAGATAACACAAAAGCACCATAACCGCTTCAACAACCCCTTCCCTTCCGCTCCATTAACTATTCCCTTTATTCAAGGATCTCTTTTCGTGAATCCCAAAACACTGCATGCACATGAAATCTTCGGAATTGGGGATGGTTTTCAGCTTTCTTGGTCCTCCGACAATGGTGGGTACCTCTCAATTTCGCACCTTTCTCAGCCAAGCCGACCCATTTGGTCTACTATCCCAGGACAGGCCTTCGTCTCCGCTGCACTGGCTGACACCGAGGTTGAAGAAAGCAGAGGATCCTTCCTTGTCAAAGACAGAGATGTTCATTTGGTTTGTCATCACCAAACCATTGACGATATTAAGGTGATTAATCCATGCGATCGTCATTCGGGAACTGACGTCGAAAACTCTCCTTCTGGGTACCTGGGATTAAATCAGAAAAGCGATGTAAGAGATATACATCTTCCTACTTTGCTGATCACGGGAAGGATTTTCAATACGACGAAGAAGAACAGAAAGTTTCAGAAGCAAGTTATGCATTCAAATATGCAGCTTAAGGCAAGAGGACCCTCTGCCTCAGCAAGGTACTGGGTGTTGTTCAGTCAGAAAACCAATAGTCAGGTTGGATTTCAAGTTAAGACTGAAACACCCAAATTAATTTCAAGCAAACAGAGCACTCCAACAGTTTCGGGAATATACCGAGGATTTAAGAAGAGGCTGATTAACCGAAAAAGAAGATTTCGGTGGTTTTGGAATATTTCGAGGTCGAGATGTTTTGTCTTAGTTTCATCAGCAGAGGAAGAAATGGCAAAATTAAAAAATCCAGAATCAGCAGAGTTCAACAGGATTTGGTTGACGTATGCTAGTGATGAGGATGAGAGATTTTACGGTTTTGGGGAGCAGTTCTCTCACATGAATTTGAAAGGAAAAAAGGTACCCATTTTTGTTCAAGAACAGGGAATTGGAAGAGGAGATCAACCTATCACCTTTGCTGCCAACTTGGTCAGTTACAGGTAAAGCAGAGAACCAGCTTCATATGCTCAACTCTATAGCGAATGATGTATTATATGTTGTTGACATTATTTCACTGATTGGCAGGGCAGGGGGTGATTGGAGTACGACTTATGCACCTTCGCCATTCTACTTGACATCTAAAATGAGGTCCATTTACCTTGAAGGATATGATTATACCATCTTTGATCTGACAATACCGGATAGAGTACAAATCCAGGTATTCTTTCTTTCATAATCTACCTTCAAACATGCAGTTTCTAATTCCAGACGTTTTCTTTTCTTTTTCCTCTTACTCAAAACACAAAGTTTCCAATTTTGAGTTAAATGGAGTTTGCAGATACATGGGAATTCAGTTGATGGACGGATATTGCATGGAAACTCACCTTGTGAACTCATTGAACGTTTCACGGAAACGATTGGAAGGCAACCTCAACTTCCAGAGTGGATAATATCTGGTGCTATAGTCGGGATGCAGGGTGGGACAGAAGCAGTGCGTCAAATCTGGGATGAACTAAGGGCTTATGACCTTCCAATTTCAGCATTTTGGTTGCAGGTAATTCCTTTGCCCTACACTTGAGGAAAGGGAACAGTAAAATAATAGGCAGTTTTAGCAGACTTTTTGATAATCTATAGTGCAACTCGCTTCTGTAGAAACTTTCAAACCTAATGCGAACTTTCAGCATATATCGATGTCACATTTTTATATTTGTAAATTTACTTTGAATTTGTAATTGTTGAATAGGATTGGGTAGGGCAGAGGGAAACTTTTATTGGTTCACAACTGTGGTGGAATTGGGAAGTGGATGAACAAAGGTATAGCGGATGGAAGGAGCTTATCAAAGATCTTAGTGCTCGGCAAATCAAAGTTATGACATATTGTAATCCATGTCTAGCTCCGGTAATACATTCTTTTAACACTTCAAGTATAAAATATTTCGTGAGACAAATATTGTATAAATTTGTTGTTTGATCCTATACCCATAGGTTGATGAGAAGACAAACAAAAGAAGAAACCACTTTGAGGAGGCAAAGCAGTTGGACATCTTAGTGAAGAACAAGAACGGGGATCCATACATGGTTCCTAATACAGCTTTTAATGTGGGCATGTTGGATCTATCACACACAAAAACTGCAACATGGTTCAAGCAGATTCTACGAGAAATGGTGGATGATGGTGTTAGAGGATGGATGGCTGATTTTGGGGAAGGCCTTCCGATGGACGCCATTCTCTATTCAGGTTTTCTTCTTATCTTCTTTCACCCAGAGCTTCTACACATTGGGATAACCTGTGACTTTTCTGATTGATCAAATCATGGGTCATTCAGAAAAGTCCCATGTGATGATCAACTCATGTTCAAAGAGCATATAGCAAGAAGAACTCGTTAGAGCTTGTGAGTACTAAACTTTTGTACCCTGCGTTTCAGGTGAAGATATTATTTCAGCTCATAACAAATACCCAGAACTATGGGCCCAAATCAACAGAGAGTTTGTTGAAGAATGGAAAAATAACAGTTTGGAGAAGGAAAGAGAAGATGGCTTGGTTTTCTTCATGAGGGCTGGTTTCAGAGATAGCCCCAGGTGGGGGATGCTATTCTGGGAAGGAGACCAAATGGTTAGTTGGCAAATGAATGATGGAATCAAGAGTTCCGTTGTTGGCCTACTAAGCAGTGGAATTTCAGGGTTTGCCTTTAATCACAGTGACATAGGAGGTTATTGTACAGTAAACTTACCTATAATCAAGTATAGAAGAAGTGAGGAGTTGCTTTTGCGATGGATGGAACTTAATTCATTTACCACCATCTTCCGCACCCATGAAGTAAGTAATATACACCTGCATCATGACAATTTCTCTCGTAATTTCCTCTTTTCCCATCTTCACAATCAATTTACACCAAATTTGCAAAAGCAAGTATCATAGTCAAGAATCATGCTCAACAATAAAAATGCTCATTTCTGACGTTATACTCCCGGAAAAAGAAGATTCACCTGCTGCTAAGTTCTATAATCGTCTCTTATTTTCCATTGTTATTTTGTTATTTTGAAAGTTACAGAAATGGTTTGACCATGATCCTCATGGATCAGCACATTGCGCATTTGTTTCAGAAAATACCGATTTTCTGTAGAAATGCTTATTCTTCAAAAAGAAAAACGGTACTCATATAGATATCTATTTTAAAAAATTCCATATTCTGAATAATATGGAAAGAAAGGGCCAAAAGAAAGGGAACTTCAATTTCAGTAAACCGTTATTAAAGTTCGACAGCAACGCAGAGGTTAATTCACCTTATCCGAATCAAATCTCTGAGACCACTTTTCCTGGAGTACCCAACTAGTGCATCATATCAATTACTGACAATTTTCCATCTTCTGCAAACAGGGAAACAAACCATCTCGCAACAGCCAGTTCTACTCGAACCAACGAACACTGTCACATTTTGCACGCTTTGCAAAAGTGTACACGGCCTGGAAATTTTACCGTATTCAACTGGTGAAGGTGATTCCCAAAATCCGTACACCAATTTAATGCCAGATTTTGTAGACTCAGCAAACGCCTAACATGTCTTTTCAAGTTCTTTCTGTACAGGAATCTGCACAAAAAGGGCTGCCCGTATGCCGCCACCTATTTCTCCATTACCCAAGTGATGAACACGTGCTTCAGTTGAGTTATCAGCAGTTCATGGTTGGTTCTGAGATTCTAGTTGTGCCAGTTCTTGACAAAGGAATGAATAAAGTGAAAGCCTATTTTCCAGTGGGAGAGACTAGTAGTTGGCAACATATCTGGACAGGGAAAGTGTTCTCTGAAAAAGGAATTGAAGCATGGTTAGAAGCTCCAATAGGATATCCTGCTGTATTCATCAAGGTTGGCTCCCTAATTGGAGAAACCTTCTTGCAAAACCTAAAAAGTTTTGGCGTTCTTTAAAAGAGCCCTCCAAGGAGAGATGTAAAGAATTGGTCTAACGGTCTAAGTAGTTTCTCTAACTATGTCTTTTGAGTAATTGGTTCAAACTAAAGTCAGTGCAATTGAATTTATGTACAGAAACAGCTGAAAGCCCTCGATTATACATGTCGCGTTCATTAGATGCTTACATATTTGTCAACTGAGAAAATCCTATCTTCTATAACAGCCTAGTGAAATTTCATCCCACATCCTCTTCGACTCCTGAACATTATTAGAAACGTATTTTGCTTTTAACTTAACATCACAACACTAGCCACAGAGTTACAAAATCTTAATACTATTTCCCCCAAACAAAAGCATATTTAGAAAAAGGATACCTGGCAACTTTTATCAGCTGCTCTAAAAAACTAAGACAGAAACAGATAGAGTGATTTTCCTTTCCAATTCTTCATTAAATCAGAGCCATATGATATGCATCAAAAGAAGCACTTACTTGATAAAAAGACAAAAACAACGTTTATACTTTATGTATATCTTCAAACATCTATTACTGGACATCATACGCTTAGCGTTTATTTTGTTTGGACTTTCTTGAGAAGAAATAGACATCTTCCAACTTTTAAACAATAAGACCGAAATGACGATAGATAGAACACGTTAAGCTTGTACCTTAACGAGTAAATCAGAGAGTTGAACCGCATCCCGAGAGCATAACGAGAAATCATGCGAACCCCTTGGTCGAATTGTTATTTGGGACGCTTGAAACTTGTGCTTGTATTATTTGAAGACAAAACAAGAGGGAGGAATGCGACTTGAATCGCAGAACCCATCAGCCAGCAAGGCAGATCTTGCATAAAAAAATTGTGCATATTTGTGACGAGGTATGAATGAAGTGGATCTTTATGAATATTGAATTCCATGTAGAGGCAGAAGAACAATTTAGATGATTTTCAAGTAGTTTCCTGCCAAAAAAAAATCGTTAGCTGAAATTATAGCTTCAGTTTTTCTTTATGCAGCCCCGGTCGCGCTCCCTCCTACTGGATTCGAATATTTTAGACGCATATTCTCTCTTCGGGTAGAGGAGACGCTACTTATTTATTTATTATTTGTAAACCTTTCTTAAAGCTTAACTAATGATGCGTATTTTGAATTGAAAGGCAAGGTCAAGCTATTGGCATATTCTTCTTCTTTTTTTTAAAAAATACGCATAGATGGTTATATGAATGGGAATAGTAACCATGATTAGCTCCCGTCATGTTTCTTTAACTGTAAAATCCTGTTATCAAATTTAAAATATCTAATTTATTTAGATTAAAATCTTTAACGGCAAAATCCTATTATCAAATTTAATATGTGTAATTTATTTAGATTAAAATACAGATGACTTATTTTGGTGATTGTATATGACTAGATATTTACTTAATATTCACAATCTTATAAAGCAAACTTGCTTAAAGGAGATTTATACTTTGACCCCAATATTCTAAGGGGGTTAATTCCTGCTTCTTCAGCCAAAAAGGCTGTGTTTAATTTCCTTCAAAAAGCTTTTTTAAATGACTGATAAACTGCTAGTAAAGTGAAAGCTCACGTGTTTCGAGAAAACCGAGGAAAACTCGGGCACATCGTAGAAACCCTAAACACAAGATGGAGAATGGCATAGAAACTTGGAAATAATCTACATAAATTGAATTGAAATGATATTTGTCCAGAATGTTACATAATTGTACGTGAAATTCAGACCTCCAGTGTTGGCCGAAAGAAAATTACAGGCTTCCAACAATTCTCCCATTTTGAAAAATCTACAAAATGGCAGCTTTACATGAATGCTGTAAAAAATGTGTTTCGGAGTAACCAACAAGAAGGGAATGAAGTTTCTTCTCTGAAGAAATAGGCCTTTGCTTACCACTGTCTGGAGGAAAAAAAAATTGGGCTTGACTAAGTCGCACGGTAGTTATCAAGGCAAATATTGCTTCAAATATCTAATTGATCACGGTCTATCATTCTTGCGTAGTTTTGGATCATCTCCTTCCGAACGTCCACCTAATAAAAATTTAAATTACAAACTCAGAATACAACAAATAATAACTAATAATATGATATATTGTGTAGTCCCAAGGTTATTAAAAGGGTAAATTGCATTTTAGTAGGCAGAATGGTCCAAAATAAATTCTCTCCTCCACCAAGCATATCACTCAATTCTTGTATTTAGTTTCATGACCACTCGACCACTATATGATATGTTTTGTCATAATTTCGATTTTTTAAACTTGCAATGCCTATACAGTCACATCCTTCTATAGTAATCCCCAAGAATCAAAAACCTCCGTTAATATAAATCACTTCACAAAATATGACAACAATAAGGCAAATTACCCGAGTTCCCATGAGGGAGGAGAAGACCACATTTGTTTGGGCTGCATCCTCAACCATTAATTTCTTCAACATTCTGCGTTCTGGATCCATTGTTGTCTCCCATAGTTGTGAAGGCATCATCTCCCCAAGTCCTGCATTCATAGAACTTAAAATGATATCCTATTTATGAATGAGAGCATAGTAAAACAGTATAATTTCAAGAAAATTCATGAAAACTTATTTGATCAAGAATTTTTTTTACACCCTGACTCTAGCATAATACAAACTTTAGTATATTTTTGAACTAATGTATTGATCACAGGAAGGGTACAATCAATGTACAGACAACAAAAATAATCATTAGATAAACCATTGAAGAAAAAGGAAAAATTAATCATTCTATCCTTGTAGTTTAACTGAGTCAATCTTTATATTTTAACTCGTCACGATTTACTCTTTCAGAAAATAACTAAGTCTTCTAGAACTTGTCCTATGTGGCGCTAATGATGTTAAATTTGCTTAGCTGACTGCCATATTAAATAAATGAGATTTATTAAAAGTTTTACATCAGACTCGTCTTGCTCAAACTCCCCCAGCGGCCTCCCCAAAACCGGTAACGTTCCTCCACCGACAAAACTCCCCACATCACCACCACTGGCGACACTTTCTTTACCTTTTCTCACAATCGATTTCTCTCCTCAGCAATTAAAATATTGTCTTAGCAAATCTGATCTTAACAGCCTATTGCTCTTCACAATGATATTCACTCACTGTAGCTCACTATGATAAAAAAGCTAGAAACTCTGTCAATAACAAAAAGAAATCAAGATTCCAGATGCCAACTAAAAATTAATCCACCATTTTTCTCTTTGCAGATTAATTAAAGGAAAAACACATGGAGATTTAAGTCTCCTCTTTGCTCCTCTGAAAGAAAACGCAGGAGTTTTAAGTGAGAAGAAGGAGACAACAAAGTTAAAAATTAAAACTTTCTTAACATAATGGTAGGGGATACGACCCTACTTACTACTTGGTCGGTTGGTCTAGTGGAGTCTCCTCCCACAACCATCGTTGGCGACATTGGCTACGAACGATCGAGAGATTGAGATTGATGAAGCTCAGGGGTCGCCGATGGTGGTGATGCGGGGAGGAGCGTCGCCAGTGGTGGTGTTTGAGCAGGACGAGTCCAATATACACCCTTAAAAATCTCATTTATTTAATTATTTAATTATATGTGTGGTAGCGAGCTAAACAAACTTAACACCATTAGTGCCATATAGGACGAGTTTTAGAAGACTCAATTATTTTCTGAAAAATAAGGATGGATGGAGATAACGGGAAAAAGTATAAGACTGAATCACGATAAGTTAAAGTATATAAAATGAGTTATAAACTCAGTGAAACTAATGGATCAAATAATTAATTTTTCCAAGAAAAGGTATGCATTCTAAAACTAATGATCATTTGTAATATATTCAATTGGGAACAAAGACCATCCTAATTAAAAAGGATAAATTTCTTCAAAAGGAATAAAAGTAGAAAAAAAGGAATCATGCGTGCAACATAAAGTAACATAACTGCTCGTCATACCTTTAAACCTTTGCAAGTTGTAAGTTGCATTAGGAGGAAATGAACTTTTAAGTCTTCTAAGGTCAGCGTCATCATAACAATAGTGTACTTGTTTTCCCCTTTCAATCTGGTTATTTCATATAATATAATTGGAAGTTAGATCGAAATTTCCTCTTTTGCTAGGGAAAAATTAACACGAAATTGAACCACAATCAAACCTTGTAAAGCGGTGGAACACCAACATATATGCAACCTTCATCAAATAAAGTCCTCTAAAAAAAAAAAGTATATACTGCATCAAATGGATCATATAATTTGCATTTATTCTTTAAACGAATTGATCTGTTTTTCTTCATAAAAGAAGACTTCTGCAGAATTTTCCCATCCTTTACCTGATATCTAAAGAAAAATGTCAGTAGAAGGGTACGAATGTGAGCACCATCTACATCAGCATCAGTTAAAATGATAATCTTGTGATATCGGAGTGCATCCTTTTTAAAATCCTCTCCCTGATTCAGCGAATTGATTTAACATTTACATTAATAGATTATTACTGACAAGCAATAAAAGCACCCTACTGCAGAGACTATTACATTAAGGTCACTCTCTATTCAAAAATGTTTTAAATCCTCTAACACGATAGCCCTCTAGGTTTGAAATGTGAGCAAAGCACAGGTCTACCACGATAGGCTGATTTTTAATTTAACCATATAGAGAATGGGTTCAATAAGATCAAACTCTTGACTACTCACTGTCATGTCAAAAACAAATTCAATAAATAATATATATGAAAAATTTAACCTTCACTCCAAGCCCAAGAGCAAGAATTAGATTTTGGATTTCTTGATTTTTGTAAATTGCTGCTTCATCCTTCCGCTCAACATTTAGAATTTTGCCTCTCAAAGGAAGAATGGCCTGCACCAAACATTGTCTGATGAAATCATACAGTCATGCAACACGTAATTTTTATCAGTTATGCAAGAGCATGGCCAATATAACAAAATAGGTAAGTAGCAAATAATATATGTTGCTTTTGTGAGGAACGATTTCTGATTAGTTAATGATATCATGACCTTGTATAGCACTTCTTCCAGCATTAGGTGGTTTCAATATAATAGGAATTTATCTCAGTATTTATAATTTACCTGGAAACGCCTATCACGACCTTGTTTAGCACTTCCTCCAGCAGAATCACCTTCAACTATGAAAATTTCTGCAATACATAAATGAAGAAACACATTTCATTCGAAACCTAAAAGTCTACTCTAACAAAGAGAATAAAGAAAACCTACTGAACAGGTCAGAGAACATCAGTCATATGGTTCACAAGTGTCTCTATACCAAGTAGAGAAAAAATTCATGAAAGAAGAGCCAAATATATACCACATTCTTCAGGATTTGTAGATGAGCAATCAGCTAATTTTCCAGGAAGAGATGAAGATCTCAATACACTCTTCTGTCTCACCAACTCTCTTGCTCTTTTAGCCGCTAGAGCTGCCTACTTGTAGATAAATTCACACGAGAAAATATAACAAATAACAAAATGAAAAACCAGATACCCCTTCTGGAACAATTGGATTTGAGACATTTAATTTCGAAAAATATATTGAGATCCACTGGTTTAGAATTAATTATTAATATTATATTTTATTAGTTATTTAATTAATTATCTAAAAATTAAGTTTAGATATTATTTAGAATTAGATTTGAATATTAAATTATCATATCTTAGAAGAATAAATCTGAGATGTTAGGATTATGATAAATTCTAGATTTAACCTATTAGTTTATATTTTTGCCTATATAAAAACCTATTTGTATTCTCATTCATTAAAAAAGATTAATAATATTTTAAAACTTTTTCCCTCTACTTTCAATCCTTCAAATTTCCACAAAATATTATGCAAGGATGCCGCCTACCTTAAAAGCATTTAAAGCTTTAGAAAGTATCAAATCAAGAACATCAGGATGCAACTCCAAGTATTCAGTAATGTACTCTTGAATAGATTGATCAACCACTTTTCGCACCTCCGGATTTCCCAACCTTGTCTTTTTAACAGCAGGGAGAGCAAGAAGGAACCACAAAGAACAACATCAAAAGCAGGAAGAGAAATATGCCAATGCAAACTCCAAATATATCTAGAATTGCTTAATAATCCAAGAATATTAACATTCATTTATTTGTAGTAATGAAAAATAAGCAGTACCTTTGTTTGTCCTTCAAACTCTGGATTTTGGACCTTGACGGAGACAATGCATGTTAGACCCTCTCTCACATGCTCACCACTTAAAGCAATGTCCTTATCCTACAATAAACAGACGGTGCTTCATAAAAATGAAATTGCAATTACATTTTGCAGCAGTATTAGTAGTCTTTTCTTCGTAGACATAAAAATAGTGATGGGATTGCACAACCTAATCAGAGCCCTCCCACCATAAAAACCTATAATAAATTACCTAAAAGCAGAAACAAGACTGATGGGGCAGTGAGTAGAGCTGTTAAAGGTGTTGCTAGTTGACTAACTAGTTGTACCATGGTTTGTGCTAAAAGGTTCAGTGAAAAGGGAGACAGGAGGATTCCATGCTGCAAGAGTACGATGGAGTGGTTGCAGGTGATTGGAAAAGTAAGATGACCAGCCTTGGATAAAGGGAGGAGAACTTATTGGTGGAGGTACTGGCAAGAGTACAGGCCACTTGAAAGTCTAACCTCATTGTTGCCAATTGTCTCTTCTCTTGATGTGCTGGTGTTTGCGCAATTGCATATTGTGCTAAGGTGGTGTCTTGGCTTGTAGCAACTCATGGGACATGTCACAGGCATCATAGTACTCTTATTCATTTTTCTCTAATTTATTATGAGTTTCTGCTGCTGTTTATACTTGATTTTTACTCCATGTGCTTTTAGCGTGTGATTATGTACTTTGTGTTGCTGTAATATGTGACAATCTTGTGTATTGTAATCTGAAGGGTGCTGGTGTGATTTTCAAGGGCTGTGCCTTTTTCCTAAGAGGGAAATCCCCTGTTCAATAGAATATCAGCCCCTGGGCAATTCTTAGCAGGGAATCCCATCATATAAATTAGACGGCTAGACATGGTAGTCATAAAGTGGCTCATTGAAACCAGGAAGGCTATTGGTATATAACAAAGTATGCACACGATTCCAACACATGAGCCAAAGTTTTTGGCTCTTAAGCAAAATATTCTTGTATTTTTAGGAGAATAGAATGGCACCATAAGAAGAAAAAGAGGGAAAATAATGTCAGGTATACCTTGATAAGCTTTGACTTCTTCCCAAGATTATTAAGTGTTCTTGTCAATGAAGCCTTCATCCCATCAATGTGGGTGCCTCCATCAACAGTGCGTATACTATTAGCATATCCAAGTATTGTATCTGAATATGCATCTTCACACCTAGTAAAAGAAGAAATAAACTGAACCAAACATGCTCATGGAAGGAACCAGGAATAATAATCAAACATTTGGCAGAATATTAAACCAACTGACATCTGTACTCCCTCCAGTCCTAATTATAAGGCAAAGTACTTACTCCCTACTTGGTCTAAAATATAAGGCAAAAGATGTAGTGTTTCTGTTTTTTTCCAATCCTGCCCCCTCTTCATTTATTGTTGGTCTCATTATGTTTCATGGGCACTCCATTGTGGACATTAAATTCAACGGATGGAGAAATTGAAAAAGTCAAATTTTTCTACAAATTTAAGGATATCAGATACTACTCTTCAAGAACCAGGAAGAAGTTAACTTTGCGCTATAATTAGAACCAAAAGGAGTATGTCCATTTGGAGGAAGATTTTGACCAAACAAAACGCATTAAGATACAACTAAATTTCACTAGTTATCCTTGCTAGAAATGTAAATGCCTAGTATAGCGGATAGACTCCTGACTCACTTGGAGAAGGAAAAACCAGTTAACAGAAATTTAAGAAATGCAGAAGTGGACAGCACAAAAGGCCTTACCATTGAAGAGCAACATCGATTGAGTTTCCATCCACTTCTTTTCTAAAACTCAAAACATCATGGAGTGCTCTCTGGAGGACAAAGTAATTAGCCATCAATCTCTTAGCAAGGAAAAGAAAGATGGCACACGAAAATATGTACTCAACACGCAGTTTTATACATTAATAACCTTAAAACGAGAAGGCATTTTTCAATATAGAATTTCAACATAAAAGCAAAAAGACCTTATCAGTATTAAGCCATTTCACATATTCAACCAGTCCCCCTGCATAGAAATACTCATTATACAGTATCTTCTCTGGGTCATTATCTTCCTTCCGAAGAGTTATAGTAAGCTGCAAAGGTAAAGAAAGAGAATAAAGTAAGGTGTTAAGTGGATTTTACAAAAAATTGTTCCCACTGACACGCATACACACATAAAATAAAAGGACGTGAAGTGTTAACAATTTCTGTTGAGCCCAATTAAACAGGTTGGCCTTATCTATTAAAAAAAACTAAAGTTCAACAAGAAGCCTGGATCATTAACTAGTAAAAACATATTCCTTGCTTCTTTTCACATCAGGTAACATGTCATAAGAATACAAAGTTCTTATTTTCTACTGATTTTGAAAACAAAATATATCAGAAACATTAATTAGAGACAGAGTATTGTAATATCTACAGAATCTTAACAGGAAAAGAAGCAGATTCTAACATTTTAACAATTAAAAATCTGTATTGAGAGCGAATGACCGGTTGTGAGAGGGTGGAAGCTTTGTTTAAGATTAACATGAGCATAACTCTACAACAAATTTTACAGTATCTCTTGATAGATGTTTCTGGGACCAATTCTAATGAAGTTAGTGTGTGCTAGATTAAATACTGTACTGAAGCATGACTAAATTCTTATAATGAGCTATCCAAGTTGGGATTGATTCTAATGAAGTTAGTGAGTGATAGATTAGACAATCTGACAATGCAACTCGGTGATTCAAATCAACTTTACCTTTGGGTTGAGGAAAGCTAGCTCCCTAATGCGCCCGGCAATTGTGTTGTAGTCAAACTGAATAGTAGTGGTGAATACTGGACATTCAGCAGAGATCAATAAATCACATGGAAGTCCTTGGCAAGACGGAACAAACAACTCTCAACTAAAACATACAAATAAACATGTATGATCATATAGACCTTCTTTGTCAGGCCAAAATCTGATGCATGTCCCTTGGCGATCTTTTTGTTCAACAGGAAGCACATCAAAAGTCAGAGGCGTTACTGGCTTCCCACGAGAATATTTTTGCTTGTATTCCATTCCAGCACGCCAAACTGTTACCTCAAGTGTCTGAAATTAAATATCAAGCTTAGACTTTTAGATAACTAACCCATATTAGCAATCTTAAATGTTGGGACAAATTGTTCACATGGCATTGTTAGTTGTTTAATATTCATTATACAGTTATTCAGAAGAATTGCCTAAAATATTCGGGCAAAAAAAAGATCTCATAACTGGAAGGGGAGAAGAGTATTTCATAATTTTAGCACACAAAAAAAGGGAACCAAAAAAAGTTCCACAATCATAGCTTTGTTTTCCCGTTCTTACCTCAGACAAAGCATTAACAACGGATAAACCAACACCATGAAGACCACCTGAAACAGAGTAGCCACTGTTTGCACCCCCAAATTTACCACCTGCATGCAACACCTGCATATCCCAGAAGATAAATGACCTAGATCAAGATGCCTTAAATAAGCCTATTGAAGGCATGCTAAATGTTAATAACATTATAACGGATCAACACCCAAAAGTCAGACTTCTTCAATTCAATATCTCACGCATATTTTGTCTTTCAGGAACTTTAAACCATGCCAACATTCACCTTTCACAATACAAGATTTGATGTTGATGAGTTTATTCAATTCCTCAAATATCATCAGTGGATATGCAAACACCAAAAAGTGAAGAATATACAGGTCTATTACAGACTAGGAGATCAGATGACGTTCTTGAGCATAAAAGGTATAAAGGCATCCACTTTAACATGTTAAAATCAGAGAAGATATAAGAAATCCAGTTCAAGAATTGACAGCTCCACGGATTCAATTTTTATAAGGTCAAGAGTCAATTGAGATCAATTGACCATACTTGGTTTAGGAAGTCCGGAGCTAAGGTTTATAATAAGTTAAAAATGATAAATTTATGACATGAGAGTGTAGAATGCTAATGAATAATAAGAACAATGATCAAAGGGAGGAAACATAGCCTTTTGATGGAATAACAGAGTAAACAACTCTAAAGCTCAATTACTTTTTAAGAAGGCCAAGGCATTTCTCCACATTTTGAGCCAAACATAACCCTTGACGGAATAACAGAATAAACGAAACTGGAAATTTTGAGTTTGATTTAATGGTGTCCAGAGAAACAATCATAAACCTTTCAAAAATAAAATGACAAAAACAAATTCCAAGCTATATTTAGTTTAAAGAACATGCAACAGTACCGTCAACACTGTCTCCAGGGCAGACTTTTTTGTAACTGGATGCATGTCAGTAGGAATCTGCAATTCATGAGTAAAAAAGATGTTTAGTTGGAATCAAGCAAGAGGTTGGTATGGCTCTCGTAACAATATAAGAAAATTATATGTAAAAGCAAGTTTACTTGATTTGGCATTTTCAGATGAAAAATACCAAACATGATATATTTTAATTTACAATATGCATTTCAAATTTAGAATGATATGAGTTTTCCAGAATTGATAACAATATAAAAGAGTGGTTAGGTAATGCATTTGATTTTTAAAATTACATAAGCAAGAATATGCTTAGTAAATATTCCCTTCGGTCCTTTTTGTAATTAACATTCTCTCTCATAAGGTGATCCTATATATAAGCAACAATTTGCCTTTGTCTAGAAATTTAATTCATTTTTCCATCTTTACCCCCAATTAATTACACGTCTCTTTCGTCTCTTTTTCCCACTTATTCTTTCTCATCTCTTTTCTCACCCATTCTCTCTCCTAACCATCATCCTCATAAATAAGGGTATATTTGGAAAAACAATTATATTTCTAATATATTTATCGCTTTTAACTAACCAACTGCTTATAAAAAAGACCGGAGGGAGTATAATTACTACTACAATAGTGCCGGTATACTACATATAACATCATAATTATATCAAAAATGAAGAAGGAAGCACATCCAAGTCACAAGTAAAATAAAACACGTCTAGTCCATAGGAAAATAAAAACAATTAGAGATTCAATGATAGATGACAAGTCATACCCCACGGCCATTGTCAGCGATGCTCACAGAATCATCAGGAAGTAAAACCACATCTATCTTTGAAGCAAACCCAGCTTGAGCTTCATCAACCGCATTATCCAAAATTTCATAGACCTAAGGCAAGAACAAATATCACCTTTGATCAGATATACTTCGATAAATATTAGATAACTGTGATGAGAGTTAGAAGAACATGCCAAATGGTGCAATCCACGTGGCCCTGTGCTTCCAATATACATTCCTGGCCTTTTTCTAACAGGGTCCAATCCTTCAAGTACCTGGATGTATCAAACAGCCATTAGCTCATTATGTTGGGCAAAGCATTACAAGAATAATGATATGAAGTGACAAACCTATGCAGAACATTGAAGTGACGATATTGTTTAGCACCAAAAAAATTACTACGATCAATCCGCATTATACGATTACTTTAAAATTCATATAAAACCCACTAAACACCTGGATTTGATCGGAACCATAAGTGCTTTCATTCCTTCGAAGGGCCTCAGTTGCTGAGCTAGATGACGTATATGCCCTTGGAGTGACTGTTTTTGGGACCAGATGATGGCTTGAAATTTTACTCAGCTTAAAAGTCATCCTGAGAAAACCAAACAAATCGTTATAAGGTTAATACTGGAAAGCACCCGTTTGTGTATCTCCCGGCAACTTAGTAAGAGTAATTCAGAGGAGTGGACTATTCTTACTTTAAAAATTATTGGCAAGCAATAATGTACGTTTTCATCGAGGAAAAAACGAGTAATCCAAGGCAAAATTTTATTAGCCAGTTCAACCAAAAACAGCTATTGGGTTTACTTTCGACATTTAAAAAAAATGAAAGAAGAGCACCAAACAAAAGTATGCTCGCATTGAAATATCAAAGTTATCAAGTTTCGACGGATATATTTAGCAGGCCCTGTCCTTGTATAGCTACGTAAGTTGGCTATTTTAGGGGTCTCTTGAGAAACGAACAAAAAAATAAAACGGAAGTGATAAAGCGCAGCTAGAGAGAGTACCTGGATGTGAGGAACAGGGAAGTCCGAGAAAAGGAAAAAGACGAAGAGAGTGAGGAGGAAGAAGAAGAATGAGAAAAGAAAGAAGAGGCGAGGAAGAAGCGAGAGGCCATGAAGCGAATAGGAAGATAAGCAGAAGAGAGTTTGAGAAGAGGCGCCATCACCATGAAATGAAGTATTTTGTCGCTCAGGCGAGAAAAATTCTACACTGTGGTGCTGCTTGGTGACAGCGTCAGACCTCAGAAGAACTATGCCTAGTCGTCCAAAACATTCCCGCCTCCTTCCCTCTTAAACCCTACAGCTGTGTTTGAATGGAAATCAGAGAGGAATGAGAACTATGGAAGAAAATAGGGAGGAAAATCAGTTTTATGTTTGGACAAGGGAGACAATTTGGAGGAAGAAAAAATAGCAGGAAAAATGGGGTGTGAGTACATTTTTATTTATTATGTTTGATTTTAAAAAAATCCCTTTTTTATTTCTTACCTTAAAAATAATATTTTTTTACTGAATTATTTGATTTAAAATAAGAAGAATTATTATGAAATCTTAAAGAAAAATTTAATCACTACAAAATTTTAATAACAAATAAATACTAAGTAACACAAGTATATTGTCATTTCATTTAAATTTGTCATTGTATACTAATATTATTATTAAACTTTTGAATAATAATTAAAAAATTTATTAAGAATTTATAATAATTTTCTTAAAATAATAATATGAAAAAATATATATCTACTAAATAATTTGATCGTAAATTAGTTTTAAAACGATTTTTTTATTATTAAACTTAATTTAATTTTAAACATTATATATTTTAACCAAAAGAGAAGGATAAGAGTATTTTAATTATTCAAATGTCTATCTGTTCTTTTCTCTCTCTCTCGTCCATTCAAATTGAAGAAGGGATAGTACGAGAACAAATTATGAAGGCATCGTCTATTTTTTATTTTTTTATCTGAATAAGGCGTCATCTATCCAAGTCATGCATAGAACTTAAAATGCTATACTATGTATGAATGAAAAGGCAAGAAAAACATGAATCTCCTATAATAATAAAAGGGTAGAAGTGCGTAAATTAATTTTTGAGTTAAATATGAGAGGTAACTTTATTTCTTAACAAAATATTAGTTATAATTTTTTAATAAAATATAAGCTTTAAACTTGTTTAGTGATGGGATAACTATGTATCCGGGTTATTTTAGCGTTTCCTCTAGAAGAACCAAACGAAAACTTAAACGGTGAAGATCAAGCACGACATGAGAGAGTACTTGAGTATGAAGAATAGGGAGGGAGGTCCGGGAAATAGAAAACGACAAAGAGGGCTAACAGGAAGAAGAAGTATGTCAAAAGAAGGAAGAGGCGTCGATTGAAGAAGCAGACGGCCATGAAACCAAAACGAAGATACGCAAAAAGAGAGTGCGACAGATTTACAAATTGGGTCGGTTTAGATAAATTTAAAAAAATAATTATAAAAAAAAATAGTTTTTAATAAATAATATTTATTTATTTAGTATTATGATAATGACTTTTATTATTGACAAATTATTAAAAGTGATATAATTTTATTAAAAGTATGAGAGAGAAAAGAAGATAAAAAAGATAGAGCAGATAAATTATAAGAAAAAATAAAAATAAAATAATAATTAGATGGTCCATAAACTCTTTTACTATTTTAAAAGTTATTCTTAATAGTTTATATAAAATTTTTATTTTAAATTATAATTTTGTCCAAATTTTTTTTGGACAAACACAACTGTTTATTTAAAAAAAAATTAATTAAAATTTATGGACTAGAAAACCTCTTAATTAAAATTTTGCCTCCATCCAAACAGTCACATTGTTGCATACTGAAAGCGTTATCACAAAGTTAAATAGTAACAGTAGCTTTTTCTCAATATTAGTTTATTTTAGGAATTTTTTTCAAATTATGTTAAAAGCACCTTTAATTACCAGCTGTAGATTTATTTTGGCAAGACTTTAACTGTAATTTTAAATTTTAAATATTGCGTAAACAATTATATCTTTATAAAAATTACAAGCCGCGATACATTGGCTGTAATTTTAATTTCTGAATAAACTACAAGCTGTAGCTTTATTTTTCAACCTAAATATTAGATGTAACTTTCATTAACAAAATTTGAGTTGTAAATTATTTTTTAATAAAATATAAACTGTAACTTACCTTACATTAGTCTTTTAAAAAATATCTAAAAATATTGATAGCAACTTTCAGGTATAACAGGTTCTTATTATGTCGAGATTTTCCGAGCTGAAGCCGTCTTCTCTATTAATGCTGGATATTCAAAAAGAGAAGAGAAAAGGGGAGAAAAACTTGGACTATTACGAGCCCACTGCAAGACAGTTACAGACAGCTCAACAACTGATACACCAACCAACGGGGGTTGATCCGAGTGGTAAGCGGCTCGGTATCGCTTAAGCGAGGTCTCGAGTTCGAGCTTTGACGAATGCAGAAAATTCCCATTAGGAGACTCACCCACCATAGCCAGGTGCGCGACGCGGGTCGCATCTGGATATAGTCGGAGCAAAACTCCGGTGAACCGGGTGGGCAACAAAAAAAACAACAACTGATACACCATTATATGCTAATGAAACATAGTTTGATGGATGCTATACTCGTATACTTCTGCCACAAATCTCACGGAATCATTAATTTTAAATTTTCTTTCTGGACATAGTATACAAAGGAAATGTACAAGACAAGGTTTTCGGGAAAACACAAAGTCCCTTTACACACAACCCCCCCTGGCCAAGCCAGTTAAAATAGATGGAGACAAAAGGAAAAAAAGCGGGGGAAATTATGAAAAATCATACAATTCTATTCAGCGCAGAGGGGAAAAATAATTAAAAAAGATAACCTTTAGCGTGGTCATCCGTGCCAGAGGATCACAGACAATAAAATTCACCTAAAAATTGCGTCCACTCCTGAAAAATGTCATAAAAAGTAACGTCCATGAGTCTGCTCTTTAACCAGCAACACTTTTAACCCAAAAAAAAAACAGCTAGCAACATATGCAGAAGTGGATATCAAGTAGGCAAAACTTCAAAGGGTGCCCGTGCAAAGAAAAAAGATAGAGGGACCAGCTTTGACAATGACAAAACAGCATCCGAGACAAACTCATGTTTTAATATTTAAAACGCAGAATTTATAGATCTTGACAGTTGACCATATTGATCACAAAAATAGGCAAGTTCTACAGTAGACCCTAATGCAGAAACCAGGTAAAGACTGCATCTGAAGAGGGTCAAATGAGATTGTGAACTTTGGGTTTATTCAAATTTTAAATAAAAATACTATCACTATGATAAAAAGTAGGGATCAGGAAATTGACCTGGAAGAAAGTAAATGAGAACTATTTACAGCACCCCTTGGAGCACTAGCACGCCTTGCTCTATGATCATTATCCTTGCTACCCCGCATTGCAGCAACTTCCTTTTCCATGGCAGCTACTTCCCTACGCATTTTTTTGGCCTCAACTTCCATAGCCTTGTTCAATGTATCTACCTTCTTTGCCAGCATCTATACGTTTGCAAAAGAAAACCACTAATAAAGTTAGAGACGAGCTAGAGAGTATTTAATGTAAAATATTACCCGTTAACCATAAATCAAATACCAGACCTCAATTGCATCATCCTTGTCTTTAAGGGTCTGGTCTTTCTCATGACAAGCCTTCCTCAGAGATATAACCTCTTTCTGTAACACGTCATACAGCATTCCTGAGACATAGTCTTCATGTTCTGCTTTAGATTTTTCAACTGGCGTATTATTTGCACTTCCCTCACGTGCAGTGACATTCTCAGTACTGGTAGTTTGATCACCGGCATTGGCTGGCATGTTATCTTGCCCACTCCCTGAAGTTGGCATCTCCCTCTCAAGGGATCTACTACCACCATCGAATGATCTAGATGAGAGTTTGGCATGTTTGAATAACACGCTAGCACTATTTGATCGCATTGACCCTGATTTTGAACTTGAGCTTTTCCTTGATAGATATCCATTGGAGGAGGATCCAGAGAGGCTCTCAGCTCCTCCAAAAGATTGACGCCTTGAAGGTCCACTTACAATGTTTCTTACGTCTGATGCAATGATTTTAGAATTACCATTGGATCCTTTAATCTTTGCTTCCAAAACTTTGAATCGCAGTTGATATTTTTCCTGTGTAGTCAATTTACTTAAGTATAGGTTATTGAGAAGACGCCTGAAAAGAAATCAAGAGTTTGGAGTAACAAATTAGATAGATACCTTCATCTGTGCTTCTGCTTTTGCAGTGCGCTCAGCTATAGCCAGTTTATCTCTAAGCTGCTGCATTTCACCCTACAAAACCATGAAAAAGTTAATCTATCCCCAAGAATATGCAAACCAATTATCATGTTTCTTCCCTATTCTCTCTCCACTGATAAGTGGTTCTCTGATCTCGAATCATGCATGCATCAACTCACTAAAATATCCAAAGCTGCTGTGAACCATTTGAATAATTACAAACATGAGCAAAATTGATATATTTCTACTATATGAGCTCTTCTGTCGGAAATGACAGCCCATTGTGATAATTTAAAGAATCATTCATGAGAAACATGAAAGTACCTTGTGAAAAAACTTGGTTTTTAATAAAAAGGTGAAAGATAAAGTAAAAGAATATTCAGGGCCCATCACTTACCTGGAAAAATTTTCTTTCTTCAAGCCACTGTTTAACAGGCATCACTTTGTCGTTAGCGTCTTTCCACTCGTTTGCAACTACAGTGGCAACCCTATTTGCAGAAACTTTAGCTCGTGCTACTTCCCGTTCCAAAATTTTCCTCTCATCCTATATACAAACTACAAAACTTATAATTGGTCCATAAACAAACTTTGCAGGTTAGAAGCAGCTAAAAGCTCGGGCAACTGGCAAGTGAGCAAGACCAATCACCAGGCATATGATAAAGGTTTATATTTCAAGAATGACAATCATTACATTCATCTCTTGCACTTTCCGTTGATAATCACGGACAGCATTAGCAGCAGCCCCACCAGCCAAGACAGCCTCTTCAAGCTCACGAACTGTTTGGGTTAGCTTTTCAACTTCAGCCACCTTTTGCCGTTGCATTTTGTCCAGTATTTTGTTCTCCTCCTGGCATTAAAGCAGGAGAACATTTAACTAAATGTTGCATCCCACTCATTGATTATAAGATGTATCCGGTTGCCTGACTTACAAAACACAACAAAATTTGGAAGACGCACCTGGCATATCTCAACCTGTTTCATTAGCTCTTGGTTCTTGTTTTGCAGATCATCAACCAAGGATGCCTTTGCCATAGCAATTTGAACAGTTCTCTCAGCCTCAAGAAGGGCAGCCTCCTTTGATTTGGTTAGCCGATCTAGTGCTCTATTGTCATCCTGCAACTTTGCTACCTGAAATATGGAAACAGCAAGCACAGGTGTGATGGATATTCTTTTGGTCTTGATTACCATAGCAGAACAAGACAAACGTGAAACACTATAAACTTGAATGTAGATCCAACAAAAGCCAAGTCCATTCCAATTTATAAGTTTTAACTGTGCAGCATGCCACCAGTTCAGGATGCCTTAAGTGTATGAAAAGGACATCTATTTAAGCATAATACTAGACCGAATATCAAAATATACCTCCATCCTAGCCAGCTTGAGCTCTGCTTCCAGAGGTGTGATGATAGCTTCAATAGGAGGCATGTCATCATCTTTCTGAGCAGTATGAACTCTTCTCAGTGTGGCTTCTGCGGCAAATTGAGCAGTCAATGCTGCCTTTTTCTCATCATTGACTTTTTTTAATTCAAGGTTCTGTGAAACATGATGTAGCATTAAGTGACCTGGAAATAATGGCTATAAAAAAGAGGAAAATTTCAAACAAGGGAATGGCAATAACTAAAATACTACCTTACTTTCCAGAAGAGCTTCAGTTGCTTTAAGTTTTTCATCCACCTTCTTCAGCTCATCTGTTAGCTGAAATTATTAAACCCATGGGAGCAATATGTATCATTGCAGTAGCTTCAGAATTCTAAAATATACTGGCATCTTCATTAAGAACAAGGCTTCAGATAGAAAGTTCACAACTTATATATATATATATATCAAATCAAAGAACTGATAATTTTCCTTCAAGGAAGAGTTTCTGCAGCAGGTCAACAGCAATATACCTCTTGCACTGCTTTTTCTTTAAGACGTTCTGAGTTCTTTAAGGATTTAATCTCTGCAAGAGCCTCCCCCAGCTCTCTATCTTTCTCTGCAAGTTAAAAAATATTCAACGAGGCTCATTACTAAAACAAGGCCACACCATACTCAAATGAAGAGATCCTCTTGTAAATAGGATTCTGACTTTTTAAATAAGGAGAACTTGTCAGTTATAAAGAACCAAATGAAAGATGGGAGTCATGAATATAAGTGTGGTATTGAAGCCGCCATACAATCCACCCGAAATAAGTGGAAAGACATTCTGATCATAATGTGCATATAATAAATAAGATTCATTCCTCAAAGACCCCTAACTTCTTCCAGAAAAAATAAATAATTATGGCCAAAATGACTAAATTTGCATGTTGTGGGAAGAATGTAATTTTTATTTAATTGATAAAGATATATCTCAAATTCAGTATGAAACTAATGCAGTTCAATTATAATTATTTTTTCGTTGATAAAGTCGCTATTTTTTTCAAATTTTTTGCCATAATAAAGTTTGCCAAATTGAATCAACGTTGTTTAAAAAAGACCGCAGTTGGTATAATGCTCCGACAGCATTTTGTCTAAATTTCCTCTTTAGGTTTGATTTTCTCTTTTTCCACAGAATTTCATCATCAGAGAAACCGAACAAGCTAAATTAATTTTTTTCAATAAAGGAAATCAACAAGCAACTTAAGTAACGCGCTTCTCACACTTCTCCAATACATAATTCCGGGAAAAAAATTAGTAATCCTTTGAATTCCAAATTACCCCAACGAATCAATTAGGCTCAGAGTCATCCGGAATACGCGTTCCCATCCTCCCCAGGAAAAAAATCCCGAAGAATGAGGAGGGGGAAAAAAGAGAAGAAAAAGAAAGAACCTCGGAGTTCATTCTCAAGGCGGCTGAGCTCAACGCGGACTGGATCGGAGCCGTGTAAGAGGGTAATGACATCGTCTACTTCGGAAGGCTGTCGGGAGAGGGCGTTGGACTTCTTGCGAGTCTTGAAGGAAGCAGAGGAGGTGAGGAGAGCGTGCTTGGCGGAGTCAAATTCGGCACCATTGCCAATGTGGTTGTTGGCCATCAGAGATCTGGAAACGTTGAGCTCATACACAATCTTGCCCTGAACCCTAACTTGAAAATCAGAGGGAGTCTGCGAAAGTACTGAACTACTATATTATATTTAACTAAAATTAACTACTATTGAGAAGGGGAGAGAGAGGGGGAAGAGTGTAAGAAATAGAAGTGTGGGTTGTATATATACGGAGGGATTAGGGAGGACATTTAGGCGGGGGTTTTAAAATTAGACGCTGATTATTTAAAGCTCTTCTTGCAGGGAAAGGCGATGCCGATTGCTGATTAGCTTGCGAATGACAGGGATTGGGAAATGGAAACAGGCGCCGGGAAATTATAGGATGCTCTGGCCGCGCACCCTAATTACTGTGCTCCTTCTCTTTTTCTATTGAGAAAGGCTCGCACTGCGGCAAGGGGCAGCACAAAAAGAGCCGGGAGTCCATTATTATTGTTTCTTTGTGGATTGATGATTGATTTGAGCAGTAGTAAAGTAAGTTTTTACTTTTTTTATTGCCTGAGAATACAGCTTTAGGAGGGGCATTCATCAACATGAATTCTTATTCTTCGTAATTATTTAAATGAGATAAAATAAAATAGCATTATTACAGACAGTTATATAAAAGATTCGGATTCGCCAATGACGGAATGCTAACGACATAGTAATATGATAGATGTAAGTATAAGTTTTGTCGTTATAAAGAATGAAAAATCAAAGGAATTGGAATAGTGTGCTATTAGAAGATTCTGAGGATTAGGGAGATATGGTCAGAAACAGCGAGCAGAAGATACCGACACGTGTCACTGGAGACAGAAGAACACGTCTCTACGCGGAATAGAAGAAGAAAGCCAAAAAGAGGGGGGCGCACGGTAAAGAAGGGTGGGGAGCGAAGCAGGGGAGCAGAGGAAGCCCGGAGAGCAAGCAAGGCGGGACAAGGCGCACATGCGAATGGGAAAGGTGGAGAGCACACATGACAAATCTTAAATCCAACCAATGAACCTTCGACGTTGCTGCCAATGGGTGGCCCACTTTCGCCTGTTCTTTTTTCAATAAAAACGCGAAAATAAAATGGTGATGATAACTGCATTCACTTGTAAGTTTCTAATCCGTTGATCATCAATTCTTCATGATTTTTCGCACCCTATTGACCCGCACGCGCCTCCACGCGAGCGTGCGGTCTTCACTTTTGGGATATTGGTAATCCAGGCGTATGTATGCGATCTCATATTCAAACTTTGTCTCACACTCTGCCACACGTTCGAATTTAATAACCCGGTGTTATCCGTACCGTCACGAATCAGCTGTCAACATCTGGCTTTAAAATGGATCGGGACTCGGATCGGCTTGATTCGGACTCAATTGCTGGAGTAATCTAATCCGTAAACATGAACTTTCAACCTTTTTCAACATTTTCCCCAATATAATATTGGGGGAATTTATATCTCTTACAACATTTATAAATAAGAGCCAACTTTATACCGAAAAAACTTCATATCAAAAAGAAAAGTTCCACATTTTTCAATTTTTCTCCTTTATATCATCAATCACAAGTAAAAACCTTATTCCTCTTATTATATTTATAGAATAAAAAAATAATATTTATTTTAGTCCTATTTATAAGATAAAATTTTTTTATATATAAATATATTATTTTACTTTTTATTTATTATTATGTTAACTTTATTTTCATGGGATATATAATGTATTAAATATAGATAAAATTAAAAAATTAAATTTTATAATATACTTAATTATATTTAAAAAAAATTATATATGTAAATCATGCTAAAAATAATTTATAAATAGAACAAGAGTACTCAAGTGAAAAATATCCTTGCTTAATCATTCAAATCCCTCTCCCCAACATCATTCAAAAGGCTTCACCAAAAGTAATCTGATTATTTGAATGACTCTGAAAAGCTAATATTAAACTTACAGCAACATCCAAAAAATGAAGGGCCTAAAGGAGGAGGATTGCTTGTAAGCAAAACACAAGTATTACCAACGGAAGTTTAGTTCGAATAGTAAGCGGCTCGATATAACTTAAACGAAGTCTTGAGTTTGAGTCTTGACATATGTAAAAAATCCTCGTTAGGAGACTCACCCACCATAGCCAGGTGTGCGACATGGGTCGGATCTGGATGTAGTCAGGGTAAAACTCCGGTGAACCCGGTGGGTAACAAAAAAAAAACCACAAGTATTGAAGGACCACATTTATCTCTCCACCCAAGGTATCAAAAGCTCGAGTCAGTTTCATTTCATACTCAAGAAGGTCTATCACAACTCCAAATTCACTATTTGCCTGAATTTTCCATCAAATGACGGATATATACCCAGGCCAAATATGGAAAGAAAATAGAAAGAAATACTACGTAAATCTGATAGGGTCGGTTGCTTGCATCAGATCTGGAACAAAGCTTCTGAAACTTAAAATAGAGGTGCCTTTAACAATACCCAAAGAATAAGGTATAATATTATATGAGATTTCATACTTGGATTCTAAGATATGGTTTACCGCCACAACAGGAAAATTGAAGGCAAGAAGAGTCCTTCAAAAGGGCTACACATATAGAACCTGTTAAATTGATTTCGAATTATTGGATTTTGCAACTTCGCGCTCCTGACGACGCCGTTCCCTCTGTAACAAAGATCAGGTTGAGTCATTCAAATAGACGAATTAATATCAACGGCAGACACATCTCTTCATCACTTTTTTGGCCTCACTGCATTTATAAACTAGTAATGCACAGGGAAAAATCCAATTCACTGCATTTATAAATGGATGAAATAACTATTCTGTATTCTAGTTACAACCTTGAACTTAGCATGGATGACTTTCTTTTTTTGGAGAAGAATTTCAAAAAGCATATTGTCTGGTAAAACATGGCACTTGAAACTTGCCCATAAATAACGCATTAAAAAGAACTTGCAAATCCCTACCCAAGAAAACAGTAATTGCCGCTTTCAGAAAATTAAGATTTATACGATCAATGCTTTAATCAACAATCAAGTTCAGAAAAATCCATCCCCTGGAATCATACAAGTCACTAAATAATAATTTTCATTGCTAATTTATCTTCAATGGCTTCATTTATAAATACACATACTATAAAACAATTCTGTTTTTCTGATATATAATTGTAATAAAAAGAAGAGAGTTGGTTAGAGTTAGTTAATGGATCCTTAGCCTTATAAATAGTAGGGGTTGGGTAGATTGTAATTAGGTCATTAGAATGATAATAAGTTGGATGAAATGTTCTCTCGTCTCCCTCTCTGTTCTATCTTTCTCTCCCATTCCCAACATTTATTCTACATCATTCTCCTTTTTTGGGTTTGAACTGTGAAACAATCCCAAAACTGACAAATTTAACGATACAAATAAATTCCCATGCAACAAAAGTGAGTTTGATGCGATTACTGGGGATGTTTCTCTATTCATTTAAAAAAAAAAAACACACAAAAGTGAGTATTCATGAAAACCCTTATCCAAACTACTTATGCAAATTTTGAGGTCTGCATGGAGGCTAAAGTATCTCGGGCTAATAAGTGAGAGTTCGATGTGATTACTGGGGATCTTCCTCTATTTATTTTAAATGAAACAAAAGTGAACATTCATGAAAAACCTTATCCAAACTGCTTATGCAATTTTGAGGTATGTGCTATGGCTAAAGTAACTTGTAAAAGTGCTCTGATAGAGCTGCCATGATCTCACATGCTTGCATAAGGGGCCAAAAAAAATATAAAATGAAATAAAATGTAGCAAACTTTCCTTAGCAAGATAGCCAAATAACAGATCCAGATAATAGGAAAAACTTGAGCAACATTCTTACTCTTCTTTCCCAATACGGATGAAAGCAAACAAAGTCATAGACTGGAGTAATTGTTGAAACCAAAACAACATTTAATCCAGTAAACACCAGTAGTGCTGTCATAGGTCGGGTTCTATGAGGCATGTTTCTTTCTTATAGAGACCAGGCCCTGCAATCATATGCCATTTGAAGTAAGCATTGACAAGTACGGAAGTGTAGATAAGAGACTCCTCACTGCTCAGTTATTGTCATACAGACAAGGACACAAAAACAAATCATAACCAAAGACGAGCTTAAAATGGTGTTTGTGTACTACACGTTTAAGACACCACTTTAGATTAGCTATGACAATCTAAATTTTCAAGCGTCACTGAATCCATAACAAAGGCCATACTTCCTCATTCTATATGATACTGCAACTGGGATTCAATCATTTATGACAGAACCATTAAAAACCTAGCCCAGTCACAAATTCAGTACACAATCAGATTCCAAATCCAAAAGAAACATCCCCTATACAAACCCTAGCTGAATAAAAAAAACAGAAAAATACCACTTCTAACGCAGTGCTTACACGCCCCACAAAATATGCTAGTGAAATATCTGCGCCTCATCAAACCATTACTGGAGATAACTACTATGCCATGTTCGGTAGGAGGCAAAAGGAGCTGGGTAAAGGGAATGGAAGAAAGGACTTTTATGATGTTTGGTAGGTGTTAGACGAGTTTACCCAGGAAAGCCAGCTTCCATCATGTGAAGTAAAGTGGGTTCCTCTCATCTAGCAGTGGAAAGGCTGAACGTTCAAAGGAAGCGAGAAATCTGGGACAATTTAGCCCCTGGAGTTTGTAAGAGAGGATGAAGGAGCATAAGGTGGACACATCGGGCCAAAGAACAGCCTAGTACAGAACACCATTGCTGTCATCGCAAGAGAGCAGATCATCAGAGTTTGGCTGCCAGTAAGTAGCCTTCAATTGAATTCTGCTTGTTCTACACGGATCTACAACTTTGCTCTACATATTTTTGCGACTACCATATTGGTAACTTTCCAGGAACAAATAATTTATCAAGTAAATTGCAATTTAAGATCAGCAATTCAAAGAACAAAGTCAAGATCTGTCATGTTCAGGACATAAATAAATATAATAAGCCAAGAAAGTTAAAAGTGGAGACGATTCAACCCCATTATCAAAATTCTAATTCACCATAAGGCGAGCTCCACAAACAACTTCATTTGAGCAGAACCAACAATCAAGCTTCAAAAATTGATAACAGGTGTTCTAGTTATGGAGCATCAAACAGTCAAATCAATCAAACCAGTACTTATATATAAACTGGAAACTAATTAACATATTATTGTTTAAATTCAACTCCAATTAACAATTTTAACTTCTTGATTTCTAGAAAACAATTCACAAATCACCCCCAGCAGTTCTTGATTTCTACAATCCAACCAAGACAAACCAGTGGTTCTTGCATTCACTTCTAATTCGCCCGAGACAAAAAAAAATAAAATCGGAGGCTACTTGGTAGGACCTAAAAGATGAAAAATATTCATACCTTGGACGTAGCAGGACGAATAAAAGATGATGGCAGGCTTCCTGCCGGCCCGACTATAGGAACAAGACCTATCACGACGGCGCGAAATGCAGAGTTCGGCGGCGGCACTTCTCTGCTAGGAACAAGCCCAATACGTCCCAGAGACACCTTCTCTAATGCTTATCGCCTTTATTTGCAACTCCCTCCTCACAAGCACCGAGTTAAACGCACATTGAATCAGGCCGAAGCAAACATCGAAGTGTTAAGCAAGCTGATGAAACTCAAACTGCAGAGGAAGGATGGCGAAACGAAGATGGCAAAAGAATAAAAAATCCGATCATTTCTCAATTTGTGCGTTTCATCGAGGCATTTGGAGAGGGAGAAAGATCTGTTTGGTTGGAAAAATGGGGGTTCCCTCCCTTCTTAATTTTTCCCTTCTACTACAATTATTATGACAAATTGCCCTTATTAGCTTTGTTTTATTCCCAGTGTACCCTTGCTACAAATAAATAAAAATCAACCAAAATACCCAGCGACCGAGTCAGGACTCCGGCGGCGCATAGTACACGTAAACAAAAATGATTTCAACCCTTTCACACAAAAAAAGAAAAAAGATTTCAACCCCTTGCGTATTATGCGCATTGCTATGTTTTAAAACTCATACTAAAAAATTATCATAAATAAGTGGGGTACCAAAAAATATTTTTAGATTAAAAATTTAGAAAAATGATAAATTTTGATATAAATTAACTTCTTTTTTATACAATAAATAACTTCTTTTATAGGAGAGTAAAACAAAGAATTTTGTTCCGGCCCAAAAAGAAGAAAATAATAATACAAAAATATATTTGTTAACTTTTATTGCTAATATTTTTTAATTAAAACATAATAGCTACCTCACACGTGCTACTATTATTAACGGGCGAATAATACAGTTAATTAAAAAATTAAATTTTTTAAAGATCATCCTTATATAAGTTTATTATATTCATTATGTCAAAATGTATTATTATTTTCTAAAGATTTAAATTAAATAAAAATAAAAATAAATAAAACACATAATAAAATAAGATTAAAGAATATAACGTAACGAATGTCAAAGCTAGATATAAATTTTACATTTTTTAATTTACCTCAAACTTTCATGCATAGCAATGATAAAATTTGAAACGCCATTCCAAAAAGTCCAAACTCTTCCAAGAATGCCAAACACTTCAATATTGACTCTGACCATTTTGTTTAGACGAGCATTTACAGTACGGAAAATAGTAACGAAAAGGGAATATGGCAATTTCTACGTCAACATTAATTGCCTCGAAACCAACCCACGTTTCACTTGCAAGAATAGAGCATGATCTCCAACACATCGAAACATTCTCAAATTTAAAAATATAACTAAACACCTTCAAAATTCACTGTTAAAGCTTGTGAAAGATTTTTTTAAAAAAAATTAATTATACCATAAGTAATGGGAGTAAAACTACATTCCCCATAAAACAAAGCTGATGTTTCGAGCAATGAACACAGAAGCACAAATACTATTTTATATTTTTCCCCTCAATTCTATCAATCAAACATCTACAACAAACCCAGATTATTGAGACTATTTTCAACGTAAAGAAGAAAAATCAGCCAGAGATGAGAAAGGTGGGTGTACACTAACACCAGGCATCGGCAGTGGGTGGAGAGATATATTACATGTGAAGACGTACAAATCAAATTTTACAGCACACTACTAGGCTTCAAGAAGAATTTGGTGTACAACGATGGTGTTCATGAACATAACTCAGACGGGCCATTGAAATACCTCACTCTCTTGGCCTGGCAAGCCACAGCGAACTCAGGGCTCGTAGCCTGGAGAAATAATCACTTATTGCCAGAAGGGCCCGAGCCGACTGCCTTGTGGTTAATATCCGAAGCATCTGTTGTAATGTTTGCTGTCGCAGATTGTCGGCCTAGGCATATGATTACACAATTAGATTAATATTTTTTTTTTCCACTAATTAGATCTTAACATGTCTACTGAGTGAAAAATTGCCCATTACTTTTAGGATTAGATACCATAATGATTAGACTCTCTCATCGGGCTCACACACATACGATGAGCCCTTTCGTGCCTTTCCCTCACTCTAATTAAAGTAATCCTCCATATTCAGTTTTCTACCAAATGCTCTGATGATTCTCAGCATCTTTAAATCCATCAGATGAAGGTGTTGAGGCAACAATATCAAACCAGATAATAGATGGATAATTAATTACCTGCCGAAGAAACCCCTCGAGAGTACCCAGCTTTCCCATGGCCATAGCCATCTGCCCCATATAGTTTGCCACATTTCCCGAAGGCCCTGATGGGGTGGATGACTCATTAGCCAAAGTCTCGGCTAATGACTGTTGTAATGCATCCATTCCTTGGGACAGGGCATCTTCAGCCTGTTGGGATGACTGTTGCAAGCTGTAAATGTTCATCAACTGTTGCTCTGTTAATGGCTCCAAATGGCTTACAAGAAGCTGAACCATCGCCAACAAAGTTCAAAGTTAGGCAGAAAAATATCACAAAAGAAATAAGTCCTTCAAGAAATTATAACCAAACACTTGCTCCAGCATATCATTAAAGACAGAATACAGCATCTATTTAAAATTTGAGGGAGAGAGACTTCTCACCTTGAGAAGCTCAGATGAGCGAAAGCCTCCAATCCACATGAAACATCTCTCGGCTGGTGTTTTCCACATTCCAGATAGTATGTGGAAGACATCGGCTTTTGCTGCAACACCCTTGAGCCTGAAAATCTCTTCATAGTGCATCATAACATCGTCAACAATTGTCCGAAGTTCAATATCTCCGGCGTGAGAATTGACTGCAGCCCTTAGTTCATTTATCTGCCGGTTATGTTCTTCTAACCAACGTGTATACTCTACATCAAAGGTCATTGCACCTGCGTCACAAGACAGTTAACAGAAGTGTTAGTGATTGAGAATCCCAATCAAAGAATACAAACTTAAACAAGGTAGAAGAATGAAGTTACTAAAGATTTTAGGCAGCAAAGACACATGGAAGCTTTCATTAGGAGGATAGAGGGAGAGTGAGGCATAAAATAGGAAAAATTTAAGGGAGGATCGAGTTCCTCAAAGAGCTAAAGTTTTTTTTATTCCTTTTTGAGCTTTTCAACTTCGATGCCACAGTAAGCTATTGTTTTATAATCAGGGAATGGCATTTAGAAAATAAAACTGCATAAAGCTGGCAGAGAAGAAAGCCACAACTCACAAGCCTTTGCCTCTATCTATGGTGATTGAAACAACATCACTTGTCATCAAGAATTCATAACCTGAGGTGATTTGAGTCTATTTGATCAACATTGATTATGGTAACAGCCTTAAATTTGAAACAAACCCAGAACATCTAAGAAACTACTCGAAGTAGAAAGCTATTAATGTAATTATTAAGTCCCAAGCTTGAGCCACATGGTCGGAGGAAGAAGCTTAAATACCATTTCCGCTCATTGAATGAGACTGATCTCCCATACTTGAAATAAATATGCCCTACAAAAGATTAATAACCTAATTAAATTCCATAATGCAATAAAATAGCCAGGATAGAAGGGTGGATAAATACAGCATATAAGGCATAAACTTTAAATCAAACCTGCTGGCGGGCTCGTTGAAGCTCCTGCTCAAGTTGAGTCAGTTTCAGCCTGCTACTTTCTAATTGCTGCACATATGCCTGAATGAATATAAACAATGATCAAAACAGAGTGAGAGAGACATGAAGAACCTTCAGATTTTCATCAAACTAGTAATATGATGATGCTGCATGCAGCAGCTGCCCAATTATTTGATTATAACTTGGAACTATATTACCAGGAGTGTAGAAAACTTGCAATCAGCACAAAATATCTTACCTTTTTTCGGAGCCGACTTTTCCTAGCAGCTTCACGATTTTGAGCTAGACGCCGTAATGTCTGCATCGTAACAAAGTTATTTTGTTACTATATAATAACACTGTGCTTAAATTATACAAACAAAATCAATTGATATAACCTTCTGATCGGTTTTATCTTTTGATCTCTCACTGGAATCAGAGGCCCCAACAACTACTAATTGACCCCTCTCAGACTGCAAAACAACACCACGTTTGATAATTTTTTCTAAAAGCATTTTTCTATGTGCTCAAGAATTTACAACATTAGCTTATCTATAATAGATGGAATCAACAAAAGGTAATGAATTGATGCGTGACCAAAATTCCAGTTGCATAAATTAAAATGTATAATGAAAGCAAACAAGTCACCCTTTGATTTTTATCATCTGTATCATCTGTTGAAGTGTCAGTCCTTGGGCTTCCAATTCCATCTGCCATGTTAGACTCCCCCCAGTTCTCACGCTGACCACCAGATGTAGAAGCCAGATTGGAATTTGAGTCATTTTGTAGTGGCAATGTCTGAGAACCCAGAGATTGCAGCAGGGAGATTCATATTAGATGTTGCTATTCACTATATCTTTCACATGAAAGTGGAGTGCAAGAACTAAGTAGGAACTCCAATCATATTTTGGGTTTACTCTATATACAGAAGATTCAGAGTTACCTTATTTAAAGCGCCATACTGAACATCAACACTCAGAGGTTGGTTATTTGACTTCATTTGATTGAATACTGGATCTGGAAATTTATAAAATACTCAAGAGGCGTTAGATATAGCATAACTTAATAAACCAGTAAATTAAAATAAATAAGAACAACTTGAAAATTCCTCTTTTGTTTTTCTTTCTACGGCCTGAGAAGATCGTTAAAACAGTGAGTATGATATAAGATAATTAAATTACAAAGAACAGTGCAGGAGCAACAATATACATAAGGAAGGGTATCACTAGAAGTATTTAAAATATCAGAAGGAAGGGTATCACTAGAAGTATTTAAAATATCAGCATCATACTTCGGCTAAGATTGATAGCATCCTCCACACGAAATCCGAAAGATTGATCAATGCCTCCAAATTCAGAAATTCGGGAAGGAAGAACCGAAGTTCCTTCAGTACCCCTGGAAAACAAATCCATCACATCAACAGGTCATAATGGTGTAAACATATTCATGCAAGATTCAGAAAGCCAAGTAGACATGAAATTCATATCTCCATGCTAAAGAAGAGAGCCCGAAATTGCATTCTCAATTTATAAAAGACACATCCATGAGAAAACAAATCTCATAACAACCTATTGACACGACATGTGGCGCAGTGTTAATTTCCAGAAAAGCACTGCTATTAGTTATTTAATTTAAGAGGAAACGCACTACAGCAGTATGTCAATCATTAGTACGAGTATGAAAAGTGAAGAAAACAGGAGTAAAACATGCTGAAATATTAGCACAGAGTTGAGAAGTGAAGGTAAAAAAACTATAAATCTGACAACAAGAAGTGAAAACCAGAGAAAACAATATGAAACAGAGGAGTCAAGTGAAGATTTACATGGAAGAAGAAGTAGGCAGCGGAGGAGCGTAACTCGGCATGCCGTTCGGAAACTTGTTACCGTTGTCGGACTTGCTATTTATTGTTCTACTGCCCATCAATAATCATGCTCGGCAATACCATGTTATCTCCCACAAACAACAATCGGAGGATGCCTGCGTCCTGCGTCCATTTCATAAAACAATTTTAAAACACATCTTAAAGCATAGAGCAATTCTTCAAGAAAATTAAGACTCGACGGTTTCTACACGCCAAAGCTTCAACAAAAATCGCAAACTTCAAGAACATAATCAAAATAAGCAACTGCAAATTCGTGTTATACCACGACCAGCAAAATAACAACTACGAGGAAAAAGCTAAGTCAGCATGACTCTCCGTACACCATCTAGAAACAAGGACCACACTTTCAAACTGAATTCTTCGCAGCACAAAATTGCCAAAATAGAGAACTAAGACCCAAAAAACAAGGACAAGACAAAGGAATCCACCTTCAAGCAGCGAAGCTCGAAACGAATAAGCTTAAACAAGCTTCCCAGGCACGAAGTAAGAGGAAATAAAATTAGCAGAAGAAACGAGATAACTTGGAATTTTCTCCGGATTGATCGAGCACAGAAGAAGATACAGATGGAGCTCTGCAAACCCTAACCAGTGAGCAGTTGTTGATAAATGCCGAGCCCTTTTGACTTTTGATTCAATGAATCAATATCGGTAATATAATATTTAAAAAAAACAAATTTGAACAGTATATTTTTCTCTCCAACCTCAGAAATTTTTTATGCTTTTTCCCTCGCTGATTGTTTATGATTATCGTATCGCATATTAAAGTAAGAGAATCAAGCCATCAACTTGATGTATCAAAGAGGGGGGGAGAGAGAAAATACGAAGTAGCGTGACATTGAGACCATTCCAATTGTTGTCTTATGTCCCTTTCGTCTGAAACTTACCCATTTTTCAAGATGGCGCCTTTTAGATTCTTCGCATTTCAGTTAACTTCACCGCCTTCTCTGTGATCGTACCAGTATCGTCTAAACTTTCCCCGTTTAATGTTCTATTAGCAACTGTAAGAGTACTGATACAGTTACATTAAATTTAAATTTAAATTTAAAATATAAGTAACGAATAAAAATATAAAATTTGTGTACCATATTCGATCATTTTTGTCATTATGGTACTAAGTAGTGTGGGTATAAAAGTTGAAATTGTTTTGGGAATGTTTTATTACTGTTCAAATTCAAATATGATATAAATTATTTGTGTTGATGCAAGTGTTCATAATAATTGCTCATGTGATAGCAATCTTTGTTAATGATGAGAGGTCTTTTCAATGGTTTATATAGCCGCAGAGTTCCCCAACAACGAATCGATTCGCATCAATTCCCCAATTGATGATTAAATTTGAGTGATTCCAGTCGGTTCTTGTTATCATTTTAATCAAAATATCCCTTTTTTTTTCTTTGCAAGAAAATAAACTATCCTTTGCTGTAAAAAAATAGAGAAAATTACTAGTATGTACACAAATTTTTTAAAATACCTGTAGCACATGAATATATTAAATCATTCTAAATAATAAAATTTTTAAACACAAATTTTTCACCAAATTTTTTAAAAGATATTCCTTAAGAAATTTTATTATGATCATTTAATTTTATAAAATACCTTTTCAATATTTTTTAACCATGACACCATCAACAAAAAAATTGTAATATTGAAATTTTAAAGATTAATTATTAAAGTAATAAAAAATAATTTATAAAATTAAGGGATCAAATTAAAATTTATATAAAATTAGAGGATTAAATATATATTTTTGTAGGAAGATAAAAATATAAATGAAGGGAAAAGATAAAAAAAGGATGGTAAAAGAAGTCAGAAAATGGGGAGGTAGTGGCAACTTGGTAATTTTAATTAAAAATGATGGCATTTAATTAAAAGGTTGTAGGTAAGGGAGGAGCGACGGCCGCCTCCGTGTGAGTCTGGAAAGAAGAAGGAAGTTTCGCAAACAATAATGGAATGCCAATAGTGCCCCTCTCGTTCAGCTGCAAAGTCAGAATTTGTCACTTGGACTCCAAGGCACCGGAATTAACCCCCCTCGTCCCTACCTTTTCCTCGCCACTTTTTTTTTTTTTAATTATATTATATATTATATGTTATTATTCTCCATCATTCCTTCAATTATTATTATTATTAACAATTATTATCATCGTTTGCTGTCCTCCAATAGTCAAAAGCCTCGCCTTTTCTTTTAACTTTTTCACTCCCTCGTCAACTTGCACATCATCATGACGTCTGTATTTCGTCCATTTCAATCAATTTCGTAGTACGTTCCTAATTAATTAATTTAAAAAAAAATATAACTAAATTTATTTTTTTAAATAAATTTATATTATATATCTACCTAAATTAATAAATTAATTTTTATATTAATTATAATTAATTAATTTATTTAATTTTTTAAATTTATCTAAAAATTCAAAAAACTCTTATAGAAAATTTTGGTTAATATTTTCAAGCTAAATATAATTGAAACTGTTTGTTTAGGTTAAGATTGGTATTAAAAGTGATTTTTATTTTATCCGATTTATATAGAGTAAAGTTAGAATAGGAGTCCATTAGAATGATGTAATTTGTGTTATAATACATTTTTACAAAAAAAATAATTTGATAAATTAAAATTTATTTAAATGATATAATTAAAAAGTATATTTAAATGTAAAATAATGGATATGAATTTTATAAAATATATATTAAATGTATATAATTTAATATATTTCATGAAAAATAATTAAGTTCAGAAAATAAAAAAGAAAATCATGTATATTTTATAAAAATATATTTTTGAGGATTCTGCAAATCAAATTTTTAAGTGTTTCCGGCAAGCAATTTCTTGTATTCATTTTTTTAGTGATGTAAGTACTCCTCAAATTTTTGATATAAAATATATTTAACTAATTTAATTAAATTAAATAATTTAGTTAAATTAATTAATATAGTATATATTTTTTTAAAGTATCCTAATCATTTTCTCTAATTTCCTCCCTCCTCTTTCTATTTAGTTATTGTAGAGGGAATGTCAATAAAAGTAATTTGAGAAAAAATAGATAAATATAAAAAAATATATACTATATTTAGGATTAAGATCAATTCATGAATTAGATCCTATATTGAGGACAGTATGAGTACTAATTTTTTTGTTACAAAAAAATCTAGGTAGGTTCGACATCAGTCTCCCACCAAGATTAGGGCACAGGTTTAGGGTTCAGGGAGCGTTTACAGGGGACTTACGAGATTGTGTACCAAATAAATTCTCTAACGGCAGCGAAAATCAAACTCCTATTATTTTAAAATATGAGTCTATTTTTTATTATCTATGTCACCTATAATTAGTGTGTATTATTTCATACATGCTGAAAAAATTAGTGTGTATGCGGGCTTTGACCCATGAGCATCGTAATCAACAAACGTAGCACGATAACGAATGGGCTTCATGAGAAGGATGGGCTATTCGGGGAGACATGGTAAAAGGCAGATAAAGAATTGGGCTTTATTGGTGCAAGAGTTTTACCTTGAATGGAGCCGTTTATTTAACGGAATAAAATTAGCCATTGTTCTTCGCTAGTTATGCTTTCAGTAGCTGTATTACAGGGCATGCAGATGAAGTACTAAAAATAATCAAGAATGAGTTAGGATTCAATGTTTGTAATTGGGAACGAGTATATAAATAAAGAGAGTGAGGGTGGGAAAGAGAAAAAGGCCAAAGAGCGTTTCATGCGTGGGAAAGCAACACAGCAGGGTAGAGCTAGTTGCCGTGCATGATAGTGCCACTTGTGATCTGTTAATGACAACGTTAAGTCGTTGTCACTTCCACTACGCCTACGTTCGCTGGTCCCCCCCCCCCCCATCACTCTCCAATTCCACTCCTATAGTTTTGATCAATGGCTCTCGTTTGTTTATATATATATATATATATATCAATCTTTCTTCTTCCTTTTATTTTTTTAGTTTTTGATGTTGTGATGATTTTTAACTGCACTAATCTTACCTTACATTTGGATAAGAGAAAAATGAGAAGAAGAAAAAAATTAGAGGAAAAGAATATTAGGAAACAAAATTTTTAACAAAAAATGTTACTATTTTTAAAAGTTTTAATTTCCCGTCTAATATATATATATTATTTTCTAATTATTTTCACGTCTAAATATAGTGTCAGATGTTAAACTTATGTATATTTCACTTTTTCTTCAAACGTACAGTCTATTCAACCTTTTTTTTAAGGGGATGAGTCCAAGATATCTATTGTCGCCGGTATCAATAATTAATTCCCTAATATTGTAGATAGTGCTAGATTGCTAGCCACGAGCGAGACTCTATCTTTCTACACTCGTTTGGAGTTGAATTTACCTGCAGCGAACATGATCATACCCAGTGATCGTGTTTAACTTTGTTCTCGCGTGATCTCCAGTCGCTATAGGATATAGAGAGAGAGATATTTACAAAATGAGCATAACAAAAATGTAAGCTTGTGAGGGGAAAAAAATGACTAGTAGCAGAGACCTCGTTAGTATTCCGAACGTCATCATGGATCGAGCAAATGACGTCACCGCAGCATCCGAGCACTCTCCGATCACCACGTGGCAGAATCATTGAGGTTCTAATCTCCAGATATCACGTTCATCGCGCGCGTGTAAAGCACTTTTCTTCGTACTAGATTTTTTCTCCCTCGATTTCACTTCTGCATGACTGCACAAAACATAGTTCGATCCTTTCCGCTGGACGCCGCTAGCATTAAAACATTCAGTCGGCTCCACACTCGCTTGGCATCGACTGGAAATTTCGTTATCATCGTCTCCCTTGCCGTTTACTTCCAATCGCTCCATATTGTATCTATCTGTAATAATCTTCCTTCGTTTTCTTTTTTGTCTTTCTCGGCTCCATTATTTTCCCGGAACCCCCTCACACTGGACCAGAATAATAACACCCTTTACCTTTACCCTATATCTTGTGAAGCTCTTTGTGCCTTTAGGAGCACCCTCATTAATAGATCTTATCCCATCATGGATACCGTCAATGAAAGGAATTGGAAGACACGCAGCGGAAATAAACTTTAAAAATTTTCCATTCCTTGCCAGGATCTGCCGTATGTGTTTAAGTCAAGTGGAAAGAATCATTACCCTTAGTGTTGCTCAGCGAATTTCACAGCTTCTCTACGTGGGTGGTGATCTCTTTCTGATCGCAAGAAATCGATGGAGTGTTCCTCAGCGACCTTCACAGATTCTCTCCGCGGACGGTGGTCTCTTTCCGATCACAAGAAGTCGACGCCTCAGGTCGGCTTCCTCTACTGGTATCCACACGAACAGCGTTCCAACCACGAACGACGTGCTAGCGTCTCCTGTCCCTCCAAGGCTTTCACAAGTCTCCGTCTCTATTTCGGCAGTTTCTTGTCTGCAAACCTTTTGCAGATTCCGTTCGGCCTTTTGTGTTCTGTGTTATTTTCAAACGTAGCTCCTCCAATCAGATATAGAGGATGCTATGCGTTTTTTCACTTGACCTAATTGGATTTTGGAGTTAATCTTATATTAATTCCGAATTGATACAATATCATATATTGTATAATTTTATAAGAAACTAATTAAATAAAATAATATTAAATCCGTCCCACAGATTTAATTACTTATTTATTTAACTTTAAATAAAGATGAGACTGAGTTATATTTGATTTATTCCCATAAATCAAATTTGAGATATCCTATCAATTTAAATTTCGAATTTCAAACGTGATAGAGATTTAATTTATCCTTATAAATTAAATCTTATAAATATCTCTTATATGAGATATCCTATCAATTTGAATTTCGAATTTCAAACGTGATAGAGATTTAATTTATCCTTATAAATTAAATCTTATAAATATCTCTTATATGAGATATCCTATCAATTTGAATTTCGAATTCAAACGTGATAGGGATTTAATTTATCCTTATAAATTAAATCTCATATATCTCATATATATAATATATATATATATATATATATACGAATTTATATATATACGAATATAAATAAATATATATACATTCACCTGGATCTTTCATTGAATCTGGACATGTCTTAGATTCAATGAATCTGGACATCATAGCTCGTGTTGGGCTATTTTGTGTGCGACCCTGTAGGCCCATATGAAGTTGGCAGTGGGCCATTTGCTATACTAGCCCACAAGTCGCAAGCGGTCTCTAGCAAGACATAACGACTACCCAAATCATATGAGGATCGATAAACGATGTAACCTTTTATACAACCATATCATGTCCCTTCTGTCACGCGATATTTTGGTCATGGATGAGGCATGGATAATGTCATCCTCCTATTCCCGACCGTTACTTTCTCGATCCCTGAGTAGTCTGACTATAGAAATGGAACTACCTTTCCATTACAGTATGGCCATACATTTCTCAGACTCACTCATCGAGGGGCCCAGTAATATCTCTCCACGAATGTGAGGGACAAATTCCATCTTGACCATTCACATTCCTCCGCATGAAAAACCACTAAGCCCGAACATAGTCTTTATGATCACTCGGTCAAAAGTGACTTTTGACTAGGTCAAAGCTGAGCGTTTTGTCATGTAGGAATCCATGATGATCTCAGGTCAAAGGGCATATTGACATGGTTTGTATATGAGAGAAGCTTATGACGTTACCCATGCAGTTCTCTCATAGCGGGTCGGTCCAACACCCTGTACTCTTACATGTGCTTATGACTTTGATTTATATCTCTATACATCTTCAAAGTCATACTGGTCTTATTTCATCTGTGCTCCCACATAGATGATCGACCAGGGACATTTAGGATAATATCATGAATTATCCAAGGATGGTCATCATAGTAAACATGCAAATAATATGATAACTCAATTAATAAATTCATAAATCAATAATGTTCATAAGACAATGATTGGCCCCTAGGGCACGATTTCCAACAACCTCCCACTTGCACTAGGTACAATCATTAATTTGACTAATTCCCATTGACCTAACATGACGCTCATGCTTTGCCTGCACAAGCGGCTTTGTTAGAGGATCAGCAACATTATCTTCTCCTGCTACTTTGCATATTTTTATATCACCTCTATCGTTGATTTCTCTGATGAGATGAAATCGCCTGAGTATATGCTTGGTCCTTTGATGTGACCTAGGCTCTTTGGCCTGTGCAATAGCACCGCTATTGTCACAGAGCAAAGTTATTGGATCTGAGATGGTAGGTATCACCCCTAGTTCTGTGATGAACTTCCTGATCCAAACGGCTTCCTTAGCTGCATCAGATGCTGCTATATACTCAGCTTCCGTTGCAGAATCTGCTACAGTGCCCTGCTTAGAGCTCTTCCAGCTTACTGCTCCATTATTGAGGAGGAATATGTATCCAGACTGCGATTTTTGGTCGTCCTGGTCAGTTTGGAAACTCGCATCTGTGTAACCAGTTACACAGAGCTCATCATCCAATCCACCATAGACCAAGAATAAGTCCTTAGTCCTTCTTAAGTACTTAAGGATATTCTTGACAGCAGTCCAATGGCCCTCACCAGGGTCCTGTTGGTATCTGCTAGTCATACTTAAGGCAAACGAGACATCCGGTCGAGTACATAACATGGCGTACATGATAGATCCTATGGCCGAGGCATATGGAACCTTACTCATGCGACCTCGCTGATCAGATGTACTAGGACACAGATCTTTGCTGAGGTGAGTACCATGAGACATGGGTATGAAACCCCTCTTTGATTCGTGCATACTGAACCTATGCAGTATTTTGTCTATGTATGTACTCTGACTGAGTCCTAGAAGTCTTTTAGATCTATCTCTATAGATCCTGATTCCTAGGATGTAGGTGGCTTCACCCAAGTCTTTCATCGAGAAAGACTTTCCTAACCAAGACTTGACAATCTGCAAGGTAGGAATGTCATTCCCAATAAGTAGGATGTCATCGACATAGAGTACCAAAAACACAACTGTGCTCCCACTAACCTTCTTGTACACACAAGGTTCATCAATGTTTTGAAGAAATCCAAACTCTTTGATTACTTCATCAAAACGATGATTCCAACTCCGAGAGGCTTGCTTTAGTCCATAAATGGACTTTTGAAGCTTGCACACTTTACCAGAGTCCTCGGAACGCACAAACCCTTCAGGTTGTGTCATGTACACATCCTCAAGGAGCTTTCCATTAAGGAAGGCTGTCTTGACGTCCATCTGCCATATTTCATAGTCATAATATGCTGCAATAGCAAAGAGGATTCTGATTGATTTGGCCATTGCTACTGGGGAAAAGGTCTCATCATAGTCCACACCATGAGTTTGAGTAAAACCTTTTGCAACCAGTCGTGCCTTGAAGACATTTACATTGCCATCCATGTCAGTTTTCTCTTTGAAAACCCACTTGCACCCGACGGTTTTTACACCTTCAGGCGGGTCGACTAAGGTCCAAACCTTATTGTCGTACATGGATTGCATCTCAGACTTCATGGCACTAAGCCATTTTTCGGAGTTTGGTCCCACTATAGCTTCTCGATAGGTAGTCGGCTCATTATGCTCAATGAGCAACACATCACGACTATCAGAAATCAGAAATCCATATCTCTGAGGCTGAAGTCGTGTCCTATTAGACTTTCGTGGACCTTGCGTGACTTGAGGAGTCTCAACAACTTGTTGTGAGTCTTCTCTATTTTCCATCTGCAGTTCTGTGGTGTCTTGTAGCTCTCGAACTTCTTCGAGTTGTACCTTACTCCCACTGGTTCTTTTAGAGATAAATTCTCGTTCAAGAAAGATACCATTTCTGACAACAAACACTTTGTTATCAGCAGGGTTGTAGACGTAATATCCCTTGGTTTCCTTAGGATATCCCACAAAAAGGCATTTTGAGGATTTGGGCGCTAATTTGTCTGAGGCTTGTTGCTTAACATAGACCTCGCATCCCCAAATCTTGAGGAAAGACAAACTAGGCGTCCTCCCAGTCCATATCTCATACGGAGTCTTTTCGATTGCCTTAGATGGAACACGATTAAGTGTGAACGCAGCTGTCTCTAGGGCATAGCCCCAAAAGGAGGGCGGAAGATCTGTTCGACTCATCATGGATCGAACCATATCTAATAGTGTTCGATTTCTCCGTTCAGAAACGCCATTCCATTGTGGTGTCCCTGGAGGAGTCAATTGTGAGAGTGTCCCACAATTCCTAAGATGATCTATGAACTCTTGGCTCAAATATTCACCACCCCGATCAGATCGAAGGGCTTTAATTGTTTTGCCAAGCTGGTTTTGTACTTCATTTTGAAATATCTTGAACTTTTCAAAAGATTCAGATTTATGTTTCATTAGATAGATGTACCCATATCTGCTGAAATCATCTATGAATGTTATAAAGTACGAATAACCTCCTCTGGCATTTGTGTTCATCGGTCCACACACATCTGTATGTATGAGGCCCAATAAATCAGTGGCCCTCTCACTGTGCCCAGTGAAAGGTGACTTTGTCATCTTTCCTAACAAGCAAGACTCGCAAGTGTCATATGATTCAAAATCAAATGAGTTTAGAAATCCATCTTGATGGAGTTTGGAAATGCGTTTCTCATTTATGTGGCCCAGACGACAGTGCCAGAGGTATGTGGGATTCAAATCGTTTGGTTTGACCCTTTTGGCGGTTATGTTATAGATATTTCCATGATTGGGTTGTTCCAAATTTAATATGTAATGATCAACATGCAAATCACCATGAGCATATAAAACATCATTACGATAAATAGAACATCTACTATTCCCAGCAATGGAAGTGAAACCTTCCTTATCCAAATAAGAAAGTGAAACAATGTTACTACTTAAAGCAGGAACATAATAGCAATTGTTCAAAACTAACAAAAGCCCAGTGGGCAGAACTAATTCATAAGTGCCTACAGCTAACGCAGCAACCCTTGCTCTGTTTCCAACTCGTAGGTCAACTTCACCCCTTTTCAGCTTCCTACTGTCCTTTAGTCCCTGCACATTCGTACAAATGTGAGAACCACATGCAGTATCTAATACCCATGAGGTGGAAGTAGAAAGATGAATGTCTATAACATAAATACCTGAAGCGATAGCCCCGCTATCCTTCTTGTTCTTTTTCAGATCTTCGAGGTAGAGTTTGCAATTCCTCTTCCAATGACCCGGTTCATTGCAGAAGAAGCAGACTCCTTCCTTCGGAGGCTTTGCCTTCTTTGGTGCAGGCTTGGTTTCGGGCTTGCCTGACTCTTTGGTCTTACCTGATGAGCCATGACCCTTCCCCTTGCCTTTGCCTTTCTTTTTCGTACCCTTTCCTTTCTGAACCATCAAAACACTACTGGGTTTCTTCTTAAGACTCGTCTCAGCAGTTTTAAGCATCCCATGCAGTTCAGAAATAGATTTCTCCATGTTGTTCATGTTGTAGTTCATAACAAACTGGTCATAACTTTCCGGGAGTGAGTTTAAGATCAAATCTGTAGCTAACTCCTGGCTCATGGGAAATCCAAGCCGTTCAAGGTGATCAATGTACCCTTTCATCTTTAAGACATGAGCACTGACTGATGCACCTTCAGCCATCTTGCAGGAATGTAAGGCCTTAGTGGTCTCATACCTCTCTTGCCTTGCCTGTTGCTGGAACATTTCCTTGAGATGCACAATCATCTCATAAGCCTCCATGTGTTCCAGATCTCTTTGGAGCTCCGGAACCATGGTGGCTAGCATCAAGCATCCCACATCGACAGAGTCTTCCTTATGCTTCATATAAGCATCTCTCTGAGCTCTGGGAGCATTGGCGGCTGGCTCCTCAGGAATGGGTTGATCTAGGACATGCGCCTTTCTTTCCTGCTTGAGAACAATTCTCAAGTTCCTAAACCAGTCAAGAAAGTTTGTCCCATTGAGTTTGTCCTTCTCAAGGACAGATCGCAGCGATAATGTAGCAGTATTACTAGTCGTCATGATTCTACAATTAAAATATGCAATGTAATTAGTAATCTCCCACTAAATAAACAACCCTCAATGCAATAGTTAGTGGGCTAAGATCCATATTTGGCTCAAACTTAAGTCCGCTTTGGCAGGACGCTTAGATTAAGTTATTTAGGTAGGTAACACCTTTACCAATTACATCAAATGTAACTCTTAGATATTCATGGGATCCTATCATCATATGATCTGGCATGTTCTAATCCCATCTAATGCCTTGAGATCCAAAACCGTTTTGTTAATCTCAATTAAGTCAAACAATAATGAACCTATGAGAGTAGCACCATTACTCTTTGCTTATCTCCCCAAGATAACTCAAAAGCACCCACTTTGGTGGAGTCCACAATTGAGCGATCAAGGTTTTGACAAGTGTTCATAAATTGACAGCATTATGACTTAAGATTTCTTTTAGAGGGCCTAATTTAACTATCTGGTTTATAAAACGCATGTTTCTCAGTTCGTATCTCATACAAGTAATATGCATGTGCTGATCTAATCATAAGATGCATAATTCAAACGTGATACAATATGGCTCACCTATCCTAAGTCCCCTCAAGCCAATGAGAGGAGCTCTCTAGTAAGAAAAGAGAAATTACATATAGAAACCTCTTTTAACATTCGAGGGGAGTGAGATGAGAGGAGAAGGTACATTGAGAGTATATAGAGGAAGGCACGACACGCAGGCCGTATTTTTAAAAATTACAACACTTGCAATCTAGAGCCATATTGTTCACCATACCCAAACATTCAAGAATCAATATTCAGATCTAATCGAAGGGCAAAAAAAACATTTACAAAGTAACATTTGTTACGGTTATGTTGCGCTACGAACAGGTAGCTACGGCGGTCCCGCTAGCCGGTTAGCGGGCGGCTGTCCCGCTAGCCGGTTAGCGGGCGGGGTCTCTGGGGCAGCGCCCCGGAAGAAATTTTTTTTTGTTTTTGTTTCATAAATAATCACGAATCTGAATTCGGTTTTCACAAATAATCACAAATTCGAATTCGGTTTTCTTAGACCCCATCTATGCGGATTGATCAAATCAAAAAGCATCACCACCGATTTCAATTTCCTTTTAGATTCCTTTTATGTCATACACAACAAGGATTCCATATATGTCACACATACAACGCTTATTATATGATCGGCTACTACTAACATATATCATATAAATCACAAATCAAGCCTAACTTAAACACAAAACAGCATGGCTTTGATACCACTGAAAGGAATTGGAAGACACGCAGCGGAAATAAACTTTAAAAATTTTCCATTCCTTGCCAGGATCTGCCGTATGTGTTTAAGTCAAGTGGAAAGAATCATTACCCTTAGTGTTGCTCAGCGAATTTCACAGCTTCTCTACGTGGGTGGTGATCTCTTTCTGATCGCAAGAAATCGATGGAGTGTTCCTCAGCGACCTTCACAGATTCTCTCCGCGGACGGTGGTCTCTTTCCGATCACAAGAAGTCGACGCCTCAGGTCGGCTTCCTCTACTGGTATCCACACGAACAGCGTTCCAACCACGAACGACGTGCTAGCGTCTCCTGTCCCTCCAAGGCTTTCACAAGTCTCCGTCTCTATTTCGGCAGTTTCTTGTCTGCAAACCTTTTGCAGATTCCGTTCGGCCTTTTGTGTTCTGTGTTATTTTCAAACGTAGCTCCTCCAATCAGATATAGAGGATGCTATGCGTTTTTTCACTTGACCTAATTGGATTTTGGAGTTAATCTTATATTAATTCCGAATTGATACAATATCATATATTGTATAATTTTATAAGAAACTAATTAAATAAAATAATATTAAATCCGTCCCACAGATTTAATTACTTATTTATTTAACTTTAAATAAAGATGAGACTGAGTTATATTTGATTTATTCCCATAAATCAAATTTGAGATATCCTATCAATTTAAATTTCGAATTTCAAACGTGATAGAGATTTAATTTATCCTTATAAATTAAATCTTATAAATATCTCTTATATGAGATATCCTATCAATTTGAATTTCGAATTTCAAACGTGATAGAGATTTAATTTATCCTTATAAATTAAATCTTATAAATATCTCTTATATGAGATATCCTATCAATTTGAATTTCGAATTCAAACGTGATAGGGATTTAATTTATCCTTATAAATTAAATCTCATATATCTCATATATATAATATATATATATATATATATATACGAATTTATATATATACGAATATAAATAAATATATATACATTCACCTGGATCTTTCATTGAATCTGGACATGTCTTAGATTCAATGAATCTGGACATCATAGCTCGTGTTGGGCTATTTTGTGTGCGACCCTGTAGGCCCATATGAAGTTGGCAGTGGGCCATTTGCTATACTAGCCCACAAGTCGCAAGCGGTCTCTAGCAAGACATAACGACTACCCAAATCATATGAGGATCGATAAACGATGTAACCTTTTATACAACCATATCATGTCCCTTCTGTCACGCGATATTTTGGTCATGGATGAGGCATGGATAATGTCATCCTCCTATTCCCGACCGTTACTTTCTCGATCCCTGAGTAGTCTGACTATAGAAATGGAACTACCTTTCCATTACAGTATGGCCATACATTTCTCAGACTCACTCATCGAGGGGCCCAGTAATATCTCTCCACGAATGTGAGGGACAAATTCCATCTTGACCATTCACATTCCTCCGCATGAAAAACCACTAAGCCCGAACATAGTCTTTATGATCACTCGGTCAAAAGTGACTTTTGACTAGGTCAAAGCTGAGCGTTTTGTCATGTAGGAATCCATGATGATCTCAGGTCAAAGGGCATATTGACATGGTTTGTATATGAGAGAAGCTTATGACGTTACCCATGCAGTTCTCTCATAGCGGGTCGGTCCAACACCCTGTACTCTTACATGTGCTTATGACTTTGATTTATATCTCTATACATCTTCAAAGTCATACTGGTCTTATTTCATCTGTGCTCCCACATAGATGATCGACCAGGGACATTTAGGATAATATCATGAATTATCCAAGGATGGTCATCATAGTAAACATGCAAATAATATGATAACTCAATTAATAAATTCATAAATCAATAATGTTCATAAGACAATGATTGGCCCCTAGGGCACGATTTCCAACAGTCAACTCAGTGGGCAGCGTGCGGCGAAGGACTCCGACCAAAAGAATCAAGGCCGACCAGAAAAACGGTGCCATTAAGGTTGTCTATATATCCAACCCCATGAAGGTCTCCGCCACTGCTGCAGAATTCAGGGCTCTAGTGCAAGAGCTCACAGGCCAAGACGCGGAAACGCCGCCGGATCCCTCAAGATTCCAGGACTTCGGTAGCGATGATAGTGACAGTGTCGGCGGTTTCGGCCTCGGCGGCGCTGCTGCTGGTGGTGGTGGACATCAGACGGATAATTGTGAGACAAAGAGTGGGGATGAGGAAAATGATGGCAGTACCACTCATGGGACGGTGATGCAGCAAGAGCAAGTTGGGGAAAAGGATGATAAGTGGGAAGGGCAAATTGAGAGCACGATGGAGTGGTTTGAGGCTTTTTATGATGTTGATGTGTTCACATCTCAGATGATGATGGACAACGTTTCAGCGTTCTATATATGAAACTTCCCAGGCTGATAATAATCATCGTCAGGTGCTTCATGCAGTGTAATTATGTATTAAGTCAGTAATTACTGATCATGCAGGCTTTAATTAATTAAGTACTCTTTCGTCTTAGACATTTATATCGTTCTTCTCTTATACGTATGGGGCGCATATATAGGAACGTACGTATTCATTGTTCACTTATCGTTACTAATCTCGGACCTTGTTAGTTCTATATCATGCTTGTGTATGAATTCAACTATTTATGTACATAAAACTAAGCAATTTAATTGATTTGACTATGTATATATACAACTTTGTTCAAATTGAGGATCCGTTTGGTTCGCTGGGATTCGGTCTCTCAAAATGGAAACTCCATTTCTCAATGTTTGGTTGGCATGAATTTTGTTTCTAGAAAAAGTGGGGTTTTTTTTCCCCATAAACCCGAACGAAAAATCATTTCCATGGCTGAGGCTCGAGGAAATCTTATTTTGCTTAGAATTTCTTTTTCATCTCCCACATCGCCGTCCACCACTACCCGCCGTCCACTGTCATACCTCTCCGCTGCACTGTCCACCCTCCCCCAACTGAAGTGGAACTCCACCGTCCATCTTCCTCCCAACTTCATCGTCATGAGAATCAGATCTGATTCATCCAAAAAGATATTTCCATCCATCTTGTCAATCATACCAAACATTAATACTTTTTAACCTAATTTATTTTTCATTTTCATTTCCATGTCAAAACGATTCCAGGGAATCAAACAATGCCTGAGTGTATTCGCAAATTGTTAATTAGAAAATGGGTATGGGATGGATGAATATGTTGTTAAGTGTGTGGAGATTGTAAAGCTTAAGCAAGATATTTGTTTAAACAAGTTGCAGCAACTAGCTAGAGAGGTAGAGGTGTTACGTTGTTCATTATTCTGAAGATAAGAGCGACTTGAATACTTTGGTGTGGGGGGAAAAGTGGATAGGGAAGTGAAACATGAGGGCCCTATCTAATTACTCGGGAAGGTTTCAACTTTCAACTACGAAAATATAAAATTATATACATAGGAGCTAGCAGTAACTAGCTAGCTAGTTTAATTGTACAAGAAAACCTACTCGCTTCGTCCGTATACCAAACTGGCCTCTCTCATTAATTACATGTGTTGATATTCGAACTGATGAGAGCGTTTTTTGTGGGTTTTTCCCCCTCCAGAATTTGGTTGTTAAATTAGAGCAAACCCAGAATTAGGGTTCGAATTGATGAGTTTTAGCTGGGTCATCATGTGCTTACCAGTTAATTAATTTAAGATGCATGCATGGTGTATGTGTTAATTGTTTATGGTGTGCATCGGTTAGCTTCTTTTTAGAGGCAAATACAGGATTTCAAAAGAGATAAAAGCTATATATATATATATATTATATCAAACGAAGTTCGGCTATAAGGATATTTTGGGATAAAAAATAAGGGTTAATTACTGTAATTAAGCTCTAATATTATAGGAGATCGATCCAATTAGAGAGATCAAAACATGATGAGGGTACGTACCTAGAAGAATTAACGATGAAATTCAGCTGGTTGAGTCAATGAATTCGTTTTATTTAGTTACGATCTTATAATAATTAGCAAATTCTATTATAACTTTAGTTTAGACGATGTGTGTTAATGTTGAAAGCTGGTTCGTGGAATTAATTTGCAACTTGCAACTATAGAAATGCATATTTTTTTTATACCTAACTAATTCACCGGAATTTTACTCCGACTATATTCAGATTTGACCAGCGTCACGCACTTAGTTATGGTAGGTGAGTATCCCAACAAATTTTTTTTGTATAAGCTAAAATTTAAACTCAATACCTCATTTAAACGATATCGAGTCGTTTATTATTCGGACCAATCCCAGCTAGTAAAATGTATAGTTTTTATGCTTGCAAGAATACACTTCTAGATTTCTGTGGGCTGCGGGAAGCAATTAGGACAAGCTGGCGTGAAAGACAAACTAGCGAATTTTTCCACCCGTAAATCACGAGACTAACAGCGAATCCTAACGTGTTTAATTAGTAAGAGATTGTTTAGTTGGTTAGATAATATGCTAATTAAGGCAATTTGACATTTTGGAAAATAAAAAATAATGTTTTAGAAAACCAGGTGTGCTTAGAGATAGCCCTGTTCACGTGACGGGTCGGGACCGGGACAACTCCGTCCTGTGTCTCGTCCCGATACAATACACGGGACTTAAAATACGTCCCGTGTCCCGTCCCGAATTTGTCCCGGTCCTAACGGGATTGGGACGGGACGGAAATTCCCGATTTTATTTTTTAAAAAAAATATTATAATAAAATCATCTCAATAAATTATTCCATATAAAATGTCATAGCAACTTCCTCTAAATACCAACATTATTCTCTAATAGAAAATAATAACTTACCCATATAAGGAAAAAAAATAATAGTAAGAAAGGATAAAAATATCAATATAAAAATATTTGTATAAGAATAAAAATATCTATATAAGAGTGGGAAAGATAGGATAATATAATATTTTTTTTAAAAAAAATAATACGGGACGGGATTCCCGAGGGACGGGCCGAGACCCGTCCCATCCCGACTCATACCTTTGTCCCGTCCTAAAGGTATCATGGCCTGGTCCCTATCAGGATGGGATAGACCTATCCCAAAATTATTAGAACATCGGGATAAAATGGACACCCCTACTTAGAGAGGGACAAAAACACGACTAAAGAACCTTCTAGTCAACCATTGCCATGTTCCAAGCTGCTACAGGTTAATGACGACATAATTTGTTTTTCTTCATATGATGATAACAATGTCAAGTTCGGCATTATTCCTCTTTATTTTCTTTTTAATTACCGGCTATTTCTCTTTAGTTTTTACAATCACACCCTATTTTAATTTTCAACTTGAACCGTCAATAAATTCACATAATGCAATTTTATAATTGTACATATTGAGTCCTATATATGAATAAAACCTAAGTAATAAATCCCTCGTAAATACTTATAACCTATATTTTTATATTATATAATATATCGAAACCATACTATTCACCAACTATATATGAACACTGCAATTTTAGACTGCACACAAATGCATAGAAGCTTTTGTATTCGCAGAAAACAGTGTTATCTTCTTTCTATCCTATTTTAGTGTTAGTTCACGGAGAAACACTGCCCCCAATTCCCTTGCCCGCCACTTCAAGAAAGCGATCGTCAAAACGTTAACGATACAGCTGTAATGATGACGTGTCAGAGTATTAAGACGCGGATTTAGGCTTCAGAAATAGAGTAAGAACAGGGCATACATAATGTTCGTTTTCTGCTAAGGTGCCGGTAGCTAAAGGCCGCTGGAGATCTATTCAGAACACGGCTAGGTGATGAGTCTATTACAAGTTAAATATTCTTTATACGCAAAAATAAAAAATAAAAAAATAAAAGCAGAAATTGATTGAAGCTTTGCTGCCAGTACCAGACAAGTATTCTACCCACCACTACTTTAAACAGATATTAGAAAGAACCATTGCCCCCCCCCCCCCCCCAAATTGTTCAAGTCTAGATCTAGTACGTGGAATAAAATATAAGGGGTAAGAGCGCATAAGAAATATATCGCATTCGATGCCACGTCATGTCCATATGGAATCTGATCTTCTGTTTTTAATTAATTCCGGTCAACGGACATGGTCCAAACTGCGTCGTTTCAAGCTAAGAATTCTATGCCACTTCCGTCGCCCAACATGGTACCTAGTTTTTTTTTCCCCTTTCAATTCTCTATCACAAAATATAGTACTAGGAAGTCCAGAATTTTATGATATTTTTAAAAAAAATACTAAATGAAAAGGGTGAACAATAATGGAAATCAACATGGCCCTTGTTACGGTGCATTGCTAGGATCATCTACATAGCTTTAGGGGCTAGCTATGCACTGAAGAGTTGAAAGGGTGATACAAAGTTGTATATATGATCACAATAATCGAAGTGTCCCCCCCAGGGTCACACACTGAAAGAAAACTCACTAGTCACTAGCACTAGTCAGTACAAATAAGAAGGCCAATGCCTTCAGTAATTCTCCGCAATTCTTTTCACTGAAGAATATGTTCCCAGAATACCACTTACCACCCCCAACACCACGACTGCCACGCTCAGAGCAACCTGATTATCCCAAGAAGAATGGATTAGATTAGAAGAAATTCAACAGCCAGCAGATTGCATGCAATTTAATCTTCGAATTAGAGACAAAAAAGAGGGAGTGAGTGGGCGAAACAGATGAAGACATCAAAGTTAAATAAAGATTAACCAAGTCTTGTTAAAAGATCCGCTGCATACTAACCTGCGTTTTTGTCGCTTTTCCCCTCATAATTTTCATAAAACATAGAGACGGCATTATGACCGCCTGCGAAGGAAGGCAGAAAAAAAAAGCAAAGACTATTAGCAACATCTCACTCCACAGTTTCACGTGAAATTCTCACACTAAACGCCGACAACTATTATATTAGCAACAGTAAAATCACAATAATAATAAAACTAATCAACGCAGTAAGAGTCTGGTTCATGTCAGATCAATGTAAACCAACATTACGGAGATATATATTTTGCAGCTCAACTTAAAGATCTTTCAGGAAAAAGTATAACTTCGTGAAATTAGAGGGCACTTATATTTTCACTGTGATTAAAACCTTAGTTTTTCTTTGATTCTTAGGAAAAACATGAACACGTGATTTCTTTGTTGACAATGAAGCTTTTTAAATCTAAAAAGCATTCTAAACGTCACCAGACATTGGCTTCCCCATATATATATAACTGAAATATATGCTTACCACAAGAATGCTGAGTACAGAACCGATTAGAGCCATCACAAGTCCTGAAATTATAATAAAACATGTTAGATTTCATCAAACTTTATGAGCATTAACAATTTCACGAAGCATATGGTTTTTACGTATAAAGTGGCTTTCTTTTGAGAAAAACAAGGATATAATACAAGATTAGCATATCAATTTGAAATGATGAGGACACTACAGGAATCTGTCCAAGTTAATTTACCGCTAACATAAGTACATCACACACAAATATACACATTTTTAGCATTGCTCTAACGTATATTAAAAAACTACAGAAGAGCTGTAGATTAATGAAAGTAACATGCTGTTCAGTAACCGTTATGGATTGGGATTTTATAAGATATAATTTTTTGTATTACAAAGATAAAAAGTTTGTAACTTGCCGAAAAAAGGAACCAGAAAGGCACAACAAACGTTAGACATAACGAGCGCTGATCTAAGTGCAATGAAACACCAATAATTATCTGCAATTCTGGCAGGTAGCAACTCCTCTATACTTCTTGCCAGTGGGTTCATCAGCAAAGCATATTTTGTGAACGGGTTAATTACCTGAAAGAGCATAGAACAATAATAAACCACCCAAAACGTTCAAAAGCAAATAACTATTAAAGAAGCTCAAAGATTTCAGACTAACTGTGGTCCACAATGCAACTTTAGAGACAAAGGCATGTGGCGGCAGATTCAGTGTTATCTGAGACAAGGTGGCTTCACCAAACATGAGATACCCCATGACGGCAACGCCTCCATATATTAAAATACATAGAAGAAAGCTGAACACATAAAACCATTAGTGAGTTAATCAGAGATTGGTAAACAAAATTTCTAGCAAGTGCCAAAGAATGTTCTGTACCATATAATTGCTGCCCTGGTAAATTGGGTTTTGTCAGCCATGGACTGGTAAATATTTGGAAATACTGAATGTCCTGAGTAGCAAAACCCATAGATACCAATAGCAAATGGAATGCCACTCCAATTGACAACTTGACCTGTGTGATGGAACCCAATATCGGTTGTTGTCCCAACAAAAAGCACACAAATGACAATAAGAAGTGTTGCAATAACCCCTCCAGCTGCAGAATTATTCAGAAATTAAAGTTTTGGTAAGTGCATGCTAAATTAGGAGCATTTGATAACAAAGAATAATCTTCCTCAGAATTTGCAAAACCTGAAAGATAGGAGATTGCGCGAAGGTCCCTTAGCCAAACAGTAGGGAGGACAATAAGTGCAGTCAAAATTCCAAACAAGTGCATGGAATCCAAATGGAGACCACCCCAATCCAGGGATGTTCCAGGAAACAGCCTAGTTAGGTTATCTCCTTCCAAGATGATGAATTCCACACAGTATGACTGCAATCAAGAAAAGAAGTCTAACACATACAGAGTAAAAGAACATGGCATTCTTTCACTTTTAAGAAGAACAATAACAATAGGAACATATTCAGCACTTACATATAATTCGATGTACAAAATAATCTGCAAAAAGATCCAAAAGGGACAATATTAGTAAATACTGAGTTATAAAGCCACCATTCTGCGTATTTTAAAAGCAATTTATGTCAGCACTTGGGATTTTTCACTCATGCATAATGCATATAGAATTTAGATGAAACATCAATGATAGGAGGAATGACATATCACGAAACATATCAGAATCTTACAATCATCTGTAAAAAGATCCAAACATGACAATATTAACATAGGGCAAAACCACCACTCTGCCTATTTTAAAAGCAGTTTAACTTTATGTCAGCACTTGGGATTTTTCTCTCTCATGGATATATATATCGAATTTACATTGAACACCAGTGATTGACGAAATGACAAGTCATGGAACATTTTAAAATCTTGAAATGTAGATAAATCAAGGTATAAACGACAAGGAAGAACCGATATCATTCAAGAGTAGGCCAAATAAAAGAAGTGGAACATCTGCCACGGCCCTAATAGATTTTGAGGTCCACTAAACAATAATATAAAGCTAGAAATGAGTAAATAAAAGATATGCGAAGAAGTGCAAGAGCCAAAAACAACAAAATCCCAGTTAACACTTCCGATTGCCCCATAAGCATTGATCAGCAATTAAACGTATTGAAATAACTAAACAGACAAACTCACGGATATGGCAATACGGCCCGCTCTTCCAAAAGCTGCTTGTCCAATATCTGGATATGTCAGGATTCCTTCTCTGCTTTCAAAGCAGTATCTCATAAGTGTGGCTGTGTAACAACATACAACTGCAAAAAGAACCAGCACCACCAAACTAATCCATCCAGCTTGCTTTACTGTATAGGATGTGGACAGAAGGCCAACTCCAGCCATCACATTAACCCCTGCCAGGTACAGAAGCACCTTGCGGAATGATTAGATAGAAACAGAACGTAAGAAAGTGGGATTTCATCATAAATCTCTTAACAAGGTTTTTCAACTTCACCTCTCATTCGTTTACGGTGTCAACCACTAATGTCGCAACAAATCACTGACTCAGTGCGATGAAACAACTTACCATTGAAAACTGTTTGAGTGAGGCTACATCCTTGGCCAGTGGGTAATTCTCCAGTAAACTGCTTTTGAAATGAAACTCTCTCCAACCATGACGATCGCTTTTCAGTTAAATCTTGCTCAGATAATAAAGGAGTCTTTCCATCTAGGCTTAAACTGCTCTTTGAACGATTGACAAAACTTGAATATATCAAACTCGGCGTTCGCAGAACAGCTGCTCCAATATTCGGTGATGCAGCAATTGAGTACGAATCGACGGTCTCTCTATCAAAAGAAATCCAATATTAAAAAGGCAAAAAATACACCTAGCAGTGATCAGTAAAAGTGGATGACTAGCTTCATCAGATTTGTTGAAATAAGAGACAAATAAGGACATCAAATCCAAAAGATATTCAAACGCCGGTCATAAAGTAGTCTTAAACAAAATCGGCCACCTTCTGAATTAATTATTCTTATACGGGGGCCATAAGATGTTTCACGAGTACAGAATATCAACTTAATGAAAATGATTCGAGAAATTTCAAGGTTTCTCAAATGCATTGCCGCTGCAAGTAAAGGAACGGTATTGAAGTTATCATGGGGAGATAGATACGCAAAGAGACGAGTTACAGCAGATCTTACTTGTAACTTTGGGGCCATTGCTGCGACGAGAAAGTGTCAGGATTTGACCCACAATTTCCGTCGTCGTCGCTTCCGCTGTCACAGCTACTCTCAATGGCAAGCTTGGTCGATTCATTGTCATCGTTGGCATCCTCTTCGTTCTGATCGAAGAAATACTCCGCATCTTTCTGCTTATCGTCGCTAGCCATCGCAAATAAACTGTTGAAGAGAAACAAAAAAAAGAGATGCAGTTTTGATGAACTACAAATACGGAAGATGGAAATGAAAAACGAAATAATGGACTAGTAAGATCGAGCGGCTATGAAGATATACATGTGGGTGCAGATAGAATTCTAGAACGTCGGAGAAGGCGAAGGTGGCAATTGGCGTTTGAGAGTTGGAGACTCGTCAAAGGTATTGTATCTGTGAGCCTTGCGAGTTATAGGGGGAGAGGGAGCTGAGGTGGCGATTCGTCATCACCCGGGAAATCAAATCAATTACGGACAGAAGAAGACAAGCCTCTGCGTACTCACTCCTACGCGCTTAAACAAATGGGTATTTTTTGATCCGATCCTCCCCTTGCGCTTCTTGCCTTAGATTTAGCCCCTTTCCATTTATACCGTTACGTATTAATTATTACAGGACATTGCTTTCCATGTTACGTTGAGCTGCCCCTTATTTCTCCTTTTTTTTTTCTGAATTAATTTTAATTTTAGATATAAGACTTTATTAGTCACTTTATCTTATATTTTTATATTTATTTTTTTAAAATTATTTTATCTAATCTATAAATTTAATATAATATACAAATGAATTTAATATTCGTGGTATTATTATAATTAATTAATCTAATTTTCCCAATGTACTTAAATTAATGAAATTACTCTTATGTTAAAATCTGCTAAATCGGTTAGCTTAAATAACCCATTTTTGAAGGCAGGTTCATTTGTTGGCAAAAAAAATAACCCAAATAAAAATGGCCTTTTCAGTCTAGGACTAATTATAACCCACAGCTCATTTCACTTAGGTTGTGCGTTGGCTTGTTTAACCCGTATTTTTTTTTTTTTAAAACTAGGGACTTTTTTAATGATTGTTGACAGCTGATGAATATTACGTGAAAGTGTGTCAGTCTCTGTGGGGGATCATTGACGATAAACATGTTCCATGAAGATTCATGGTGATTTTCTGTAAAAAAAAAATGCGTGAGACCAGATTGTCTTTGTGTTAAATAATGAAAATAATAGCTGTGAATTATCGACAAAAATTCATAAAATCTAAACAACCCAAATAAAAATGGTTTTCCAGCCTGGACTGTTTAATCCACAATTCATTCCATTTATGTTGTTGATTTGGTAAAAAAAAAAAAATCCATTCATGTTGCGAGTTGGCCTGTTTAATCAACATGTTTAATTTTTTTTTTAACTGGGATTTTTTTAAAATAATTTTTTATTTATCATGAGCGAGAAAAAACGAGTTTGAGAGCTTAATTAAAAAATGGGAAAATATAATGACCGGCATTTTTAATCTGTTCTTATGTAAATAAAACATATTATTTTATTTTTTAAAAAAATATTAAATTATTTTAGTATAAATTATTAATTAAAAGAACTGATTTAATTAATAAAGGAGTTTATAAATTAATTATGAATATTAGATACAAAATATCATGCATGAGAGGGTAATAAAATAAGGTGAGGTTGAAGAGAAGAGAGAAGGATCGGATGGCAATGAGAATGACCACGTGCTGAGTACTTGGTTATTTAAAAAATCGCCCTATGAGACAAAAGCGCGCCTGCTGAGAGAAAATGCTATTCTACCTTTCAAGTCGCCCACTCCCCCACGGGCCCCACCTTCCCTTATTTGCTCCCCCCGCATTTGCGGTGCAAGAAACAAAAAATGGAACTATTACTAAAAATTAAAAAATCCCATATTACAATTTTTATTATTGTTAAAAGATACGGAAAATACAAGTGTAATATATTTTTAATTATGTATAAATATATTATATTTGATCAAATTTTGATATTTAAATTTAGTTAAAAATATATTACACCTAATTAAAAAATATTTTTTTATTTTATAATATTAATTATATTATATTATTAAGTATCATAATTTTAAAATTTATGACTAACTCTTTATATTTTGTACGAATCTGATATTAAGATAAAATAGAAAATGTTTTAGACGTAGTTAAAAATATATTTTATATAATTTAAAATTATCTAAAAAAATCTTAAAAATTGTATTTCTAAGTTTGAGGATTTAGTTGACAAATAGAATCCAACTATTAAAAGATTTTACAGTTGATAAAATACTTTTAATTTATGTAACGATGAATTAACTTAACGTAGTTTAATTTTTATTTATTTATTTTTGTGGCAGAGGCCAAACAGTAGTGTGGTTGGAGACGGAGTTCGCGGGTAGAGTAGCTTGCCACGGTTTGTATGTATTAAAAAAATTAAAAGCTCCAGGTTTATCTAAAAGGACGTACGACAACTAGTAATACTTTCTTCCCCAAAAGCGTTGAAGAAAGTGAATCTCACTTTCGAGACCCAATATTCAAATAATTCATGGTACGTGTCACTCACATCAAGTCCTGGCATTGAAGCCACGTCCAATGTTCTGGGGGTCATGAAGATGAATAAATAAAGGGTTCAACGAATTAACATTTGACTCTCATAACGACACGTGCCATGCATACCAACACCTGGCATTAAATTTGACAAATTGAATATGAATCAACTATAGTTTAAAACAACGAAATCGATAGAAAACTAACTCGTTAACATCCATGAGATTTTATGACATGCAAATAATAATTAAATAATTCAAATTCCTATTCATGTATCCACGCCTTTTTCCTATATATCAATTATATTTAAATTAAATACCACCTGTGTTATCTGAATACACCGAACTCAAAATATTAGTAAGGTCAAGTCAAGTGTAGGATATTTGATTCTGATTAAACAATATTATTTATTTATATTGTAGTAATAACAAACGTTTTAGGTTGAGTATTTTTTTTATACAATAATTTTAAAAAAAAAATTTGATTTACTCATAATCTAAAAGTAGTATAAAGTCTCATTTTTTTAAACTATATTAATATTAGATAGAGCAAACTATCAATTATTCTTAAATATAAATATAAACATCCAAAAACTAATATATCTTTGGGAGCGCTGCGATGTGATATTCCGAATGCACTTTTTCACCGCATGCAGATACAATTTAAAGTTTGTCTTGTACAAAAGAAAAAAAATTTGTCTTAATTAATGGGCTCTTCTTTTCATTCTCACCTTCTTATTGGGCCAGACGTCTATCGGGTTTGGTGCGCTCTTAACGATCCATACCAAACCTCATGTGTATTAATTTAATGTACTGTTAATATTATTATAACTAAGAGAAGTTAATCCGAGTAATAAATGGCTCAGTATCGTTTAAATGAAGTCTCGAGTTTGAGCCTTAACTATGCAGAAAATCTCCATTGGGAGACTCGCCTACCATAGTCAGGTGCGTGACGCTGGTCGAATCCGACTGTAGTCAGAACAAAACTCCGATAAACCGGGTATGCAATTAAACAAAAATATTATTATAAAAAAAACCTAATATTAATATCCAATTATAGTTGAAAAGAGGGAGAAGATATAAATGAAAATTATTTATAAATGTAGGGACTAGCGAGGAAACAAATTTTAAGTGGACAAATTTAAAAATTATCAAATTTAAGAGATAGTTTAACTTTCATCTCTTAACACACGTAAAAAACAATTGATATATATTTATAGCAAGAACTAGAGTAATATAAAATTAATACTAGTATTGGTGGAAAAAAATAAGTACTAATATTAATTTGATAACCTCCTTATATCTTGTATCTTTACCATGACTTTCCTTATATTCTTATATTTATGTAAATAACTTTCTTATCAATAGTTTGCTCACTATTTATTTGCATGTATCTTAAAAATTTTGGGACTTGCATGCATGCAATTCAAAGATTGAGTGTGTTACACATACATAAAAATATAATTTAATAAAATATATAATTGATGGCTGGAATGTATCTATCTATCTATAGCTAACAGTTTAGCTGAGCTTGTTATTAAAATTTAAAGGTCAAGAAGCTATCTTAAAGAGTTGGAAGTTGAAATGAGTTTTGTGTAATATAACGTTAATATTGATATTGATATCGCACCCTATGAATTTGAGACCAATCATAACACAGTTCCACCCAAAAAATAAATCTAGCATTGGAAGTTAAAACGCTACATTTAGACCCGCATTTTGTCGTACTCTCCAATAATATAGAAAGATTTTAATAGTTCAAGGATAAAATAGCGCCAAATTTTTTGATATTATTTATCTTATGATGTCATTATTATAATTATTTATAATTTTTTAATTTAATATAATTTAATATATAATCTTTTTAATTTAGTGTAATTCTTAATACTTGAGGAATATGATTATATGTAAAATTGTGCTAAATAAAAAAAATTATAGATAAAATTGTATCAAATATTATACCACAAATAAAATTATGATACTGACCTCATATAAAAAATAATATCAGAATATTGAGTATTATTTTATCCTTTAATTAATCAAGTTAATTTAATTAAATATTTAAAATCTGTTTAACGCCATTCGATTAGCATAATTCCTCAATCAGTTTATTTTGTAACGACGGGGGCGATTTGTTTTTCCCCTTCTTCTTCCAACGAAACCAACCAAAGAGATTAAATATTAAAATCAGGGCTCGAAAATTCTCATTTGGGCCAGTATCATCGGTTGGTTATCATTAAAGAAACTAGAATTTTCATTTCTCCAGTTGTCTACTTGCCCGAATTGGAAAATATGTTGATGGAGAAAAGGGAAAATGAATTGGAAAAATCTGTTGGAGAATCCAATGATAGTAAACAATCATACACCTTCATTACATGTCATGGTTCTTAGAGGTTGTAGGGCATGAACGAGTCTCTCCCTCTCAATCGCAAGAAGCAAATTACAAACATAGGAGCAAAAACTGCACGACACAATTCCCTAACGTTTTGATCTCAAACAACCCAACCCAATTCCATTAGCTTAGCTGACAAGGCACACCAGAAATTCGACGGACAATGTGGTGATTCTTCCCCAGGAGCATAAGAAACTTGAAAAAAACAAACAAAATATAACCCCAAAACACAGAGAGACCCGTATAATTTTCAGACTCCCCCTCAAATGTCCCAGCATTATTGGTGAAATATCCCAGGCTTGTGATGTTTCTGATTCCCGGTTCATCTTCGTCACGTGGGATGCATGAAATATTCCTCTCAATTAAATTTCTTCATCTGGGCATCTATGATTTTCCTCAGACGAGCTTAGATTGGAGCAAAAACAGTTTCCCAGAGATAGAGGTAGAGAGAAATGATTAGTAGAGAAAGCGGAGTTATGAAGGCATGGGAATTCACGGTGCGGAAGACGCAAGCAGTTGCGAAGAAGCGAGCGAACAGCATATTCGGGTTAGGCACAGTATACATGGCTCACTCGGAAGAAGGAAGCCACCACCATGAGGAAAACCAAGAGGCGTTAGAAATATACCTAGCAGAGAAGGTTCTTCCCAATGGGGATTACTACAAAGGCCAATGGGCAGATAGTTTCCCACACGGCCAAGGCAAATACCTGTGGACTGATGGGTGCATGTACGTGGGAGAATGGCACAAAGGCAAGACCATGGGGAGAGGAAGATTCAGTTGGCCGTCAGGAGCCATATACGAAGGCGAATTCAAAACTGGATATATGGATGGAACAGGAAGCTACACAGCGCCTAATGGTGAAACCTACAAGGGACAATGGAGTATGAATCTAAAGCACGGCCAAGGAGTGAAGTGTTTTGTGAATGGAGATAGGTATGAAGGAGAATGGAAAAGAGGGTTAGAAGATGGTCAAGGGAATTACCTGTGGAAAAATGGGAATCAATATTCTGGAGAATGGAGAAATGGATGTATATGGAGAAAAGGGTCATTTGTGTGGACAAATGGGAATAGATATGATGGGCATTGGGAAGATGGTTTTCCCAAAGGAAGTGGAAGTTTTCAGTGGTCAGATGGTAGTGTATATGTGGGAAATTGGAGTAAAGATCCAAAAGAACAAAATGGAACATATTATCCAAATGGATCAACACAAGAGGCACATTTAGAATGGGATCCTCAAGAAGTGTACAATGAATTGACTGAATGTCAGGTTTGCCCAGGAGAGAAGGTTTCAGTTTTGCCGTCTCAGAAGAAGCTCGCTGTTTGGAGATCAACCAAAACTGGGGATGGTAAGCCAAGACGAAGGTCTGTAGATGGGAGGGTAAGTGTGGGTGTAGAGAAGCCGCATGATAGAATGAATCTTTGGGATGGTGGTGTGGATGTTCCTGCCACTGATGCTGATGTTGCTGGTGGTGACTCAACTCCTACTGCTGTCAAAGCATTACATGAGGATTTGATGTACATGCATATAGTTGATGATGCTATTTTAAGAGGGGGCCCACTTCCCAAGCTCAGAGCTCTCAGGAAATCCAAGAGGCAAGGAGAGATCATATGTAGAGGCCACAAAAATTTCGACCTCATGCTCAATTTGCAACTGGGAATCAGGTATTATTCTCATTCTTATTATATTGGTGTTCATTGTGAAATCTGTGCCGGGTTTCTATTTTATATATATACATATATATATTTTTTGTGGTGTTTGAACTTTGAACAGACATTCTGTTGGAAGACCTGCTCCTTCTGCATCGCTTGATTTGAAACCTTCGGCTTTTGATCCCAAGGAGAAAGTTTGGACAAGATTTCCTCCTGAAGGATCCAAATATACTCCACCTCATTCATCCATAGAGTTTAGGTGGAAGGACTATTGCCCTGTAGTTTTTAGGTATAGGCCTTCATCTGCTTGCTCTTTCTCAAAAAATGATACCAACTTCTTAAGTTACTTATCAATAGTTCATATGTCAGTTCATGCATTTTAGTTGCCTATCTTAAAACTTCTTATAATTTATCCTCAGGACTTTAAGGAAGCTATTCAAGGTGGATCCAGCTGATTACATGATATCCATATGTGGAAATGATGCCCTTCGTGAATTTTCCTCTCCTGGTAAAAGTGGCAGCTTCTTTTACTTGACCAATGATGACCGTTACATGATTAAGACAATGAGAAAAGCTGAAGTGAAAGTGAGTATCGCTAAAGCCTTAACTCCACTTGAAATTGCTGAGATTGAGGAAATTTCCCCCCCTTTCTTTCTAATAACTAATTTGATTGTGGATTTTCAATTGTAGATGCTCCTGAAAATGCTTCCAGCCTATTACAACCATGTTCGATCTTTTGAAAATACATTAGTGACTAAATTTTATGGTTTGCATTGTGTAAAGTTAACTGGAGCTGCTCAAAAGAAGGTGTAATTCTTATCACTACTGTGAATATACATAATAGCATATTCTATAAAGTTATCTGAGACATTGTATGTGTTTTTTTTAGGTTCGATTTATCATAATGGGAAACCTATTTTGTTCTGAGTACACCATCCATCGACGCTTTGATTTGAAAGGTTCTTCACTTGGCCGTATCACAGATAAGCCTGAAACAGAAATTGATGAAACCACCATCTTAAAAGATCTTGATCTTAATTTTATATTCCTACTTCAAAAATCTTGGTTTCAAGAGTTTTGCAGGTAACAGAAGTTTTCACTCATTGCCTCTGTTTTTACTTGAAAAATTGCAAAGCCAAACAATCAATGATATTTGTTTTTTCCATCTTCTAATTAATTAAACTAAGCATCCTCACAGGCAAATTGATAGAGATTGTGAGCTTCTAGAACAAGAGGGGATAATGGACTACAGCTTGCTAGTGGGTATTCATTTCAAAGACATATCAGAAGATGGGGACCTTATTCCTTCAGAATCTTGTAATCATACAGGTAGTTTTATCCTATATTTATACAAAGTATTCCCTCCAGTTCTTAATATAAGAGCTAGTTGGTTTTTTTGGGCAGATTAAAGAAGTCAAAAAACCAGTTAATTATGACCAAACCTAACCTCTCAAGATAAATTCGTATTATATACTCCTTAATCTACCTAAATTAGTCAAATAACACTTATATTAGTTATAATTAAATAATTTACTTGGTTTCCTTAATCTATAAAAAAAAAGTCTACTAGCTCTTATACTGAAGATTGGAAGAATACTCTGCAACCTTAACGTCTGTAACTTTATTCTACTGAACTAATTAATAATGAATCTGTTACTATCTTCTATCTCAGGTGATGCGAATGAGGGCGGTGGAACTCCCCGTATTTCAAGAGCAGACATGGACCAACTTCTTTTAGATCCTTCCAGGTAAAAATCTATGTTCAAATATGTTGTTGTCTCAGGCCATAGATCATACCAGACTCATAAATGTGCTTATTACAGTGTAATGGGTTATTATTTTTCAGGTGGGCTAGTATAAAATTGGGTGTGAATATGCCAGCTAGGGTGGAAAGAACAGTGAGAAGAGGGGATTGTGAATTACAACTTGTAGGAGAACCAGTTGGAGAGTTTTATGAGGTTGTCTTGTTTTTTGGTGTGATTGACATACTTCAAGACTATGACATAAGCAAGAAGCTTGAACATGCTTACAAATCCTTTCAATATGATCCAACCTCAATATCAGCCGTTGACCCCAGACAGTACTCAAGACGTTTCCGTGACTTCATATTTAGAATATTCTCTGAAGACACTTGAAGAAAGAAACGCATCAACCATCTCATCTCTTCGCTATTTTATCCTCTCTCAGACTCACTTCAAAGCCTAATGTGTCAAAACTCAGATTTTTTAGCCAGACGTGACTTGGGGTATCACTCCTGCAAACTAACTTTCCTTCAATACATATTCTTTTATTACATTATTCATTTTATGTATATCATCTTTCTGAACGAGCCATGGGAATAGCTGAAAGCAAGGGCAACTACACACACAAAAAAACCTATAGAATTTCTGACTAATTCATCTTTACTCGTAGATATGGGTGAGAGGGTGATTGATGAGGAGTTTCAACATTTGTATCAGATTGAATTGTACATAGGAGAATTCAAATGGATAAATTAATGTGTTCATCATTGTTTTTAACCTCTGCTTATTTCTGTATGTAGCATTAGAGTAGTTAGGTAGAGTCTTTCATGTCAACTGATTCTCTATGCAAATGATAAAAATTGATACAAATGGATTGGGAACAAAAGAAAACCTTGAAAAGAACACTTGAGGGCAGAGTATGTTTCAATATATGGTAAAAGGGTGTGATAATTAAATTGGCTTGTGGACCAGAGTTTTGTGGTTATGAAACTGTGGAGGCAAAACAATGGTGTTGACGTTTGGCAGTAAGAAAAAGAAAAGCATTTAAGCTTGTTATTCCAAGAAACAAACAAGAGAGTGTCAATTGGCTCTATGACTCACAGAAAAGCCATTGTTTTTCCCCATAATACAGAAATAAATATCAGTTTCTTGTGTCATCAAGGCTTCTTATGAAGAACAAACAACATTGATGAACTAAACACATACAAAAAAATTTAGTGGGTTGGTGCTGTTTGCCTAAAACTGAAATCGTCCTGCTATTTTAACTTGTAATAAATATGCAAGTTGAGCTGATGAAAGTCAACTAAAAATCTGAAAAAGCACTACACTAGCTTGTTTTCTTTGAATAACGCAAAACTCTTTTTTTTTTTTTAATTAATAGACAAGAGTTCATGTGAGATAATTTTAGGGACTTACAGGGGATTACGATATATCTCAAGACTCAAAAGATGTTTATAAATTATTTATTAATAAAATTTTTATTTTAGCAGCGGAATTTAAATTTATAATCTTATAAATTATAAGTCGATTCTTAATCAATTAGACTAATTTTTATTAATAAAAACTTTTTTAAATATTCATATTTTTAAATGAGTACGTCTCTTGTGAGAAAAATATTAAATATCAAAATTTCTGAATATTAATTGATTAACCGGTGATATAATTTGATAGCTAACTTATAGTAACCACATAATTGGATGCCATATAGGTACAAGAGATACGTTGTTGTCTTCCAACTATCCCATCCATTAGTTTTATTTCCTTGTCATTTTCCTGATTCCGAGAATAAACATTTAATTAATAATGCTTATGGAGATAATAATTAATTTAATTTTATATGGCAACTCAATGTGAATCAGTCAACAATGAAAGGGGTCTATAATTATGAAAGCTAATGAACAAAACAGCTTTTGTAAGTTACCTCCAAAAAGTCCACTGATAAATCCAAATACTCCAAAATTAGTAGCCAAATGCAACACATCCAGTATCCAATATCTATCTGATATATATACTGTGTGATCGATATCCAGTGACCATGTCAGTGAATACCAGAGACATTTTTAACACCAAGTTAATGACACTATTTTTCAAGTCAAATTTTAGGGGAAAAATAAAAGATAAACCCAAAATTAATAAATAATGATAATTATTATTTAATCCGGAAACATAGATGGAAAAGGAAACTGAAACCCGATAACGTGCGAATGGAGCTAGTTGTAAGCTCTCGCTTGGCGGGATCAGAGGGGCGGTACGTAACGGACAAAAGGGGAGGTTTTTTCTATTCAATCAGATATTGCTGACGTAAGCGGGGTTCCGATTCCGCGACGTGTAACTCCTAACGACAGTAACTTGTTTTTATGTCTTGCTATTGTTTTTTTTTTTTTAATATTGCTGACCTTTCTAACGGGTGATAGAGATTCTCTGAAGGAATTTTTCCTGAGAAAGTATCTTGTGCACCCCACATCACCCCAGTTCGATCGCCACAACGAATCTGATCGCTTCATTTTTTTTTTGTAATAATTATTATGCACTTACGGAGTTGTGATATAAAATCAAAGCAAGTCAGCCCACCAAAAAATTTAATGCTAATAAATTAATTTATATAAGATTTACAATATAAAATTATTTAAATTTAAATTAATAACAACTAAATTAATTATCAATAAATATTTTTTTGTATTAAATGTAGGAACTAATTGGTAAATTTATTTTATCTCTAAATATAAGTTTTTAATATATTATATTTTTTAAATTTATAATTTTTTTAGTTTTTTTGGATAGCATATATTTAATAGTTTTTATCTATAAAATAATAATTGAAAAGATATTTTAGAGAAATCAAAATATATTTATTATATATAACAAATTTAACTTATTTTTTAAAACATATATGAATTAATTATTATTTAACTCTTATATATATAGAAATATAAGGAGTAAGTAAATACTAAAATAATAATAATCATTTATTTGTTTTTATATAATAAAGTGAAATAATGAGATCTTGAAACAGTCAAAGTGATGTTTCTAATTTCAGCCGCTCCTCCATCAATTACTTGATGAGCTATTTGAATTAATTTTTAGAGAATAAATATTAGGAAGAATATATTTTTTTAAAAAATAATTTAAAAAAATAAATATTTAGATAGTTATTTTAAAATAATTTTTTGTATTGATAAATTACTAAAAAATGTATGATTTTATTAAAAGGATGAGAGATGAGAGATAGAGTATAGAAAAGAGGAGAGAGAGGGTAGAGAGAAAATGTGAGAGTTAATGAAAAAGATAGAAGAGAGAAGAGAGATAATGTAAAAAAAATAAGGGTAAAATAGTAATTGAGTAGTTTATAAAGTCTCTTACTGTTTTAAAAGTTATTCTGACCAGCTTATTTAAAACTATGGGCCTATTTGGATAGGATTTTAAAAAAGGGTTTATAAAAAAAGAGAGCTTATGAACAACTTATGGAAAATAATTTTTTAAAGAAGAGTTTATGAAAAAAAAAAGTGGTTATGAATAAATAAGTGTTTATATAGTTATTTTTAGAATGACTTTTTATATTGATAAATTACTAAAAATGGTATGATTTGATTAAAAGTAAGAGAGATGAGAGAGGTAAAGAAAAGAGAAGATAGAGGGTAGAGGGTAGAGAGGAGAGAGGAGAGATATTGTAAAAAAAAGTAGGAGAGATGAGAGAAAGTGTAAGAAAAAGTAGGGGTAAGATAGTAATTAGATAATCTATAAGCTCCTTTACTGTTCCAAAAACTAGTTTTAATAGCTTATTCAAAACGATAGTTTTAAATTATAGTTTTATCTAAAATCACTTATAGACAAATATGACTGTTTGTTTTAAAATTTTCTCAAATTAAAATTTAGACCATAATTTTTTTTTAAATCATGATTTAAAGGCAAACTAAGCAGCTCTATAATTTAACTCTAATCAAAATTTTAGATAAAAATAATTATTTATTTTTAAATGATTTTAAACTAAAATTTAGTTCAAAAAGTATTTTAAAATGGTGTGATTTGGGTTCCCAAACACAAACTATATATAATCAGATTAATCGATGGCTGCCCGTCTACATCTGTGCTAGAGGAGGGCGTCCATTTATGATCATCTTCGGGCCAAAATGGTAGCGTACAATTGCCCCTGACGGTGCCTGCGGAGTGCGGACCAAGAAACCGGGAGACACAGTGTTAAACTGTAGACCGCAGCACAGAAGAGTATAACCCAGCGAGTGAAGGAGTGTGGTGGACGAAGGCAAAATAAGAAGCAGACACCGGAGCTGCGTTGCTGGTGCTGTGTGTGAGGCCGCTGCTTCCTGACCTCTCCTCTTTTTATCTCCCTCCTCTTTCTTTCATCCATTCGCCACTCCACACGATCTTTTCTCTCTCCTTCTCTCTCCCTCTCTCTCTTCGCGCGCTATGGCGCTACACTCAGCGTCTTCCATAGCACGACTACACCACACTAACGTGCGCTCAGACCTTGTTCCCTCTATTTTCGCCTCTCACAGTGGCAATTTACTTGTCGACTTCACGGGTTTGTCCTCCAAATCCAAGCGAGCCAGACGCAGATTCGGAGCCTTTACCTCTCGCAAAGCTTTTCAGCATTGCTTGACCAAGAACTCGTCCCCGGCTAAAGCCGTTCTTGACCTTGAGCGTTGCAGTAAGCTTCTTGATGATTCTGCTACTTCTGATTCAAAACCACAGGTGCGTATTACGCTGATCGTTTTGCTGCTATCGGCTTATTATTTTCCTTTCATCCTTCAATTCAAGTTTGTTTTATTGATGTTAAAGTACTTCGTCTGTGTTGAATTCTAGCCGATACTTCTTCCTCTTCCTCTTCTTTTCATCAAACATCCTCTTCGGCTAATAACTATACTTCATTGCGGCAAATAAATCCGTCTTGTAAATTGGAGAAAAGTCTCTTTCTAAAACATCGGCCTGTAATTCTCGTATCGAAGTGTTCCACGAGAGATTTTTCCTGGTTTGGAAGATAGAAGTAAGTTACCAACCGTGTGTAATGTGTAGAGATCATTGCATGATTCTGACTACACGGTTTGAAAGTTGGAAGAAACTTTGTGACTGTTTTCTCATTTTTCCTGTCTCTAAATAACTACACATTGATTTTACAGAATTACTCTGAAAACGGCAGCCACGACTATATCTCCGGTTTTCTAATGGCCTTATGCGCCAAAACTAGCTCATGCTAAAAGAAAAAAACCTTTGGTAATTTATACCCGACTATATTCGTGCTTGGGGTTCACCATCTCTTGTTTTTCTGATAGTTTGATTACGACTTCGTTATGTCAAATAATGCTCCGAAAAACGATGGTTAACTTGCCAGTATAATTAAACGACATTTTTACAACTCTAAAATCTTTCAGAAATTTCTTAAGTTTATCCTAAAATTGTAGGGACAATGAAGCTTGGCGGACATTAAATTAACATGGTGTTACCCAATAATAGTGGTGAAGTCTTTGTGGCCATAAGGATTTCATTGAGATTGTGTGGATATTGGTTAATATTAGCGGATTTGTGGTTGTGAAAAACAATGACTCAATGACCGATGGGAGGCATGTACCACATCCTTAGCTAAGTTGCTAATGCTGTTCTTGTGTGTTTTATTCAAAAAATAATTACGCCATCCTCCCCTGGATTTAATTGAAATTTAACACAGCTCATTCTACTTTTAAAATCTCTAGAATCCATTTTAACATTTAACAAGGCAGTAAGGCACCATAACGTGGTTCGTAAACCAATCACTTAGTACTATGAGAAGAAACCCTCATAACCACACAAGTTTATGACTTTGATAATATCCGAAATATTCGATCCATTTTACCCACAATTTAATTGATAATTAAGATATTTTGCATTTGATGAAGACTTGATGCTTTGCTGCTTTCTTTACGATTAAGAGTATTGATTGGGTTACTTACTCACCTCGAAATGCCTTTTAAATGCCAAACGAGGTTTCTTTACAATGTTAGGAGAAGATTCTGTAAATTTTGAATTATAAGGAATTGTGACTAGTTTTAGTCAAATCTATGTCAAATTAAAGCATAATATGGTGCTTTTGACCATTTTCTTCTTTGGTGCGCTTTTTTCATTTTGTTTAAATGATGCTTTAGCAAAGATATATCTGGAGAAGAGTCATTTAGTGGAAGTGTGAATTTCATCCTTCTCATAATAGGGTGTATATACGACGTGGAGAATAAATTTTAAATCTTAATTTTATCTATTAGTACTTGATATTTGGTGCTGCGCCTTGCATTGCTTCCATTTTAGTTTGACAATTTCATTGCTCTATGCTGGGCGAATCAACTGGTTTTTGGACATGTAATCAATATAAACAACATGTTGAATGATTCTGATTGTTTGTTGGTCAGGTTGCAAACTTGGAGGACATACTATCAGAAAGAGGAGCTTGTGGTGTAGGATTCATCGCCAATTTGGAAAATAAAGCATCACATCATATTGTTAAAGATGCTCTCTCTGCTCTGGGCTGTATGGAACATCGTGGTGGCTGTGGAGGAGATAATGATTCAGGCGATGGTTCAGGGCTGATGACATCTATTCCATGGGATCTATTTGACAATTGGGCCAACAAGCAAGGGATTGCATCTTTTGATAAGTTGCATACTGGTGTTGGAATGGTATTTCTACCAAAAGATGAAGGACTTCTACAAGAGGCGAAGAAAGGTAATAGTGTTTGCATTTTGAAGAGCTTGATTCAAGAGTTCTGCCATATTGTCCTTATCCTTTCAAAGTTTCATTGAGACAAGCATGCCTATGCATCCATAAATTTTCATTCATTTAATTTTTGACATGTTAAAATTACTGACCTTGTAAAAGCAGTGTTAATAGATAGAACATAAAAGGAAAAAAAAAACTATACAGAGGCTCCTAAAATGTCTGTGCTGTAATTGGTGATAACGTATGTTACTGCTATTGAAGCTTGTGGAATCTATGATGTGTTAGGTCACAAAGCTCGCGGCTTCTTTTTGTATTTTAGTTGATACCTCTTTACTTTAGCGTGTTCAAACTTTTTTATCCTCTGTAGAAAATGATATAACTCATCAAGAAAACCCGTCCAACTAGCTCATGAGGTTGAACTGCCCAAAAATTTCCAAACTTCAGTTGGTGCAATTAGATTGTAGCATGCCATTGGGGCCTTGCAGCCATGTTGCCCATGGATGTTATCTTTGTACTAGCTTTCTAGCCCTAGGTGAGCTCTGCAATACTGATGTTATCACTTGCTTTGACAATTGCAACTGAGAGATCATAAACTCATGAGGTTTGACAACCCAGGGTTCATATAAATCCTACATCAGAAGTCCTATATGTTTGATGTTGGACTCAGGTCCCATACTATGCAACTAGGTCATAAGTAACATCATCTTTTAGGCTTTCTTGCGAATGGATTTAGGGAGGGATTAGAGTGCTTCTTTAAGCTGGTGTTTCGATCTTCTCATTTTGTTGGTGCTTGGTTGTTGTTGAACTTTTATCTTAATAAATTCTTCTTCCATTAAAAAGTTCTCAAATTCAATCTGTTATGTTTTCATAAATATTCAGAGTAATTGGCAAATTATTTGACTTTGATTGATGGCATGCATTCCCTTAAATGGGTCAAAGTCACTTTCCCATATGCTGTAACAAGTTTGGATTCTGACATGTATTTTGATTTCTGCTGTAGTTATTGTAAATATATTTAGACAAGAAGGTCTTGAGGTGCTTGGGTGGAGGCCTGTCCCTGTAAATGCTTCTGTAGTAGGCCCGAATGCAAAGGAGACGATGCCAAACATACAGCAGATATTTGTTAAGATCATAAAAGAAGAGAATGTTGATGACATTGAACGTGAATTGTACATCTGCCGGAAATTGATTGAAAAAGCAGTAAGCTCAGAAAGTTGGGGAAATGAGCTTTATTTCTGTTCTTTGTCTAATCAAACCATAGTTTACAAAGGAATGCTTCGGTCAGAAGTTCTTGGATTATTTTATTATGACCTTCAGAATGATCTTTATAAGTCTCCCTTTGCCATTTATCATCGACGGTATAGCACAAATACTAGTCCTAGATGGCCCCTTGCACAGCCAATGAGGCTTCTTGGTCATAATGGAGAGATCAATACCATACAGGTTGAATTTTCTTTGCTTTAGAAATTTTTCTTGCTAAAATTTACTGGGGATGGAATTAGGAAATTGCAACATGGTTTTGCAGGGTAACTTAAATTGGATGCAATCTCGTGAAACATCATTGAAATCACCTGTATGGCGTGGTCGGGAACATGAAATTCGTCCATTTGGAAATCCAAAGGCATCAGACTCAGCAAATCTGGACAGTGCCGCAGAAGTATGTCATTAACTCAATATTAATCTGAAACAATTGCTAGTTCCTACTGCACAAGGATCTTGATGATGATAATCCCTATGAAATAAATTGTTGAAGTGGAAAGTTGAAATCTGAAGGAGAAAAGATGGTCTATTCAATTCTAGTTGCTCTGAAAGGATACTTAGTTTCTCATCATTTTTCAATCCACTCATTCTGATATGTAAAATATAAATAAGCAATTTAAGTAGTTTTATTATTTTATTAGAATTAGTATTAGATATTCTATGATATTAGGAATATATATCATGATTAGATATTATGATATATTAGTATTAGATATTTAAATAGGATTAGGATTAGATATTATAATATATATCATGATTAGATATTATGATATATTAGTATTAGATATTTAATTAGGATTAGGATTACCCATCACTTATAAATAAGGGTGATTATTAGTCTTATTAGGATATGCTTTGATTATGATGTGAACCCTTGAGTATTCAGTATAATTCCAGTTTCTGTTCTATTCTCCTTCTATTCTTCTCGATTTCCCTTTTCTTTCTACAATTACGTAACACATTCCCTCTAACTATTGTTTTTTTTCGTCTTTAAATTCTTTTTTTCCTCTTTCTTTCCCTTATCAGCACTGTTTTTACTGGTTCTTTGATTTAAGAGTGTTTTGTTGTGCTTCATAGTCATATAAATCTCTTTAATCTATATATCTCCTGATTCAGTTGATGATAAGAAGTGGTCGTAATCCTGAGGAAGCATTGATGATTCTTGTTCCAGAGGCTTACAAAAATCATCCAACTCTCATGATTAAATACCCTGAGGTAATTTACTGACTAATAACTGACCCATAATCTGTTTGAGCCTTTTTAATCTTCCTTACTCCTGTACAATCTCTTGTGTTGCTAGTTGTTACTGATATATGTCATGTTGCTTAGGACCACGGGCTCCCTTCTATCTGGCTTACTCATGAGTCATGATATACTGTTATTTCATTTGGCATTGGACTGGTGTTACTCTTAAATATAATTTGTTGCGTCTAATTTATTAACTTTGTTATACCTTGTCGCCTCATTGTCTTGTTGCATCTGCTGCCGTTTGTGTTGTCTTTCTTTTATCAGTCAAAATGGAGTGATTGAAGTAGTTGTAAATGACGAGGAATGGTGTAGTCCTTGGGGTTTAACATATCACAGGTTAGAACAGTGGCAGGGTCTTGATTTATCTTGCTTCTTTACTTTAGGGTGTTTATTGGAAAATTAAAATGGACGGGCCTTTGTTATTTCGCTCCTTGGGCTTATCTTAGTGAATAGATGGTTTAAATGGATTTGTCCCTTGGTTTTTCTAGGCAAAATGATTGAGATAGCCACGGAGCTTTACTGTGACTTAAAATGCTTGTGATTAAAAAGTCACTTAAAGTCTTTCTAAGGCTTTTGATATTACTATTTAATAATTTGATTACTAGAACCTCCATGTGTCAGATATTGTTACTCCATCCATTTCAAATATAAGGCATTTTAACCCAATACGCACCTACCAAGAGAAACAGTTAGGTAGTTAAGATTTTAATTTTTTTTCCATGTTTTCCCTTCTTCAAATGCATGGGGTTGGGCCATATTAATGAAGGGAGGTAAGTAATTTTAATATACTCTTATGGGAATTTTAGGAAAAAAGACATTAAATTGCTCTTAGAAATCTGCAAAATGCCTTATATACTGAAGCATGGGACTTTCCTTATATTTGAAATGGAGGGTGTATTATTTAATCTTTCTGAATTCTTAATAGCCTCCCCCCCACAAAAATAAAATAAAATTAACATAATCTCATTAGTTTTGATTTTTGTTCCCTTGAAAGCTTAACAGAATTTATTGAATTTTAATTGATAGCAAATGACAAATACTAGCAAAAAGCTCAAATAATAATGGCTGTTCCAGTGGGAAAGTGATGAAGGCCAGTGTTATAGAAGCCTTAGCCCTACTGCTACAAGGTTAAGAGAATGAAAAAAAATCTCAGTTGTTACTGGAATTACCTATCTAGAGTGGTTCTTAGGTCCCACTTTTAAATGAAACCTCACTATTAGTACACGTTGAAGCTTGCTATGCTAGGTGAAAACCTATGTCCTTTTACTGTGCGCGATCAATGCTCTGAACCATACTTTACATTTCCAAATTGAAGTAACTGGGATCCCATGTTGCTTTTTAGGTTGTTGACTTCTATGACTACTACAAGGGTCAAATGGAGGCATGGGATGGACCGGCCTTGCTTTTATTCAGGTAATGAGTCTAAAGAATGTGAAGCAATATATTTGCTTTGTTTCCCTATCCTAATTCATTTGTGCTTCTGCCAATATTGAGTTAAAATTGATTCTGGTGGCATGGAAACTCAAGTAAAAGTAGAATTTGGATGATCCCAATCTGTGTGTGGCTACAGTTTTATTTATGGTGTGAGAAAAAGACCTGGGGCGGGGGGTGTTGCCTTTTCTTGGTAATTTTCTGGAGGAAGTTTAGTTTAGGTTAATAGCTCATTGGCAAAGCGAATTTCAAGAGGCACACACTATGGGAACACAATATTATGAAATCAAGGACGTAAATTTGGGTTGAAAATTTTTTGTAATGACAGTTTTTATTACATTATGGAAATATTTGCCTTTGTTGCTAGGGCTGTTAAAGAAAATTTCATCATTTATTTAATCTTTATCTTTGAACACATATTTTCCTTTTCAATTAGTTTCTCCATTGTTTAGTAATAATCTATATATTTATGTTTAATCTTTTCTTCCAAAATTTCCCCCTTTTTCCTGATTGTTGCTAATTCAATTTATATGACTCAGTGATGGAAAAACTGTTGGCGCATGTCTTGATCGTAATGGCCTACGGCCTGCTAGGTATTGGAGAACATCAGACAATGTTGTTTATGTTGCCTCTGAGGTAAATCCCTTCTTTTATCTCTTGGATTCAATATAAGGTCAATTTGCTGTCACAAATACTGGTCAGATGTCAGTTCTTTATTTTATGATTTTAGAATGTATAGTGGATGATTTTGTCATGGCTCGTATTGGGCTTTGAAGAGCTCAGGATTTGGCTATCTTATTTTACTTGATCATGTATCGACTCCGTATCTTTGTCATTATTGGTTCATTAAAGATTTAGGCTTTCTTTACTGGCCTTTAAGTAGTATCCTTCTGTTTTCTTTAACTTTTTTAATGACAAACTTGTAGTTGGTTGATATAGAAACATAATCAGCAGATGGAATGTGGGTCTGCTGGCCAAATGTTATTTTTATTTTTTTTCTTTTGGCACCTTCTGCAGTCCCTCAGGTCCATCCTTTGTATGCGGGTCTTACTGTGCCTCCTTGTTGTCTTTGTATTATAGACTTATGAAAAAGCTCAACTGTCCTCTGCGGGGGTCAAGGGGAATGGCTGACACTAATAGTCTATCTAGTTTATGTTCTGCTGATAATCTCATTCTTCTTAAGTCTGTTGTTTTGACTCGGCTTTTTTTGAGTGTCCTTTAGTTATTCATATGAAAAATTAACGCATTATAATTTGGTTCACAAAAATATTTCCACTCATTAGCTGCTCTAGTACTTTTTTGCAGTATTTGTTATAATAAATTAATCTATTAAGCCTAGTTCATGACTTACATCCAGGGATTAATGATATGCTGTCTTGTCTTATTCTTTCTTCAGGTTGGTGTTCTACCAGTCGATGAATCAAAGGTTACCATGAAAGGCCGATTAGGTCCAGGGATGATGATAACAGTTGATTTAGTCGGTGGTCAGGTTTGCATGACTACTTTTGTTTTTTCTTGGCTGATATTTTAGTCATTGCCACAGTCTCTTTCGATAGCTACTCATTCAATTGAACATTGAGGTCTTTGTTTTTCCAGCATCTACTGGATTTACATTTGCAGTAAAACACCCTGTTGAAATGGTAATATCAGATTTTAAAGATAAACAAATACTATGACTACAGATAAAGAAGCAAGAACAAAGAAGGAAAATAGGTCTGACTATCAAGCCTCAGATTTGTTTCCCATAAAAAGTTTTTTTTTAGAGAATCTCTTAATATCCTTAATTGGGCCAATTGAGGACATCAGTTACCTATTACTATCATCAGTGAACGATGTATTAATACTTCCAACAATTAAGTGCCGTCTTTCTTGTTCTTAATTTGATAAAGGAGTACAAAAATTGGATCCTTAGCTACTTTTGAAAATGGACTTCAAATTGAAAACTCAATACTGTCACTTGGATTATAACACTTCTAATTGATTGACTAATGAAAGCACTTGTATCCCTCACTTTGTATCCCTAAATTTCTGGTCTGCAAAGTTTGAGCGTTTCTGTGTGTATTGTCCTTTTTATAATAATTGACCTCTAATCTTGCAATCAATGCTTGTAAAAAGCTGTAGTGTTCGCTGCTTTAAGGAATTGTTTTAAATATCAATCATTTTGCATGGCAGGTTTTTGAAAATACAGAGGTTAAAAAGCGAGTAGCCTTATCAAATCCATATGGGGGGTGGGTCAAGGAGAATTTGCGGTCTCTTAAGCCAGCGAACTTCCTTTCAGCAGCAGTCATGGACAATGATGCAATATTAAGACACCAACAGTGAGAATTCTCTGCAGTTTGTTTTCAGTTTTATCCTTGCTAAAAGAAATGTGTTCTTTGGTATCGGCTTCTTAAATTCTATATAAACACATTGCTATGCCTTTGGTTATTGGCTTGTTAAAACCTATATGGTCTATATGGTTCCTATTCTCTCAATTTTCTATGCATTTTTAATAGCATTTGACAGAAGTGTTGCAATAATAAAATATTAAAACCGCTCTTTGTAGAGCAAAAATTGTTTTCCATAGGGATTAGTAAAAGCATCTTGTACAGGGTCTCTGCTCTATCAACGTAAGTGAATTAAGGCTGGTTCCTATAACCATATCTGAAATATAATCATATGACCTCTGATGAACTCAAAATCGGTTGGTAACATGGTGATGGTCAAGTATTTAGCTTTGGTCATAGGAACCAGCCTTGGTGATGGTCAAGTATGTTAGCTTTGGATTTCTGCAGACTCCTCTTTTATGGTGCTTACTATACCAATCTTTAATGAGACCAGGGCATTTGGTTACTCAAGTGAAGATGTCCAAATGGTGATTGAGAGTATGGCTTCTCAAGGAAAGGAGCCAACATTTTGCATGGGAGATGATATTCCACTGGCAGCATTATCTCAGAAGCCACATATGCTTTTTGATTACTTCAAGCAACGATTTGCACAGGTGTGCTAGAAGAACTTATTTTCCACAACAATTCATAAGAGTTGTAGCATGGAATTTATTTTCTAAGCTTTAGTGAAACTTGATTACATTTTTCATGGCATTTTTATGGGTGTCATTTGATAAGTGCAAAATAATTTGTTTTCCATTTCATTTGATAATTGATATGGGTGTCTATCTAAGGAAGTTGTATGCCACTGCTCATTCTCTCTTCTTAACCTTATTTTCCTCTGTTTTGTATTTTTTCTATCAATCTGGTAGGCAGAGACATAAAGGAGTGATAGGCATTGATGGGTTTTATGTCTCTTGTTGCAATGGTGGCAAGAGACATAAAACCCTACACTTCTATGTCTTTTGTTGTAAGTTTTGGTAGCAAGAGACGTAAAGGAGTGATAAGCAGGAATGGGTTGGGACCCATCACAATCTTTATGGATTCATGCTTGTCTGACAGGCAGAGGGATTAGGGATCTCTGTTGCTCTATTATAGATTTCTTTTCTAGTAGTCTTTCTTAACAATGTCCGTAGACTTGTGATGAGATCCGAACACCTAAAAACACATGGGTTTGGACTAGGGCCCAACCACTCCTACCCATATTAATTATAAAATTATTCAATCTGTTGCTACCTTCTATCATGTGATGTTGGTGGGAGAGTCATCAAATATGGTGCAATTGATATATTTTAAAATACAGAACTGTATTATAGGAAATGGACTGGGAATCACGTTATCGTCTCTGTTCATATTTTATTAAATTTGATAGTTAAAATATTTTTGAGAATTCTCTAGAAGTTTGTATCTACAAATATCTACAATGCTGTTTCAGTGCTATTTATTTGCATAAGTGCAGGTCACAAATCCTGCTATTGACCCTCTTCGAGAAGGCTTGGTTATGTCTCTTGAAGTCAATATAGGGAAGAGAGGGAATATATTGGAAGTTGGACCAGAGAACGCTTCACAGGTATTTTAGCATGCTTATCTGTCAATTGTAACCATATTCCACCAATCTGTATCAGTTCATGATTCCTTTTGTTTTGTTACCCTCTCTTTGCCCACAAGCTTATGTTATTGTTTTGGATCAGGTTATATTGTCTAGTCCTGTGTTGAATGAAGGGGATCTTGAGTCATTATTGAAAGATTCCCACTTAAAACCGCAAATGTTACCAACATTTTTTGATATAACCAAAGGGGTTGAGGGTTCCTTGGAGAAGGCATTAGATAGACTTTGTGAAGCTGCTGATGAAGCTGTCAGAAATGGCTCGCAGCTGCTTATTTTCTCTGATCGTTCAGATGCACTAGTAAGTACAATCTTGAAGTGCCCACATACTTTTGCTGAAGTGCATTTTTCTTTTCAAGGGAGATTATTGATGACACTTTGAAACTTCTCATGTTATAGATCTAAATTATGGAACAGATGAAAAAAGGCATATTTCAGTAGGTTATTACACAAAGAAATAATATTCTCTCGCTTTCCTCTGATTTGTGTCATATATTCTCAATTTTTTTATTTTGCTTTGTGAGGTAGCTTGGAAGTTGTAGCATCTAATTCAAGAGTGTCGAGCATACTGATGGAACCCTTACCAGAACTCAAGAAAATATAAGAAATACCAAAATCTACAGAATTTAGATAGTCAGACAATATAACAGGGAATGGCAGGATAGCCTTCATAGAGAGAATACCTTCAAGATGCTATCTCCCAAACTAGTCCATCATTTTTCCATGATCCTCTCTGCTTTCTCTTCCTTTAGTGTTTGCCTTCCTCATAAAAGTACTGCTGAGACTAAGCCATCCAAGTAATGACATGTGATCCCTTGTCGTCAAAGTCACACACTTCCCTCATAATTAACCTGTCCCTTGTTACTCTGCTTAAATTGTTATTGTATACTCCCCCATCAGATACATCTGCATTAAGTTGAAGTTCTTTTTTTCAATGTTGTCAAAACCGGACAAGCTCTTCTACTGGCAAACTGAGAGCCAGTTTATAGTTTGTTTTGGTTTTAACCATATAGTTTTTGGTAAAAAAAAGTGATAAATGAGAATTATGTAGATGATGTGGTAGCTTATGAAGTGTCTAGTTCATCCTCATTTGATGGACATAAAACGCGCCCTTTAAATTGTAAGAATCTCTTATGGTTTGTTTGGACCTCTAACTGACTTTTTTTATTACTATTTTAAGCATGGGTTGATGCGCTAACTATCCCCTTTTGTCTTAGGAACCAACTCACCCAGCAATTCCAATCCTTCTTGCTATCGGTGCTGTTCATCAGCATCTAATTCAGAATGGCCTGCGGATGTCAGCATCACTTGTAGCAGATACTGCTCAGTGCTTTAGCACTCATCAGTTTGCCTGTTTGATTGGATATGGTGCAAGGTTGTTTACATGCTTTTTGAAGCCTCTATACATGGTTCTTAGCATATTTTTGTCATCTTATTTTAAGCTTACAGCGGGAACTTTAATATATAGTATATTTTATTGTTTTTATTAAAAATAGAATTCATTTCATAATCTTTTGTTTCTTTTAAGCTTAGCGTAAACAGGATAAATTTCTATGTTGGATCATTTGTTTATTTTCTGAAATGTCATTTTATTCATTATGCTATATCCCATTAATAATATATACTTTTATTCATTATTCATTTCTGAAATGACTCCTCCTGTTTCATTTTTCATGATTCTAATGTCTTGAGCATGACAAAATGTCTGTTTGGATTTTTAGTGCTGTGTGTCCATACTTGGCCTTGGAGACATGTCGGCAATGGCGTTTGAGTAATAAAACTGTTAATCTGATGAAGAATGGAAAGATATCTACTGTATCAATTGAACAGGCGCAGAAGAACTATTGTAAGGTTAGTGGTCAACATGTGATTGGCCTTGTTTTTTCATTGTAGTCTTTTATTATTTATTTTTTGCATGCGTATAAGTGATGAGTGTTTACTGGTGGTTACATATATGTCTTGCATGATGTTTATGTACACTCTGTTTGTGAAGCAGTATGCTTCAGGAAATTGGGAGAACACTACTTTTTGCTTGATATTCATACTTCTTGTTTTGTAATGATCCTTTTATCTGGTTTTCAGTCTGTTAAAGCGGGTCTCCTTAAAATTCTTTCCAAAATGGGCATCTCGTTACTTTCCAGGTATATGTTGTTTTATGACTTATTATAAAGCAGTAGTTATAGAAAACCACTAATACCAGGGACTAGTATTATCATCTTTTAATTATTCGATAGTTTCTTGTATATTTGTATTTATCGTTCAATTTTCTTTTTTTAAAGATGTTATTCTTTCATTAATTATTAACTTAGTTCCTTTTATGTAGTTACTGTGGCGCACAGATATTTGAAATCTATGGATTAGGAAAAGAAGTTGTTGATCTTGCATTTAGAGGAAGTGTATCAAAACTTGGTGGATTAACTTTTGATGAGGTGAGTTAGAAAAATTCGAATTATCACAATATGTTGATAGTGAGATAAGCACCGCTCTTATTGTGGATAAATAATGCACACTGTAAATTAAAAAATTTATTACTTGGCACCCTCTCCATGCATCCCATAATATAATTGGCATTTTGACAGTGTTGGATTATTTTTGCCTGATTTTCCTAAGTTATCCATTTTCCTTTACATAATTATAAGAAGATCAAAATGGCGGAAATCCAAAAGAGAATGAAGAAACCAGACAAAACATGGTATTTAAGGTCTATTGGTTTGTGCATAAAATTGACCGGTCATCCTTTTACTAGTAACTCCTTTCATATTGTGCTAGACTTTACTGAATCCTTAATATCTCCTAATAAGGTATTTGCTAGGAACTTTTGACCTGTAGTTTTTTTCTAAATCGTTAATACTTTTTAAGACTCTACCTTAGGTTGAAACTAATAAATCTGTGGCTTATTACAGACGAAACCTACTGAAGAGATAAACTGAAAACATAGCCAACTCAAGTAAAAGAACTCAACCGTTTATTCAATAACTTGAGTAACTAGCATTCCTTTTGACAGCATCCTGGGGAGAAGCAGAAATCCAAAATTCTTCAACCTGGTCCCTATGTGCAGCTATCTCAACTTTATTGTAGCCTCTCTCCACAGCCACACTTAACACAATGGCAACTTCTAGAAGTCTTTGACTTTGACCTACTTCCTAAAGATAGCGTCCTCAATATTTTGCCCTCTTAATCTCCACTGGTTAAGTTGAACACCCAGGTACCAAATATACATACCTCCCTTTCAAGTGCCATATTCTTTAATTCACAACTTGATATGTAAAATATAAATAAACAATTTAAATAGTTTTAATATTTTATTAGAATTAGTATTATGTATTTTGTGATATTAGGATTAGATATGATAATATATATATTATGATATATTAGGATTAGATATTATAATATATATCATGATTAGATATTATGATATATTAGTATTAGATATTTAATTAGGATTAGGATTACCTATCACTTATAAATAAGGGTGACCATCAGTCTTATTGGGATATGCGTTGATTATGATGTGAACCCTTGAGTATTCAGTATAGTTCCAGTTTCTCTTCTATTCTCCTTCTATTCTTCTCGATTTCCCTTTTCTTTCTACAATTACATAACAGTGGTATCAGAGCAGTCGTTCCTCGGCCATTCACAAGAATCAACAACAGGATGAGCATGGATATAGAGCGGTGTCTTCAGAATATAGTTAGGAATCTTGATAGGATAAGTATGGATACAGAGCGGCGTTTTCAGAATATGATAAGGAAACTTGATAGGATGAGCGCCCTTCTGTAGAAAACTCAGCCGGTAAAGAAAGATGTGGCAGAGTCACAGAAAGTATTGCAAAAGGAAATGGATGTTTCTGGTGATCAAGAAGAGTGCCCGGCAGTTCAAGAAGATGGGTCTTCCCTTTCGGCATCTATTGAGGAGCAAAAAGATATGCAAGAAAGTCCCAAGAACTACAATCAGACTCAAGATTCTAATGCAATGCAGATAATAGTTCAGGAAAGATTGAAAATTCAGCCTATCATTCTCCAAGATGCAAGAAGTTTAGCACGTTCAAAGGAGATCAATTTTCATAACACAATTAATGGTTTACAGGAACCTTCACACATAACGTGCAAAAGGAAGGTGATGAAACTAAAGTTTAGAGCTGATGGATCATCAACTCTCAACTTTTGTGAGGGGTTTAAAAGTGCACTTTGCAACATGTCTTCAAGTTTGGCACCGATAATGTTGGCAATCTCAAATCTCCTAGTCCAGATTTGGTTCAAAGGACAATTGATTAAAATGCTTCTTGGCTCTAGTTTAGTATCGTTCTTGGTACTTGACCCTTGGGGACAAGGGTCTTTTAGGGAGGGAGTATTGATATGTAAAATATAAATAAACAATTTAAATAGTTTTAATATTTTATTAGAATTAGTATTATGTATTTTGTGATATTAGGATTAGATATCATAATATATATATTATGATATATTAGGATTAGATATTATAATATATATCATGATTAGATATTATGATATATTAGTATTAGATATTTAATTAGGATTAGGATTACCTATCACTTATAAATAAGGGTGACCATCAGTCTTATTGGGATATGCGTTGATTATGATGTGAACCTTTGAGTATTCAGTATAGTTCCAGTTTCTCTTCTATTCTCCTTCTATTCTTCTCGATTTCCCTTTTCTTCCTACAATTACATAACACAACTTCAGGGTCTCTGCTCTCTACAGGTGGCACCAAGAGCTTTAATTACTACTTCATTAGAAGCAAGACAATCCTACTGAAACTCTTGTCCAGTATACTGCATTACCGCAACCATAATAGAACTCAACATCAAGTTATACTCCCAAAATGTTTCAATGTTTTAATCTATGTACAGAATACGAATGCTTGCGTGCACTGAATTTGCTTTATACCACTTACGAATGAAACTTATGTCTCGCTTCCTATTTGTGCAGCTGGCAAGGGAGACTTTGTCTTTCTGGGTGAAGGCATTTTCTGAAGATACAGCTAAAAGGCTAGAAAATTTTGGGTTTATACAGTTTAGACCTGGAGGTATCATTTGCTCCTTGACTTGTTAGACTTCATAGAATCAGTATGCCATTATTTGTATTTTTAGAAGCTGTATAAAATGAGCCTTATTTTGTGTTCTACAATATTTATGAGGGTGTTAGAAAATGGTTGTTTTTTGAAAGTAAATGATTTGCACTACAGTGCATTTTTCAAGATTCTATTGAGGTCCATCCTGTCACTATTCCTTGGTGGGTAAAAGTTTCTAACAGACTTTATTTCTCTTTTTCAAAGGGGAGTATCATGCAAATAATCCAGAGATGTCAAAGTTGCTCCACAAAGCTGTTCGTCAAAAAAGTCAAAGTGCCTTTTCAGTCTATCAGCAGCATTTAGCTAATCGGCCTGTTAATGTGAGTTGAAAATTTTACTTTTTATGACTTCGTTTTTGTTGGAATCTAATGGGGACTAAGGTAGTATGAGATGCCTGTGTCCTACATTGAATAATATGATATACTCTGAGATACTTAAGGTGAGTTGATTCTCCCATCCCACCTTAATAGCTAGTTTTCAGGAGGGAGTTTTAGCCCCCCAATTAGGTGCCCATCAAAATCCCTTGAAATTATGGGATGGGATTATTGGGCAAAATCTTGGTAGTTTATTGTGCACTAAAGCGAAGTGTTTTGTTTTTCTTTCCCCCCCCCCCCTGTTTAATGAGGCTTTTTGTTGCATGTTTATTTCCTTTCATTTAAAGTTGATTGTCTCATTTTCTACTGCTTTTATTTCCTTTGATGTTGAGGATTAAGTAGCTGATTTTCTGTGGCATACTCCCTCTATATTTTGCAACCTAATTTTGGAATGAAATAAGAAGTTTCAGATTGAAATTCCTTAGATTTACAATTTTTTTTTAGTTGTGAACATTCGGAATTAATTGATATTTGCTGGAGTTTGTTGCAGGTTCTTCGTGACCTTCTTGAATTTAAAAGTGATCGTGCTCCAATGCCTGTTGGAAAGGTTGAACCTGCTTCATCAATTGTTCAACGCTTTTGTACTGGGGGCATGTCACTTGGAGCTATTTCAAGAGAAACTCACGAAGCAATTGCAATTGCAATGAACAGATTAGGTGGAAAATCCAATTCAGGGGAAGGTGGCGAGGTAAAACAACTTTATTTCTACAAGAAGACAGGTTATATTAATTGTGCTCACAATCAATTCTAAACAAGTCCTCTTATTGCCACCTTTTTTACCTTAACTTCATTTGCTGTTCCGTTGTGGTACTAATGATGATAACCCAAAAAGTGATGATATATATTGTGTTATGCATTCAGGATCCCATTCGCTGGAAACCACTTACGGATGTTGTTGATGGTTATTCTCCAACTCTACCACATCTCAAAGGTCTTCAAAATGGTGATACTGCTACTAGTGCTATCAAACAGGTTATTGCACTGACATTTTATTTTGAATTGCCGTCAAGTTTACAGTTACATACCTTATACTTCCATTCGCTATGTTCATGTCTCGCATGTAATAAGTGATGCCAGTTATTGCAGAATGTTGGAAAAACTTAAGGGAGATGGAATGTTTCAATTGCGTAACTTTCTTTATTCTAACTCACAGAAATACCGAGGCACCACCTAGGAGTCCATACCCCCCTGGAATCTCTAAAAAGTGGTTTTTACTTAGTACATTGTAATTGTAGATCATATCATACATGGTGTCTACCTGTATATGTGTATTTTTCTGTTTATAAGCATGCGCCTCTATCAGCTGAGAATGGATTGAGGATCAAAATCAATAGACTACGTTAATATTCATTCAGTGATAAACTCAATAACTGATTGAGTTCCTAATCTTTGTAACACCACCTCCTTTGCAATCAGTGATGCATATACTGTCAGAATTACTTTTAAAAAACAATATCCTGCATTGTCTTCAGGTTGCTTCAGGGAGGTTTGGTGTCACCCCAACATTCTTGGCAAATGCTGATCAATTAGAAATTAAAATTGCACAAGGTGCAAAGCCTGGTGAAGGAGGACAGTTGCCTGGGAAAAAAGTTAGCATGTATATCGCAAGGTTGAGAAATTCTAAACCTGGGGTTCCTCTTATATCTCCACCTCCTCATCATGACATCTATTCCATTGAGGATCTTGCTCAATTGATCTATGATCTCCATCAGGTGACTCTAAGCATTGTGTATCTGCTCATTTTATTTTTAATCAAATCCGTGTTCTGGAGAAAAAATCTTCATGGTTTTCTGGTTGAACAGGTGAACCCTAAGGCTAAGGTCTCAGTAAAACTGGTGGCTGAAGCTGGAATTGGTACCGTTGCATCTGGGGTTGCAAAGGGTAATGCTGACATTATACAGGTATTAACTCTGATCTGTTATACATTATACATCTGGGGTAGTCTGGTATTTGATGTCTTGAACTGACTTTGGTGGTCTTGGCTGAAGTAGACTTTCATCCATTGTGTATTTGTTGTTCCTCTTAAATGAAATTGTTCTTTATTTATGAAAGTTTTAAAGATGGGTTATATAGCACATAATATCCTGATTTTATTTCTCATATGCACCCAGTATCCTAATCTTATTTGTGGTGCAATTTTACCTGTAATCTTTTTAATTTGGTGCAATTTCACCCATAATCTTTTTAATTTGGTACAATTTTACGCATAATCTTATTTCTTAAATACCAAGAATTGCACCAAATTAAAAAGATTATGAGTAAAATTGTACCACAAATAAGATTAGGATACTAGACGTTTATGAGAAATAAGATCAGGATATTAGGTACTATATAATCCTTTAAAGATTATCATTTTCATTAAAGGACACGTTGAACTCAAAACAACAGAAAATTTGTTTAATTTTTTTTTTTAATTTTAGTGCTCTTTTGAGTAGAATAACCGTATCTTGTTTTTGCTTCTCAGATTTCAGGGCATGATGGTGGAACTGGAGCAAGTCCAATAAGTTCTATCAAGCATGCTGGAGGTCCTTGGGAACTTGGGCTTACGGAAACTCACCAGGTTACAATTTGAACTATGGAATTATATCATTGCGATTCATTCTTGACAGTTAACTGAAAATTTGAATGTTAATTATTGACAATTTTCCTCAGACACTCATTGAAAATGGACTTAGAGAAAGGGTCATTCTCAGAGTTGATGGTGGCTTTAGAAGTGGAGTTGATGTGATGATGGCTGCAGCAATGGGTGCTGATGAGTACGGCTTTGGTTCAGTGGCCATGATTGCTACTGGATGTGTAATGGCCCGCATTTGCCACACCAATAATTGTCCAGTTGGTGTTGCGAGTCAGGTCTATAGAAGCCTTCTTTTAATGCAATATTTTGTTATATAATTGTCATTTTCATAATAACATCATGTATGCATTTCATTGTTCTAAACGTCAAATTGATTGCACTCCAGAGGGAAGAACTGCGTGCACGCTTTCCTGGTGTACCGGGTGATCTTGTCAACTACTTTTTGTATGTTGCTGAGGAGGTATCATGTGCCTTCTGCTAACTTCTTTCAGATTTATCTTGATGTATTATGTTAGAATTTGTCCTTAGAGATATTTTATCATTTATGTAGTTTGGCTTAAGTAGTTGCTTCTCATCCTGTATTGAATAAATGTGGTTGCTATTCTGTCTAGGTAAGAGGCATGTTGGCACAGCTGGGTTATGAGAAGTTAGATGATGTAATTGGTCGGACAGACTTATTGCAACCGCGAGACGTATCTCTAGTCAAAACTCAGCATATAGATCTCAGCTATATTCTCTCTGTATGTGTTGTTTATTTCTTAAATTGGTTCTTCTTATTAGAAAATATTCTTTGTTTTTTTTGTCATTGCCTTTCTGGGTCCGATAAGTGCCTACTTCTCTAGCTTATTTGTAATGAACCTTTCATTTTCAGAGCGTTGGGTTGCCAAAATGGAGCAGTACAACAATTAGGAATCAGGAAACTCATGTCAATGGTCTGGTTTTGGATGATGCTTTGTTAGCAGACCCAGAGGTAGCTTTTTAATCAACTATCGGTCTAACTCAGTTTTATTATTGATATACAACCCCTGCAGTCGCATTTTTTTAGGACCAGCTGACGTGTTAATTTCATTCAATGCTTAAATACTATTGACTGGCCTATATTTTCTTAAGTGAATCTAATCCCTAAACCTCCTAAGTGATGAATGAAGAAGCTATTATGTGCCCATGCATTGATAGCTCACATGGCCCCAACTTCAGTAGCTAAGATCAAATGAAATTTATGTCAATGGTCAATCCCTGTTCATGCCCTTATCTCCACTGCCTACTCTGAGGCCTTCAAGCCTCTTAAGAGGAAAAAAAACAGCAATTCCCCTGTGTTCAAGTTGATTGTCGTGTTTTTTCATCGAAGCATGAAACAATGTGAGGAAAAAAATTTATTTGTCTTACATAAGGTAGTAATATAAGTTTTTTCATCATCCAGATTGCAGATGCTATTGAGAATGAAAAAGTTGTCAACAAGACTGTTAAAATATTCAACATTGATCGTGCTGTATGTGGCCGTATAGCTGGTGTTATTGCTAAGAAGTATGGAGACACTGGTTTTGCTGGACAGTTGAATATAACGTAAGTTGCCCTCTGCTATTCTAAAGTTGATATCATGTTTTATTGTATGGAAATTAAATAAGATATACTTTTTTCCATGATTCCAGATTCACAGGAAGTGCAGGCCAGTCGTTTGCATGCTTTTTGACCCCTGGAATGAACATTCGCCTGGTAGGAGAGGCTAACGACTACGTGGGGAAGGTATCTTTATTAACTTATTCTTTTGAAGTATTATAATAACTTAAATATGTGGTTCTGATTCGCTAGTGTTAGTGCTGAAGTACTGAGTACGTGAGGTGTATTTATGTACTACTGTTGGCAGGGAATGGCTGGAGGTGAGTTGGTTGTCACGCCAGTTGATAAAACAGGGTTTGAACCAGAGGATGCAACTATTGTGGGGAACACTTGCTTGTATGGGGCAACGGGTGGACAGGTCTTTCTTAGAGGGAAAGCCGGGGAGCGATTTGCTGTGAGAAACTCACTTGCTGAAGCTGTAGTTGAAGGCACTGGAGACCATTGTTGCGAGTACATGACTGGCGGTTGTGTGGTTGTCCTTGGAAAGTGAGCAATGTTTCATCATCTAATCTTTACCCATGTTTACCCAAGTCCTTCCTCTTTCTTTTTAGTGATTGGTGAATTAAATGAATTAACCTTAATTTACTGAGCCTATTGCATGTCTTAACTCCTTGGCAGAGTGGGTAGAAATGTGGCTGCTGGAATGACTGGAGGGTTGGCTTACCTTCTTGATGAGGACAATACTCTCATACCCAAGGTTTGTGCCAAAGACCTATTTTCACTGTCTCCTCTCCCATTTTTCAGTAGCCATGCTCACGAATGGACTTTTGTTGTTTCATCTTTATGATCATTTATCCGTATAAATTCTCGCAGGTAAACAGAGAAATTGTAAAAATCCAACGGGTGTCGGCTCCTGTAGGGCAGATGCAGCTGAAGAACCTCATTGAAGCCCATGTTGTAAGGCGCATCCCATATCTACTACTGCATGAAATCTATGCATGTTTAAAACAATTACGCTTCTGAATGTTGTGAGCATAGTTGTGGAGATTAATTGAAGTTGTGTGTGTGTGTGTGAAGGAAAAAACTGGGAGCAGCAAAGGCGCGGCTATTCTGAAAGAGTGGGACAAGTACTTGCCATTGTTTTGGCAGCTGGTTCCACCAAGTGAAGAAGACACCCCAGAGGCTAATGCTAAGTATGAGACAACTGCTGCTGAGCAGGTCACTTTGCAATCTGCTTAGGAACACAATCCGATCGAGCTTCACTTTGAGTCCAGTCCCCACCTCCATCATATGGACCCACAGTGCATGAATTGCTGACGTGTCACCACCCGCACAGATGGAGAACCAAATTCCAAGGCAATTAATTCATGGGATTAATTTATCCCACAGCCATAGAGGAGCAACGTCACATTTGGTTGCACTTGGAGTCGCCCCATCCTCTCTGCATTAGCTTTGTATGTAAGGCGCTTGTACAAGAAATGTAAATAAAAGGCACTCGATTTCAATCTGATTGTAATTCTTTCTCTTCTTTCTGGGACTGCCAGAATAAATTAACTACTGATCAAATGTATTATCAGTTCAGATACTTCCATTGAGCTCAAGTTTGCTCTGCACTTCATTCCACAAAACGGCCCTTATATTTTGCTGCCTGGCGCGGTTTTTATTTGGATTTAGGTAAGTCTACGATATATGTTGAGAGAATTTTTCGCCCATTTCCTCCCTTTGGGGTTCGAAAATTGTTACTGCTTCTCCCGCATAATTTGAAGGTTGATTACATTTTTCAAATGAGTTGCCTCAGAAAACAATAATAATGAGAGATTATAACCCAACAAATAATCTAGAAATCCCTCAGATTAAAATCAGTGTCTGTGCATGCAAGAAGTCGGTAGAAGAGGAAAAAATCGTGGTAAATGATTGTTATATGGTTGTTTAACTTGAAGCTCGTGTCATTTGCGATCCCCGTTCTCGTCTTGAAAAGAACCACGTAACATAAAGGAGGTTGTCTTCCTAATTCCTTTATAGAAGTACGTTAGAAATCATATATATATATATATAGTGGACAAGATTTGTGTCAAAATTTTGGTAGCGTGAACCATCGCCCAAGTGTCTGAGGTAATTGGTGCGTCAAAATGTAAGGTTGGAGGAACTTAGGATGCGTAGGAAGGGGGAAGCTTCGTGGCAAAAGCCTTGAAAATATTATGTTCATGTGTTATAGTGGTACTGTTCAGGGGAAATCAATCCAATCCTACGTAGTACAAAGCAACCCAACGTAGCCGTTTGGCGGTCCAATGCGATTGTCACTTTGCCAGATTTAGTTTCATTCAATGCACCCATCATTTGTTCGTTGTTAGTTAGGTTCAGCTAGTAAAAAAATAATATATAATTATTTAAAATATTTTTTATTTTTAAAGAGTATTATTTTATTGTGTTTATAGTTATAACATTTGAGGAGATATTCTTACTCTTAGGTGCCTAAATTTATGTTTAAAAATAATTGACAGTTCGCCCTACTTAATATTAGTATCGCCCTAGAAGTAAGATGACTGATTTGGATCATCCAATTTCTTCACAAAAAAAGAAAGTTTCTTTCAAGGCTCACCCACCTATGCGATTGTCACAACAGTCACTTTCCCAGAATTAATTCTCACTCTCACGCTGTTCCCTCTTCTTTCGTCTTTATTTTATTCCACACCAAACTCCTTCGACTACTCTAGTGCACCCAACAAAACCAAAAACAATAAAAAAAATGGGATATTCTGATGAATCCCATGGACATAGAGAAAGAAAAGTGTGCGTGTGTTAGATATTTTAGCAGTAGGAGAAAAATCGCCGGAATTGGTGAGTCGGCGCAAATGGGTAGTACGATTTATGATGATGTAGAAATTCTAGTTACAGATACAGATGAACCTACTTTTGCTTATATATGTCGCCCACGGTTCGCAAATTCTCTCTTTTCTTCTTCTCTTTTTTGTTTTCCTTGGAAAACAAAACAAGCTAGGCATCCTCCTGTAACTTGCTCCCTCGACGTGTCCTTTTGTCGGCGTTGAAAATCTCTTCTTCCAACAACACACTAACTTCCAAACTCAATTTTAACATCGGAAAAAGCAAAGTCAGTTACCTCACTCTCTTCTCTCTCGGACTTCTTTATCTGTTCTTTATTCCATTATTCATAAATAACCACCATACTCTTCAAACTCTGGTTTCGTACTTGTTGTTTTTCTGCGATCTTACGTTTTTGTTTTAATGCAATTCCTTTGTTTCGCTATTAAAAATATCAACTTTATTGGCAAAACGATTATTCTAATCGTGGAATTCGCTAGATTAACCGGTTTTCTTCTCATAAAATCACCTACATTGCTCTGGTTACCAAATGCCAACCCTACCATGTGCGAAAGAGCGATTCTGGAACAGAATCGAAGAGCCGAGAGACTAATCTGCACTGAAACCATTATTTACAATCTTACCCGAAAGAACAAAAACAAACAGAATCAAGCGACAACTCCTGAGACATTTCAAAACGACCCGAAAAATTACAAGACTACCAGAATTAAACTCGTATCTTGTCATCTTGCGCATGCAAAGCTAGCTAGCTTGGGTATCAAATAGGAGGATTAATCACATCAGGGTAGGGTGAACGAGAGAAGGCGAGGCTCACCAGCAACGACATTATGAGAAGAGGCACCACCATCAGTATCATCGGCGGCGGAGGCAACGGTGGCAGTAGCAGCGGAAGAACCACCAGCGCTATGCCCAGAACCACTAAAGTTATCGTCCCTTTCAACCCAAAAAGCTTACCCTTCTGCATGTTCCGGACGGTGGCTTTATGAGAGAGAAAAAGAAACGAAGTGAGCATAGCAGCAGAAGAAGTTAAGTGGGTTTAAGGAAGAGAGAAGAAGAAGAAGAAGAGGAAGTGCAGGAGAGGTTAGCGTCTGATAGGATTCATTTGTGAAAGGAGGCGTTGTCTTCCTTCGAACAACCGTTGAATTCGATTCAACAACAACGGACCCGCTCTACCGTATCTTTTCGCTAGCCTCGAAGCTTAAATAATATTGGTGTTTTATAACTGACCAACGAATACTATATTGAAAAAAAAGATTCATTCATCTGCTTAACACATTGAATGTAGACCATTCGTCATCCGTTTCTAACATTTTCCTCGTTCAGGTTAAAACTTTGCTTGCCCCCATCCCATTTTTTCGTTTTTCTAGTTTAATATTTTAGACTATTGCCTTTTTAATTAATTGAATTTCTTTTCCACTTTTATCCTTTGTATTAAAAGCCCATTTGAAGGGGAAAATTATATCCAATTAATAATAAGTTGGCTTATAAATCATAGGGTTATGAGTTCAAATATTATTATCCATGTGAAAAGTAAAAACTTTTTTAGAAAGCAATATGTAATTATCTCTATGAATATTTTTTAAGTCTTAAGATATTCTTAGTATTAGTAGGCCCTTAAAATCAAACTTATCTAGATTTTTGGTCTTAATAAAAAAATAATTAATTTGAGCCATCAACAACTTTATGATATTGCGATATAAAACCTATAAATAGAATATTATAGATTTAATCATTCTTATAATCTTATGTTGTTATTACTTATCTCTTTAAATAAAAAGCCAGAGGTTACATTTTAATATGAGGGCCTTGTTTGATTCTGTTTTTGTTTTCATGCTTTCAGAATAGTTTTACAAAAATTGCTTTTTAATAAGTTTTAGAGAGAAGAAAAGTTTATTTGGATGATGGTTCTAAAAAAGTTACATTTGAAAAAAAATACAAATATTTTTTTGGGACTACGTTTTTAAAATTAATTTAGAGAATTGAAAGAAAACGAAAGATTGAATGAATTAATAGAGAGTTAAAGAATTGAGGATAATCATGAAAGAATCAAACAAATTTTTTATTTGTTTATTTTTAAAAATAAAAATTATTTCCAAAACAATAAATCAAACAAGTCGCAGCCGAAAATGCCTTCATTTCAGAATGTACTCATGAATTTAATCATAAAAATACATAAGAAGTTATACCTCAATTTAGTTTTTTTCTAAAAACATTATAATAAATATTTATCTGGGATGAAAATAGTGCAAACATTTTTTTTCTCAATGTCTTCTTCTAAACAATATATATGAATGACTAAGCATCAAAATAACAAGAGATGCTCAGGTCCATTAATTAGTACTACTAGTAGCCTTCACAAATTTGTTCATAAAAAAAAAAAAAAAAAGTACCCTCCACATCCTTTATTTTCACATAATTATTCAAAATAAATGACTCCTAAATATGAGCATGCATAGCACGTGTTTCTTCCCTCCTTGAAATAAACAAAAAGTTGTTGGAAGGCACCGTAATTTTGCAAATAATCATCCATAAACACATTAATTATCTCATTAACGGAGAAATCAGTTGAGGATCTTCCTTAGTCAATATTACACCCCGTATCGCAATGATGAATGATTTCACTTGTTACTACAAGAACACTCGTAACTTGAATGGAAATAAACGTTCTTAATCACCTGCATCAATTTCGGTAAAAAAAATTGCATAAATTAATTCAATTATCGTTAATTAATCATGGTGTTTTCTTCTTCTTTTTTGCCGACATTCATATTCAATAAAAAAAATTATGAATTTCACATATAAAATTATTAAATATAATCAAATTTAAAAATTTAAGATGGATTTAAAAGTAAATAAACACAATTTTATAAACTATAAACGTGAAAATAATAAAATCTAAAAGTCAATCCCCGACTTTAGCTTACAACACATTTAGCATGAGACTTAAGTTGGCAACATCTTTTATTGTCAACGCAATTAACCCTTCACAATCAAACCTTTTTCATCTCTCTCTCCTAATCCAAATTGAACTTTCTTTCTTATATTCTCAACTTTTGCGGCCCGAAAAGTTTATTAAGTGTATTTGCCCCTCTTTCTAACAATTCTCCTAATTACTTCACTCATTCATTCGCTCTTCCTTCTAAACTACTATCACGCAATTACCCAATCGCCGTCCATTTCACGATTTCAATCCTCCGTTTTCTTACATTTCAACTTTTATAATTTTATATAAATTAATTAATATAAATTTTGATCCCTTCAATTTACACAAATTTTAATTTTCATCCCTCAATAAGTAAAATGATATAGTTTTTTAATTCTAAAATATAATTTAAAATTTGAAGGACTAAAATTAAAATAAAAAAATTAATAACTAAATATTATATTAACTCTTTTATATATTATTTAAATGTACACATAGGATTATTTATAATACAAGTTGACCAGAACTACTACTTACCATTCATACAAATCTATCTTTAAAGATTGAGCATTGACTTTTATAAATAATTTGTCTGGTTTTCTAAATCAAATTCGTTGTCAAAAATTGTAACCCAAATACATGCTACCCGACCCGCCCTGTAAAACGAACATTTGTCTTTTTTTTTTTCAAAAATCTAAAATCCATTAATCACCAAAAAAATTACACTAATTTCCCCCATACAATTATATTTGTTTACCTGAAAATAATACATGCAATTGCTTTTGATATTACTCATACATACCCACGTACGCACACGGTACATGCGCCTTACCATACGTACATTGAATCATCTCAGCTCTGGCTCTCTCTTCTTAAACTCTCTGATGTGCTGTCGTTTTGGGGAAACTTGTTGGAGCTCACAAGTGTCGCTTTATGTTTTTATTTTGGGTATAAATTTGTCGTGTGCGTCGTTTTGCCTCCACTGTGAATTATTCATACTGTTCACTCACCAGAGGCAGAGTCGGCACTCGGAATCAGCCCGTCATCATCAGGGGAGGGAACTTCTTTAGAATATTCTCTTTGTATTTTTATTTCATCAACAAACAATTTTAATTTGTTTTCTTAAATTTATAAATATTTATCTGGAAAATCATATAATAATTAAGTGAGAAAATGTTGTATTATTTAAAATTTGTCTTATGCTTAAAATTTTAAATAGTGGTAAATTATAATATTCTATATATCTCATTTTAATGATTGTGATTCAATGATTTTCACCTTTTTCTCCAAAAATAGATCATGATTAATATTATATTTTTTTTAAACACATGTATCTTTTATTAAAAATAATTCTATTCAATATATTATATAGTACTAAATATAGTTAGTCACCATGGATAGTACTATTTAAATTTAGTAAAAAATAATTAATAATAGGTGCAGGTGTGCTTCTATTTTTTTTTTGCCTATTTGGTTCATCAAAACTTTATCCCTACTATATCCGGATCTGACCTACGTCGCGCACCTGGCTATGGTGGATGAGTTTCCCAGCAAAAATTTTCTGCATACGCCAAGGTTCGAATCTGAGACTTCGCTTAAACGATATAAAACCACTTATTATTTAGATTAACTACGTTAGTGATACAAGGGCTTCTAGAATATAGAACTCACATGCCCCCACTATTTTAAAAGAAGCCCACAATATTCATTCACTTACTATTACAAGAAAATACGGATTCCATTGGTCTCCATATTTGTCTCACCCTAATTTGCGATTATTAATTATAAATGGGAATATCATAATGAAGTAAGAGAGCAGCATTTGGTTTTAGGTCATTTTCTATTCCAATTGTGGAATTATTACAACTCCACTCCACTCCTTACTATTTAATTAATCTCTAAATTAATTGGTCTCTCCACCAACCCAGTCATTTTTAATAGTCTGCCCTCTCTCAGATCTTGAATTGTCAATAAATATTATTTTACTGGTCAAATTTTTCAGTTAAAGTTATCAACGAAATCCCCCCACTTGTCCATAAAATTAAAAGTAAATATATCTTTTCACAATTAAAATATCATATCCACAAGTCTTTTGGTACTTAACAATAGGTAAGAAATTTCATAAAATCTGAGTAATAATTTATTTTACATGAGATTTGAGAATAATTTTTTTATCATATATTTTTTAATTTATCTAAATTAGTCAACTATTTTTTATACTAATCATAATTAATTAATTTTTTTAATCTATATAAATTAATTAAATAATTTTTATATAAAACAAAATAATAAAAGTGTAGTAGGTAAAATCCACAAACTATAGTACACCGCGTGGTTATAATTATAAAAGTTACTTTATGTCATAAAACAGTGAAAAGTTTATATGTAATGATAAAACTGTAACTTTTTATTTAAAAAAAAAAAACACTTCAACTATCTATTTTTTATTATATTTAAATTAAAGTAGCGAGTTAAAAGACAAAAGCACCTAGTTCATCATAATCTTATTAAATCAAACAAGTGTCATTGAGAACCCGACGGGGATCATATAGTAAGTTGCTATATATAGCCAGCTTCATTTGTCACGACTTGTCCCCAAGTTCATTGTTCACTAAAACTATTTATTAATTTATCAATAATAATTAAGTTGGCGTGGTCCAAACCAATCTGGACATAATTTTAGAAGAGCCCTAGATGTGGACTCCACGGTCAACATTCACAAATATCACGATTGAAAGCAGCTTTAAAATTAATATAATATTATATTATAAGTGACCTAAGATCAACCATGCTATGGAGATTCGATCAATGCATAAAAATAATATTGTTTTTGTGCAAATAAATCCAATTTATGCGGTGGTGGGATAAAAGCAGCCTCCTGGATTGGATATTGGGGACATATTCATGTGATGTAACGCAGAAACTTGCTTAAGTTTAATTAATTAAATATTTGTCACCCGGCCTTCTATAAAACAATTTGCTTACCAAATCTATCACAAAAAGCCGTACGTATGTTAACTGCGTTCTTTAAGCATGCTCATTTTATTAATTAATTATTAAACATGGTAGCTCTAGCTGGAAGCATATGAACAAATCTCTGTCTTCTAAATGTAAGGCACACGCCTTTCTATATAGCTAGTATAAGTCATAATTATATTGTTCTGAAAAATAAGTTATACTATTTATATAATTTATAAATATAAACAGTGTGAGGCTTGTTAAATTGTTTATACGATAAATAGATAATCTAGACCTTATGTACTCTATGGTCATATAAATAATTATAAAATGTATTTATAGAGACAATAGTAATTGGACGAAATAAATAAATAAGGTATAAAAGATGAGAATTTTTTTATACTGAAATTTTTGAAAAAAGGTTGGGTTCACCCACGATCTAAGGACAGGGTGAAGTCTCTCTTTCTCCTAGGCGATACTAATGCTAGGCAAGGCGAGTCATCAATTACCCTCAAGCGTAAGTTTAGGCACCCAAGAATTAGAATGCCTCCCCAAACGCCGCGAGTTAAACTATAACAAAGTAAGATTCCCCGATACAATATAAAAAATATCAATAAAGGCTTTTAAATTGGGCCCCATTCAACCCAAATCTGGATTACCTGATGGTATCAAATACCAACTAATTTATTAATAGGGTTAGGTCTAGTAAAAGAAGTTAGTTTCTCACAATATGATTAACCAAGTTTAAATCTTTGTTAGGAGAGATATCTATATTTAGTGCCTGATAGTGCCTCGAATAAGATCAAGAGGATACATGTGCTTAGAAAAATCTAAATAATTCATTGCAAAAAAAATATATACAAAAAATAATGAATATAAAAAGAATTAAAATGTATTTTATATGTTATTATATTTTTACATTACATTTTCGTATAAAATATAAATAAGACTAATGATAATCTGGTGCATATAAAATTCTATTTATTAATTTATATTAATACCCTTCTTCAATATTTTGAAATATACTTTAATTTGATTGTCTAGTCTTTAAAGATGGTCTGATATCAATCTATTACTTCCGAGAAAAATGAAAATAAGACAACATTAAACTTGTGATTATATTATTGAGAATAGTGATACATACGAAGCAATAATTTTTTATTCTTTAAGGGGACATTAATGTTAGCGGGCAAATATAATGTAGAGCTTTGCTCAGAAATCTATGAACTACGAGAATATCCATCTTTTAATCTCTGCTGTTTCACCAGGGGGGAGAGAGAGAGAGAGAGGCGATGAATATATAATGATTTATAAAGGACAAATGAATTGCAGTTAAAAAGAGAGAGCGAAGCAAGTTCTGAACAAATTCAAAGAACCTTACTTTTTATTTAACTATTTAATTATTGAAATGCCAGCAGGAAGTGAGAAAGATGCATGGGAGGGGGATGATGGGGAATTAACTAGACACCTTTCGATATACTTGAATGCAACTGGTTCATACAAGCTGGCTGTGTGTGTGCCCCACAAAATATATATTCCTTAAAAAGGGATACTAGAGTACTAGGTTTTTCCCTTGTTCTTCAAGAATAACAGCCCCCTCATCATGGTCAAGCTGTTGGGATATTCATATACATTCATTTTCAAAATGGTTTTAAGCATAAAAACGGATGGGTTCATGCACCTAGCTAGAACCACAAGTAGAAGATCAATCTAAAAAATATATATATAACGCTTACGTGAACGTTCTAGATTCATATTAAGTCAGCATAAAATAAGAAATAAATAGTATTATTATTAACCTATGAATAATACATTTTTTTTGTAAATTTTATACATTTATATATAGATAGATATTTACAAATTTACAATAATCAAATACATATATAAAAGGAAAACAGGCAATTTTTCTTTAAAAAAGGATACTGTTTATAATGCTAGATATGGGACCATGTGGACAATAGTGGAAAGTACAGTATTCATGGCTTTAAACAGTGGTATGACTTCATTTAAATTTTATAAACACATATATGAGATATATAATTAAGGGATGTGCGTTTATTTGTAATAAATAAATAGTAAAAGTTGCATGGAGCGTGTGATAAAGGGGGGAATATCCTAAATACAATCAAATGAAAAGGGGTTGTCCAAATGAAAGGGGCTTTCAATATTTGCATATGGAAATAAATAAAGGCATTGAAATGAAATGCTAAATAATTGGCGCAATTGTGGAAGCTAAGGGCAATTTGAAATGGGCGTAGGGTAGGGGTCCTTCCATGTCTCTTTGTTTCCTTAATTTGTTTTAGAGATAAAACACACAAGGCAAGTGGCTGACGTGGCAAAGGCATGGCTTCTTCTATTCTAGTCCCTCCACTGCTCATCCCTCCATATGAGCCTGTGTGGTGCCCTGCGTGCTTGTGTTTTTTACTTTTTATATATATATATATATATAATATTTTAAAAATACAAATATTAACTGCTAAACTCGTCACAACTATATATATATATATATATATATATTACGCATGTATGGGCTCACTTGGATTATTTTTTGGAGAAGGGTTTATTGAAAAAATATTTTTAAAGTACTTTTAGATAAACTCTTATAGAGAAGAACTTATAGAAAAAAATAATTATAAATAAATGAGTATTTAGATAATTATTATCAGAATGACTTTTGTGATTGGTAAATTATTCGAAAAGATATGAGAAAAAAATTTAACTAGCTACAATCACTATTCACTCATCATAGAAGAAGCTATTGTCCCTTCTCTACCCTCGTCATCGTTGTCATCTAGAAGAAAATGAAGACTCAATGCAAGCTTCTGGAGCATCATCGCCGTAGATCTGGACAGAAGTAAAGAAGAAGACTAGAAGAAGTCGAAGGTAAGTCTACGACGGTGATCTATGATTATCCAGCGCCCTAACCAAATCTTCAAAAGAATGAAGACGGAGAAACAGTAGGAGGCGATAGGCAGAGGGAGGAGAAGGGGAGAGAGTGGAAAAAATATAAGTAAAATAGTAATTGGATAGTCTATAAATTCTTTTTCTGTTATAAAAGTTATTCTTAAGAATTTATTCAAAAAGTATAGTTTTAAATTATGGTTTAATCCATAGACCTTTTTGGATAAATATGACTGTTTATTTTAAAATATTTTCGAATCAAAGTTTAGTTTAGAAACCCTTTTAAAATTTTAATTTAAGATTTACTCAAACACACATTATTATAAATGTATAAATTGGTACTCCCCCGGTCCTTAACATAATATTTTGTAGTACTATGATTGAATGATTTGATCGAATTTATCTTTATCTAGTTAATTCATATTAAGCGCGCATGTGAAATTTATAGTTGAAGTGAATGAATATAATTGAATTAGTGACAAGATGAGGCGGTGAGAGGTGTTAGAGGAGGGCAGATTGTAGCTGGCAACAGGCCCTATTCATAGCAAATTGCACATAACAGCGCATTTAAATGTTTCATACTTATCTTCTTCTTTTCAATATATATATATATATATATCTTATTCTTCTTCTTTCCCCTTTTTAATTAATCAGGTAGCTAGCAATTACCATTCGCATTGTGACTTGTGAGTGGTAAAACAGCCTGACAATCTCTGAAGAAAACACAGACATGGTGGGATAATTTTCCCTCAATTCATCACTGGATCCTACTCAAATTTAGCTTAATAATAAGTAATATTGAGAATTACATGATTTGGCTATGAGGGGCAAAAGCATCATCTGTATCATTCAGCTACGCAGGATATACTGTTAATTATATGCAGGATTCATCAACTAACAACATTATTCTAGGGTCTGAGGTCTGATGAAATAAATTATAATGATTCATACGCACGATGACGAATGAAAAAGCCAGAGGACAGAGATCCTAATTCCTTCAAGAAAAGCAAAGCTTTGTAATGCCATCTTTTCTTTTCTTTTTTTACAGTCTAAGGCTTGGAAATGAAGCTTTTTACTACTGCGTTTACTCTTACGGATAAGGGGGCAAGTACATTGAAACGAATAAAGATATGTTAAACATTTCTTTTCGCCTTTTTGTATTTTCATCGATCTTCTACTACTTTTCCAACCACTTGTTTTCTTTCTCGGTTCTCATTCTAAGATTTTCTTCTACCACTTACCAACGCATCTTCATACTTATCTTACCATTTCATTTTGAGGACTGAGTCAACACGTGCGTAAGAAATTAATATAGAAGATGGAAGCGTGGATCTGACCAAGTCCCCCAACTTATTGTTTCCATTTTGAACAACAACGTTTCAACTCTTTGCCTCCTTTTACGACTAATTAATCTATATATGTACTACGTAAACTTTCTCAACATTAAAACCGTCTAGCAGCGTTATATTGTGCTATTTGCTTTACCCCATTTCAACCAAGTAATTCACGTTCCGTTCATCTCACACACGAAATCAATAAAACACACACACACACATATATATATAATCCGCACAGTAAGACTCAAAACTCGAAAGCATTGTGATTTTAATATATATCCTGCATCCCCTATATATGCAGAATGAAGACATACACACACACAAGAAATTTCCAATCTGGGCAAATTGGACCCGACTTAACAGATCTCCTACTTAACGTTGATGAATTCGACCCATCATTTTACCAGAAAAATCAAATCGGTTCCTTCCTCTTGAATATCACCAGTCGTACGTATTGTTAGATTATGCATATCGGTTTGAAATGAAAAGCATAGCATAAGCATAATGTCAGATATATATAATGAATGGAAAACAAAATCTCACAGCAGCATCAGCCAGAACAAAACACTAACAAAAATTTGCATCTCATATATTTTACAATGGCAGATCTACAAAATAGACTGAGATTAATTCACTTGCAGAGCAAAGGCTGTTTATGTGTGTGTATACACACACACACACATATGTCAGACAGCAGAAAGAAGGGCCATGTTGGGAATATTGGAAAAAGAGAAAGCAAGAAGGAAGAGAAGGAATAAGATGAGAAGAGGAAGAAAGAGAAGAAGCGAAGGAGGAGGAGGAAGAGGAGGCAACAGCAGAGGCAGCAACAGAATAGAGAGAGTGAGAAAAGCCAGAACCATGACTGATGAGTACCTTAACATGCACCTTTCTCTAATATCAGCTCCTACCTTCAATATCAGCATGGACCGATTTTGCAGATTCCTCTGCAACTATAAGAGAGAGAGAGAGTATAAGAAGGGGGTGGGGGGGTGGGGTCAGTGTCATAGACCAAAAAACAATGTCTTGGTTCAACCAACTGAGATGTATCTATTATAAAAAATTTACTGTTACTATCCTTAATTATATATATAATCATTCATTGATTGCGTGCAGTGTAGGGTCATGCTTATGACCCGCACCTTCTTCTTCTTCTTCTTCTTCACCTCTAATTACCCTTATCGATCATTCACTCACTCGCTCTCTCCTTTTCTTTTACGCAGAGAGAGAGAGAGAGAGAGCTCTTTTCTCTTTTTGGATTTTTTCACTTTCAGTTTCCTATTCCTAATTCCCACTATATTCCTCCTTATATGTTAATGGCCCCTTTCACGTCCATACATCATCTAACACTTGAGTTCTGAACTTGTTTTCCCTTATAAGCAACGCCACCTACTCTACTCTTCTCCTTTACTTTTCCCATGGACCAATTATGCCCTGTTTGGTTCACACCATTGTCTTGTGGAATGGAAATGCAAAAGCATCTTCCATGACTTCCCTGTTTGGTTGGAAGGAACTTCAATCAAATTTTGGACGGAACTAATGGTACAGGATTAATTCTTGGGAAAGATATGTACGTACGTGAAGTTACTTTTATAAGCTTATTTTCTTTATACTTCTCACATATTTAATATATAACTTAATTATAAAATTTAATTTAATTTTAAATATAAAATATATTTTTTATATTTATCAATTTTTTTTAAATTACCCTTATTGATACTCCCTCAACAATAATCACATAAAAAATGAAGGAGAAAATTAAGGAAGATAATTTGTAGGATATTTAAAAAAAAATATCATATTAAATAATTTAACTAACTTATATATATCTAATTAAATTAATTAAAAATTAGTGGAGCATTATATATGTCGGTGATGGAGTCAGGTAAATTAACAGTTCATTGAATATGGGTTCGATCGAATTTGTTTTTCAGAAAAAGAACAGGCCATTTTGTGCTCTAAATTCAAAAAGAGATATGAGTATGGTTGTCCCGATCCATTACTTGTCGAGGAATTAACCAATGTGAGATTTGACCAATGAATATAACACCTTTGTACCTTTGTAACATAAATAATGACAAATACGTAACATTTCTATTTAAGCTTCCATGATCTATGTTATTCTGATCCCCATATCCGCCCGGTTATTTTCAAGTCAATGTTCTTTTTATTATTATTATTATGAAATCCCAAAGGTCTACCATATGAAAACATAAATATCGTGTATATACACAGATACACATGCAGACCATTTCCTTATTTACAAATATTTCATAACATTTGTTACCTTATTTGGTCTAGACCATTTATATATGCGCCTTCTTTTTTAATACTCTTAATTCTTTTAGTTTAATTTTGTTCACAGTTACTTTTTTATTTTTGAATTAATTAATTAATATAGAACAGAAGATATTAAAAATTTCAAAATATCAAATCTATAACATTCAAATTAAATGATGGTCAATTCCTATTTATTAAGAAAATAACGTACCGTATATATATTTTTTAAAATTAGAAACAAACGATGCTAGCTCCCGCAACTTGGATAAGATTATATATATGTTTGGCAGTTTAATTAAGCACCAAGTGGCAATAACTTTGGTGGATTTTTCTCCTTAATTCCAACAAAGTTCTGTAGAATATGATAGCTAGTTAGTCCCAACAATTAATAATAATAAAAAAAGCATTGTATGATGTTACACCCAAATTGATTGAAGATATATATATAAAAAGATGAAGGTTTTATTGCCTCGTTCAATGAATCTGAGAATTGGATATATATAATACTTTACGTCAACAAGGGGTATTTGGTGAGGAAGATGAGAGTAATAAGCCAAAGTTTTGCAAAGGGCATAAATATAGAAGCAAATGCATTAAAGTAAATTATATATGCCAAACTAATTAAGTAACTTTTCTAGAGAGCGATAAGGACAGATAACGAAATTTCAAATATCGTTCGTGTGATTCAAGCAATTCTCATAATTTCAGCCAAAAATATTGGCAGAGAGATGCATGCATTTATATATATATATATATATATATATATATATATATATATATGCCTCGATTATTGTTATAACTCAAAAACCCAGAAAACATGACATAGTGGTTAAAGTTTGGACAAGTGCCACGTATTATATATTTTGTCTGGCGGCTTTCTTTCTTCATCGATTCCACTTGTTAATCCGTTCATGAATGCTATTTCTAAAATAACACGCACACACGCATATCATATCAAGTGATTGAGATGGTTTAGCATCTAATTATTTTAAGGTATCATATTGGAGTTTCACAACGGCAAAAATTTCATGCCGCCGTGACAGCTTTAAACTCATTATCCAATTTGGATTTACTCAGTTGAACACTTTTGCTTGAACCTTTAACATTTATTCACATATCATCTCACTCTTACCATATATATATATATATATATATCTTTTGATCATAAACTCATTCTTATACCATTTGAGCTAGATCACTCTTTGAGTGAGATTTAATCCAATATTATTTTTTAAAATCATAAAAAAACTAACAAAATTAACATTGAATGTTAACATTTTTAATAGTAAAAGGTAACATTGCTCAATTTTAATATTTGTGTAGCAATCTTGAACCCAAAAAACTTCTGGAGCAACATTGCTCCCGAATGAAAATTTTTAGGATAAATTTACACTTTAATCCTACAGATTAACGAGTGGAAATTTTGGTCTAAAGTAGGTATTAGATGCTATATATAAACAACAAAAAAAGAGTCAAAAGTTGATGAGGATGAAATGCTTTTAATTAGTTAATTGAATCAATGAACATGATAATAATCAAGAGGAGACTTTTTGTCTGCTTTTTGAGAGGTAGGACATCTATCCAGTGAATTTGCAAGCGAATATAATGAGTTACAAGGGAATAATCAGAAGCATACATGTATGTGTGTGTGTGTGTGTGTCTTCCATTATTGTTCCTTATCACATATAGTAATAATCTATAATTTTCTCATAAAAGAAGGCATTAACCACAGGGCTGCTAATCAAAGTGTGGGTTTACTTACTTAACTAAGCTCTAGTTCAGATACACGAACCCAATGACGAATAATGATTGATATCGTGGCAAAAATACCAGGCACGTACGTACCCGCATAAAATTAATGGTTCAATTGACTATTATAGTATAACAAAGAAAGCATTTATACCTAACCCCAAAAAATGGAAAGGACCAATTATAAGTATAACAGTTATGTTTTTATAATGAAGGGTGGAGGCATGTTAGTGGATTGAGGCCCCAAATTTCAAAACTCGAAGCAAAAAGGGACCAACCAATGTCACATAGCATATTGCCATTCAGTGTAAGTGGACAAACTCAGCTATATCCTCTCGTAAAGTATCGGTTGTTTTCTTGTTCAAAATAAATCTCAATCATCGTTTTATTAATTAAAGTCATATATTTGATATATATATATGGTGGTTATGACCCTAAGTCTAAAAGGAAGAGTTTATCCCTTTCAATCACTTCACTCAACTTTCTTGTTGGTCAATATTTTGTGGAGAGTTTATTTCAAGAAACTAGCTTGTTAATAAGGCAAAAGGAAAGTTTTTTTTATATATTTATAAGTCACATCGTTATATTTTTTATATGAATGTATAATTTTATTATTTATTTATTATTATGTAGATTTTATTCTCATAAAATATGACAAAAGAGTATATAATTAAGTATACGGATAAATGGGGTAAAATAAAGGACATGTAAATAAATAATGTATAAAATAATGGCAGTGTGGGTGGGTGTCATGCGTTGAACGAGGAAAAAATTATATGGAGATGTATGTTCCCTTCCCAATCGTTTTGACAAGCCACAACCGAACAAATATAGTGTTATGGAACATTGCCATCATCCAAACCTTTTTTTTTAAAAAAAAATTAAAATAACACAATATTTACTATAATATTTAATATAAGAACTAGTTGTATATGTATTATAGAATAGAATATGTGTTTTGCACCCTAAAAAGATAATAAAATAAAAACTAAAATAAAACAGATAAAGAGAACAGCGCAATTTCAAACACGCGATCATTGCCGATGGAGAAAGCTTTCAGAGTTTGATCAAACTATTCTTAATTGCCCGAAGAATGCAGGCATGAAAAGAAGGAAGAAAAAGGGACCGTTTACACATGTTCTTAATTTAGTCAGTGTGCATTCTGCATATAGCATTGATTCTTCCTAATTATTTACTTAATCTAATATTAACTTTAATCAGATCAGGTTCCCTGATCCATCTCGTCTTTAATTTGTATCCACTTACTTCGGGGGTCAATTTCTGTGGATAGTGTCTCCTGCTTTACTTGATCACATGATTTTGCTCAATTTTTTTTTTCTAAATATAAATATTCTTCTATTGGAGTCAATCCTATTAAAAGTCTCTATCAAATGCTAAATGGTGATTCATTTCCTAATAAAGATTCGAATATTAGTTTGTTATATTATGAGAAATAATTTTTTTAGTTAAACCTAAACCCTATTGGTAAGCGATTGAATTGAAAACTTGAATATATGAAATTATATTGATGTGCAGAAAAATTCGGCACTTATACATTCAATGTGGGCTGATTTTGGACCTAAGCCCAATCTTAAGCATGATTGAGGCCGGCTTGTTGAAAAAATATAGAATCGTCGTGACGAGGACGGCGGACATAAGTGAATATTTTTAGATTTCCCATCTTAAAATAAATATTTAAAATACAAGAATGAAATTAAATTAAATATGAACCATCTAAATTTATTTTGAATTGTCCCAATGAATGAACACCTCACCTAGTGTATGAATTTAGGGAAAATTTCCTATAAGGATTACTATAGTAAATCTATTCTAAAAAACCTCCGAAAAACTATGTAACTTTAGTGCAGTCTAAGGAGCTAAACTAAAATTAATTTTATACTACTAAAAGACAGAAATACCTCTCTAATAAAAAAAAAGAATATGAGCCTTAACAAGAATAATAAAAAAAATTAACAAGATAAATATGTGCATTAATAATAAGAAAAAGGATTTTAACAAAAATAACAAAAAAATTAACAAGATAAATAGAAATATTAACAAGACGAATATATGAATTAACAAGAATAATAAAGAAATTCATAAGACAAATAAAGCATTAACATGATAAAAAGGGGTATTAATAAAAATAAAAAAAAAATTAATAAAACGTATAGAAGCATTAAAAAGCTTAATATAGGAATTAATAAGAACAACAAGGTAATTTACAAGACGAAGCAGAATATTAACAAGATAAATAGGGATATTAATAAGAAGAATAAAAGCTTTAACATTAACAATAAAAAAATTAACAAGATAAATAAGAGTATTAACAAGAACAGAGACTTTAACAAGATAAATATAGATTTTAACAAGACAAATAGAGGTCTTATTAATACTTCTATTCGTCTTGTTAATACTTATATTTTTTTTATTAGTAGGATTATTTCTGTCTTTTTGGCATTATAAAATTAATTTCAATTTGACCCCTTAGACTGCAGTAAAGTTTCAGATTTTTTTTGGGGCATTTGAAAATAAATTTGCTGTAACAGTCCTAGTCTGAAATTTTCCCATAAATTTATCTAGCACATGCTTATTTTTTAAAGAAAAATAAATTAAATAAAGAGGCCATAGCAGTCTGATAACCAAAGCCCAAAAAACGGGGTGTACAAAATCTATATTACTATTACAGCAATAAATAAAGTAAAAATGATGACACGTAGTACAGTTGATTAACTGAATTCTTTAAATATGAGTTTAATCTCTGACGATAAATATGGCCAGCCCTAAAGCTATTTTAACGAATTTATGGTACCAAGGGATTAGGTACTACTTGGCGCAGTGAATATCATAGGCTTCCCTACAAAATAATGTACAACAAGCCTTTACAAAATCAATAACTATGAACATACTTGGTGTTGCGCTCTCGCAGCAGACAGCTCTTTCTTCATGGCCAGAACTTCCATGGCTTTGGAGGCCAACTGATTCTTCAGTTTTCCAGCACCCTCCTCGAACTTTCTATTCATTAAGTCAGATTCATCAATCGCTTCCTTATATCTTCCACGGTAAGCGTCCAGCTTCGCTTGTGTTCCCCGAAGCCTCATTCTAAGCTTTGTCGTCTCCTTGTTATTTCTCACTCCGTCCTGTTCATAATAATGCCAACAGGTCAATGGTCGACATGACTCAGCTCATATCAACTTTGAATGCACGTAATGCAACCTACCCAATGCATTTTGGCTTCCATGCTGGAAATTTTCCCACTCAGTTCCTCTACTTGGACTTGTGCCTTCGACATCTGAAAACCAAAAGCTCTTCACGCTCAGTATAGAGATTTGAGAGACTAAATATCAACGAAAGGTATACCTTTTACCATACCTCATCATAGCAATGCTTTCGTTCATGTTCCGCTTCCATTACATTATTTCGGTGCTCTTCCAATTCTATCATTATAGTGTCCCTTTCTTTTGTAACGACACTGAGTTGTCCTCTGAGATTCTGTCAAGGAGGCATCATGCTATCAATAAACCTTAATTTTGCTAATTTCTACGTATATAGGCAAACAAGAAGAAACCTGAAACTCGTTCGAGTGTTCTGTTGAAGTACCCAACTCTCCTACAGTTGATAGATTACCGCCTTCAAGTACATTTGTCTCCTGAAGCATATTTACTCTGTCGTTGCTCTCGGCATTATCCGTTGTGTAATCATGGTTCTTTGGTTGATCAACCTCCAAACAGTTCCCCCTGTATTTAGTAACAAACATGATATAAGTTAATTCACTTAAGGCACTAAAACAGACAAGATATAAAGAGGCATACACCATAGTTGGGGGGCGGGGAGATTAGATAAAGACAATAAGAAAAACAAACCTAGATTTCTCCTCGAAATATGAATTCTCTTCTGAAGAAGTCAATCTTTCCTCGAGGACCTTGCATTGTTCTCTATAAGATTCCAATTCATTCTTTACCTGAAATTTATAAACAAACTTGAACAATTCAGGCAGACAATAGTATGTGAATTATAAATGCAGTTTATCCATAAAAATTGAAAACGAAACCCGTGAAAAATTAGCTGGACTTTTCCACTCGGACATTATCGAAGGCTATAGTCGTGCACCAAAAGCAAATAGATAACTCCAGAAACATCAACGTCAAAACTTGAACTTTGATGGCAATTATATATTCCAGTTTTAACCCAAAAAAATACCACGAACAATTTCTAAACCGTATAATATAACCAGATAAAGGGCCGCGGAAATACAAGAGACATGCAATATCTAAAAAACATTCTCGGGCTTCAAGGACTTCAATGACATGAATCACGGATGAAGTATTTGAAAAAATATGCTTTTTAAATGGATGGAAAATGAATCTTACGTCTAATAATTCTTTTGATAATGACGTAGTCTGCACGTTGTTTAACCTTGCCTTTTCTTCTATCGCCTGAACTGCGGCTTTCTCCTTTGCAGACCATATTGCCTTTACCTCTTCCATTTCCAAAAGGGAATCTGTAAGTTGCTGCAAGATCAAAGAAAAAATAAAGCAACTTTACCTTGATATAAAGAAAGCTACCAAGAAAAAAAAAAACCATACATCACAGTAGAGAGAAAATATCATTTGCATACCATTGCCAACTCTTCCTTTTCTTCAACCAACACCTTGATAGATTTTTCCAATTTTCCGTGGTGAGAATTAGATTCTTCAAGTTGTTGTCTCTGAAAGGACAAGAAGAAGATGCCAGATTTCTAGTTTTAAATATTACAAGATGCTAGCAATTTTACGTGTAATCATTAGATCAAAGAGCTGAAGGTGAAGCCTGGGAAGAAATATGCAGAAGAACTTACAAGAGCAGATATCTCTTCGTTCAAATTACATAGTTCAGAGTTTGATATGTTCAGCCTATCAGTCAAGTCTTCCAGTTCTGAAGCCAAACCTTCATTGATAGATATTAGATCTTCTTTCTCCTTCAAGGCAGCTGACAGTTGTTCTTCCAAAGAAGCGATTCTTGTTTCTGATTCAAATGCAAGAACTTCCAGCTTTTTGTACTCTTCCTAAACCAAGGCAATATTAAATTAACAAAGAATAATTAATTTGTCCTATGTTTTTACACAAGCATATAACAAGTCGAAATTTCAAAACCTGAAATGTCTGTTCAAGGGGAATAGCGAGACCCTTTGGTCTTTTCGAATCAAACTTTGAACTCCTTTCAATAACTGAGTCACGCCTTCTACCAGCAAGTGAATCGCGTTTATTGATATCACGTTCAAGAAGAGAATTCTGACTGTGCAGTCTTTTGATCTCTCGTTCAGCATATGCTTTCTCACCCTAACAGTATGCATAACATGTTAGGCATGTGCTTCAAAAACTAATCACTTGTAACTGATGAAAGCATGGGATATTATATAAAACCTCAAGTTTTGTTCTCTCTTGTATGGCAATTTTGAGCTTAGACTCGGTTTCTTTCAATTTGGTTCTTGTTTTCTCAAGATCTTTTCTCAAGTTTTCCTTTTCCTTAACCAACGTAGATGATGCTAAACATGAAACATCTTTTTCAAGAGTTTGAATATAAGAAAGCAGTTCTGCACTTTCCAATTGGCGCTGTTCTGAAAGTTCCTGTAGAACAGAGTCAAGATGTTCCTAAATCCTCATCGTTAAGATGCACAGAGAAAACATAAGATCGCGCAAATAATTTACTATGAAGGCCCCACCGCCATAGAATTTTGGGAATTTAGCACATCAAGCTTTGATTCCTGAAGCTGCTTTTGAAGATCAGCTAATTCATTGACCAGAATAATCTGCAGCACCAATTGTTCTAACTGAGTCTTAGACTTTTCAGCTAGAACCAAAATTAATTATAGTTAAAAAACTTCACCTTTTCGTTTTCAAGTTCAGATACTTTTTGTCTCAAGCAAGAATTCAACTTCTGATAGTCACTCAAAATTAACTTCTGTTGTGCTGAACACTGGGATGTTGAAGTTTTTAAATCCTGCATCAAACATTAAAAGTCAAACTAAAATTTCTAAGAAAATTTAAATATACAGATGAAATGATTGATAAGTGTTAGGAAAGAAAAGATTGCATATTATTTGCTCAGCAACTCGAAAAGATCCCAACAGCACCTGCAGCTTTGCTTGTATTACAAACATTTATTCTGCTGTGTCATAGTAGTACTCACCAGGAACACGTCACAGAGAGCAGAGAAACTTTTAGAAACCTCATCCATAAGCAAAACAACACTTTGAACTGTTTCTTTTGAGTTTTGTACTTCCGATGCTATTTCTTGGACTTCCATTGAAATATTGATAATGAAATTCAAATTCCCATCCTAAGTTTACCGCAAAGATCAGTCAGAGAGTTTAATAAAAAAAATATAAGAAGGTCACATAAAAGTAAACTAGTATGAAGCAAGTCGACATAATGAATTATAAGCAAGAAAGAATCCAGACGTTCAAGGGAAGCTGCAAACGCATACATCAACTTTGTTGGCACTTTTACTGGAAGTTTGCTCTTCATTAGCCACCCGGGCAGCTTCCTGTGCATTTAGAAGCTCTTCGTAGAGCTAAGCAAATTTTGAAAATAAAAGGAAGAAGAAAAAAACAGATTAGTATACAAACTACAAAATTTAACTTAGATGTTCAAACAATTCAACCCAACTAACCAATTGGATACTTGGTCATTATCACATAATACATATATTAATTCAAACCATCATCACCTCTTCAATTTTTTCGTGGGCACGTATGTTCTGCTTGGTTGCCAGATCAACAACATTATCCAGGCTATGTTGGCTGGATGACTTCTCCATTTTCAAAACCTCAATCTTAAAGATATAAAGCACAGAACAAATGTGAGTTAAATAAAGCTTATCAAAATACCAAAAAGGTAATCAAATCAATTTCTTAATAAAAGATATTACTGGGAAAAAAAATCAAAACTCAAAAATGAGAACAGACTAAACCTGCTCTTGAAGTTTCTTGATAATCATAATAGCCTCCGATTCTCTGAGGCTCACATTTTTATCCCCTTTGAAACAAATCTTGTCGACGTAATCTGAACAGTCAATAGACTCGGCAGATTGAAGAGAATTTGATTGAACTAGCTGTTCTCCCAAGCATTGAATTTGTATCTCACTCATTATTATCTGCATTAAGAAAAACGTAATCATGCTTATTTTCCAGCAGCTTCAGATTTGCAGGAAGAGAATTGTGAATGAGAATAGTAACCTGAGCTACGAATTCTTGAAACAAATCCTCATATTCTGCCCTCAAGTTAAATAATTCACTGTCATCCTGCCATATTTACAAGTAATTAGTTTACAAACTAGCAAGAGTTTTACACAGGAAATTAAATCAGGGCATATGACAAACCATGGATAAGCTTTTTTTCCTCGGTGGAATCTTTTTTCTGCTGGTTACATGCAATAAAGAACAACCATCAGGTAGATTACAGTTATTGCCAGCAGCAGCATTAAAATCATCTCCTTGCTTATTGGATTGCACCACAGGAATGCTTCCATTTACTAGTTCGTCAAATGGAATGAGTGGTCCTATGTCTCTTAAAGGTATAATGGATTTTCCAGCAGAGGCCTTTGACTGGATACTAGGGCATGCCTAAAATGCAGAAAAGAGACGAGTCATGTGCAAATATTGAATCTAAAAGATAAGACTCGTATATACTCAAAAATAATTCATACTGCACTACGCAAGAGTTAGTTTTTGCATTTGAATACGGGAAAAATTATGTAAATTACAACAATACAAACCATTCAAACGACAACAAACACAAGTACCAATTCACAATTAACCATAATTGGACAAGAGAAATTGATCGGATGTAATATTAGGGAGAAGAAAACGTTACATTATTTAGATTTTCCCTTGAAAGTTTGCCAGGACACCAGGTATCCCGCCTCTTCTCCTGAAAAACATTTGAGAAAACTTAATCACTAATGGAAGGGGAAAGAAGGAGGAACTAATGCGGGGAAAAAAAGACAAAGCAAACAAATAGACTGATGCAAGCAGCAACAAATGGAGAATAAGCATCAGCTATACCATCCGTCTCATTCGCAACCCTTCAATTTCCAGGAAAATCTAACCCCAATGCCAAACATCCTAACTTTTCTTTTGTCATCCCAAGTCATGCAAAGTTGACTGCTTTCAAAATTTTCTACATTGTCATATATCATAAACAAATGGCAAAAAGCAGCAAATTTTTGCAGAGATTTGCATGACTTTGTTCCAGTCAAACGCAAAAAATTCAAGACCCTTGGATAACATCTATACATGTAAAGTGGGTAAGCATTACTGAGGACAGCACAAAGTTTAAGGAAATTGATCCCCAAGAACGCTATTTTGCATAAAATATGCAGGAAAAATTATTCCAGGTTTGTCAAACGACTGCAAAATATATATTTCCCAAAACCATAATATCAATTCAAAATTTAGCGACGATGAAATGCTTTTCCAAGCAAAATCACTAAAAATAAATATTTTTCTGAGAAAAAGTAAATTGTGTATGTTTTGTTTGACAGATGTACCCAAAAATGGAGCAATTCGGCAGATGAGGGAAAATCTTTTATGCCACAAAGGAAGTATGGTTGACACATTGATTGATCGAGGCTACCTTTTTTATGCAGTCACGAGTCTCATCCCTGTTTGAAAACAAAACCATTGAACTCAAATTTTCAATTTTCCTGGCCTGCTCCTGTACTCTCTTTTCCCACTCAGCTTGAGCTTTCTTCTCCTCTTCCAATTCCAAAGCTATCCTTTCCCTTTCCAGTTCAATCTAGCCCAAAAAAGTATTTTAACTCACAGAACACACAAAAGCCTTTTGTAAAGATTAATCAAAGGAATTTTTGTACCTGTAATAATGTATTTCGAAGGTTCAGAATCTCAGCTTCCAAATGCTCAGAATGAGAACCCTGATGACGACCCGAAATATTGTTTAATAGCTAACACTTCTAAAAACAAACTTTTCCACTTATCCATATATGTAAGATAGCAAATTCCGCAGAAAATTATGTCAACCTGCAATTTGGCACGCAGCTCTTCAATCTCTTTCTTTTGACGCTTCAACAGTGCAGCATCTGTCAAAATCTGATGGGAAAGGAGAGGAATAAGTTTCACTAATGCACCTCAATGTAAAGTGGTTGTAAATCATACAGAAGACAAAAAGCAGAACTGAACAAAATTAGATATTTAGGACAGCTTTGCATCAATAACTGAAACCACCACCTGAAAGTGAAAATGCGAATGGAAGAAAAAACATGGAAAATGTATAAGAAGAAACCTCATTGACTTGAGCGCAGTTTGTGACACGTAATGCCCTACTAGCAAATTGGAGACTGCTTTTAGTCTCATCTGCATGTATCTGCCAAAAAATAAAGTATTCTTAGCTAGATAAAAAAAAAAAGTTCAACTCAGATATGAGGCAACGGATGCAAAAGAATTAAACAATGCATCAGAAAAGAAATCAATCTTATGGGAACCATGGCAACTACAAAGCTTCAATGTCTAGACATAATTAGTACAAAGTATTCTAAAAATGGCTATATTTTCACATTCACATGGACAACTTAGAAAGAGGGGGGGGGGATCTTAGATAAAATTGTGCGAAGGAGAGGCTTCTTACCTGAGCAAGAGTTATGTTACATATCATAGCTGTATTAGCATTTCCCCCGAGTGCAGGTTGTAGGATTCGTGTAAGCTTGCTATCTCGATAAGGAACATGACCACTGCAATAAATATTAGATTTTTCTTTTCATTTTCTACAGGAAATGTGAACAGCTTGATAATAGTTCAAATTCAAACTTACCCTTGGCTCTCAGCACCTTCACTCAATTTTTTAATCACAGTTCCCAAAGTCATTAAGCTTTTGTTTATGTGGGAACCCTCTTTGAGACGCACACCTTCAGCTCCAGTTTTTGCAGCACGTTCTGAACCAGCAAGATCCACTAAATTCTAGAAATGACGAGAATGATAATCGAGAATATGAAATATTGTACAACGAGATTCATTTTCTAAAGGGAAGAAAGATAGACAAGCAGACAAAAAGCATAAAAAGGGGAAAGTAGAGAGCCATACCAACACCGACACACGGACAGCATCACAACAATTGCCATTTTCTTCACCTCCACTTCTATCACGACTCTCAATAATCTATTCAACCAAATATATAACAGCAGAGGAACGAATATAAGCCCTTATGTCCAGGAAAAAAAAAGACAAATCAGAAAGAATATATTGCTTACCATGCGAAAAATAGTATGAGACCTACTACTGTATAGATTCATATTTGTCTCTCCAATATGTCTATGAGCTGAATGCAAGGAAATAACATTAGCATTGAATGCTAAAAGTGGGGGGGCGGGGGGGTTGGTGTGTGGTGTGTGGTGTTAAAAGAATACTTTTATGGAAGTTGAAAAATTTACATTACATTCTCCAAATTCCATGAGATCAAGGACTTGCTCAGGAGAGGCAACGATTTCTTCACGCAACCCAGCAACATATATTCCACGCTGTTAGTTTAGACAAAAAAATGATATAAATGTCACAAAACATACTTAATATCATATATAAGATGATCAATAATCATTAGAAGGTGAAATAACCTCTAGATTCTCGTGAATCTGCAATTTCCTATGTTCAGGAACCAATAAATCATTTATCTCCTCATTATAGATTTCCATGTATGACATTCGAAGAAGGAATTCTCGATCAACATCCTAAAATAAATGAAAAATATGTATCGTGAAATACACAACAAGATACCACAAATAAAACAGTGCAGGTAGGCTTAAATTGGAATTCAGATAAAACACTTGATTAACCTCTCCCAATTAAAAATAAATCAATCAACGGCATGCTAAATTTCAACAGTGTTAACACGACAGCATTTTATCTCACACCTTTGATGTCTAGCTCTTGAATTTATGATGTAAAATAAAACACTACATTTTAAAATTTGAGAGATAAACAGATTTTAAATTGAATTGCACATGCCTTAACTAACTATCACCAATTCAACATCATCTTTGCATTGAACTAGCAGCACAATATTTGGAGAATATTAGACTAAGAATGGATGGTTATTACCTGTTGAATAATCTCAAACAAATCATGCACAGCAAGAGGGATGACTCCTGGTTCTGTTCGCGAGCCCCTCATTGTATGGGTTTTCCCACTATTAGTTTGTCCGTAGGCAAAAACCGTTCCTTATTCACACACAAAAAGAAAATTCAAGTACCCAGAATATGTATACAATAATGAAAAACGCCAGAATTAGAAAGAAGCACTCGTGGACTAGATGATAAAATACGCCCATAAATTTGGCATCGCATTTTTCCACGAACTTTAAGCATTACGTTTGTAAGTCAACTCATTCATATATTTAGAGTCTAATAATTCACTTTCAACGAGGAACTTGCACTAAAACTTGAGCTAAAAACCAAAAAATATCTTATAATTCGAGAACCAACAAATTTATGGAACAAAGAACCAAGGATGAAATATACAATAATAGTGATAGATAAATTATTTTTTGTATATGAATTGGGAATACCATTAAACCCGCGAACCGCAGCGGCAACTATGTCCTTGGTGCAAGCTTGATATACTTGAAATGTGTTACAATCTTCACGGAAAATTTGATCTGCGAAGCGTAATATGTAAACAAGTAAAGAAAAACAGAGATAAAAGCTAACAGACTCAAAATACAGTGGTGAAGGAAGAAAGAGGGGTATACCGAATTCAAACTTGGTGGAGTGGTTAGGGATGAAGATGGAATTGACGGAAATTCTCCAAGGGCTGGTCTTGGCATCCTCAGAGGATAGAGGCCTGGACCGGACGGCGACGTGTATTCTCTCCATGAAAAAATGAGTTGGAAAGAACAGTAGCCGAAATAGTCAGATATCGTTGCGCTGTCGCCTCCTAACCTGACCGCGATGCGCCGCCCGACGAGGAAGAGAGAGCCGTTTGCCTTCCCAGGTCTCATTTCAAATCTTTTCCCGCCTAAATAGGCCTTTACTTGCTTGAACTTGACGCTTGCCAGTTGGCTGTCTGTTTGGATTAAATTATATTTATGCCTGTATTTTTTAAATTTAGAAATATTATTTCTTTGCCACCACACTCGGTTAATAATCATTGCGCCTATTTGGATAGATTTTTTTATAATTTAAAAAAAAAATAAAAAAATTATTGAAAAAAAAAATCTAAATAAATGAGTATTTGAATAGTAATTACTATAAGGACTTTCATAATTGATAAATTATGATATGAGATGAAAATAAAATAAAAATTACCCATCTTTAACCTCACTATTCATCTTTTGTCATCTTATTCCGCAATAATTTTATCTTCTTCTAACTACAAGAGCAACTCTAGAACAGGACAATGGTGAGAGCAACTCCAGCAGCAGAGCGATGACGGGGCTATCAAGGAGCAGGACGGCGGTAGAGGCTAAACTATAAATAGCGACGATGATGCAACAACAACAATGAAGAAGAGCAAAAGACAACGAGCTAAAAAGAGAGAAGAGGAGAAAGTGTGTTAGAAAAAATAAAGACAAAATAGTAAATAGGTGGTCCATCAATTTTTTTACTATTATAAAAGTTATTCCCAGTAGCTTATCCAAGATTATAGTTTAGTCCAAAAATTCTTTTGGACAAATATGGATATTTATTTTAAAAAATTTTCAAACAAATGTTTGAAACTATAGTTTTAGATAAAAATCCTTTTAGACAAATATGACTATTTGTTTAAAAAAAAATAAACTAAAATTTGAGCTAAAAATCTTTTAAAACTAAAGCTTTAGTTCCATTCAAACAGATACATCATTGAAATATCAATATGTTCTATAAAATATGTTTAATAGCATTACTTTAGTTTGAGTTTTTTTTTATTGTTGTTATTGAAATAATTATTAATTTATTTTTTATTTCATGTAATTAAAAGAATCAGATAAAACTTTAATAAAATTAAATTTTTAATTTAGAAATTATGTTTTATTCGACATAAAATTAGTTTTCACTGTTTATGTCCACAACTGAGTTTCAGGGCCTGTTTGAGTAACCCACAAACCTAGGTTTTAAAAGGATTTCTAACTCAAACATTGATTTGAGAAAATTTTAAAACAAATAGCTATATTGTCTAAAATGACTTCTGGACCAAACCATGATTTTGAATAAACTCATAGGAATAGCTTTTAAAACAATAGAATAACTTATGGAATACTCAATTAGTATTGTACCCTTACTTTTTTTTTGCACTCTCTTCTCCTTCTTCTCTTCTCTCTCTTCTCCGTCAACGTCGTTGTGGCCTCTGCCATCGTCGCTTCTCCCCTCCGTTCATTAGTCCTCCCTCCTCCCCGACACTTGTGCTTCCGCTTGGTCTCCATCCGACCGCCTATGTTCAACGAGGAAGAAGACGAGGAAGAAAAGGGAAAAAGAATACATGTTGTGATTCTAAATAGTGCATGAACAGTGGTGATGAATGGTAAGTATACAGTGATTGTGAACAGTAATATAGGACATGAGCTGATGGATAATTAATTTTTTTTATCTTATACATTTTCTGATAATTTATCAATCACAAAAGTACCTATAGTAATAACTATCCAAATACTCATTTATTTAAAATTATTTTTTTTTCATAAGCTCCTCTCCAGAAGTTATTTTTTAAAAGTTATCAAAAAACTCTTTTTTTCCATAACTCTTCTTCTAAAAACCTATCTGTAGTCATTTTTCATTGGAACCACATCCTTCAGTCACATACTCACATTATCAATTACTCCTTTTTCGCCACAATCATCAATCAATTAATCAATAAAAAATACAACAAAAAGTGACATGCATCATCGTTATGAATTATATTTATTTTTTTGATAAAGATTATGAATTATATTTATGAGAGATCCTGGGTATTTAACAATCAAATCCTTAATTAATGCATCTATACTTTTATCTGTCTATTTTTTTTATAAAAAAATTTAGGTAGATTTGATACCGGTCTCCTGCTAAGGTTATCACACAGCTCCAAGACTCAGAAAATACTTACAAGGAACGTACAAGATCACTTACCAAATAAACCCTTACGACGACAGCGAAAATTAAACTCACATCTTTATAGAATATTTATCAATTCTTTATCATATATGCCAATTCTCATTGGCTACCTAGTCACAAGTCACAATGTTGCAATTGCAAGTCTTTTTTTTCTTTTCATACAGGAATTGCAACTGTTTAATTTGTACTTGACAAAATCCCCACAAGTTAATCAATATACATCTTTGAAAGATGAAAACTTCTTCCTGCATATTCCATTTCTGGCCCAAGCGAGTTACATACCGGCCCAAATCACCAGATTATAATTTGAAATTTACTAAAATTTCAGCTGAACATATACAACCTCACTATATGATAAAGAATTCTTCAACTTATGCTTGATTCAATCTATCAAACTTGGACCCCAATTCTCTGAGCTACCTGCATCAGCAAAAATATTAAAAGAGTCACTTGCATATTTGCTCGCCTAATTATAATTGAAAACGAAAAAAAATCAGAAATCCAATTTTCTAAAATCAGAAATTGGCTATCATCAGCAGTCGTCGGCACTTTCAACTCGCGGAAGATCTGTAAGTGATGATGAAAACTAACCGGGGAAGGATCATCTCTATGCAAACTATATCGTTCTACCCTTAGCTAAATCAAACCCCCAGGCCCCACCCCTCTTTTTTGTTTCCTCACGAACTGTGTGATCTTGGATTTGCTATTTTCTGTTTCTTGCATATCAGAAGAGCTCTAATAAATAGCATACAAAACTACGTGAGATGGAGATATGCTAACATACCTCCCTAAAGGAATGAACATCACTTCCCCAAAGCCAGGCATCACAGCCTGCATCTCTAGCACCCCATATATCATTTCTACGATCATCCCCAACATGAACAGCATCCTCAGGTTTTACACCCAACAGCTCACATGCTTTAAGAAATATGGTTGGATTTGGCTTCTCTGCCTCGACCTGCTTGACAAAGACACATTCACTGATCATCACATAGAAATTCAGAAATCATACATATGCAGTGTAAAGAGTGGGTGAGCACACAACATAAATTTTATGCACAAAAGTGTCTGGCAAAAAACAAAAATCCTCTGCATCAATCTCCTTGGGCATTCTTCAGAGATCATGCTTTGTTTGAACGCAGAAGTGGAGTTTTGAAATTCGTAGGATGCAATGAACACAGCTAAGTGTGACAAGGAGGCAGGAGTTAGCACAGACTGAGGCTAACCTCATTTGAAGGATCAAGTGGCAAGATGTAAGACAAAGAATTATTGGTATTCATTGCCACCATTCTCTTTTGAAAGTCTAAGATACCTTGGATTGTTTATGACGATCAACAAAGTTGCAAGCAGTCATGGGATAAAGAAAGGGGCGGGAGAACCTGCTTCCAACACAAACTAATTCAACAATAAAGAAAAGAAACTTGTGCTACCTCAGCCGATACTGCTACAGCATCAAACCAGTTATCACAGTTCAATGCCTTCAGTAGAGGTCTTAATCTAGTGTCAAAATTTGACACAACAGCCAGCTTTACACCAGCTTTCCTAATTGCTTTGAACACTTTTTCAGCCTCAGGATCACAGAGGTGCCATGCCTATGAATCATAGATAGGGAAAAAAATATCAAAAAGCTTCTACCTAAAGGTTGCATAAAATCACAGTAAATATCAATGGTTTTCAAAAGATCTGACCTTATCTGTCATGTAGTAGTTATAAAGTTCTTCAAAGTACTGAGAATCAGAACAGCCAGTCGAATAACTAACTATGTATTGCCAGAAGGGCCTGCCGTCATTAACATATCTGCAAGTGAGAAAGAATTAGAGTCTCAGATAAAACCAAAGTTGATAGTAGATTGATTGTCTCTAAGGTTGAATACTTAGATACATTTCCAGCTGCAATTAATATAAGTTACGAGAAAAGACAAGAGTTTATCCTCAGTCAAACCCTAAATTCACCTCATATTTAAAAAATACCCTTTTACAAGTCAAAAGCCAACCAGTGGCACGTAGGCCATTACTTTCTAAAGTCCACAATAAAAGAGAGTTCCGCATAATATGCTAGAGAATATAGTGAAATGGAGTTTGCGGATACAGGAACTTCTGCATATAATGTAATAATAAGTTGAATCACGAGTCTTGGTTATTTCTTCTTCAAGATTACATGATCTCAAATTTTTATAAGAAGCAGCAACCGAGAAGGATCTTGCAGTGGAGACACAGGTCATTAATTAAGTGGTCACGCTAATAAAAATGAAAATGGCCAAAGCCGTTAGAACGGGTAAGAACACGCAACAAAAGGTAAAATAAAACACAATTAGTCCATTCCGAAGTATGTTAAACACAGCCACGACCCCTCTATCAAATTGCCCTTGCTTCAAAATACACAAATTTTAATGCTAAATTATGGGGGGGAACTCAAAATATTAGGCGAAAATTTTCTTTTTCTTTTTAACTCAAAAAGATCTAAATTTGAAAAATACAGGAGGATTATGCAAGTCACCCCCATGCCTCCTAATAGAAAGAAACAAATATTAGGCAGAGAAATGTTATAGACCAAACAGATCACAAAAAAAATCATTCCACAAAACCAATTCGCAATAAATAACCAAATTATAGGCGGTAACATATCAATTAATCCACGTCATAAAACCCGAGGGGGTAAAACCGAAAATAAGATTATCAACTCACATTATCAAATATCAACTCACAAAAATGATACGCACCTCAGCCGAGATCTGCCCCAAGGCTGCCCATAAGCTCTTCTGTATCGGTGTAAAATCTCATCCTCCGAGTATTCTACCCCATACTTCTCCCCAATCTTTCTATATATCTACAATGCAACAACCGAACGAATTTATTTGCAATCAGAACTCAAGCAGGTCGCGGGGAATGAAGAAGAGAGTAGTAGCCGCACTAAATTTGAAGAATCACTGCATAAACTCAGAGAAGAATAGAGAATAGGCACAGCCCAGAAATGCATGCGTTGTATGATATACAAGAGAGTAAACCAACCTCGGCCATGGGTTGAGAGGGCACAACAAGAGTGCCAACGGCATCAACAAGCACAGCCTTGTGAGTGATGTCACCGTACCGGGACTTCCTGTAATCCTCATAATCCTTCGCTCCCAACGTCTCCAACCCCATGCATCGCGAACCGATCGTCTCTGATACCTCGGTGGCCAGAGCGACAGAAGCATAAGAGGAAGAGAACTTTTGGAGCGCGCCAAATGGATTGAAGCAGCCAGACCCTGATCTCGAATTTGGCGTTCGAGAAGAGAGAGCAGTGAGAAATCTCGCGACCTTCGTTCTCGTAGCCATTAGAGCCATGATTTCATCACATTTGAGAGGCTAACTCTGTGTGATTGTTGTAATTTTGTTGTCAATATCTCATGCTTCGTCGGGAACTCCCGGCATCGCACGGCCAAGGGAAAGCCAGAGAACGACACGAAACGAAAGGCTTGAGAATCTGAGAAGAGAAGTCGTCTCACAAGGGAAATGATCCGGGACTTGGAGGGTATTTAGGATATGTATATAAGGCGGGCCCTGAGGACCGGGTCAAAATTGCATACAAATTATGTGAATCCCCGGTTCATCAGACATGGATGCTCGGGATGTGTGATGACTGATGAGATAAAAGGCGTATGGTTTTCTCATTTAGATAAAAAAACATTATACGTGGATATGAATAATGTGACGGTCTTCTTAAATGGCTTTTCTTAGCGGGGAATTTGATATTTTGTTCGGGTTTAGTTTGCGGTAAAACTATGATTTAAAAAAAAAAATATGTTAAATTATAGTTTAAAAAAATAAAATAAATAGTTTTTAAATATCTAAAATAGTCTGTGAACTAAACTATAATTTTAGATAAACTGATAGGAATATTTTTAAGTGTGAAAAATAGTTTATAGAATTTTTAATAATTATTTTACCCTTATATTTTTTTACTCTCTCTCCTCTCTTGTCTTTGATCTTTGTTCTAGTCTTCTCTATCCCTCCTCACTTGTCTGTTGTTGTCGTTGACGTTCTGGCTATAGATCTCGATGAGAGCAATGTCACAGAGGAAACGACTACAAATTTATAGCAGTGGGTTACAGAGAGGAGGAAGTCACGGCCACTTATTTTTTGCTCACTTCCATCATAGGAGATATGTGAAGAGGATATGCAAGAGGTCAAAAGAGATGATAGAGAAAACTAGAGGACGTGAGATCTTGCTTTATAAACATGGGTTCTCGTTATTTCCCGTCCTTATTATATCATTTATTATTGTTACTATAGAGGTGTCAACTGTGGTCTAGATGGAACGGTGTGAATATGATAAATAGTAATTAATAATTATTTATTTATTATTTTTATCTCATATATTTTTTGATAATTTATTAATTATAAAACTATTCAAACACTCATTCTATTCAGAATCACTTCTTTCTATAGAAGAGTTTTTTTATAATAGCTTTTAAATTACTTATTCATTATAAAATATTCTCTAAAAGATAAATCAAACTGGCTTTTAATTATTCTAGTTAGAAAATTTATATTTAACTCATGCTCCCTCCTCCGGTCAATTTTATAATAATTTTAAAAAGTATCTTTAGTTTTTTCGTTTTGATAATTCCAATAAGCATTCAATGTATATATACTCATATTTAATAAATATATTATAAAAAATAATTATATTTAAAATAATATCATATAATAAATATAAGCATACCTCTTAATAAAAATTTAAATATTAATTTATCAAAATATAGTCACTTCTCCCGTTATTAATATGAAAGCTATTTAAAAAATTAGATTTGATCAGAAATACAATATATTAATTAATTTTATATATAATATTTATTATTTTTTAATAATTTATTTAACTTATAAAATATTATATAATATAATATAATGACATGGATATTTTAGATATTACGTCATATTTATTATAATTAATTAGTATATTTAATTTATTTAAAATAATAAATTAGATATTATATTAATGATGAAAGTATTAAACATGTCAGCATTCTTAAGTTTTCCAAATTACATGATTTCTTAAAAAAAAAAGGAATCACGCTGATAAATAATAAGCGAACAATTAAATAATATTACCCGTCCGTTTTAGTTATATAATAATATACTCGTATAAAAATACTGATTGGATAGGTCGCCTGTTTTGGGAATTTGGGAAAACGAGCTGATTGAAGTTTCCACTTGATTTTTGATAAAACAAAGAAAGAAATTTACACTTGATATATTACTATGTTGATGTTTTTATTGATTGTAATAGAAATGAATGCATCGAGAAATTTCCTAGTTGTGCGTGATTGCAAGCACATATAGCAATGGACATTTTGTTACTACCCACGTGAATGATACTTGTTTTAGAAGAAAAATAATAAAATAAAACCATATGAATGATTTTTTATATGATGAAGTCGTGGAGTGTCGTGGACAATAATGGGATAGGGAAATGATGAGGTGGCAAATAGCAAGGCGGAGGTGATGAGTCCAGGTCAGCATGAACCACATCGACAAGTGGAGACCATCGGCACCCTCTTGTCCAAACTTGTTTATCGTGTTTAATTGGAGGGAAGTGAAAATAGAGGAACGAATAAATTTTTTTACTTTTATCAAATAATATAAATTATTTTTATTTTTAATATTATGATTATTTTAATTTTATCAAAAAAATTATGAATTAAAATAATAAAAATAGAAGTATATTTTTTATTTTATTTTATCATAATTATAAATTTGTTGACAACTTTAATATTTTTAAGTTATAAAAAAATAATTTAAATTATTTTATCTTAAAGTTATAAAAAATATATATATTAATTTTATATTTATTTTTATCTTATCAAATAAAATTTTAAAATTTATTTTTTAACTTAATTTTATTTTTATTAACAACTTTTCTATCCTGTGATTGGGTCCTCAATTACCCAGCGCCACCAACGTTTGCTTTGGCTTTATCCTCCGCAACCGTGGTCCATTGCCATTTGCATTTGCATTTGCATTTGCCACCACCAAGCTTCAATTTTTCAAACCTTGATGTGATTGTCAAGGGGTCTCTATTCCCTGCCACGTCTGACTTTAGATTGTTAATTGCCCCCCTACTTTTTTATAGATTTACTTTATTGCACATCATTATCGGCCATTTTCATTTTACTCATTGATTATTAGGTTTGTTGGGTACTTTTAATCACTTATTATCGTCCCCCCAGTGACGATTATTTTACTGTATTTTGAATTTTACAAATCCCTACGTGGCGGAGCTTGGGAGCGTAAGGCTTACAGTTCCCATGTGTTTGGAAATATTTTACTGGTTTTTTTATTTTATAATATATATATATATGTACGCCTTTTAAAAAATTCAAGTTATGCGTAAATAATCTTGATGAGTTTGTAAATCTTAAGTAATAAGATGTGATAATTTTGATGACGAAGCATGAGCGATGTCTATCCAAGTCACATAAGTAAAATATGATTTTATTAGCGATGACGATTTCTTATAATTTCATGATTACTTTTACACGATTCAAATATTAAAATATATATGCCATAGTTTCGTGGTCAGGACATGAGATATAGATATTTAAACTGTTTTAGTAGAGTCAAGTATCTCCAGCCGATAGTTAGGCAGATAAAAATTAATTATCTTAAAAGGTAGATATAAATTTTATTTTTTTAATAAAATATTTTTTATATATATGATCCGGTTTAAATTTAAGACATAATATTTAAGATTCAAACAATCTATCAAACTACATGGTTTGTGGGGTAAAGATATTTAAAATTAACCATTATTGAAGATAAAGATAATTTGACACCATTGAATTTACATGCATGCATGCATGATTTGGAAGAGAGCAAGTCTTATAAAGTTCTTTTCAAGCCTGGTATAAAAATTTCGGCCACGCCTCCCTCTCTCTCTCCCCCCAGAGTGGTAATGAAGAACTAGTTCATTATTTGGGAACACTGATTTTGAAAACTTAGGTGTTGCATTAGGATAAAGAATGTGTTGTGAGAATTTGATAGAACTTGAAGATAAGCAAGGTGGGGGGGACCGAATGCGAAAAGGATAATTGCGTGGTAATCGAGAACACAGGCGTGGATCATGATCTCTGGAAGTTCAAAGCCACATTTCACTTTCATGGAAATACTTGATTAGAGGAGTGGTTTACGAATTTCTGCCATAATTCTATATTGCTTGATTTATTTGAGGAAGGAGGAGGAGGAGGAGGAGGAGGGCCAGGCTTTTGTCTATTTTGTCAGGAAGTGAGCGTTTAATGCAAACCACGAGGGTGTGACTGTGAAATGATTTGATGGACGTAGCACCAAATGAAATGAAAGGCTCTAAAACATCACCAACAAAAAAGGAAACTAGATATTAATTAACTGGATAAGCATGTGGTGGGGCCCATATGAGGTTCATGTGGCCACATTAGCCCATTATCCCTTCCGTTATCGTATCAACGCACGCTTCCTCTACTTCTTCTTCTTCTTTTTGTTACTGTCCACCCAATTTATCAAAATTTTATCATTACTACATTTAAATTTAACCCGCATCACGTACTTAGCTATAGTGAGTGAGTCTCCCAACAGAAATTTTTTATATACTCTGAAGCTCGAACTCAAAACCTTGTTTAAACGATATAAAATCACTTACTACTCAAATTAACCTATTAATAACGCACGCTTCTTTTTTATGCAACATGTATATATACTTCGAGTACTTCTTCCACCTTCTTTTTTTTTTAAAAAAAAAAGGGCAAAAAAATACTTATTCCATGTAATTTTTCCAGCAATAATCAATGCTGGGACCAGGGACCATGGGGCAGGCAGGGGGCCATACTACAAAATTTAATTTTTAAAAAAGTGTTTATTTTTTGTTTGTAAAAACTTTAAAATTAATTTTAGCCCTCCGCCTTTCATGCACTTATGGCTTTGTTTCTGGATCCGTTTTTATTGGCTGAGACTATTTATATATTATTGTATTTCAATAATAATAATATGGATAAAAGTATATTTAATACTCCAAATTAATTTTAGAAGAGTAATTAACACTCTAAAATATTTAAATATGTAATTATCACTTAAAACTAATTTTAGAAGTACGACCAGCGTCCTAAAATATTCAAATTGGTACAATTATACTTTTTCACTGATAGAAATATAAATTTATATCCGATCATGTCACGTAAACTTTTTATTTTAACACATTATTATTTAAAATGCCACATGTATCATATTGTTTAAAAAAGAGTATTGAATAAACCCTAAAATTGATATTGTATATGATTCATATGTGAAGATTGTAAAATTTTACGTTTTATTTAATATAATTTATTAAAATAATATTACACATGTAGCCTTTTAAATAATAATATGTCAAAATAAAAAGTTTATATGACACGTGTCAGATAAAAGTTTATATTTTTATTAGTAAAGGGATAAAATTATAATAATTTAAATATTTAAAATGTTAATGATATCTCTAAAATTAATTTAAAATATTAATTATATTTTTAAATATTTTAAAATATTAATTATTTTTTTAAAATTAATTTATAACGCTAGATATACTATTACCCTAATAATAATAAGGAGGAATCTGGTACAGCTAGATCTTCCATAAATCCCAATCTATTTAGTGTTGGTAGGTATAAGAAATGTAGGACACATAGTAAATTATTAAAAAGGTGAGATTCCTTTCTACACCGAACCCCATGTTCGAGAGATAAAGAGCCACGTGCTCTTATGCTTTATTTTAATATAAATAAGAAAAAATAAATTCATATCAATATTATTTATTTAATAGATAATTTTATAAATTTGTTATAAATATTTTTTAAACTTTAAAACTATATTTAAACTTTAATAATTAATTAGTGTCAGACTCGCTTAAATTTGATTGCGCACAACTTTTTTTACTGGCAATGAAAAAACACAAGAACGTGCATGTCTGCTCCCTTATCATTATAAGTTTACAACTTCCCCCAGAGATGGGGCTTTTTATTCTTCCATGGACCATGGCACTTATTTGAATTCGAATTGAATCATCGGTTGCAATACCTTTATTTTATTTACCTGAACTATAGGTTGGAATACCTCATAGCATACAAAAGGGAAAAAAGAAACACAAACTATGTATCTCAACAAAAGGTATTGTCACATAAAATATAAACATCGAATATTAACCCATCATATATTATGAGGAATTAATATTTTCTGTTAATCTTGATTTTTATTAATGATTGTTCTTCTCACTTTAACACCAAAAGAAGAAGAAGAACAAATGAAGGGAAAACTGTATATTTTGATAAATTAAGAGCCACTTTTTCTTATCATCACAACGGACTTCTTTATAGGTTTCATTATAACTTGTACAAAATACTAAGTTTTATGGTTGCCAAAAACACTTCGAGTATACATAGAATCAACCCTACAGGTTATCTTTGTTAATAAAGTATTGTCTCTAATACAGTCCACGTGCAACAGGAATCTGATACTTGACAGCAAAAGGAGCATCCACAGATCCCATCCATAGCGTCCCATCTCTCTCTTCCACTTCACTCACTGATCTCCCTCCTCCCTTACCTTGAACCATTTCCACCACTTCGCCTTCTTCACTCAACCGAATTGCGAATCCACTCTTGCCTTTTACCTTTGTTAAATGCGAATGTGCTTTTGTGATATCCAAAGGAAGCTTAAGCAGGGCTTTCCCAATCCAGGGATAAGACAGAATCCAACGAACAAGCTTCTCTTGTCTCGCAAATATTCCCACCCAGTATCCCCCTCTCGGCCTGCGTTTAATGTTGTCTGGGAAACCTAGGAGCTCTGCGAACACCTCCAAGGTTCCAGCTTTCGGTGTTGCCAGCCAATACCTCAGTACTCTGCACTTGCTCGTCTCTGCCACTAGAATATACTCACCATGTTTGCTCAGAGCTACCCCATTTGCAAATGACACATTCCTCAGAACAACACTCACATGTTTGGTTTCTGGATCATATTTCATCACCATCCCCCTTTCATCTATGCTAAGTATCAGAGAAATGTAATCCCTGCATTTGATCATGTCATTATGTTGATCAAACATGAATCTTTACGAGATGGATTGAGCAGATTACAGTAACAAAGTCAGAATCAGAATATATATATATATATACACACCTCCTGTGAAATGTGGAGCTACTGGAGGTGAAGTAAATGACTCCGGTGGTTTGATCAATATCCAGATTGTTGGTGAAGGCCAAGGGAGTGTCGTCTACTTGAGATGTGATACAAGTGGGGATGCCTCCATGGGAGGGAACAACAAGAAGGCCAAAGTAAGCATCGGCGATGTAGAGATCACCGGTTGGGCTGAAGCACAACCCTAGTGGTCGACCACACCTGTGCTCTGTTTTGCGATGTTCCTCCGCACCCTTCTCTGCCAAACCCAAGCTATGAAACTGTCAGTACTCTCTATTGTAACCTGATCCACGTCCTCCTCTCACGCTAATTAGCAGCATCCAATTTCAGAATTCAGAATCACTCCTTTTTAGGTTGGGTTTAATAATTGTATTGCTTGCTTTTATGGGACTGACCTGTCGCACGCAGTTTTTAGACCAAGACTCACATGCATGTCAAGTGTACTAGCTGTAACAGCCGTTACAACTACTGGCTGTTGTCCTTACGTAGTATTTTCAACTAACTCACTCGGTTCTAAAAAAAACAATTAAAAATATTAAAATTGTTCTAAAATTTAAATAATTTTTAATATTATTTTTATTAAATACATTATATCCCAACAGCATATTAATTTTTAATCTCTCCTATCATCCGTATTAAATATGAGTATGTATATAAAAGAATAATTAATGTTCGATAAAATTAATCAAGTGCTTTATAAAAAAGATCAAGAGTACTTGTTAGTACCTTTAATTGTAAGTTGCATTTGTAGAATGTCAAAGCAATTTCACCAAAATTTTGTAAATAATACTCCTTCTATATTTAATATAAGAGTTAATTGGGGAGTTGACCTTGGTCATAAAATATAAGATATATTTTCTATATTTATCATCTTTCCAAATTACTCCAATAGATACTCCCTCAATAATAATTAATTAAGAGAGAAAGGGAGGGAGGGAGTTAAAAGAAAGATAGTTACAATGTTTTAATAAAAAAATATTATATTAACTAATTTAATTAATATTTTTAATTTAATTAAATTAATTAAATAAATCGGAAGAATAATATGTGTGTGTATGAAAGGGTGAGGCCCCCGGGAAACAGATCCAGGGGGCACGTGGGGCTCGAAAGCAAACAGTGGCCACCCACATGCCTCCTTCCAAGCAAACACGCCCTCGTCTACTTATGGCATCTGGGCTTCCTCTTCCCTCCCCATGCCACCATCCAACCGTATTCACAGCATTCACTTCTTCCTCTCATCTCTCAATTTCCATAATTTTCTCAAAACAAAAGGAAAAAATAGAAATGGTTCATAGTCTCGTGTACGTGCAGCAACCAATATATATCCCATCTATCCAGACGATAAACGAGTACTTGTATGCATGCGTTAGAAAGATGGAGAGGTCTCACCTGTGTGGAGAAGTGACCGTAAAATTCACCCAACGTCTTTCATCCTGATCCCAGTTGATGATACGGCCGTCGGAGACGCCAGTGTAAGGGCCTTGGCCATCGGGGCTGAAGGCGAAGCTCTCCGGTCCCACAACACCGATATTCTCCATTAATGGAACAACCTCGTGTGGCCAAGCCTCTCCAACGTGAAATGCCCTTTCGGTTTCCTGATGGCCGGCGAACCAAGCAGAGGCCACAACAACAACGGCGGTCGCCACCGCCAAGTACAGCCGTGGCTTCATCATCGCTAAGAGATGATATAATAGAGAGGGTTGTAAATTGCAGTGGATGGATAATCAAATAAGTGTGATCCCCTCTATCTCAGGTTCTCTTTATACTAATAACTCCCACGTACAAACAAGAGACTTCAATCAATACATGGAAATTAAATGGCGATATTTCCAACGATGAGAACATCTTAATACTACAAGTAACTTTTATGATAATGACATCAACGCTCTACCTGCCGCGAATCTTGAAAACGATCTTCTCAACAGCCATCCTGTATTTTTGCCAATCTTGACTAAAAATGCGTTCCACGACTCATCCAAATTCATGAAATCTAATCACATCACAATCCCTATATAGTACATAACAGCTTCCTCATTCACCCTTTATTTCTATTTTCTACTTATCCATCGCAAATATGCCAACAAATTTGTTATACCAAACAAACTGCAACCTCATAAAAATACAATTCGTACAGTTTAATGCAACGCACACTTCTATGATGGACGGTTGCAGTGTCATAATCATAGCCCATAAATGCCGATGAAGGGCATTAACACGGAACCAATCCAAAGCTTCCCATCCTTCTCCTCCACTTCGCTAGCAAACCTCAAGGCCTTTCCTTCACAATCTTCCAACCCTTGCGATATTTCTCCTTTATCACTCAGCTTTATAATAGAGGAGTGAGGCTTCCACCCAGTGAACGATGTGTGCAATTGTTTGAAGCTGAGTGGAAGATTTAGCATGTCATTTCCAGCCCATGACTTTGAAGAAACCAATCTGGCGAATGGAATTGCTTTTACATGCAAAGCCACCCAGAACTCACCTTTTGAGTCCCTTCTTATGTTATCGGGCAAACCAGGAAGCTCAGCAAATGTGTCTACTTGACCGGCTTTAGATCCACGGAGCCAAAGCCTGAGGATCCTGCGTGCAGAGGTTTCTGCCACCACCAGAAATGAGCCGTTTTTGATAAGTGCAACTCCGTTGGCAAAACCAAGCCCCCTTATTAACACGGTCACTTCTTTGGTGGACTTATCACATTTCATTAGCCGACCAGTCTTGTCTCTAATAAGAATTGAATTCATGAACTCCCTACAAACAAAAGCTCCACACAGTTTAGAGACATGAAATATTTTGTCTAAGAATATGGGCTTGTTTAGGTTAACGTTGGCAAAAATAACTTTTATCTCAAATAACTTTTGTAAACTGAAATTGAGCTAAAAGTTAAGAAATATAACGTGATCTTTGTTTTGATAAATTTTTATAAAAAAATTAATTTAACATAAACTTATTTGAACGATTTATTAAAAGATTAGTTTTAAAAGGTTCAAAAAGTCAGAAGTTACTTCAACTTTAAAATAATTTTTAAACAAAAAATCTGATGCCCCCAAAGTCATGCTAAACATCATATTACTGGGTTAAAGTAGCTTTTCACTGCAGAAAAGTCAAACAAGCACTATATATACCTCAAAGAGTTTAACATCATCTCCTTCTATCATACATTAATTGTGCCATACATGTGTTGGATCATTCCAGAGGGGTGTAGGAAGAAATATATTACCTTCTGTAGAAGGCAGTGCTAGAATCAGTGAAGTAACTGACATCTTCGTCCTCCCTGATATCCATGCTATTGGTGAAGCGCAAGGGTTGACCCTCAACTTGAGGCACCAAAGGGGTGGCCAAACCACCTGTAGGCCTTCCGACTTAAAGGCCAAGGTAGGCATCAGCAATGTAGAGATCTCCACTTTTCTTATCAAAACTCAGTCCAAAGGGCCTCCCACAAATATGCTCCAATTCGGGCGCAAATGGACGTATACATCCCGTCCTTCAAAAGCAATACAATAAAACCGGGAGTTACATTTAAACAAGGATCACTGCATAAGAACGAGCATTGCCCATTTAAAAAGAACAGTGATAAAAGGCACCCAATTCAACATTCCCTTTGAATTATTGGTTAAAACAACATTCAGACATTGTCATGTAGTGATAGTTAAATATCAAGGCTGCTATATTCTTATCCACCATGCATGCAGAACATAATCTTTTACCGTACAGCATAAACAAAGACATGATTTATGGATCAAATTACAAATATGAATGAATAGGCTTCGGCTGGGCCCATAAAATAAATAAAACTCCACCCCAATCTACCTAATTGACGTGTTAAAAGTAAAAACCCGTTGGGCTTTTGACGTCTCGAGTTCTCTACCGAGTAGCTAAAGCCCAACGTGCGTCTCCACTCTTTTTCCGTTTTTCGCCTCTTCTAACTTGTAGGAATTTTGTTTTTGGGATAAGCTTAGTATCAATTTCAAAAAGAAAACACTCCCTCCTATCGATGGTTTAGGAAAAACATTAACATTTTTTTATCTAATATAACTACCTAATTATAAAACTTTTTAACTAGTTAAACAAACTCTTCTAATAGATTAATTTTAAAATTAATTTTGAACTATTATAAAAAAGTAATTATTTCTAATCAACTACATTAGTTTATATAAAATTATTAATAGGCGCTTATTAAAAAGAGGGCAGCCAGTAATAGGCCCGACGGCTCCGGGGACATGGAGTATCTGAGCGGTGTGGAGCGAGTCGTCGGAACCCGGAATTGAAGGAGGCCCAAAAAATAGTTTAGAGTTTAAGGCAAATATTATGGAGAAGAACGCGAGCACAGTGGCTATGACCTTTGAGTTCATCGTCAGAGCTCACGCAGCTAAACGATTGATAGGGCTCACCAGATCTGGTCCCACTCACCTCCTCCAGTTAAATTTCAAATGGCTTGTTTGGAGTGAGTTTTGTTGTTTTTTCTGGCCAGGAAAAAGGCAAAAGGGTAACTTTCTTTTTCGTGATCGCTACTTTGTTTTTTTTTTATAAATAAATTTTTAAAAAAGGGTTGGGCTCACCTATAATTTAAGAGTAGGGTGAAATCTCTCTTCCTTTTTAACGATATTAATATCAAGTAAAATGAACTGTCTATTATTCTAAGACGTAAATTTATTTTAATAATTAATCCGGAACAACATGTGTCAGCTGGGTAAGGCCCAAGTTTCTGCCCCAAATTTTAGGTACCACGGGAAGAATGGGGGATTCAAGAATCATGGAACTAATAACAGGATTAGTCCGAGTAGTAAGCGGTTTGGTATCGTTTAAACGAGGTCTCGAGTTCGACCCTTGGCGAATACAAAAAATTTTTGTTAGGAGACTCACCCACCATAGTCAGGTGCGCGACGCGGATCGAATCTGAATATAGTCGGGATAAAACTCCAGTGAACCAGGTGAACAAAAAAAAATCATAGAACTCGGCCCAACTGGACGAGCACTACAGATGAGGGTAATCTTGTCAGATGACTGGGAATCATGAGAAACTTGTGAAAGATAAAAATTCTTTATATTTTAAATCTTAAAAAAAATTAATTTTAAATTTAAAATAATTTAGAGATATTTTTAACTAAATAAAAAATATGTCTTAATAAAAAGGTTAATTTTTTTACTATGTGATGAATTAGTGTTTCGAATGCTAACTGTGGCAATGAATGTGGAAAGTGAAAATTAAGGTAATTAGATAACAGAATGCAAAAGAGGGAATATTTGAAAACTTGTGAATCACTCGGACTTTTAGCTGAGAAGAAGTGTGGCGTGTTTTTGAACTTTGAATGAAAGATGACGTATTTTTAAGATATAAAATAGAAAAGGGATGGACGTGATCCCTAAAATTGCCCCAACGCATTTGCTGGAGGGCACAGCTAATTGTTTCGTCTTTTGGGGGGCTGCGTCAAATCGCCTTTTAGATTCTGTAGCCTTTTCCCCAGTTACATTTTTTACAGGATCTGACGTTTGTTTGAGACTGCGAGAATATTATATTTATACCTGAATTCATTCATTCACTAACTCTTTACACCTTTTTCTCCCCAGAATGCACGGCACAAATCCAGAGTCTGAGAACGGGGAACTGTGGAATAAATAATGGAGGGTTGAATGGGTCATTGATAGCTGATGATATCACAAGCACCGTCATGAATCTGAGGGAAATAAACGGTAAATCTGGTACAATATTCCAAGCAACGCTACATTAATTGCTGCGTAACATTGATATTTTATATTTCATCGTATTTAATGCCCGCCTGTGAGTATCCGAGCCATTTAGATAAGATTTGGATGATATAGAATAATATCAGTCTCGTAAATAAATAATAAAATAACAAAAATTAGGCAATCCACAGTGCATATCCTGAGAGCTTAGGCTGCTGTAGCTACCTGAGACGATGACCTTTTACGAAATTGTCACTATCATGTCCATTTTCATACTAATTAATAAACTAAGAATTTTCACTGGGAAAAAAAACAATAATTTTTATTTTTATGCGAGTTCTTTAGAGCTTGTTCAAAAATTAATTTTTCTGATTTGAGAGTCAATACTATCGTTTTAGCTGAATTCCTATACTGTTAGGTTTTTGCATGATGTAATGAGAATATATAATCAGTTGCCATATCTTTACTAGTCAAATGAGATCTCAGGAAAAAAAAAAAACTATTTTATGAATTCATTATTTGTCAAACAAGTGCTCATCGTTAGGAAGATAATTCTCTTTACGACCTTTCCATAGTCAGCATTATAACTATTAAACTTCAATTAGTCAATTTTGGTAACAAACTAATTTCCCATTTATATACTTTGAGGTTATAACTAACTAACTAACCTGACTTAATAAATCTGTCGTGAATAATAATGTTTTACTGGGTAAATATTATTATTTCATTTTTCTTAATTTGACCTTTTCCACAAATGCAGAGTATATATAGATGCCAATCACATACATGCTATGGAATTAAAGTTATTTTTTCGATCTGAAAGTAATCAATTAAAAGGGATCGAAATTTAAATAAGAGAAAACAGAACTGAACTCTTAAATTCTGATAATCTCTCGCTTTCACATACTTTTGATAGTAAACTTAACTGAATAAACCGGCCTAGTAGCAGTGTTTCAAGAAATGATTCATTCGGATCACTCAAAAAGGCTCTAAATTAATTAAATTGGAAAAAATAAGGCTCATATCGGCTAATTAATCCACCTAATAACGATGCCTAAACCACCAATATTAATGGAGAATTTCAACCTTGGCAAATTTGGCAGTCATAATTTGGATTTATGCGTATTTTGATTCTCTCTCTCTCAAGTTTACGCTTTTAATTAGGAAAATATGCGTGAGCTTAATACACACCTCACACCAAATTTCTAGGTGCCACGTATAGTTAATTAATTAAAACTAATCTCCTATATTATCATAATCTATTATAATTAAATCTCTGAAAGAGATCTCGTCGTACAACCATATCTCTTAAACTAATATTGCTTGACTATAGTATTCATTAAAACCCCCTATAGCTCGATCGTTTCTATAATTCTATCATGGAAGAATCATGTATATATATTCTATTAAATATTTTAAATCATTGCCTCCAACTGGCGGCATATGTATAATTTGTGATTAATCTGTTCCAGTACCATGTAAATTCCCATCAATCTTTTATTAGCTTATTATCATAAAAAAAATGTCACAATGCAGTACTAGCTATATACAAATAAGGGTATCTATGGTTTGTACAACTCAAGGTTTATCCTTTAAAGATCAAATATTTCAATCAGGGTCCAACCATTTAGACAAAAATAATAGGGTGGAACCTCAGTTAAATTAGTCATAATCATAATTAAAATAATATAATTAATTAAAATATATAAAATATTAATATATAATCATAAAAAAAATATTTAAATAAAAAATTATTAATTTACAAATGAATGAAGCGTCAAGGTATAAATTGCGCAAATATAAGAAAATAAAATTATTAAAATATAAATATGATAGATTACTATTTTTTTTATTTTTAAATTTAAAATAATGTTGTTTGGACTCATATGAAAACATATTTTAAAACTATCTAACCCAATTGATCCATCTAACCCGGCAATTTGTTCTAGGCAAATTGGGTTGATTTTGGCCACTTATTTTTCAGTTGAAGTATTCGGTATTTTAATTTTTTTTATTAAGTATATGTATTATTCTATAACTATATTTTTTATACTATCATATATTAAATATGGGTAACTATTATAATAAAAATTTTAATTTTAATTTATTATGTTATAAATAATTAACTCTTTCTTTCCGTTAAACTCAACTAAAAATTCAAATTTCAATACAGGGATACAAACGAGCCTAGGTTCCCTGAAAACCCTTCACATCGTCTTCTATATTGTTTTAAAAAACCCTCATATGTTCCCATGAGAAGTTGAGCGTATATAAATTTGAACTGTTTTTTTTTTAAAAAAAAAAATCTGTTGGGTCCTTATTCTTACTTGTTGTCGTGAAGTCTCCCAAAAATGTGAGTTGTATATGTTTGTTGGGCACGTTTGTTTGTGTGACATGGTGACAACGATATTACCGGAACGAGTTGTGTGTATTATTGGGTTCATACTTATGCATGCGTAGGTTTGTCTGGTAAGTTAGCCTGGCCACTAGAAATTCGACACCTGGTGTTTCCGGGTAATTTTAACTAATCGTTTTATTATTTTAATTGGAATATCTGATTTAAATCGCTGGGTAGGTCCCCACCATATCTAGCCACGTAAAAAAAAAACAAGAAGAAGAAGAATTCGAATCTTTGGGATATGATTTCGTTTTTATACGAAACTGACCTAAAACTGTATATATTTAATTATAAGTCAAATAATACGATAAGCCACGTATAAATATTAAATAGCCATCTTAAAATATCCATTGTGTGTTAATGCTTTTAAATAATTCAAATGGGGATTTTTATAACGAAATAGAATTTGCGAAGCTTAGTGCATGAATGCGTTAGCCTGGTTAACATGTATATCCTCGTGATACGATTCCTAATGGGAGGATATATAACACATATATATTACATAGCACGATATTAAAATATATGTATATCGGGAAAATGGCAACAGCATATATATGTGTATGTGATAATAATTAATGATAAATAATGAGTGGACACTTTGGAAAAAAGAAAGGAGGGTGTTGGTGGGGGAATTGAGAGAGAGGAGTGAGGAGAGAATATTATTGGAGGGGTCCATGGCCTTATAAAAAAGCCATAACGTAAGGGGACCATGTCTATTTGTTTCCATTGCCTTTAATTTCAAACTCTTCATCCATCACGCACTCCACTATCCAATGTAGCAATTAATATATTAATTAAGTAATTTAGTAAAATTAATTTTTAGATACTCCCTTGATTTATAATATAAACTATTTCAACTAATTTATCAGAATCGATAAATAGTGATTAAGTTATTAAAAAAGAAAGTTAACCCTGTATTAAATGAGGTTTTAAATAAAAGAAAAAAATATAAAGTGTCATATTTAAGTATTAACTGAAAAGAAAAATTGATAAATAAAATTTAATTATTCTCTAAATAACTTATATTATGGATCGAAATAGGTTTTGGAAGTAATTTATATCATGGGCAGAGTATTTGTTGAATTAAAAGTAATGTACTTTAGGGGTGAGTGGTAATGGAAAAGGGGTGGGGGGAATAAAGATGGTCAAAACTGAAGAAAGTAATTGATGAGAGGCAGAAAGCAGATAAATTTTGTTATGATGAGAAACAGTCTATGGGCCTATTTAAAAAGGATTTTGAAAAAGGGCTTATGAAAAAAAAGAGTTTGTGGATAACTTATAAAAAAGGACTTTTGGAGAATAGTGTATAAAAAAAATGGTTTTGAGTAAATAGGTGTTTGGATAGTTATTTTTAGAATGACTTTTTATGGTGATAAATTACCAAAAAGGGTATGATTTGATTTCAAGTAAGAGAGAGGAGGGGGTTAGAGAAAAGAGAAGAGAGAGGAGAGAAGGAAGAGAGGAGAAAGGAGAGAGGGTGTAAGAAAAAGTAGGAGAGAGGAGAGAGGGTGTAAAAAAATAGGGGTAGGATAGTAATTGGATAGTCCATAAGTGCTTTTACTGTTGAAAAAGCTATTTTAAATAGCTTATTCAAAACCATGGTTTTAAACCATGGTTTTGTCCAAAAACACTTATGGATAAATAAGCCTGTTTGTTTTAAAATTTCCCCAAACCGAAATTTGGGCAAAAAACACTTTTAAAACCGCGGTTTAGTAAGTTACCAAATAGGCCATATATATACACCCACTTTGGGAGACAAAAGGATGTATACTTTAGATTTAAAGGTTTTTTTTTAAATCTTGGATGAAAAAAGAAGTAGAATTTATCTCGTTCTTTTTCTGATAACTCTTCATGCCACTTTGTGTTCAACATTTTTTTAATTCTATTATTAAATATTTAAATAATTAATTTGATTTATGACTTTACGACTAATATACCTCTCTAGGTTATTCTAATTAGGTAAGATTTGGACTTCAATTCTCTTATTCTATAGTCAAGTTAATTCACCACTGAAATAAGTATATTTGATAATTTATTAGTGAAAAAAAAAATTTAAAGGGCGCGCAGTTTTTAAATATATGTGTAGATGAAATTTCTTCCTAGAAAAATCTGTTGCCACATTTCAATAATTTCATAGTAGACTGTTTTATCCGAGTGGCCCATGGCGAGGGAAAAGGAAGATGGTTTAAAAAATTGTTTAAAATATTATAGTTTTTTTTTAAATTATCTAAAATCTATTTAAGGATTTAATGCAGTATATTTTTAGCCATTACATATTTTATTTAGTTCTGTACAATGTATTCTCAATTATATATATAAAATAAAAAATATACATATAGAAAAAAAGATATTATATATCACTAAAAATAAATTATACGGATTGAAAATGAGTTTTATCTACTTAAAAAAAAACTAAATCCTCATGTACCTTTCACCATAAATCGTGTGAGAGGAGATTTTTTCCTTTTTTTTTTTTCAAAAAAGAACATTTGCCTTGCCCAACTGTATTCCTTGTTTTTTGGGTGAAGCAGACACCACAGAAAAATACATCCAATGACACTGTGCAATGGAAGTATATTTTAATTTAGAAATAAAATATAATAATATTTTAAAATTTGTTTCCATCCGTCCCGCATCATCTCAATATCTTTTTTTTTAAAAAAAAATAAGAACATATCTATCATAAAAATAAAAAATAGAATAAAAAGGACGACATATCAGTAGAGAAATGAGATATGATGTAGAGAGATGGGGGATGAAGCTGTGGACAGGATCCACGTGTCCAGATGGCCACATGGAGTTTACTGTAGAATACGAAGGCCAAGGGAGGGATTAGGTGTGACAGGCTGTAGACTAAGATTGAAAGCGCGTGGTTTTGGGGGAGATCTCGTCCTTTAAACCCGGTTGACGCTCCCCATCGTTCCAGCAAACCAACGGTCGAAGATTTCCAGTTTTCCGCGGAGGAAGACTGGGTGTTGTTCCAATTCCAAGTTCAACGACAAGGAATTGGCTTATGCGATGGTGTTGCTATTCAGCGTTTGGCAGGTAACGCCTAGGGGTGTTCATAAAGCCCGCGATCCGGTATGCCCACTCGAATCCGAGAAAAAATAGCCCTGCCCAGCCTGATAAATATAGGGCAGGGCTGGGCATCGGGCTACAAAATATAGCCCATACTTTTTTCGGGTTGGGCACCGGGCAGGGGGTTTGCCCTGCCCTGCCCATGAGCACCCATTTTTTTATTTTTTTATTTTTTTCGTAGATATTACACTTAAAAGGGAGAATATGATAGTTACTGGTGACTAAAGGGTCATTTTAGAAATATAAGTAGTTAAGTACGTAAGTTGTATCTTTTAATATTTATAACTATATTAATTTTTTAATTTTATTAATCATAATATGATTACATTATAAATTATAATTATTTATTTTATTTTTTTAGATAATTCATCCTTGTCAACATTTGGAAAATTGATATAAAGTTGTAATTATAAACTACTTAGACTTCAAGATTTTTTTATATGCAATGAATTTCAAGACTTTAATTATTATCTTTTTGTTACCTTATTTTTAGTGGATTATATATATTATTTAACTCTTGAAGACATATGAATATAATATTATTTTATAAGTTTATAATTGTAAATTTTTTTCCCAACATGAGCATGGCATCACAACTTGGACACGCCCAGCCCGCTTATGCCCAGCCCAAAATAGTTAGAACTTTTACCGGGTAAGACCAGGTATCAGGCTGCAAAATACAGTTCATGCTTTTTCTGGGCAGGGCACCGGGCAGGGGGTTGCCCTGCCTAACCTAGCCCATGAACACTACTAATGCCTCAAGAGTCCAACATGGAATTAAACCTTTTTGGTCCCCTCTAGCGAGGTACTGTTCACGTGAACATGCTTCTCCAAAACTATTCATAATAGTTAATAATCTATGTCAATATATATAAAAAAAGAGAAAATAACAAAAATATCAAACATGCAATATATAGTCGTTTCATAATAAAAAGGTAATGCCATGGAGGTTGATGAGAACTTTAGAGGAATTATGTCATGTCTCAGCGTTGGATTTGCTGACTCATGAGTATTTTTGTGCCATTTTTTCTAAAAAAAATAGTTCATATTTCTCATAAGTTATACAATAAATAAAATTACTCACGTCGTAGAATTATCTCATAGTACAAATACACTATCATAGTTTATTTGGCTGCATCAATAAAAAAATTATTATTAACTTTAATACTTTTTTTTATTTTTTATATGACTATCTTATTGAGTTATATTTAAATATTATTAAATTTAGTTAGGGGTATTCTCATAAAAAAAAAGCCTCTAAAAACCCATTCCACTACCTGAATCAACACCTTAGGGTACTCTTTTTATTTTTCTGCCAACTATTTTAATCTTTTTAATTTCATATTTTTTACAATTTCATTATCGGTAATAAGCAAATTATAATTATTATAATGTTTTTTTATATAAAAAGTAATTTTTCGTGTCATAAAAAAATTAGGAAATGTTATAAAACTAGCAATAAGATTAGAAAGAGAGAAAAGATGGAGACAAGAAAATGAGAGAAGTATATATTATATTCTTTCTCCTTCTTTACAACACAAATGGCATGCCCTATTTATAGGCATAGAAGTTGAAGATGAAGAGTCTAGTAATTAATTGAGGAGTAATGAAGAGTCTAGTAATTAATGGAGGAGTAATGAAGAGTCTAGTAATTAATGGAGGAATAATGACCTAAGGAATTTGAAGAGGTAGAGGGAGATAGAGATGGACATCTATATTCTAATATTCATAACACTCCCCCTTAGATGTCCATTCTTTAATAATGTGCCTCATTAAAAAACTTTAACTAGGAAAAACCCTGTGGGATAAAAATCTAGTAAAAGAAAACGAGTACACAATTAATTGATACACTTACAGAGCTGCCTCATTAAAAACCTTGCTAGGAAAACCCAGTGGGACAAAACCTCAGACAAGGGAAAAAGAGTACAGCGTGTATCGACTCCCCCTTTTTGTAACATCAATTGATATCTCTGAATCTGCGAAGTCCGATATCATGTATAAGCTTCTCAAATATTGTTGCTGGAAGTGACTTGGTGAACAAATCTGCTAGATTTTCTTTAGACCGGATTTGCTGGATATTAATCTCACAATTCTTTTGAAGATCATGTGTGAAAAAGAATTTTGGAGAAATATGTTTTGTCCTGTCTCCTTTGATGTACCCTTCTTTTAGTTGGGTAATACATGCAGTATTATCTTCATATAGAACTGTTGGGATCATTTTACTAGATGACAGTCCACAAGTAGTACGTATATGATGTATTATCAATCTTAACCATACACATTCTTGACTTGCTTCATGTATCGCTATTATTTCTGCATGATTAGATGATATGGCTGATATGGTTTGTTTCATTGATCGCCACAAAATAGCTGTACCATTACATGTAAACAAATAGCCTGTTTGCGATCTACCAACATGTGGATCAAACTGAAATTCAGCATTAGCATATCCGACAAAGTCAGTCTTATGTTCATTTGAATAAAATAATCCCATATCCATAGTACCATTCAAGTAACGAAGAATGTGCTTAACCCCATTCCAATGTCTTCGTGTTGGTGAAGAACTATATCTTGCTAATAAGTTAACAGCAAATGATATATCTGGTCGTGCGTGACTAGCAATATACATAAGCGTACCAATTGCACTAAGATAAGACACTTCTGGGCCAAGTAGTTCTTCATCACCTTCTTGAGGTCTAAAGGGATCTTTATCTTTCTCCAGAGATCTTACAATCATTGGAGTGCATAATGGATGTGATTTATCCATATAAAAACGTTTTAATACTTTTCTCGTGTAAGTTTCTTGACACATGAAGATCCCATTTTTCAGATGTTCAATTTGTAGTCCAAGGCAAAATTTTGTTCTTCCTAGGTCCTTCATTTCAAACTCTTTTTTTAAACAATTCACCGCTTTGGAAATCTCTTCAGGAGTTCCAATGATATTTATGTCTCGACATAAATAGCAATTATAGCAAATTCATTTCCAGATCTTTTTATAAAAATGCATGGACATATCTGATCATTTTTATATCATTCTTTCAATAGATATTCACTAAGTCGATTATACCACATACGCCCTGATTGCTTTAATCCATATAAAGACTTATTTAACTTAATTGAGTACCGTTCTCGAGAACTTGAATTATATATTTTTGGTAACTCAAATCCATCAGGGAGACTCATATAAATGTCATTGTCAAGTGAGCCATACAAATAGGCTGTAACAACATCTATTAGACGCAAATCGAGGCCTTCTTTTACTGCCAGACTAATTAGATATCGAAAAGTAGTTGCATCCACCACTGGTGAGTATGTTTCTATAAAATCAATACCAGGTCCTTGTGTAAATCCTTGAGCAACAAGTCGTGCTTTATATCTTACTACTTCACCATTTTTATTTCATTTTCTCACAAAAATCCATTTATATCCAACTGGTTTTACATCTTCAGGTGTAAGAACCACAGGGCCAAAAATTTTTCGTTTTTCTAATGATTTTAATTCAGTCTCAATTGCGTCTTTCCATTTTGACCAATCATCTCTTTGTTTGCATTCGCTAATAGATCTTGGTTCATGATCCTCATCATCTTTTATTACATCAAGCGCTATATTATATGCAAAAATATCGTCAACGTTGACTTTATCTCGATCCCATCGTATTCTATTGACAACATAATTTATTGAGATCTCATTATTTTCATATATTTCAGGTACCTGAATGTCTCTCGAAATTGAGACATTAGTGTTGTCAAAGGACTCTTCTGGAGTCACTAAATTTTGTTGAATATCCTCGACCTGACCATCTATATTTATAGCTCCTTTTCTTTTTCGAGGATTTTTATCTTTGGAACCGATGGGCCTGCCACGCTTCAAGCGTGCTTTTGATCTATTAGATTTTCCAATAGGGACATCAATTCTGATAGGAGCATTCGCAGCTGGAACATGTGATTTGGTCACTTTCTTGAGGTCGGTGAATGCGTCTGGCAATTGATTGGCTAAACTTTGTAAATGAATTATCTTTTGAACTTCTAGCTCACATTGTTTTGTACGAGGATCAAGATGAGATAATGATAATTCATTCCAACTAACTTTATTTTCCAGCTGTTTATTTTCTCCCTCTAATGTTGGAAAATTTGATTCGTCAAAATGACAATCATCAAATCGAGCCGTAAATAAATCTCCTGTTGTTGGCTCTAAATATTTTATTATAGAAGGAGATTCATATCCAACATATATTCCCATCCTTCTTTGAGGACCCATTTTAGTACGTTGTGGTGGAGCAATCGGAACATATACCGCACATTCAAAAGTCCTTATATGGGAAATATTTGGTTCCTGACCAAAAACCATTTGTAAAGGAGAGACCTTAAGATAATTAATTGGCCTGATACGAATTAACATCGCTGCATGTAAAATTGCATGTCCCCAAGTAGATATTGGGAGATTTGATTTCATAAGTAATGGTCTTGCAATCAACTGCAAACGTTTAATTAATGATTCTGCAAGACCATTTTATGTATGAACATGTGCTACAGGATGTTCAACATCGATTCCCAGAGACATACAATACTCATTGAAAGCTTGTGAAGTAAATTCACCAGCATTATCTAAACGTATTTTCTTAATAGGATAATCTGGAAAATATGCTCTCAATCTAATTAGTTGAGCAAGTAATCTCGTAAACGCCAGGTTACGAGAAGATAATAAGCAAACATGTGACCATCTTGTTGATGCATCAATTAGAACCATAAAATATCTAAATGGTCCACATGGTGGGTAAATCGGCCCACAAATATCTCCCTGTATACGTTCTAGAAAAGTGAGAGACTCACTTTTTATTTTTATCGATGAAGGTCTAATAATTAGTTTCCCTTCAGAACATGTAGCACATGAGAAAATATGAAATTGTGGAATTGATTCTCTTCTCAACGAATGTCCACATGAATTCTCAATCATTTTTCGCATCATTATTGTCCCAGGATGGCCTAATTGGTCATGCCAAATATTAAATTTATTCTCACTTGCAAACTTCTGGTTTGCAATAGCATGTGTTTCAATTGTACTAATAAATGTGTAGTACATTCCAGAAGAAAGAGCAGGGAACTTTTTCAGTGTGCATTTTTTACCAGAAATCATATCTGTGATAACGAGATATTCCTGGTTTTCTCTATTTGTTGTTTCAATATGGTATCCATTTCTGCGGATATCTTTGAAACTCAACAAATTCCTGTTAGATTTGGAGGAATAAAATGCACTAGCAATGTATAATTGTGTTCCTCCAAGTAACAATATATTTGCTATTCCAAACCCCTTAATCATCTTTATACTTCCAAAATAATATATAAGAAAATAACACATATGACTATAATAAAAATATATTAGCAAATATAATCATAAAAAGAAAATAACTTCATTATAGCAAAAAGAAAACACACATAATCATAAAAGTTTAGCTTATTTTTTGGACACTCCCATCACCAATTAGGTGATCAATTCTTCCGTTAGGATCGGCAAAGAAATCAGCAACATCTAAATGAGTCACATCCATGTTGCCATAATCAGAATCGCTTTCTTCCCCAACAAAATTTGTTTCTATCTTTGGCTCTTTGCCTTTATTTTTATTTTTTTCCTTTAAGCGATTCTTGGTATAATTCAACCAAATGTCTTGGTGTACGACAAGTACGAGCCCAATGACATTTTTCCACCATAACAATGATATAAATTTTCAATATAATTATCATTCCCACTAGTTTCCTTTTTGTGGTTTTCATCATTATTTGCCCACCTCGAGTGGAAACCACGACCACAACCACGTTGACCACGGCCTCGTATATAGCCTCAGGCCCATCCACGTCCACGTCCATGTCCCCAACCACGGGATGATTCATTTGTTACTACATTCACTTCTGGGAATGTAGTAGAGCCAATTGGACGGGATTCATGATTTCTCATTAAAAGCTCATTATTTTGTTCAGCCACCAAAAGGCAAGAAATCAGTTCAGAATACTTTTTGATGCCTTTTCCACGATATTGTTGCTGTAATAGCACATTGGATGCATGAAATGTGGAGAATGTTCTTTCTAACATGTCATCATCAGTAATTTTCTCTCCACATAGTTTCAGTTAAGAACTAATTTTAAATAGTGCAGAATTATAAAATAATCGAGATAATTCTTTCCAATAATGTCAAGAGCCACAAACTCAAGTTTTGCAAGATTCGACATGATGATACTATCATAAAATGTAACAAAAGTTAAATGGAGATTTAGATTAAGAAGGTTGAGTAATTAGTAAACAATCAAACATGAAACTACAATTCAACATAAGAGTAATATATAAACTCACCTTCCAATGATAGATTTTACAATACTATCAGTTGGCTAGAGCAGTCGTGCTGATAACGTGTTATAAAACTAGCAATAAGATTAGAAAGAGAGAAAAGATGGAGACAAGAAAATGAGAGAAGTATATATTATATTCTTTCTCCTTCTTTACAACACAAATGGCATGCCCTATTTATAGGCATAGAAGTTGAAGATGAAGAGTCTAGTAATTAATTGAGGAGTAATGAAGAGTCTAGTAATTAATGGAGGAGTAATGAAGAGTCTAGTAATTAATAGAGGAGTAATGAAGAGTCTAGTAATTAATGGAGGAATAATGACCTAAGGAATTTGAAGAAGTAGAGGGAGATAGAGATGGACATCTATATTCTAATATTCATAACAGGAAACATGTTTTTGACTATTTAGTCATACTGAGTTGTTTTTATTATTTTATCAAAACCATGAGGATTATTATACAAGATTACCTTCTCAATTAATGTTTAAACTAGAATGGTGATTTGTGAATATCAAGGGGGCCGGTGACCTCTGCGTATAACAAACAAATAAAATAGATAGAAAAATAAAGCCTACCCTTTGCATCAGCCTAAAAATATATTGAGTGCAGTATTTATTTTAATATTAGCGGCGCTTGCCTTGCAATGAAGAGATGGAAAATTTTGAAAGATTTGGATTTGGTGTGAAATCTGGTCGGATATTGCTTTGTGCGATGCGATGTGTCTTTTTTCATTACAAAACTCTTCGCCTTCATCTCTTTCCTGTGTCCTCCTTCTCCTTCCTCTCCCATAGCTAAAAACCAGACAAGCAACTCAACTCTCTCTTCCCTTCCATTCTCTCAGCTTCTTCCTATCTTCTCTCGTACCTTTACTCGCTGAGATTCTAGTTTTTTTAATTTTCCATCTCAAAATGGGAATGGCCTGCGAGTCCCACTTTCACGTGTTGGCTGTCGACGACAGCATAATCGATCGAAAGCTTATTGAGAGGCTCCTCAAAACCTCCTCCTATCAAGGTAAGATAAACATAATCATCTTCTTCTCTTGATCGCTGCTTCCTCATCTGATTTTAATGAACTCCGTTATGTCAATGACAGTTACCACCGTTGATTCCGGTAGCAAGGCTTTAGAGTTTCTGGGTTTGCGTGGCAATGATCAGACCGACCCTAATACACCTTCCGTGTCTCCTCGCAGTAATCAGGTATTTGTTTGTTATAGTTTCTGCTCAACATGTATGAGATTCCCCCAATCTCTTCTTGCCTTCTTCCCTCACTAAGTTTCTTTTTCTGGATTTCTGAACTGATGTTCTTCTGGATTTTGCATTTCTCACAGGAAGTGGAAGTGAACCTTGTTATTACAGACTACTGTATGCCCGGCATGACTGGCTATGACTTACTCAAGAAAATCAAGGTATGCTTTGCTTTCTTGTTCTGACAGAGTTTTCATCTGTTATATAATTTAATTAGCCAAACAATCTGTTTGTTTCTGTTAGCTAGATACAGAACCTGTGTCTCCTTCCTCTTTTATTGGGAACACCTGACTCACCATTTTGAAACTCTGAATTCCATATCGACATGGCTTAAAACTGTCAATTTCCTTAGTTTTATTGGTTTACCATATATATATATATATATGTATAGCAATTCCTAGCTGATCTACTATTTCCCATTCGAAACAAAACTGGTTTAACACAATCACAATATTTGCTTTTTAAAAAAGCAGAATTCTATAAGAATCTCTGAAATTATGCGCTGGCAAATTCTACATGAGAGGCAAGGGACTTGAAAATGACAGGGCATTACTTTTGGTATTTCAGGAATCTTCGTCTTTGAGAAACATACCCGTGGTGATCATGTCATCCGAAAATGTGCCTTCGAGGATTAGCAAATGCTTAGAAGAAGGAGCAGAGGAATTTTTCTTGAAACCAGTGAAGCCAGCAGATCTCAATAGGCTTAGACCCTATATGATGAAGACCCAGAAATTGAAGTATCAAGCACAAAAAAGAGATGAAAAGCTTGAAACCCCAGAGATTGAACTAGCACCACAATCACTGGTAGAACAACATCATCAACATTCACTGCAGATAGTCAATACTAACAAGAGGAAAACCGTGGAAGAGGGGCATTCGCTTGAAACTGATAGAACAAGAACAAGATTCAATGGCATAGCCACTATGGTCTGATGAATCGTGCCGGATTATCTTCTTTTGGTTTTAAAATGGAATTCTCATGTATCCTTTTCTTAATCTCATTCTGTACACATTTCCTGGAAATATTTCCTTCCAATTTTGCTTCCGAAACATATCAATCGAGAAGAAACTGAAGTTTAAACAAGCATGAAAGATCAGATGATTGTATGCTTTGGGTTTACAAACAATATCCTTTGCACCCAAGGATGTTCATGAGAATCAAATTCTGTAATGATCAATGCATTAACTACAAGATAACTACCATATCCTTCTAGTTCGTTTGAACTGATTCACTACCCACAAAAAAATAAAAATTGTTGGGTAACTCGCAAGGATTTTAAAAATATGTTGGAGAAGGTTCATGATATATTTATGTATATTTAACGCGTTTATTCAAGTTTTTACTCTATACCTTCCTTTTTTTCTTTTTGCCAAGCAACTTTGATCGGATCTTTGATCTGAATGTCTTGTGATTCTGAACAACTCAGCAAATGATTTTAAAAAATGGTTAGATAAGGTTCATTATATCCTTCTGTAATAGTATTTGTTATATTAGACGCGTATATTTAAGTGTTTACTTTATACCTTTCACACTTTTTCTTTGCCAGGTAACAAAAGTTTGATCGAATCTTTTGATATATGACTGTTTGGTCATTTTGAATGAATCATAATTAGGGATACTTGGTCACCCTCCTAAAGTTCTGGCAATTGCTTTCTTGATTTTGGCAACGAATGGATGATGCTTCTTTTGTTTCCTCTTTTGGAGGAGCAAAAGCTTATATTTCATCGTGAAATGTTCATAATTCATGTTCCACAGATAGCACGAGATTAGGTGCAATTTTGAGCATGGATTAATGGTAAAACTATAAAATCACTAACGAAATGTCTATCAAAAGAAAACCACATGTCTGGCTGAAGTGAAAGAGATGGCAGGTAGATCTCAAACATGTCTCCGGTTTTTTTTTTTAAGTCATATTTCACAAATGACTGTTGTTAGACACAAAAAGAGTTAGCTATTACACTAGAAATGACCTTTGTCAACCTCCGAAGCTACAAGACAAGGAAAAGCCATCGCTTATTAATTAAGATGCATGTCAATGTCAAAAGCACACATAAACCACAAAATATGGAGTTTTTAGCCAATGGCCCTCCATCAATGATCACGCAGACACTCGCACCAGTTGAGCCTTGGAGCGGTATCACCGATACTCATTTTCTCTTTTGTCAGATTAAGGTAAGAAGTGAAAATGGCTTTTCTGGCATGCAGATTGAGGAGCATTCATGGGAATGATGTACCTGTAAATAGTTGAGAAGTTGATAGGAAATGCATTTACCATTGGGTGGCGAGAATGAAAAACATATATATTCGAATTCCAAAACATACATCCGCTAATCCATAATCATCCATGCAAACATTGTGGGAATAGGGGAAACCTAACGCTCAAAACTGTTTTCACAATGACCACCTGAATCTGTTTTTGCTCTCCTTGCCGGATAAATATACACGAACTGTACCATTCTTTACAAGAGTGCTGGAGATTCCATCAGTAGACTAATCCTACAAGTATGGTTTCAAGTCAGGGAATAGTTTATATCAAATCGTATGGCTAAGAATCATAGTTTATTTTGACTATATATCATCTATTGGGAAAAAAAACAGTAAGATATCAACACCAGATTGACACACTGAAACGAAAGGCGATGCTCTTGAATCTTATCCCCTTCTTCCCTTAGCCTCCACAGAATTGCAGGACGGAAAAAGTGCCGTTTCATTAGTTTTCTTGATCATTCTTGTACCGCCTACTGAATATCCAACAAATATCACTGGGATCAACACATTGTATTTATATACACTATAAAATGAAAAACACCCACCAAACCAAACAACTAAAACAATAACTATTATACAAAGCTAAAATCCACCAACAAATTACATAATCAGAACCTGTCTTCACTCTCCGGCGACAGTAATTTATATTCATCTTGGCCCACTAGAATTTATTTCAGGAGGACGCTTGAATTTCAATACAGACACATTTCATATGTGAGGGTTGTGAGACAAATATTATACAACTAGCATGTGTTTTAAAAACTCAAACAGAAGTACAATGGCCACTGCCAAGACAATATCAGTAACATAATAAACATTGAAACACAACTCTTCGTCATGCTTTGCCCTGTCATTTTCTGAAAGACTGTTCAGAAGAACTCGTCTTTAATTAATCAAAATTCAATTATTCCCACTCCATTACCTAGATGTTATGATCCCCCATAACATTCTATTTCAAATCTTCTGCTTAAACTAAGAAATTAATCCTCTTATGGCTATTGCAAGAATTCAAACTTCAACAGGTTATTTGTTTCAAGATGACCAAAAGTAAATGCTTTTTAAACCTATGTCTATTTCCATGAAACACTATTTTGTTCCCATATATCAGGACCCCTAAGTCCAAGTTACAAGTTCTTAATATCATGACCAAAATTGTCCCTCGCCGTGGCAAAGCTCAAGCAAGGGCAGGCTGGTGCCAGTGTGGTAGTCATATAGTCTAATTGGTTCGATCCTTCATTTTAAAAATTAAAAAAATTCTAGACCATGGCTAAGAGAAGACACACAGAATTATTTAGAGTTGTCATATACTCATATCCAGTGTTTTCCTTAACTAAATACTCTCCCTCTAACCAGTTTCGTACAATGTCATATTATGCCTGATGTTCATACCCCACAAAAAAAAAATCCGCTGAACTTAATCACCGCTCTAATATTCTGTAACCATATCACCTTCTTCTAATCTTTCACTAAGAATGCAATATAATATATTAGCTTCTATCTGACGGCCAATTCAGAAATAATAGGAGGCAGAGTTAAACGACAGGCGCAGCCACAAAGAAACAAAGGAACACAACAATTCATGACCCCCAAATTGAATATTGAATAGCCCATTGTGCTGATCTCAACTCAAATTATACTGTAAACGGACGCTGAGTTGGTCTCTTATGTCAATAGAATTAAAAGAACTAACTTATAATAAGATTTAAAATATAGGGGAGAAAAGGAAGCACAGCCAATTTGTTCAATAAATCTTTTAGCTAATTAAACAACTATAGTTTCAGAAACAGATAAACACCGAGTAAGAAAGAGTATAAAAATGACTTCGTGAGATGAACCAGAGGCGAATTAGGTTTTTGAATCATCCAACATTGAAGGGGCCAATATCCCCGGATCGAAGAGAACTAGCAACCTCGTCAGCAACAGTCAAGCACGAAGATACCCATCCACTCAAAGCAATCCACACCATCTTCGCCATCCAGAGACTTATGCTCCATGGCACTGCCATATTCAACTTCTCCCGCTGTGGCTTCTCAAGGAAGAGCCAGATATTGATGAAAAGATCCCGAGAACAAACCCATGTGTGAAAGGATAAACGGGTAGAATGATTGAAAACTTATATATAAATAATTTTTTAAAAAAACTTTTTAGCGTGATTGAGAAAAAAAAAACAACTTTTTTAACATGATTTCGGAGGGCTTTTGTATTTGATGAATGATGAATTCCGATCGCCTTTCCGAACTTCTAGAATTGAAAATTCTATTTTACTAGTATTTATTTATAATCATCATTCACATTATTATGTTTTTTTTGGTATACTCATCATTCACATTATTGATTTGATTAGTATATGGTTTAAAAAAAGTTATAAAAAAAATTGTAGACAACTTTTAGAAAAAAAATTTTTAGAGAAGATATTATGGTAAAAAAATAATTTTAAATAAATAAGTATTTAGATAGTTATTACTAAAAGGATTTTTGTAATTGAAAAATTATCAGAAATAATATATTTTTATTAAAAATATGAAAGATAAGAAAAGAAAGAAGAAATATGAGAGAGAGTGGAAAAGAGAGAAGAGATAGTGGATAAGAGAAAAAAATTGAAATAGTTAGCTAATTAACTTTTTTTTTTAGAAATTTTTTATAAACATGTATAACTCAGAATAACCTTATAATATGAAATGGAGTAAATACTATTCCTTTTATTCTAAATCTAAAATTCAATATCTTTTTTTTTTTCGTTCAAAGAGCACATGTTGGCTGCACATATTATGGGCTTATTTGGTTTTGCTTAAAATCATAATTTTAAAAGAGCTTCTAGCCAAAACTTTGATTTAAATTTTTTTTAAAACAAATAACTATATTTATCTATAAGTATTTTTGAACTAAACTATAGTTTTGAATAAGCTACTGAAACTAGCTTTTAGACTATCCAATTACTATATTACCTTTATTTTTTCTTATATCATATCTCCTCTCTCATCTCTCTTCTCCATCTTCTATCCTCTCTCATCTCTCTTTTCTTTTCTCTTCCCTCTTTCCTCTCTCATACTTTTAATCAAATCATATTATTTTTAGTAATTTACCAATATTATATAAAAACTTTTTTTCATAAGTTGTCTAAATTTTTTTTTATAAGTAATTTTTTAAAATTTTATCCAAATACTCACTGTATATTGATGCATGTAATCTGATATGATCATTTCTAAAATAAATAACTCAAACGAAAGATATTTTAAGTTCACCAAAATACTTTTTTCACACATAAATAAATTACCTAATTTTTCAATATACATTATTTAGATATGATAATTTTTTACCTATTATTTTTTTGCTACCATTACGTTGCAATTTTTTAATATCTATCTAGTCTGTTTTATTGAAACTGCTCAAATGGGCGGGATCGAAAGAGCGCTCTCTTCATTCACACCTTTTCACATTCTCCCCGCCTCCGATCTGCCTCTCGCAGTCTCCCTTCACTCTCATCGGCGACACTCTTCACCGTCATACTCGCTGCTCGCCTCTCTTCGTCGTCGTCCTCCTTCCTCCTTCGCGCTTCCCAGAAACAGGTATGCTTCTTTCCCTCTCTTCGTCATCGGCTTCTCTTTCCCACGCCCACCTAGTTAAAAGTTTAAAAATCACTCGCATTATTAATTTTTTTATCTTTTCATATGAAAATAGGGAAAGCCAACTGTGTGGCAGCAAACATTTCCCGCTTAGACTGTTCAGCTGCATTTGAATTTTAGAGGTCACGCCTGAAGAACCCGAGTACGAGGAACGAAAAGAACAGAGAAAACCTCGCTCTCTCTTTCAATCTCCATGGCTCCTCCTTTCGTCTTCCCCCGTACTCTTCTTGAACTCGAAGAAGATCACGATGACGACCGCCTCTGCGTCAAAAACCTTGTGGACACTTCTTCACTTCGCGCCTCTGAACTCGAAGAATTTGTCAAAGGTCAGGTTCCTTCCTTTTCCGTGTTTCACAGATCCAAATTCTATTCTTCATGAAATTCGCTATTCCATGATAAACTGTAATCTTATCCAATTTGATTCGGCAATGTTCGGTTTTTGTCACCTAATGGATTAATAAGTCCGCTGACCTAAACAATGTATATAATGGATTCAATTTAACAAAACTTAACTTGTCCTTGTCTCATTGCTGAACGCAAGTTCGATTAGTAGAACTTAACTATCAGCTCATTCGTCTAAACAGGCGTGTCCTTTGATCTTTCCGATAAAGAATTGTTTTGTGTTGAAGATCAAGATGTTTTTGATCGGGTGTACTCGTTGATTCGGGGTTACGGTAGTCTGCCTCCATCTTGCAAGTTGAATATCGTCGAAAGTCTTCGTTCCAATGTTAGTGTGCTTTTACCTAATGTGGATTCGCTCCTAAGGGTATCTCAAGGTCAGGATGAAGAGATTCCAGTACTAGATCGTGTTGCTTCTCATCGCAATGCTTTTAAAATATATACATGCTTCCTCCTAAACATAGTTCACGCCGAAGAGTCCAACAGTGGTTCAAACAACAGTTTGAAGGTTTTGCATTTCACTAATTTTTAAATTTTAATAAACATCATCATAGGTTTCTTGCTTTTTAGTTAGAGATACCTGTATGCCTCTGTCACAGTCAATTGAAGCATTTTAGTGTTAGTTCAGGTAACGGCTAGCACTCACAGGAAGAAACAACCTGTGAATTCATGGAATTGGGAGGCACAGAGAGGCCGAATACTTAGTCTTGTTGCTAACTCACTGGAGATCAACCTTGAACTACTTTTTGGTTCGTCAGACCCAGATGAAAATTATTTGTCTTTTGTTACAAAGTAAGCGATCTATCTTTTACTTCTGTAGGTAGATAGATGTATTTCCTTCCTAGTAAATTTTTAGCGGAAACCTCCTTACTTGACATTTCCTTCTTGTAGAAATGCGTTCTCTTTGTTTGAGAAATCAATGCTCCTTAAAGATTCTGAAGCAAAAGATGCTCTATGTCGTATTATTGGGGCTTGCTCTACAAAGTACCATTACATGGCACAATCGTGTGCATCCGTGATGCATCTAATTCACAAGTATGATTTTGTTGTTGCCCACATGTCTGATGCAGTTGCTGATGCTGAGAAGAAGTATGCAGATGGAAGTATGGCCATTTCTCTTATTAGTGAGATTGGGAGGACTAATCCAAAAGATTATGTAAGGGACACGGCTGGGGCTGAAAATGTGGGGCGTTTTCTTGTAGAGCTAGCTGATCGCCTTCCTAAGTTAGTTTCCACTAATATTGGCATTCTCATTCCACACTTTGGTGGTGAATCCTATAAGATTAGAAACGCTCTTGTTAGCGTGCTGGGAAAGCTAATAGCAAAGGCATTTAAGGATGTTGAGGGTGAAGTGAGCTCTAAATCTATTCGCCTGCGTACTAAGCAAGCTATGTTGGAAATCTTACTTGAGCGTTGTAGAGATGTGTCCGCTTATACAAGAAGTCGAGTTCTCCAGGTATGGGCTGAATTATGCGAAGAACATTGTATTTCAATTGGTCTGTGGAATGAAGTTGCGGAGGTTGCTGCTGGTAGATTGGAGGACAAGAGTGCAATAGTCAGGAAATCTGCTTTAAACCTATTGATCATGATGCTGCAGCACAACCCATTTGGTCCACAGCTTCGAATAGCTTCATTTGAAGCAACCTTAGATCAGTACAAAAGGAGATTAAATGAGCTTGAGCCAGATATGCCTTCAGAAGATGTTACTGATGATTTACCATCTGATGGTGATAACTGCCTTGGTGATGGTGAAGTTGACAATTTAAGTCCTGGACCTGTTGCAAAGGAGCATCAAGACAGTTTAACTGATAGTTGTTTATCCCAGGCAGGAGAGGTGACTGCTTTGCAAGACAGTAATCTGCCGGATGTTGGGAATTTGGAGCAGACTAGGGCATTGGTTGCATCGCTTGAGGCTGGACTAAGGTTCTCTAAATGCATATGTGCAACGATGCCTACACTTGTCCAATTGATGGCTTCATCCTCCGCTACGGATGTTGAAAACACAATTCTCTTGTTGATGAGGTGTAGACAGTTTCAAATTGATGGCTCAGAGGAATGTCTACGGAAAATGTTGCCACTGGTAAGCTCTCTATTCTTCCTTGTTTATGGCTGAGATGATATTTTTTTCCAACAATTAACTCTTTCTGGCATTAGGTATTTTCCCAAGATAAATCCATCTATGAAGCAGTGGAGAACGCTTTCAATACTATATATATTAGGAAGAACCCAGTTGAAACTGCCAAGAATCTCTCGAGTCTTGTCATTGATTCCAATGTAGGAGATCTAGCAGCTCTTGAGTTTATAGTTGGTGCACTGGTCTCCAAGGGTGATTTATCTTCCAGCACTGTATGTTTTCTTCTGTTGTTTTTAATGAAGTTATATGTTGCATAAATCATTTGACAGCCTCCAAGCTTAGCTTCCATCAATTAATTTCATGTCTTTCCTGTTTCAGATATCAGCATTATGGGATATTTTTTGCTTCAATATTAGTGGAACCACTGCGGAGCAAAGCCGTGGTGCTTTATCTGTTATTTGTATGGTGGCAAATTCATCAGCCGGGGTCCTTGGCTCACATTTACAGGACATCATTGATATTGGGTTTGGTCGTTGGGCTAAAGTTGACCCTTTGCTTGCTCGGACAGCATGTCTTGCTATCCAGAGACTGTCTGATGATGACAAGAAAAAAATGTTGGTTACTAGTGGTGCTCGGATATTTGGTATTCTGGAAAGTTTGATTACTGGCTCTTGGCTTCCAGGAAATATCTGGTATGCTGCTGCTGACAAAGCGATAGCTGCCATATATGCAATTCATCCTACCCCAGAAACCATAGCTGCTGACATGGTTAGAAAGACTCTAAATTCTGTATTTAATGATTGCGGGGATGATCTGCAGAATGACAGTGATCCCAGTAAAGTCAGCATACTTACAACTGTTCAAGTAGCAAAACTAAGTAGATGTTTGTTTGCCATAAGTCATGTTGCCATGAATCAACTCGTTTATATTGAATCGTGTTCTAGAAAAATACAGAAACAGAAAATAGCGAAAGAGAAAATGGATGCTGAGAATCAGAGTATAGATCGTAATGGGACAGCTCCATCTGGTATACAAAAGGTGTGGAAGAGTTTTTTCCAGTTATAGTCTCGTCCTTGATAATTTATCTATTACTTTTCAGGTTTTTGAAGAATTATCTGCGTCATGCGTTGCAGGATAATGATATAAATAAAGAGTTAGGTTTGGCCGCTTCCGAGGACGCAGCACTTGATGCTTTGTTTGAAAAAGCAGAGAAGGAAATCATTTCTGGTTGTTCGAGTGAAAAGAATTTGATTGGAATCTGCGCGACTTTTTTGTCCAAGCTTTGTAGAAATTTTGGACTGATGCAGAAGGTGATTTCCTTAATATTTTTAAGCCCTTCTCGCTCTCCCAGGTTCTTCGTTTCCAGCACTAAACGTAAGATATCATGTAAAATACAGCCAATGCATTTTGCTACCAAAAATTTTGTAGAGTGCGATAAATGAACGCCTAGACATAAAATGTAATATATTATGGCAAAAGTGATGAGAAGTTAATTGAGTTTTCGAAAATCAGAATATTATGTTGCAGCTATTTTTTTTAAATCTTCATATTGCTCCGAAAGTAACAATAAATTGTCCTACTCACTAGTGTAACTTCTGTGTATTCAGTACCCAGAATTGCAGGCGTCAGCAATGCTGGCTTTATGTCGTTTCATGATTATTGATGCAGAGTTTTGGTTAGTTCTTTCCTACTTTTCCCCCCACATCTACTTTCCTATTTATTGATGTCTTGTGGAGAATGAAATAGTTTCTTAGTGATTGGTTTTCAGTGATGCAAATCTCCAGCTCCTATTCACAGTTGTCGAAGGTGCAAATTCAGACACTGTCCGTTCTAATTGTACTATTGCACTGGGTGACTTAGCTGTTCGGTTTGCCAATCTTTTAGAACCATGGACAGAAAACATGTATGCCCGCCTTAGAGATCCTTGCGTTTCTGTAAGGAAGAATGCCGTTCTGGTGCTTTCACATCTCATACTGAATGACATGATGAAGGTAGATGTTGCTGTCACTTTGTTTCCTTTTTCAATTTTTGCTGTTAAAGTGAATCTGATATATCATTGCTTGATCAGGTAAAAGGTTACATCAACGAAATGGCTGTAAGATTAGAGGATGAAGACAAGAGAATTTCAAGTCTTGCTAAGCTCTTTTTTCATGAACTTTCCAAGAAAGGTTTTTCTCTTCGACTTTAATAATTCTTTATATATACTTTTAAATGCAAATTATATGTTACAATAATGTACTAGTAACCTGCCTTGTTCACAGTCATATTGACCGCAGGATGAAGACATCCAAATTTAATAAATAGTTTAGAATGTCAAATAGGCAGCGTATATATGTATTTTTAGATACTGGAGTTGTGCTTGTGAGAAAAAAGTTATGCTACTGCTATCCTATTATTTTCTCCTAATGTTCCCTTCTATAGGAAAATGGTATCTAATTTATCTCTTCTCATCATGGCATCAGGAAGCAATCCGATTTATAATTTACTTCCAGATATACTCAGCAAATTATCCAATCAGAATCTTACTGAGGATTCTTTCTGCAACATCATGCAATTTTTAATTGCTTCGATCAAGAAGGTACATGATATTTTTAAATGTTTCGTCATTCTGTTTGATGTTTCTGGTTGTAATATTCACGAGTTCACTTGAATTCTTTCAGGACAAACAAATGGAATCTCTTGTGGAAAAGCTATGCAATAGGTTCAGTGGTGTTACAGGTATTTTCATTTCTCTGAGAATATCTTAACACTCCCAGTTAATATTTAGAAAGCAAAGTCGCTGGTGTTGATTAACCAGCAAAGAATGGACTGTTTGTAACGCAAGTTAAGGCTAGATAATGTCTATACTTGTGTGATTTGAGATTGTTTCATGGAGGAAATTTTTCTTCAGTATTACAATTGTAATAATGAAGACCTAAAATTTGCAGATGTCAGACATTATCTAAAGACCAAGTTTATGCCGTTCCTCTAAGTTTTCCTTGTTATGCATGATCTTTACTTTAAATTAGAAAGAAATAGATGTTAATTTCTTGTTTACTGATTATAGTTGATTAAATGTAGTTTTTTATATTTGCAGATGTCAGACAGTTGGAACATCTTTCTTATTGCCTCTCTCAGCTAGCATTTACTGAAAGAGGGATGAAAAAGCTCATTGATTTATTTAAGACTTATGAACATGCCTTGTCAGAGGATTCTGTTATGGATCATTTTAGGAACATAATAAACAAGGTAATAATTTGGTCTCATGCGAAAAGGATAATGATGTTCCGCTTCCCTCGCATTTATTATTTTATAATGGCTGAGGTTGTTTTCTGTATATTATAAATTGAAATCAGGGCAAGAAATTTGCAAAACCAGAGCTTAAATCGTGTCTTGAAGAGTTCGAGGATAAACTACAGAAGTTCCACATGGAAATAAAGGAACTAGAAGTAACTGCTAGAAATGCCCACATTCATCAACAGAAGATTGGCAGCCGGGAAGGCTTTACTGCAGCCATAGATGCTGAGGACCATGCAGAATCTAATGTCACTACAGGTTAATTCAACCAACTTGAAAGTTCATTATCATCCTCCTAATTTCCCTACATTTTCAGAGTTATCTATAATTGTCCATGAGCTATAATTTTCTTCTCTAGTTCGTGTTTCCTTGTGCATAAATCTGTTTCCGCATCTATCTGCCTTTACAACTTATCTCGCACTTTGCAAACTAAATCAAGAGAGGTAGGACCCACCAAAAGAATTTTATCAATATGTTGTGGTTTCCTGATACTAATCGAAGAAGAATGTTATTTGCATATTATGGGAAATAGCTTTCACGTGTGAGCATGTGCTTTTCAATCTAGCGTGATCAATCTTTATAAAACGATGGAATAAAGCCTTGTGCCGTTTAAAATTTGTTAGTATTACAAATGCAATTATATACGGGCACTTATCTAAAGAGACGCGTTGGTAACGACGATGAGCATATAAGATTATAAGTACGAATAAGCTACAATATTATTATAATTCTTAGGAAAATCTTCTCCATAATCAGTATGAATTTACTGGATTTAAAGTATTTGAAAATTGTACAAGTTTCATATAGCTTGTTGCTTTAAGTTAGCTTCTGCTGTTTTTGCTGGCCAATTCGTATCTTGTTGCTGAAAAACCTTGAGTATTAAGCAGAGGAAGCAGGTGGCGAAGTTATCGATTCATGCACTGAAAGGATAGCTTCGTCTAAGAATGATAAATTGAAAAGTCAACACGTTGATTCAGAAGAACAATCTGCTGTTTCAAGTGAGCTGACCGAGTCGGATGAAGGGGATATTGAAGTTCAATCTCCCTTGGTCAATAAGAGAGGTATTTTACTGTTTAAACCTAAATTTTTCTGGCCGGTTGTTCCCATAACTACAGTGAACTCCATGCATTGGCACCAAACTTGAGTTACATCATTCATGACATGTGAACCGTGCAACTCGCACTTTATATTGATCACCCATCATTAATGACATATTGATTATCCATGACTGACGAAATTATTTATCACAGGAGGAACCCGGTCCAGAACCAAGAAAAGCACCATGAAGGAGGGAAAGGGTGATAGCACTGGAAAACGAACTACTCGGGCAAGAAGGTATGGCTCTCTGTTAAATTGCTAATTTCCGATCTTGCTTATCCGTTTGTGTTTTTTAAGCGGTAAATGGATTAAAACGGTCATGACCGTAGTGAGCTTTGTAAAATGGTAGCGTGATAATGTGTTCGCTCTCTACTTATTCTGGTTACTCAGTAAATTCAAATGGTCTTGGATGTGGTTAGAGAATTCCAGGCTCGATTTATTTGGAATTTGGTTATCCCATCTACTGACTAACATGTTATTTCTGATGCTTATGCAATCCCCCCAAAAGTTCAAATTGCTAACTCTGTACATGTAATTGAAAACATATTGAAGAATGTGTTTCCCCATATCATTTATCGTGTGATGTGACAGAATTTGTATGCTCATGCAGGAAGGTTATTTTGGACGAGTCGGAAGACATGTAAGTGGATGTACATAGTTCATTGATGTTTATTTATACCTACATTGAAGCGAGTGTCAATATTATAGTGCCATGAGGAGGAAGACATGCTAAGCAACTTATCACGGAGACGCTATATGTTTCTTTTGAGGTCTGAAATTTGAGCGTAAATTGGACGCAATGTGCTGTCCTATTATCACGAGGTTGTACATAAAAGTGTTGAACGGCTTCACGAGCTAGGATACAATTGTTTAACTAAAAGCTTTTGTAATCATCTTCATTTGCGTTTTGTGGTTGAGCATCTCTAGCATTTTATCTTTTGTATCCATATGTGAGAGCTGGGCAATAACATTGAGGCTTCGAATTTAATTCTATTCTCATGGCAAAACTTAGGAAGTGCGTGCGCTTAACATAAACCTACATCGAAAGGTAGAAAATAGTGTAGATAAGTCGAGTTAGCTGAACAGCTGTGCAGGACAAATGACAGCTGAGGGAAGTAAAATACGGATGTCTTCAAACATGGGTGCGGTTAGATTGGAGCTGTCCCTTTCCTTTTTTGTTTTCAAATCCTCACACGAGCCAGAAACGTCAAGGTGAATTTCCCGCAGCAATGTTTAGTTGCTCAAGAAAAGGAAAAGAAAACAGTGCTTAACTTGAGACCCAAATTAAAAGCGAAATCACGATCATATTTCCTCGTCCTCAAACGGATCCCGTTCAGGATAGTCACCTACCTGAAAAAGGAGAAGATTCATATGCTAAATCTCGGAGCCATCAATGAGTCGTGTGCAAGAATAAAACCTAATTGGCAATTAAGGAAATCCGCTACATGGTTCTTAACAAACCTTCACTTTCTCTGCTCTAACCATTGCCCCGTGAGATGGAGGGCATTCAAAGTTGCGTACTCCCTTCACCCTGCAATATAACCCATAGACATCAAAAGACATGTAGGCGTGACCATATAGGCATATGATGCGCAAAGATAAAAGCCTTACATGCCATCATGTTTGCCCAATGGTTCATCATACTGTACTCCAATCCACAAACCAGGACCCAATGCTTCTGCCTGGCCTACAAATTTTACAACACCCCTTTTCTCCCCAGGTTCAACTTCACATCTGGAGCCTACCTTAATATTTAGAATTTCAAGAGAAAGTAAGATCATCGTCACAGTCGATATTTTACTAAATAAATTATCTGAACAGCATTTACATTATGAGAAAATTGCATAATTTATAACCTTTCGGAGAAAAAGAATAAAAATGAAAACATGCATCTACGGAAAAAAGGAAGACATGCAAGAATTGATGTGTCCAAAGGAAAACGTTCATGGCTCAAGATATCCAACAAAGTGTGGTTTACACAATTCAAACGACAATAGCTACACCATACGACTAGTGTTGATCTTATCAGTCACCAACTCTTTGGTCATACGATTAGTAGCTAATACTTGGTACAAGTTTTTAATGATTGGTAGTGAAATGTGTGCTCATAAAATTTCTAAGCCGATTGAGCTTTACTCTAACAAGTCAGCCAATAATAATATCAACTGTTGTCTTAACAAAAATAATTTAGTAAATTTGGTTTTTACAGTTATTAAACAGGATAACAAACGAAAGGATAATCAAAACATTACCTCATACTAATCAATTGCCCACTCTTACACTCCACCTATTTATTTTCTCTTGCCACATCCATATGCTAAAGTTCATCTCAGACCACAAATTCTATAAAGCAGTTGCAATGAATATAAAACTAAAAAAAAAAAAACATAATTGACCGACCTTGATGTTTGCACAGAGGCCTTCCATGGAGGTGTCTAGCACCTGTGCAATGAAATGGCCAATCAAAGTGTCAGAGAGTTATTTAGATGGCAGATATGATTTGTTTGAATTAATGAACATGTGGAACTCTAATGTAGTCTTCTATCTTTATGTTGAACATGCAAATTACTCCTGGAGAGCATTTTGACAGCATATAAAAGCGATAAAATAACCAAACACTTACCTTTGCCGCAGCAGTTGATGGATTTTGGGAAGACAATCTCTCTTTAAATTTTCTAAAGGTTCCTGAAAAAGCATCATATAAAACACATCACAAACTAATAGTAAACTTTTATGAAATAATTTCTTAATCATAACTTCATTGATAGGCAGTATATTTTTGACGTCTTATCCAACTATCTCCACAGTAACCAAGTCTAATACAAAAACGCATACGGAGTATATTTTTTAGATGAAAGCTGGACTCTTAGTAAAAAGAAAAGGGTTATGAAGAATGCATATCTAAAGAACATATAAATATCATACAAGTGTTTGTGCCTAATCAAGAATCCTTTTTTTAATAAAAAAAATCTCGCAGAATTTTGAGCAACTCTAAATTGAGCTGATAAAAAACTAATATATCCAATAGCAGACTTGACAAGAACATCACTGGAGTACTTCCCAACATATATGTTTTAGATGATTAGAAGGAAACACTACTGATCATTTAGAGAAATAAATATGCGAGTCGAACCAATAAAAACCTCTGTAGAGAAGGCATCATCAACAGCCCAGCATTGTCATAATCTAGACTGTTTGTGTGTAAAAACAAAAGCATTTACCCATCTTTGACTACAAGTGTAAATACAAACAAATAGCTAATTCTAATGAACAATTTAATGTAAAAAGTCCATAGAACGCGTGTCTGTTTATAAGCATCAACCTCAAATTCAAGAGGAAATGGATAAGATAACATGCCTTCACGCTTATCATAAGCTTCTTCAGAAATCGTGTATTTCTCCACCAGTGAAGTATCTTCCAGCCAACCACCAGAAGTGACAGACGATGGATCAAGATCTATAACATGCAAACGAAACCTGCCCCAGAAGCAAATGCATAGAAGCCGATAAGATCCATAAACCAAATATCTATGCTGACTTCTTGACAATGTAAAGAACAAGTTAGTACCAGAAAAGAAAGGTATAAGAAAACAACAAAAAGCTGCTTTTGTGAATTACATGGCATAGCAAACATGAACAATCATAAAGCAACATATTTCTCAAAGCAATGTCGCGTGCATTTAAAACTGAAGCACCTAGGACGCTGCGACATAGGAGACCGTAACAGTTGAACAGAGAAACACTTGAAGCTCTCGCATTTTGAACTTTGCCCCCAAAAAAATATAGTAAAAGGTGACAGCAAAACTTAAGAACCGGAACAAACCACCGCGGAAGGATCACTAGATGGAGAGCATACATAATCCTGCAACAGGTTAAACAAAGAAGACTCTACGACTGCAACAAGATTGGCTGACGCTTTATCATAATTTTATATCATCACTGAATAACAGTGAAAAATAAAAGGGGAGAAGAAAGATAATGATGATAAACATACTAACCCATCTAGAGGCGAGTAGAACCCTAGGGGTCTAGAATTGTCGGTGAGATCGGAAATTTTGTAGTTTGTGTCGTCATAGAGCTCGAGGTGCATCGAGTTCACTGAAGTACCGCATTTTTTCCAGAGTTTCTCTTTTACAGATTCGACTGACATCTACGAAACAAGTGAGTGACGCTTTCAAATCACGGAAAATGAAGAAGAATTTGATAGAGAAGTGTGGATGGCAAATGTTGGTAAAGTGACGCAAACCTGTAGCAAGAATCGAATGTCAGAGGAGAAGGTCTTGATATTTGAATGGGTGACGCGCAACAACACTGACTCATCCCCTTCGATCTTCTGCAAGCTCGACGCCATCACCCGCTCTCTGCCCTCGGAGTCCCGCCCGGCCGCGCCCTTGCTCTCTACTCTCTAGGATCGCAAGTTTCGTCTCCAAATATAGAATCTTCATCAACAGTAAACTTAGCGTTTTGCAGTAAAAACTAAAAAGTAAATTTTGAAACATTCTGCTGAGCATATTACAGCTGGTTTTTACATACAACTTTTGAGATGTCATTATCATTAATTAATACTTTTAGAAAGTCATTTTATATTTTAGGAGTAAAGTGAAAATTTGTTTAGAAAGTTTTCAGTGTATCTAAATTGGTTTTAGAAGTAATATTATTTTATAAGTTTTTAAATTATAATAATATTGTATTTACCATTAGCTAAAATTAAATTTAATTATTAGTTGATTAATATGTTGACGTGTCATTTATGTCATTTTTTATTTTGAGTTAAAAGTATAAATTTATTTTAGAAGTTTTTGTTTAAGAACGCTATGTGTCTAAAAGTTTTGTTTCTATTCAATATCACTTTAACCATTATTCAAATTCAATTTAGCCGTTAGTTTGACTAAATATATTAAATTGGTCAAATACATATGACATCCACTTTATTTTTTCAAAATTCATATTTATAAACAAGGATTTTTTTTTATAAAAAATACATCATTTCAAGTCTCGTTGTTATTAGAGTGTCGTTCTTTATAGATTATACTTTAACAATCTCTCGAAAAATAACATATGATAGTCCTATATGTTATCGTATTTATAAGTTAATATATGCCTGTAATTATTCGCAAAATCAACCCCGTCATTTACACCTTGCAAAAATTATTGTGAGTTCCCCTTGCATGTGTTATCTTTCATATTTTTTCTAATGTACTTTAGGCTACAAAAATGTACCAAAATGAAGTATTGTCTCCCGAGAGTAATATTCTATTGACAGCGGAGTTTAAAAGAATGCATTTTTATAATTTTTTCTTATTAAATTTGACTTTAAAAAAATAAATTAAATAGTATGTGGACTAGTCAATTCAGTATATTTAGTTAAATTAATAGTTAAATTTAATCTGGATAACTTCCTATGCGAATTTACACTTTAACCTAAAATAAAAGATGATGTGAATATCACGTCAACATATTGATTAACTAATAATTAAACTTAACTTTGATTAACAGTCAAAGAAATATTGTTATAATTTAAAAACTTCCAAAGCAACATTACTGCTAAAAAAACTTCAAGATACCCGGTGGTTCACGATGCTTCAGCAGTGGAATGGCTGCTCTTGATGATGTTAGTCAGCTTGTTGGAACTGGTGCATTTCCTCATCTTAGTCTGTTTTGTTTTTGTGACGCATGGAACTATATCTGTTTAAAGTAATTTATGATAATATTGGTTGAATGAATTATCCTTTTGGCACTGTGTATTTGTACAAATATTTAATGTCTTGCAAACTGAGGAATTCAGTGCGCCACCTAGCACGTGAGTTGATGACTTGAGTCTGAGAGAGTATAAGGGAAAAGTAGTCAGTATGGACTTACAGGAGCCTCTTATTTAAAGGGTGTTTAGGAGAGTACTGGCCTCTGGAATGTTCAGTGGCTTATGTTCTGTGTTTCTGTGATGCGTATTTTGTGTTGTTCCTTGTGATATGGGTGTATGGGGGAGATGGGATTGTCTTGAATCATTATTTCCCTTGTACTCTGACTTTATTATTCAGTCATAGTATTATCAGTCCCACGTTGCTGTTTATTTCTGGTTTTTGTTAGTTATCAAGATTATTAGAGTTGGGGGCTCTATAACATTTACTTATATAATCTAAATGTAGGTGAAGCAATTGTTGCTGGAGATGATCTCTATGGTGGTTCAGATAGACTATTGTCTAAAGTAATTCCAAAGTCTGGATTCATAGTGAGGTAAGTGTGATTTTTCAGCTTCTTGGATAATCTTTTTCTTGTGGAACAATGGATTGTGAAATTAAATTATTGCTGGATTCATTCCACGAAGCATAGGTTTCACTGATGACGTGGTTTAATGCTTGCATGCACAGACAAGTAAATACAAGTGATCTAGAGGAGGCGGCCTCTGCTATTGGACCTCGGGGTAAGTTGGTGTGGGTGGAGAATCCCACCAATCCTCAGATACAAATACCTGATATTCGAGTAAGTTGTTTTCTAGTTCTTGCATTCACCCAACCTCAGATAATATGTATGATATGAACATGTAGTATTGAATTCTTTTGAATGTTTTAATTCAATGTTATAAAACTTGATTTTCTTGATTCATGTCCAGAAAATAGCGGAGTTGGCTCATGCACATGGTGCTCTTCTATTGGTAGACAATACCATGATGTCTCCTTTCTTGTGTCAGCCATTGGAACTTGGAGCAGGTATTCATATCGCCATTGGAACTTGGAGCAGGTATTGCAAGATAATGAAGTGTAGCTAGATTTAACAACTTAATAACATGCCTGTTAACATGAACGAGCAATGGGGAGTGCTTAGAAGTTCTGAGGGTGAACATTTGGTCTCTTCATGCTCAATTCTTTTCACTTTTTGTGTGGGAATGAATCGAAGCAATTCTTCAGGGCAAATTAAATTTTTTTAACTCCCTTGTCACTCTAGGAATTTGTTCAGAACATCCTATATGTGTAATACGTCCAAAAAAAAATGGCAAAAGAAATTTCTATCAAGTGACAACTATTTTTTTCTTTTTTGTTTTTTTACTTCCAGATATTGTTATGCATTCGGCTACCAAATTTATGGGCGGACATAGTGTTATCGTTGCTGGTGTACTTGCTGGGAAATGCGAAAGGTTGCAGCTCCTATTCTTTGTGTCTCAAACACTTAGGATGTTGAGGATATTGATTTGTTTGTGAGCCAACTTTGTCAATCTGTGAATTATATACAATAGCAAATTTTGCATGAGTATGTGATGCATAGCATTATATGTGCTTGCGATCCTTATTATTATTGAGAATGAAATAATACTCTTATTGCTCTTTTGCAGTATTCACTGTATTCAAATAGCCTTGTCTAAGCCAATGTTCATGTGTTAAGTTTGTTATTATGTCACGAACTATTTAATATATCCTATTGTATATTAAATTTCATTTTGCATTTGTTTTATCCTTTTTTATTCAAATAATATTTAATAATTTGGATCAGTACTCTGTGTCCTCATTCATTTTTTTGCCTTTGATCATCATCCTGTAAAGCTTGGCAAAAGATTTTTTTTCCTTTTTACCCATTTTCCCTATTTTTAAGGCTGTGTGTGTGTTGTCCTCATAATTTAAAATTTCTTGGTCCATCCCTGTTCTTGTCTGATAGATAATATGGTTTTTATGTATTCCTTTGGGATGATGCAGCACGATTCGCGTTAACTAATGAATTTTGAATGATGTATTGAATCTCTGTGCTTTTCATAATTAGATAAGTTCTCTAAAACTAGGCTTCTGTTTTAAAGTTTCAGTGCTAACATAACAACATGACGTTGTCATTGTCTTTTTTTTTTTTTTTTTTTAAAAACAAAGAAAGAATAAAAGTAAGTTAGAGCCAACATATTTTTTAGGAGAGTGCACAAAAGATTGCTGAGTTTCTTGCCTCCCATCCTCGAGTTAAGAAGGTAAACTGTGCTAGTCTTCCTAGTCATCCTGGACATGACATGCACTAGTCTCAGGTATGGTTTACCTACTGAGATTCAATATTTTTGCTGAGATGCCTGAAATGATTTTATATATTCATCGGGATTCTGTTGGCAGGCAAAGGGGGCAGGATCTGTGCTTAGCTTTTTGACAGGCCCATTGGCACTCTCAAAGCATTTCGTCGAAGCTACTAAATACTTTAGCATAGCTGTCAGTTTTGGTAAATATTTCCCCACTTTACTCTGATAAAGGAGTTTTGGATAGCTAACAAGAAAGTATGCTTAAATGTACTGTTGACTCATAGTTAACCAGAATGGTAAGTTGGTAGTGGTAGGGTGTGATTGAGAATCTTCTTGATAACTGCAAATTTGCAGTTAGCATGTTATTTTTTAGTAGTCCATCGTTGCTGGTTTGGTATTCCCTTATCCGAGGTTGTATATTGGCAAACTAAGGAAACTGAAATAATAAGCTGTTAGAGGTTTCATGTATAACCTTGTTGATAATATATTAGTAGTTGACACGTTTAAGAGCTGTGAATGTTTTCCTGCAAGATGCCTGACCTTGTGAATTTTGTTCTTTTAGGGAGTGTGAAGTCCCTCATAAGCATGCCCTGCTTGATGACCCATGCTGCCATACCTGCCGCAGTCCGTGAGGCCAGAGGTTTAACCGAAGATCTTGTGCGTATTTCTGTGGGGATTGAGAATGTTGATGATCTTATTGCTGATTTTGACAAGGCACTCTCATCCGGGCCTCTCTAGTTTGCTTCAAATTCATTTGATAGCATCAGTTTGGTTTTAATTTGGGATGTTGATGTTTAGTTAGTTCTGTCACCCTGATTCCATTTCCTTTTCAGTTATCTATGGGCATTAGCCACGCTTCAGTTTTACAAATTCTTGTATATAAGCTGGAGCTTGATGTAAGACATCTTCATCATCCTTCTTCCTCTTTTTCGGTTATCTGCCTTGTGTATTATTCATAACGTTTGCCCAATGCTGCATGTGTTCGATAGACTGTTTTTTCCCCTTTTAATTAAAAAGATTAATACTAATAATTTGAGGTTATAAATATGATGGAATCTATGATAATTTCACTTGTAAGAAAGCTTTGCCACCCGTGGTCTATATCAAAATAAAAATCAATATATCAATAATAAAAGCTAGCTAGATTCTGGTTAGAAAGAAAAGAGGTCTAACTAAATTCTTATATACAGTCGCATCCTTTTATTTTATGTCAAGTTAATTAGCATATAATAATAAAAAAAAAAATTGGTCCCAATCATCATCCCAGAGCTAAATTTATCACCGAATGGTTGAAGAGTTTTAATTTTATTTTATTATAAAATCCACATTTAATTAAAAAGACAGACTACAATTTAGAGGAGACAGCTAATGCAGCAGCTTACAACCACATAGGAACAAATGTAGTTGTGGCCTACTTGTGTCTGTCTAGCCCTTAAATTGATTGCTCCGTGGTCCTCTTCATTGTTCATCTATCATGTGTCCCCTGCAATATGATTCATCTTTTTAATCCATATCTTCCGTTCTTCACTTTATTTCCCCTCTTTATTTCTCATCTTTTCCCACTTCTTTTTATTCCACTTTCTACCTCCTTTCATACCTTTCACCTTTTTCTCCATTTTAATTACTGTTCCTTCGAATTGAATGTATATTTGTGTATCTATTTTTCTGTGCGATGCTTAACTTGCAAATATTCTCTGGTATACTATTGGTTTTGGTTGGTTGGTGGCACTATTATTGGAAAACTACTTTAAGTAACTAATTGGACGTGAAGGTAGAAGAATTCCATTAGTAAGAACTTAATCACAATTAGCAGGATCTTAAATTTATCTGATCGGAACATCACTATTAACGAGTTAGTTATCACGGACGTTTTGATGTTCACATCAATTAAATCTTGTCAGTTATACTACTCAACTCATCCCTGCATAGGTTGTAAAAATGTTTTAGTTACAACATTCCAGAAAGTCAGAGATGGGAATTGACAGGAAATATTTTACTAGAAAATGATTGAAAAGTTCAATCTAGAGGGCCGAAGACAAGTTCTTTTTGTTTTTACGTGTGAGTTGGAGTCACTTGCGATCCACTACCACTAAGGAGAAGGCTTAAATAATGATAATCCAGGAACATAAAACTAAACTAAATAAGCTAGATCTGTGCAAATGGAATAGAAATTTCCATTGCTGGGTCCGAGTCAAGTGAAGCCCTTTACTGGTTTATCATCTCGGAAGTCGGAAATATAAAAATCCTTGTAACTGCAAAAGCATTGATTCTCATCATCTTGCCCTCCCCAACCTTCTTGAAAGCTCCCTTTCAACTTCAACCCACTCATTTCCTTCTCTTTTTGGCTTCCCTTTTCATCTAAGCCTTCAAAAGCTCACTCATCATGATTCCTCAAGCACAACCATAACGTCCACAAAGTTCTTTCTTTTTTCCTGCAGCAGACAACCACCGCAGAAAAAAATTCTGAAAGTAATCGAAACCTAGTTCTTGAACCAGTCTCAATTTTGCATTCATGGGCTGCTCTGCCTCAAGACCCGTCACCATTGTCTCCAAAAGCCCAGAGGATCACTCTTCTTCTCTGGCTTCGTATTCTTCAGCTTCACATTCATCTAGTTCTCCTTCGCCACCTGTTCCCAGAGCTCTTTCTCTCCCGATGCCTCTTGTTCACCATCCTCCGACCAGAAAAGGCGACACCCACCACCTCGTGTCCCTCACCTCCACCACCTACGGTTCCCTTGTTTTAAACGACCCATCCGACCTTAAAAACCCTAACTTCAGCTCCGATGATTGTCATGTTCGGTCTGAATCTCCGACCCATCAGGCAGAGGCTGAACAGTCATTGTCCCCTGACTCTGTTATCAACACTTGGGAACTCATGGATGGTCTCAACGACGATGATTGCGATGACGCTACCAAGCCTCAAGCTTCGATTTTTCACCGCCCTGTGTGTGTTTCGAATAAACCCAGTTCGTGCAGGTACACTACATTTGATGGTTCTGCGAAGAAAGTACTGCTTGAATCGCTCGAACCACCACTGAAATATTCTTCGTCGGAAGTTGTCACTGAAAACTCTTCCCCTTCGTCGGCGGCCAAGAAGCCGCTCTGGCAATACTTGTCGGAGGAAGCCTTACTCTCTAAATTAGATCCAAACGTGGCTTGGAGCTACCGGCGAGCTCTGTCATCAAGGCAATTAGGCACCAATGTGCCCAGAAACGTGCGTTCATTAGGGTCTAGCCCTTTGAGTTCGTCGTTTTCTTACAACCCTTGTCGTTTACTATCGAGCACTGAAGAGAGGATAGTGGTTTATTTCACGAGTTTAAGAGGAATCCGCAAGACTTATGAAGATTGCTGTTCAGTGAGGACAATACTGCGAGGATTCGGAGTTGCAGTAGATGAAAGGGATATATCTATGGACTCATCTTACAAAAAAGAACTGCAAAATGCTCTTAAAGGCAAAGCAATGACATTACCACAGATCTTTATAAGGGGAAAACATGTTGGAGGAGCAGAGGAGATTAAGCAAATGAATGAATCTGGGGAATTAGCGAAGCTCTTGAAAGGGTTTCCAATTCAGGATCCAGGGTCTGTGTGCGAGACTTGTGGAGATGCAAGATTTGTGCCTTGCCCAAATTGCAATGGAAGTAGGAAAGTGTTTAAGGAAGAAAAAGGAGAATTGAGAAGATGCCCTCATTGCAACGAGAATGGCTTGATAAAGTGTCCAGCTTGCTGCCGCTTCTGCTTCTCATAATTAAGGCTTTTCGGGTAACAACAGACAGTGATCCATATCTTTGCTTTGCTGAATTTTGCAATGATGAGTTCTAAGAACTTCATACATAAATCATTATATAAAATATGAATGCCCATAATTCCTTTATGCCAAAGCCTTTTTGGTTCATCTATGATTATGATCGTCGTCGTCGTCGTTGTTCGCTACCTCTGGGAACAGCAGAAAATAAAAGTGGCATCTTTTGTGAATACATGTGCTTTGTCGAAGCCCAAGAGTAGTTTTAAGATTAGGAGACACAAGGCACAAACAGAAGCTGCAGGTATCATATTCTCAAAATTTGTGTAGCTGGGCTGGTCGTATTAAAAGAATAGTAGAAATGTAAAATCACATGGCTCGAGCTAGTCAACTTGGTTGTTCCAGATCTTAAAGCTATCAGCCCAAACATGCTTAAACCTGGATCCCGTTTCCAATTTTGTTTCTGTAGACATATTTCTTACTTATTGAAGTGAATTTACAAATTCAACCATGTGTCTCTGGTCAATGTGATTTTAGCTAATATATCTCGAGAAATTGGGGATAATTTGGATTTTGAGATGGTGAGAGAAATAGGCAGCGAGGGTCCTGGAGAGGAGCGGAGAAATTAAAAGCGGACGCGTTTTACGATGTTGAGGAGGGTAAGCAATATGGAAATATTGAGTCACTGTAGTTAGTTTGTGGGTATGCGGTTATTTTGCAGTGAAGATGCTAATATAACCTGGGTTGTCTCTTTAGTTCGCTCACCCCCGTCACAGCTTGTAAGTTGTAACGGAACTACCCAAGAATCTGACGGCGTTGGGACCGTGTTACGCACGTGCACACTTCCCATGTGGGCTGTAATTGAACACCCTGCTTTATTTTTGGAACTTTTCTTTTTCAAGTAACAGATTTTCACCTTAATAAAATTGGTTAAAATTTCAAGACATTATTTAAATGTATTTTATAAATTAAATTAAATCACCCTTTTAATAGATAGAGTCAAATTGGTTAAATTCTACTGTATATCTTATATATAGAGCTTTTTTGATAAATTTTTAAAAAATAATTTATAAAAAAATGTTTTTTTGACAGTTTTTAAAAAAAAAATTTGAGAAGAGTTTATAAAAAAATTGATTTTGAATAAATGATTGTTTGAATAGTTATTACTATAATGACTTTTATAATTGATAAATTATCATAAAGGTTATGAGATAATAAAAATAATTAGTTTATATAACTGTTGACCTCTGTAGAAGTCGTCCTCTCTCTGCAATGCAAATGTTCACCTTCTTCCTCTTCTTCCCTCTTCTATCCCTCTAGCAAAAATGACCAGCGACGGTTGATGCAGACTAGTGAAGTAGTGACGACTGGCGGAGAGAGCAAAAACAACCAGTGAAGTAGTGACTGACGCCCATCAAAGACGTAACCGAAAGACACAGGAGACGTACAACAAAAAAGAAGAAGACGATCGGAAGTAAAGAAATAAGGGAAGAGAGAAGTGTCAGAAAAAATATAGGTAAAATTATAATTAGGTAGTTTATAAATTATTTTACTATTCCATAAGCTATTCTCATTAGTTTATTTAAAATTATAATTTAGTCTATAAGTTATTTTAGATAAATAATACTATTTGTTTTAAATTTATTCAAACTAATATTTGGGTTAATATTTTTTTTAAATTTTTTAGAATGAATTCAAACAGACATATAGGATTAGAGGATGTATTTACATCGCGTCATTCTTAACTATGATAAATAATTTAAATAGAATTTTTTAAATTTGCTCTATTAATACCTTGTTAGTTCTGGGATTTAAATTCTCTCTTGACCCTTCAGGGTGTTTTCAAAATATAAGGAATAATAATACTAATAAAATAAGATTAAAATTTAATTAAATTAATAAAAACATATATATTAAATTAAAAGTTAAGAAAATTTATAGTTATATGATTTTTCCCCTTTTCTTTTAAATAGTCTTACATCAAGGGAAGAGCACACCAAGACCTTGTCTGACCAGGAGGGATCTACGTGTCAAGGAAAGTACACGTGTTGACGTGAGATGTACTGGCGAAAGATGAACTACATATGTCACAAAAATAAATATGTACCATATAGATAGAGAGAGGGAGAAAAATCAATGAATCTAATTGCAATTTCAATATATGTATCTATATATAGGAGCTGTTTAAAAACCTTTTAAATCATAATATTTTTAGTCTAAATATTAGTTTATTTTTTTTAAAATAAGTAGTTATATTTGTCTAAAAGAATTTTTAGACTAAATTATGATTTAAAATTAAAATTTTATATAAGTTACTGAGATTAGCTTATAGAATAGTAAAATAACTTATAAATTATCCAATTACTATTTTAACTTTACTTTTTTTATACTTTATTTCCTCTCTCTTCTCCACCATTTTTCCTATTTCTTCTCAATCATTTATCTTCTCCACTACCTCCCATCTCTTTTCTGTATTTTCTCTTATCTCTTTCATATTTTTAATAAAATTATATTATTTATCGTAATTTATCAATCATAATTTTTTTTAATAATAATTATCTAAATATTTATTTAAATTATTTTTTTATAAACTATCATTTAAAAGTTATTTTTTAAAAATTATTTAATTTTTTTTATAAATTATTTTTTAAAATTTTATCTAAACACAGCAATAACGTATTTATGTTTCACCTTTTCCTTTATTACATAAAGGCGTGAGTGTAAGGGGATCACATTCCCAATCACATAATTTCATTAAAAAACCCTAATACTAAAATGGGAAGCTTTATACATAGCTATATAATACATTGTACACTATTATTGAGCTGAATTTGACGGATTAAAAGTAGCCCATTTAGTGTAATTTTTTAATCAACTAAACATGTTATTATATGAAATGTGCATAATGAATTAATACTGCTTACACTTGGTGAAAAGAAAATCTACTATAAATTTTATATTTTATATTATTACTAATGATCACAACGATAACGACAATGACATATTCTTTTTGCAATGTATTTAGCTACGTAATATGCCAAATTTTTTAATTCTTCCTAATATTTAAATCTTGACATTCGTTAAAATGGTTGGAAAAATATATTCAAATATATATATAAATTGAAAGAATAAAAGTAAAATCTCACAAATTCTATATTTTATCAATAAAACGTCACAGCTCTGTTACAACTGAAAACTCTTAACTCCATGATATCGGCTTGTTTATATAGGATTTTGAAGAAGGGCTTATGAAAAAAAAAGGTTTATGGACAACTTATAAAAAAAGACTTTTGGAGAAGAGTTTATGGAAAAAAAGTAGTTTTGAGTAAATAGGTGTTTGGATAGTTATTTTTAGAATAACTTTTTATGGTGGTAAATTACCAAAAAGTGTATGATTTGATTTAAAGTAAGAGAGAGGGGGGAGTTAGAGAAAAGAGAAGAGAGAGGAGAGAGGGGAGAAAGGAGAGAGGGTGTAAAAAAAAGTAGGAGAGATGAGAGAGGGTGTAAGAAAAAGTAGGAGTAAGATAGTAATTAGATAATCCATAAGTGCTTTTACTGTTAAAAAAGCCCAAAAACACTTATGGATAAATAAGCCTGTTTGTTTTAAAATTTTACCAAACTAAAATTTGGGCCAAAATCCTTTTAAAACCGCGTTTACCGAACAGGCCCGATACGAGCTCACTCCCTTGGCAGGTCCCACAATCGAGTTCAAATACCTTGGAATTTAAAAAAGAAAAAAGAAAAAAACAAAGTGACCCTAGTCAACAATCAAGCTTCCTGCAACTTTTGGGTCGGGAAACTGAACAGAGAGATGGAGGCGAATGGGCACCGCGCGGAGGAGCGGCCGGTACAGGCCCAGTGCCTCAGCAGCTATGTGGACGAAGGCAGTATCGAGAGTCACAGATACTATCTTTCTCGAAAGACTGTGCTCGAGATGCTCAGAGACAGAGGCTTTTCTATTCCCTCCTCTGAAATTGACATCTCTCTCGCCGAATTTCGAGCCATTCACGGCCAATCCCCCGATATTGAACGCCTCCGCTTCTCCGCCACTCATGCCTCCGACTCTTCCAAGCGGGTATCTCTCTCAAGCATTTTACCGTTTCTTCCTCCCTCTCACTAGTTAGGGCTTGCAATGTTGTTTGTTCTAGCTGCAGTTCTCTCGTTCCACTGTTGGCATTCACCACACGAAACCCTTTTTCGCATGTCATAGGCGTCCTCTGATGTCAAAGATAGGGGGAATAATCTCTAAAAATATTGTTCCCCACTTATAGCTTATTGCGAAATGTTTTATAAGCTTCGCAAGAAAGTGATGCTGCGGTCATAAGTAGACATGCTTCTTTCAGAGTAGCCTGTGCATTACACTAGATAATCAGATATGTTGTTTATAAAGCTGGTATAATATTAATTCAATTGAATTAAGGAAACCGGATTGGTCTTATCTTTCTCACTCTTCTATGAATTTTGCCTTGGCTGGGTTCACGGTATAATGCCTGTTTGCATGCCTTGAATTGCAGATTTTGGTCACTTTCTGCTGGCCTGGTGTTGTGAAAGTTAATGTGATCCGGAGCCTTGCAGGTCAGCTTTTTAACACAGACACTTTATCTGGGATGATACTGATAATACAGGACCGAATTACTAACCAGGCCTTGAAAGCTTTAGAAGTTTTCAAATTCAAGGTTGAAGTTTTCCAGGTTTGTTTTCTCAGAGCTGTCTTCAATCTTCTAGAGCATGGTTCTCTTTTATGTTCTCGGATTTTTTGTTGGGGTTCTATCTGTTGTTTCTTTAATTTCAAGTTGAACGCAACAGTTTCCTAGAATTTATTGGCAATAACAACTTTGTGCATATAGCATCGTGACATTACTGAAATCTGGCTTAAGATTCAGGGAGCCCTTTGTTTTTCTGACCATCGTTCTTACTAACTGGTTGAAGAAGCAATATGAGTGGTGCAAAAGGATTTGCAAATAATGACCTTCAGATGTTAGTTTTCCAGGGATGTAGACTTTCCTGACAACCTTGTTATTGTGTTTAATCAAATATGTTTCTTAGATGAAAACCAGAAAGTAGAAGTATTGCATTATGAGAACAGGAATAAATTAATCAAAGCATAATCCTATTATTGCTTGAAAACATAACTTGAAAGTTAATTAAAGCTTGACAATTGGAAATTAATTAAGTGGAGTTTGGTGGGGGGACCTTTCAAAATTTGGTAATTATTGTGAAATGTAAGAATAGTTAGTCATGGTATCTTTTGATAAAAATTACTCACAATAACTTTATTCATACGAATTAATACTCTTTTAAATTGTGGATTGTTATAATTTGGTTAAAATCTTTGGCGAATAGTTTAGGAAAACTTGGTTACTAGAACTCAGCTACGAAGCATTGATTGATGCAAGCATCTCAAGTTTCATCACCTTACATACCCCAGATAAGTATCCTAGGCATACCAAATGTATGCAGCTTTGATACTGAATGCCTGGATAAGTATCACAGCCCTGATTTATCTAGGGTAATAGAAACAAACACTGTTACCACAGATATATAAATGTGTATACATTTGATAGAAACTTGAGATATGCTGAATGGCTAGGCAAAAGCGATGCAATCTCTACCAATTAAGCTAGATTCCATACTTTTGAGAGAAAAGGGTAATAGAAACAAACACTGTTACCACAGATATATAAATCTATAGAATCTCTATTGGTAAAGCCTCAAGTATTTCATACATCCATTCCTGACACGAGGGAACCTGACTCAAGAAGGAAGTAAAGTTTTGCATAATTGCCTGTAAGAACATCGCACACTTGAGATGCTTTGCCGCATTGTGACATTTTATGATCTTTGATGGTTTAACTTTGTAGTTTTGATCCATTGATGATATATTTTGGTTATATACTCTGTACAACTCAACCTTTTTGTTTATGACTTGAAAGCCCTCGATCAATTCGTTTACTTTTAAATTAAAGAAGATGGATCTCTTAGGTTCTATTGGCTTGGTATATAATCAACTGATATATATATATATATATATATATATATTCTTCAAAATCGAACCTTTCGACTAATATTTGTATCTATGCTTATTGCTCACCAAAGATTCAGTTCCATAATTAAAAGTCAAATGTTTTTCTATCCTCTTTTCAGATCACTGATTTACTTGTTAACATTACAAAGCATGTCTTGAAGCCAAAGCATGAGGTGCTGACGGATCAACAGAAGCAAGAGCTTTTGAAGCAATACAATTTAGAAGAAAAGCAGGTCAGTTGGGTCATATTCTTAAAAATGTAAGATCATATATATACTTATTTATCGTCATATGTAGCTTCCGATGGATCTGTAATCGAGTTTGCACAGTGTCATCTGATTGTTATAAGCTTACAAGTAGAAATTTCAACACTGGTATTCTTAGTTGAATCTTGGTTCTTCAGCTTCCCCGCATGCTGCAGAAAGATGCCATTGCGCGATACTATGGACTGGAGAGAGGACAGGTGGTTAAAGTCACCTATACTGGTGATATCTCCCAGATGCATGTCACATACCGATGTGTTTGGTGATGCTTTGTTGTGCAGTTCTCTTGTATTTTGTTAGTTGTAGTCCAAACTAGCTGTTCAGTCATGCAGAAGCGTCAAATTTTAATTTCCAACTAGTGCCATGTTTATAAATTGCACAGACTTCTTTCCTAGCGGTTTGCATCATGCGGTACGTGTAGCTGTGAACTTCATGACCATGGTGGTTTTCTTTTTCACTCCTGGATTATTTTTTCCCCAGTCTAGACTTAGAGATGCAAATGAAATTCTAAATGCTTGCTATTATTACTATTATTATAGATTATAAATATTTAGCATTGCCTGAAGGTTATATCAACTTTTGTTGAGCATTGCACGGATTAAGAAAAATGAACTGTACAATTATGAATCATGAATATTATAACTTACTAAGAAAACAATTAAAATCTCTTAACTCTTAACTATAAGGATTTGTCCTCCCTAATCTAATGAATAAAAGATATTTAGAAATTAAATAACTACTTAAAATGTAAGCATCAAAATCTAATGCTATCTAGGTTAGGTTCTGAAAGCCGATGACATCAACTTGGAGTATGTTTGAGTTGGCTTTAGTAAATATTGTTATGAATAGTTTTTAAATTTTTTTTTTATCAATATGAATATTTGATTTTTTTCTAATGAGTCTTAAATTTGTTGGTTTTAAATTTAGAGTTTTTCTGTCTTCTTTTCACCCGATTCATTTGTAAATTTCCATCTATCCCATGTATGTGTGTGTCATGTAAAATAAAACAAAATGTTTCTTTCAGACGAATAAAACATGAAATCATAACGGTACTAAAAGATGACACTATTTAGCTTTAAACATATTTACGAGACAATATCCAAAAATGAAATAGAAATATAGATATAAGCTCAAATAAATTGTGGGCACTGGGCCCCATTGAATATTATACATGTTGAATTGATTTTAGGTTGGTCGCTGAAAAACTTAATTTTAATTGGTTTTTATAATTTTATTACGTTTAAAACGTACTCCTCCAAATTTATTTAAATTAAGAAGTTAATTAATTTAATTAAATTAAAAAGTTAATTAAATTAATTAATATTATGTTTTTATAGCACTGAGGGAGTGGTAGTTTATTTCATGAACTCGCCCAAGAACAACCATTATTTTGTAAAGAGGGACCTGAGCTGAAAGGCTCTCAAACTCGTGAAGTGGTTCGAGAATCGAAATCGAAAGTCTCGGGAAGCAAACTCTCCCAAGACCCAACCTAGAATTGGAAACATGTCTGCGTTGGAGATGCAGTTTCGACAATGGGTGATGTTTTAGTCTAATGCTTTCAATTTGTGTTTGAGCTTTGACAGTTGATTGAAGCGAAGAAGATCGAAGATGAACAAACAAGATCCTCTGCTAACAGAACCAAAGAGCGGCTCCGATGCGTCTCGGATTGCCGAAGTTAAGGAATGGCTTGCCAAGACATTCGAAGCCGCCGGCAAGCCTGTACCCGAATTTGAATACACTCCACGAAGTGTCGCTCATTTGCACAGTTTGCTTACCCTCTCCAAGGCCAAGGATGAAGCCGCCAGACTCGTGGCTCGTGATTTCCGTCAAAAGGCCGCAGAGTACCGATCCCAAGGTAGGGTTTCTGCGATTCTGATTCTTGTACAAATCTGATCTCTGCTGTTTAAATTCTTGGTAGTTGCACGATTCTCCACGATGACGATGTTTATTACGGCAGTTAATGGTTTTAGTCTCTATTTTTACATGAACAAAATTCGAGGATCGATTGATTTTGCTAAAATTATGGGATGTTCTAAAATTGAAGCCCTTTTTTTTTTGGTGGATTTGAATTTTACTGATCCAGCTGCCAGGATTAGAGAGATATTGGAGAATGTGGGATTGGCCCAAGAGAGTCTGCCTTCAAATGTGGTTGCATCAACCCAAGTTCTTGCAAATGTGGCTAATTTGTTGAATATTAGAGACACCGAACTAAGCAGGTATGTTGACCTTACTCTGTATCCTTGAATATATCATTTGTTCTTGTTTTTCTGCTTCAAAGTTTAAGCTCTGGAAGCTGTTTTCAGCTTTCTGGTTGCTTTGGCTGATATTTCCTTGAGGAAGACTGGCGTGGAGGAGAAGAGGTCTAAAGTACTGAAGGAGTCCAAGATTCTTCTTGATTTTACTAGAAAGGCTATAGCCAGGCTAACATATTTAAAGAGGTATACTTTCAGATGAATATGCGCTTTTGACGTTTTTTCAAGTACTGTTCTTGGGAAGATCGTATGTGGAACCTTTGTAGGATAAGCTCTTTTTTTTTTTTTTGGTTCACTTTTGTGAAACGATTTATGCAGATCACTTGCACAATTAGAAGATGAAGTAGCTCCATGTGAAGTTCAAATGGAAAACTGGAGAACAAACTTGCAAGTGATGGCTGCAAAAGAAAGGCAGTACATGCAACAGTGTGCCAACTACAAGGTAAAAGTGTCCTTGCTTTATAATTTTAGCCATGGAATCAAGACAAATTGCTAACACTAAGAGAAGACTGCACCGCATATATTTGTTTTGGTGGCATGCATTCTCTTGTATGTAAACCTTTTTTCTAGAATAGAAATTAAATTTGTTATTCGTGTTGACGAAGAAGGATAAAGTACCGAAATTTTGAGGAGAAACTTGAATTGTCATAGTACAGAACCACGTGGTACAAGCAACTGATAACCAATAGCTTTTTACTTGTAACATGGAAAAAGGGACGAGTGCAAAAGATAGGAAGGTCATTTTTCTTAGAATTGGTCAAATTGTTAACCTTTGTGATTATTTTGTGTCTGCAGTCTAAAGCATATATTGTTGATTGATTGGAGTTATTCTTCAATCTTTGGTCAAAAGAGTAAAATCTTCAATCACTCCTGTCCCAAGTACGCGAGTCATTCTAGGTTGTCTTGTCGGGAGTTCCCTTGCGTATATGTAAAGCTCTTAGATTTTCATTACTTGGCTTCCTAAACAGTGTTTATGCTGCCAATGGAGGTAGCAAGTAGCATGTACTGTAGACTCCAGAAGGCAATATTCTACGGAGATTGTAAATTAAACAGATGACGATTGTAAATAGCTTTTGAATACCTTTATAGGTTTATAGTCATTCATTCCGAATTCATTTCATGAATTTATACCCAAGAACTGTTGACACAGGCAATGCTTAATCGTGTGGGTTATTCCCCTGAGATTAGCCATGGGGTTTTGGTTGAAATGGCCGAGCATAGAAAGGAGTTGGAGAAGAAAACTCAACCAATCCTTGACACTCTCAGGAGCTACCAAGACTTACCTCCAGTATGTCATATTTCAGTTTCTTCAGAGGCAGTTTTCATTTTAGTTGTTTGTTCTGTTCATGATTTTTTATTGGTGGGGATGGTGCAGGATAAAGCTTTGGCTGCTTTAGCAATTGAGGATAAGAAACGGCAGTATGCTGCTGCGGAGAAGTATCTTGAAGATGTACTGCACTCAGCCCTTGCCAGTACTGATATGCCATGATACGTTTGATTTAAGGAAAAGCTGAAAATGTATCTAATGTGTTTTTGTGATAATTTGGAACTCTGAAATTATTTGATTGCCTTTGGTCCACGAGTGTGATTTTGCTTGGGTTTACTTGGAAGCTGAACTACTGATGTGTGTCTAGAATGCCAAAAAAAGAAAGAAAGAAAGAAAAAGAATCGTTGAGCATATTTTTAAAATGAAAGTATAAGTCTTATGCTTCACTGATTCCATTGGATATACTTTTTTGCGTAAAATGATCCAAATACATATTAATGCTTCACTGATTCCATTGGATATAATTTTTGCATAAAATGATCCAAATACATATTAACTTACGTTTGCCTGTGCTTTTAATTGTCCAAATTCAGTCAGTGTTTGGGAAGAAATGTGTATATTTTGCACCTATTTTTAGAACTGGCAATGCTCCTTAATTTGAAAGCATGTTTTTAATATTATATTATTTGACTAAATTCTATTTATGTGAAATTTGGATATGTTCCCTGGCATTTACAACTCTTATACTCTCTTCAAATCATCGTTTAATAATAATTATAAAAAATAATAAAAAGAGATTATATATTGTTGAAAAATTGGATCCAATTTTTCATAAAAAATAAATTAAGCGTGAAAATGTAAAAAAAATGCAGTTAGATATTTATTATGATTAGTCTGTTAGGTATTCCCTTGGTTAATGTATTTTGAATTAATTATTTTGTAAGTATCTGATGGGAATCTAACCCGTGACTTATTTTCATTTGATTATAGACTCGCAAATGTGCCCGCCCCACAACAAAGGAAAATTATAGTACGTGTTAACTCCGTATAAGATATTCACACTAGGACACCGCACTAGCCACCTGGGATTGCTTCACTGGGGAGGGTTGAAGCAGTTGCGTGGAGCAATTGGAAAGGTGAAGCTGAAGAACGGCAGAAGTCAGCCTTGAGCTCTTAATCAGCGTTGATAACAAATGGAGATTGTTCCTATTCCGGTGGATAAGTACAATGTAGGTTTTATCGGAGCAGGGAAGATGGCTGAGAGTATAGCCAGAGGCGCCGTCCGATCTGGCATCTTACCCCCTTCTCGGATTCGCACTGCTGCTCACTCCAATCCTGCTCGCCGCGCCGCCTTCGAGTCCTTCGGCGTCAATGTTCTCTCCCGCAATCAAGACGTATTTTCTTTTTTATGCTTTTTCCTGCCTAACTAACGAACTCCTGCTAATGTTTCTGCTTCTTATCTCCGCGCCGCCTAACTTGTCTGTTTTTCATCACAGGTGGTTGAAGACAGTGATGTTGTCATTTTTTCTGTGAAACCTCAAGTAGGTATTGCCCTGGTTTCCGATTTAGCACTTTTTCTTGAATTTAATTCGTGAAATTCCTGTGTTATTGTATCTGGCATGAACCAAATGTATTTCGGAGTTATTTATTGACATTCTTTCTTATCCAGCTTTTAATAAAAAATGGTGCAGACAAGCAGATAAACAAAATCATGTCCCATCCCTCTTTTTTCTTTTTTTAACGTTGTCTTGGTTGGATTACTGGGGCTGTGTTTATTGGCATGTTTAACAAGGATCCTGTCATTTTGCTGCAGTGAAAGAAGTGATATTTCAGTTAAGGCCACTTCTTACAACTAAGAAGCTTCTGGTTTCGGTTGCTGCTGGGGTGAAATTGAAAGATCTGCAGGTTCTGAAATTCAGAATTTTCATTGCTTTTTTACATATTAAGTTGGTAATTATATTTATATTGGTAGCATCAACATTTTACTGGAGTAACCAGTGACGAAAGAATAGCAGTCTTATATGCCTTTTCCCCGATGATCATTAATCCTTTGTCTTAGAACACATGTTGGTGGATAAACTTATTGTGACTTCCAACTATTTGTGGATGTTACTAAAATTATTATTAATATTCAGAATGCCTCCGTAGAAATACTTCACTGAAGTAAATGTTCCATATGTAGGAATGGGCCGGTCACAGTCGATTTATAAGGGTAATGCCTAATACTCCTGCTGCTGTAGGCGAGGCAGCATCAGGTATCTTAAATATCGTATTCTTCAAAAGCTAATCATATTCTGCCCTTTAGTTGCATACGTTATGCGGATATTTGACGCCTAGTACTGTGTAATTTTTAACATAAAGCTCATTAATTCTATATGACTTTCAATATGATCTTTAATGCTTAATGTATTCTCTTTGCTGGTTAACGGTAGTAGACAAATAGCTAAGTATGTCTTATATGATGAGTTATTTAATTAACATTTTTGTATGTTAACTTACCAGAGTTAATCTTTGCTGGTTAACAGCAGTAGACAAATAGCTATGTCCTATATAAAGAGTTATTTAGCTAACATTTTTTTGTATGTTAACTTACCAGAGTTAATCTTTTGGTCATAGTTATACTTCAGATTCTTTAAACAATGAACAGGACCATCTTGACTTAACTAACAGGAATAAAATTGTTTCTCTTCCATTGTAGTGTTTCACTTAGCATGTTTTTGTGGAAAGGAAAAGGTCCTTATTTCTCATTAGCTTTCTTTCCTTCGTCTTGGTTTGTTGAGCTGCATCAGTAAGTTTGCTTGTTTAACCTAAATTATGACAGTTATGAGCTTGGGAGGAGCTGCAACAGAAGAAGATGGAAACCTTATTTCCAACTTATTTGGATCAGTTGGCAAAATATGGAGAGCTGATGAGAAGTATTTTGATGCAATAACTGGCCTGAGGTATGTTCATTTCATTATCCAGACGTGGGTTGTATTTGGATATTTATCTTGACAATTGCAGAACATTTTTTAATTTCTAAGTGGGGAGAAAGAAAGTCTATTTGTTTATACCTCAGTGGCAAAATGGGGGGAAAGGTTATACCCCTGTTTACCCCACAAGAATGTCCTTTTTGGTTACTTTTCCAAAATTTTAAAGTTGTTATTTTGCCGAAATTATTCAGTGGCAGTGGTCCAGCTTATGTTTATTTAGCTATAGAGGCTTTAGCAGATGGTGCAGTAGCTGCAGGTCTTCCAAGAGACCTTGCCTTGAGTCTAGCTTCTCAAACTGTAAGTGAACTCTTGCGCTCTCCTTTGATCAATTAAGAAATGAAATATCACATTAAATTTGGGCATTTGTGGTTCAAAAGATGCTCAATCTATCGCTTATTCTTTCACAAGTCTTCCTAGAGAAACACAAAATGAAAGAAAGATTGGAATTCATATGGTTAGAGTAGTCTTTTTCATCTCTTTTCGGCGTGTTGTTAGAGCTTTTTTAAAGGAGTTCTATAGTTTCAAGGAACCAGAATGTTAGAAAATACCAGCTATGCTGCAATGGTCTGTCATCTCAATTTCCTGCGGTGTATCTCAGGTATTAGGAGCAGCATCGATGGCGACTAGTACTGGGAAGCATCCAGGTCAGCTCAAAGATGATGTCACATCTCCTGGTGGGACAACAATTACTGGAATTCATGAGTTGGAGAAAGGTGGGTTTCGTGGAACACTGATGAATGCTGTTGTTGCTGCTGCTAAACGTAGCCGAGAGCTTTCCTAAATTCGCAGATGTCAGTTTTAATTTTTAAGTAATATCCAATATTCGCAGTAGATAAACTTTGGAAATTTCTTTTGGATTAACCAATGTTGCCAATCCATAACACGGCTTGTCTCATGTATTTCCTCAAGAGGTTCATTACACTGCAGCCGTATATGAAATTATCCCTCGTTTTATGTGTCCGATGCCAACTAGCTTGAAACATTAAGATTGACATTTAATAATTCCTCGTACGAAAATTACTATTTTCATTACGGAAAAATCAATATCAATATAAATATATAAAATTTATAAGAATTAAAAACCCGGGACTGAGGAACAATGATTAATGGCGAAAAGAAACATAAATCCTCTCTGCTGAGTTAGTTAGTTTTTTTTAATAAATTAAAAAAATTAATTAATTATAATTAAATCTAATTTTTAACATAAATTTATATTATATATTGTTGAATCTATTTAAAATAGCTATCTAAATTTTATATTAGTTATAATTAATTAATTTATTTAATTTATTTAAAAAAAATTATATATTTTTTATATTAAGGACTTAAAGTAACATAAAGGAAGTAAAGTGAAGCAAAAAATAAAATATATACTAGTCTTTATATCATATAGGGTATATATGAAATGGTAATTGAAGAGTAGCTCATAAGTCTCAATCTGCACATTGCTTGTCGACATGTTGGTGTTTTTAAGATGTAAAAAAGTTCAAAAGAAAAAAAAAATAACTTTAAATAATATGTCAATATGGAAGAAAATATTATTACTTATTTTAAAAAAGTTAAAAAAATAATTTAGGAGCAGACGACTTTATCCAATTCTCCCCAACTTAAAAAAAAAACGAAAGACTCAAATCAGAGTCTGCTTGGAAGCTCATCCGTACATCACACGCGAACAAATACAATAATGAATTAATGAGATTTTGAGAATATCAGGATATAGCAGCTGGGGGGTGAAAGGAAGGGCTACACGGCGGCGATGAGTGGGGGTGGCTCAACAGATGAATTCTCAGTGTTAGTGTTGGCATCAGATTTAGGTGTAGATGCCCGTCCCTTTTTGTCCACTCAGAACCATGATGAAGAGCAAGAGAGCTGGCATGATTGCGCTCAGCATCTCTCTTGCGACGAAGACTTCTCCGATCTTGATCTCTTACACTTCTTTCGTCTCGAAGGTTCTGACAAGTTAGGCAATCGGATTTTCCGTATCGTTGGCAAATATTATCCGGGTACCAAATTCGTCCCTAATTTCACTTCTCTACGCCGCCTTTTCAAGATTGGCGTCAACTAAAACTGTGTCGTTAATTGGAAACTATTGAATGTTAAGATTTTTTTTTTTAACTATACGTTGGTTTTCATTTCCTTGTCACTTATTGTAGGACGAGGGCTTAATCAGATGTACTATCATATATGAAAAAAGATGCCTTCTTTCCTAATTATAGTGGAACGTGAGAGAGTCTGGATGAGATTAGAAGTTTTAGTGTAACTATGAGCATAGGCTGCATGATTTCTTTAATTCAACGACGCGACCCCAGATTCTCTTGGTGATATTGAAAATATTGAAAACCCTCATGATTTACTTTCCCACTTGAGTTGCACTGCTAAAAGTCATACCCGCTAAAGAAAGGGAGGAAGAAAGTAAATGCTAATAGTCTTGCCTATAATTAAGAAGCCGTTTTGAATTACTTTTATTTTAATGATTTTGATAATTACATGCGGTACCTACTCTCAAATGATTTACAGCAACAATTGTGAGTGCTGAACGGCTGAAGAGGTATGTTTACCATAAGATATGCAGTGAATTGCCAGATGGTCCATTTTGCGTTGTTTATATGCACAGCACTGTTCAGAAGGAGGATAATTCTCCAGGCCTAACTATCTTGAGGTGGATTTATGAAGACATGCCTAGTGATATCAAGGACAGGCTTCAAACTGTATATTTCGTTCACCCTGGGCTTCGTTCAAGGCTAGTCATTGCTACCCTTGGCCGGTTATTCTTAAGCGGAGGGTAAGTAATTTGATTATTTCCTGGGAAAAGAAAGTGAGTTTAGAAAAGCATATAGTTGAAATAGACATTTTTTTGCTGCCTACCATGTGCATTCTGATGGAATGATGTGGCCGCTTGAAATATATTTGGAATTGAATGGGAAGTTTTGTGGTGCACTGCTAGTTATTAAGTGCTTTCATTGTTTCATTCTTTTTGCAAGATTATACTGGAAGATCCAGTATGTGAGCCGTCTTCAATACCTTTGGGATGACATAAAGAAAGGACAGATAGAGATACCTGAATTTGTGAAAAGCCATGATGATGTCCTGGAGCATAGGCCACTCACAGATTATGGCATTGAACCAGACCCATTTCACATGAATGAGATGCCCTCATCGGCATACTCATTTGGGAAATACGAGAGTAGATGGTCATCAAGGGATTATGAGTCTTAGCATGTTTATCATCTATCATATACTTGACTCAATTATCTTATGCCCAGCTTTGTACATATCATATATTTCAGATTCTGCTCTGGAAGTTCATCTGTCAATTAACTAAACTTTGGTACTCGGCCATATCTAGAGAAAATTATTGTATGAATCTGTTTAAGTTCAAACTGTTATTCGTTAGCTATTCTATGTCTGGCATGTTTGGATCACACAAAAGTTCAAAATTACTGTATGAATGGCCCAGCAACCTACTGTTCAAATTCCCAGATTTCACACGTGTTTGTAATGCAGTTTTTTTCTCCCAGCTGTAATATAGGTAATATTATTAACATATCGGAAATGAGCGCAAACCTGAATGATAGAGAACAGTACTTAAACTAGGATAAGCAAACAGAAACTCTGGCGTCCTTCAAAAACTTTCCAGCAATGTCGAGATGCTGCTGTGAACCTGTGACCTTCCACGATGCGACAAAAGGAATGGGCTTTAGGTTGCTGGTCCGTTCTTTTCTCATGTTTTCCTTCAAACTTAAGTAAAATTAGAGAGGGAAAGTAAAAGGGCAAATCTTTAGCTTAAATGGAAGTAGACATTGTTAAGCACTCTTCTTTAAATGAGATTTTAGAGAAAAAAATACTAATTAATATCTAGAATTTGTAAATCAATTTATAAATAGATATATCAAGATACTTTACATGGTGCGATATAATATTTATTAGTCATGGGAAAATATACATCTGTTCATGTTTATATAAAAACAGGTGAGAAAATAAAATGTATACCTTATCCCACTTTTTTTTACTAAAATTAAATTAAGGTAAATTTAAATGTACCTCTGTTCCCCAGCCTCTTACGAAAAAGGAGTCTGCCTTCAACCACTGATAAACCCACGGCACAAATTTACAGGACAGGGCCCGAGGATGCTGAGAGGATCTGCTCTGAGGCGTTCCCTTCAGCGTCAGCTTCATCGTCACTTCCACTCTTCCACTTCAAATTCCCATCTTGTTCGAAGTCTAGCGTCCTCAACCACCACCACCTCCCAAAACTTTGTTCGCCAATTTTCCACTTCCACTTCATCCTCTTCCGATGCCGAACTCCGCAAGTACCTGGGCTATGGCGCCCTCTTTCTCTTCTGTGGTGCTGCCACTTACTACGCCTTTCCCTTCCCGGAGAATGCCAAGCACAAAAAAGCCGAGATCTTTCGCTACGCTCCTTTGCCTGAAGATCTTCACACAGTCTCCAATTGGAGTGGAACCCACGAGGTTCAGACCCGAAATTTTCACCAGCCGGAGAATCTAGAGCAGTTGGAGGATGTTGTGAAGGAGGCGCATAAGAATAAGACTCGAATCCGGCCCGTTGGGTCTGGTCTGTCCCCGAACGGGATTGGTTTGTCCAGGGCTGGGATGGTAAATTTGGCACTGATGGATAAAATTTTGGAAGTGGACCAGCAGAAGAAGACTGTGAAGGTGCAGGCAGGCATTAGAGTGCAGCAGCTTGTTGATGGATTAAAAGAGCATGGTCTTACACTACAGAATTTCGCTTCCATTAGGGAACAGCAGATTGGCGGCATTATTCAGGTTTTTTATTTCATGTTTCGTAAGCTGCTCAGAGTTTGTTCATTACATTGATATTTTTGTTGGGTATATAATTATTTGATGGCGTGGTTGAGTTGTCTCTTAGTTGAACTTGAAGTGATTATTCAGAGCTTACGAAAGTATTGCTGCAATTACGGACAATTTTGCAAGGGATTTGTTTGCCTTGGTTTTTACATGATGATAAACTCGGTAAAGTAATGCATTTTGTATGTGTATAAAAAAAAACCCCAAATTTTCCCACTTTGTACAATTTTGCCTGCATTTGATTTAACTATGTGAGCGGAACTTTTTGTCATCGTCACAAATCATAAATTCTAACTTTTGGCTTAACTATAACCAGGTTGGCGCTCATGGTACTGGGGCAAGATTGCCACCCATAGATGAGCAGGTCATTGGTATGAAACTAGTCACTCCTGCTAAGGGAACCATAGAGATTTCAAAAGAGAAAGATCCCGAGTTGTTTTACCTTGCTCGCTGTGGTCTTGGGGGCCTTGGAGTTGTGGCTGAAGTGACCCTTCAGTGTGTTGAGAGACAGGAGCTTGTGGAGCACACAGTTATCTCAACAATGAGTGAGATCAGGAAAAACCACAAGTAATTTAATCATACTCTTCATTGGTGCTTCAATCGTGTAGCTTACTTGTTGAACATCTTGGGCATATAAATGTTCGCCTCCACTGTTTTGTTGCATGATGGGGATATATTTTTCTATTTAGCTTATAACTTGTTTCCATTGAGGACATTAGTAATAATGATGATGATGATATATTTTCCTAAGAGTAATATTAGCCCTTTCTCCTTATAATCTCCGCAGAAAATGGCTCTCTGACAACAAGCATATCAAGTACCTTTATATCCCATATACTGATTCTGTTGTGGTTGTGAGATGCAATCCTATTTCAAAGTGGAGAGGTCCTCCCAAGTTCAAACCCAAATACACTAATGATGAAGCCATACAGCACGTCCGTGACCTCTATGGGGAGTCCCTAAAGAAATACAGGTGCAGCTATTTTATACTACTAAATAGTGTAACTTGGGCAATTTCTTTTAAAATGATGTAGGCTTGATATGAAAGGAAATAATTCCTAGATAAAACCTAGTAGAAGCTGAGAAGCTGCAGTTTGTTCTCCTCTTTGGACTTATAATCACTGTTATTATTGTTTATTTTCTTTTCATGGCCTTTCTTCCTGGTTGTCAACATGTATTTGCTGGTATTTTCATATGATTTGGACTTGTATCAAGAAGAATTAGATGGATTTGAGCAAATGATCAAATACTCATAGCAACCTTTATTTACATGTTGGCTGGACTGTGAAAATCCTTCCTGTTTCATGTCAGTTAGTGGGCTCTAAACGTGAAACAATATTTCTGTTTGTTTGTTTTTTTTTTAATTTTATCTGGCTTTTGGAGCAATGTGGGTAGTCAGTCACATTAATTGGTATAAAGAGCTTCAATCTGTGAAGTGATAACCTTGCTTAATGTATTTTATTTCATTGTTTTGTCAGTTAACAGCTTGCTGAAATTACTGTCAATTTCTCGTATATGTTAGTTAATTAGGTACATTAGCTTCACTGTTTGTGTGGATTTTTCTTTTTATTGTCAAGAGTTTATATAATTGTTTGCAGAGCAGAAGAAACTAAGGTTCAATCTTCAGATGACAGTGAACAAGATATTAATGAGCTTTCTTTCACAGAATTAAGAGATAAGTTACTTACCCTAGATCCCCTCAACAAAAACCACATCATAAAGGTCAATCAAGCTGAAGCTGAGTTCTGGCGGAAGTCAGAGGGATATAGAGTAGGATGGAGTGATGAGGTATTGGGCTTTGATTGTGGAGGTCAACAGTGGGTTTCAGAAACATGCTTCCCCGCTGGAACACTATCTAAGCCAAGCATGAAAGACCTTGAATACATTGAAGAGCTGAAGCAACTCATAGAGAAAGAAGAGATACCTGCACCTGCTCCAATTGAGCAGCGATGGACGGCTAGCAGTAGGAGTATCATGAGTCCTGCTTCAAGCTCGTCTGAGGAAGATATATTCTCATGGGTAGGTATAAGCTGCTGTGCTGGGCAATTCCATAACTGAATATTCCTAACACTATGGCTTTGTTATATCTTCCAGATCATGATCTGTGTAAGGGTGGGTTATGTGGGATGTTAGTGTTGTATACGATAGATACTTTACCATGTTTTACAATTGGCCTTTATGTTTGGACTGCTTATTTGAAAAACTTTAATGCATGATTGCTCTTATTTTTTACGAGAAAAGTATCTGAAATTTTATTTTATTTTTTAGATGTGGGAATTGGATTCCTTTTTATACAAGCTTAACTGTTTATTACCTTTAATTTGTGGTTAATTTTCATTTGTCTTGTTTTCTGTCATTACTTAAAATTCTAAGTTTCAGAACGAATTAAAGCTACATATTACCCTTCATTTTTGTCTATGGATCTTGTTAATGACGTTTTATTTTTTTTCCTTAGTTTATCATGTCAATGCTAGTTGATTGACATAGTTGTATATATAATGTTGTTTAGAATGTTGTCAATTTCACATATGATGGCATTTCAGGTCGGTATTATCATGTACCTCCCCACCAGTGATGCTCGTCAGAGGAAGGATATAACAGAAGAATTCTTTCATTACAGGCATCTGACTCAGGCAAAATTGTGGGATCACTATTCGGCTTATGAACACTGGGCTAAGATTGAGGTGACTGTTCTAGCTCTCAATTTATGGGAAATGTTTCCGCATGGCATTTGGGACTGCTTTTCTTAGCGGTGCCTTTCCCTACTCAACCTCTAATCATGTTTGGTTACATCGCTAGATTTACCTTGGATGTGTTTTCACATAAGGGCAATCTCCACCCCCCCCCCCTCCCTACCTGAAGTGTGAATTGAAACGATCTTTAATGCTAAGTACCAGCTCGGTTTAGTGGTGCATCTAGCTAATATGACCAATAATTTGAGATAAAAAATTAAAGGGAAATTTTTTGAAGTATATTTACTCTTTTCTTACATATATAATTTGTTATTTAGATACCAAAGGACAAGGAGGAGCTTGCAGCTCTCCAAGACAGGCTAAGAAAGCGTTTTCCTGTGGATGCTTATAATAAAGCGAGAAGAGAGTTGGACCCCAACAGGATCCTTTCAAATAACATGTTGGAAAGGCTCTTTCCAGTATCAGATACCATATAGGCCCACTTCAGGTAGGTTAATTTATCATCTGTTCGTCCTATTATTCCTTTTTCCTTTTTTCAAATGTGTGATTAAGTTTGTCCTCAGCCGTAAGTCCTTTTCTCTAAATATTCCTTTTGTTTTCTTTTTCCTCTCATCTTTCATGAACTTTATGGAAACCATATGGTTTGTTATCAATGACTATCATATGAAAAGACATGCTTTCACTTTATTAAGAGGTCTTGAACAAAGAAACTTTAAGAAAATTCATTAAATGAAATGTAGATTAGTAGGAGATGCTGCCTTGGTTTTACATTTAGTAGTTACTCTTCATACTGAAAGGAGGAAGCAAAACAAGGGTTGAAATGAAACGAATTGAATCATGCTGTTAATATACTGGTTTAAATTGCTTGATTGTTAGGACTGTGAATTTGTGAATATAATGTCTGGCATTTATACATCCAGCTTAGTGGGGCACTCAACATTTTTAGGCTAAAATGATACTTATTCAGGTTTTAACCTTGATATGATCCTAGTATTGGAATATGTTGCTAAAACCAAAGTGCAATTTAAAGGAAAGTAGTATACGACCATTTGGATATTTGGAACAGTACACTTGTCTTGCAAATAGAACAACAGCAGTGACTGCAAGAACATACTAAAGGAGTTTGTAAAAGCTGCTTCCAGATTAGTTATCAAGCAAGTTCTTAATGCTCTTCTTAGATGTCCTGTAAAGCAGTTTCGTGGTACCTTGACAATCTTGTCTTTTATTTAAAGGTAGAATGCAAGTTAACTCTGATTTTTTTCTAGCTATAAAAGTTTTGGGCTTTTAGCCAAAGCACTAGCAAAAAGGAAAAGGCAGAAAGAGAATGACTGAGAAAATTCAGTTTTATAGAGGATATGATGAGCTGCAAGTAGCTGAGAAAATCAACCATGATAATGATATTACAACATTAAGATTACAGAGTAAGGTAGAAATACCGTATATGAGTGCTCACAACCAAGTTAATCGCTATTAGCCAATAAGATAAGCAAAAAAAATAAAATCCATAATTGTCTAATATGTTGCTCCTCATGATATTACCACATTGAGATTACAGAGAGGTAGAAATACCATATATGAGTGCTCACAACCAAGTTAATAGCTATCAGCCAATAACATAAGCAAAAAATAAAAAAAATCCATAATTGTCTAGTATGGTGCTCCTGCCAGAATTGTGGTTCAGCAGCATTCTTCACAGATCCAACAGCAGCATAGAGCAAAGAGGCTGCATAAGAGTCGCAACAGAAAACAGAATTTAGTAGATCCTAGTATGGTTGATAAATTTACGCTTTGAGAGTATGAAAAGTTTGTCTACATCTTGTGGTTGTAGGATAGATAACTTGCTTAAGTCACTTCCGCATGTGTTCATTTTAATAGAAACAATTCATGATATTGATTATAACACGTACTCTGTACTTTGTTACATCTACCCCCACCCTTCTTACAGGAGAAATTTTTATTCATTTTTAACTACTAGAAGCTTACCATCCCTCAATGAAACCCCTCTCGCCTTTCTTCTTTGTTCCAGAGAACTTTCTTCTGGAGGGAGGATTTTCAGTTGGGTATCCTGAAACCATATATGAAAGAAAAGGCAAATTCTGTTAGATCCTTGAATAAGATAGATTATGTTTGTGCACCATAGTTCTAGAGAGAAAGATGCTATGTACCTGCTGGAGGCTGGTTTGCTTGAGTCTCTGGCTTCTGCATATTGGAGTAAATAGTTACTGTAGTGCCTCTGATATGGTTTGTATCAAGTTGTGTGATATGGTAATGGTGATCTTCTGGCTCTACCTATAAGTGTATATATACACATATATTCCCCTTGAAATTAAGGGATATATGTTGAAATAAAGAGGATATGACACGTTGTTGGCCTATTTTAGTTGGCTGGTCACCCTCGGTGCCTTCTAGTAAGAAATTCTACAAGTAGCCTTATCTTTTGGAGGTCGGCTGGCTAATCATTCCACTCGGGTTCATGTGAACATAACATCTGGAGTGGTTATTCTTATCGTTCTTTTCTTTTTAATTCTCAGAAGCCAAGTTCAACTTCTAATCTGGCTTTTAGGCTTTCCTGGTAACCCTGCGTCTTTCTGGTCCATACAAGGGTTCCATGTGGCATGAAATTTAGATTGAAAGCCATTAGAGGTTCTTCCAGTTCGAAGAAAGCATAATTAAAGATACCCTTTTGCTCATCATTTTGAATCCATGATACTTTCTCTTTTCAGAGAGGAATAAAGTAAACTTAATGGCAATATTCAATTGTAAAATAGACGCGTTATTCCCTGGTTTTGTCAACTGTTTTACCCACATTTGCGTATGAAACCCACTCAGAATGAAATTTTACCTTTTGTGAAGAACATATTCCTCAACTTTTGTAAATATTATTAAACAATTATCTCATTTCATGATTGATTTTGATCTCTGACGAATTGGTTGAAAATTAAGAAAAGGTGTTAGAATCTTATTGGTGAAGCATGAGAGAGTTCATGGTGAAAGAAATGGAATATATTTTGGATTAGTTTGACGTAACGTATTTCACAGTGCGAAGTCTAATGCAATTACGCAAATGTCATCACGTCCAGTTCCTACCAGTTTGCATCAATTACGTGTACTTTTGTAGTGCATTTCTATGTCATTATGTGTCATAATTTAAGTAATTTGCAGGAGATATCATATAGAATTATAGATGAAATACAATTAAAATGATTTTTTAGTACAGTGCTCTATAGAAAAGTCGTATGTGAATGAGGGGGATATCATTTTAAGTGCTCTCATTAAACAAAATTCTTTACATATTGACATATTTTATAGCTCTCTCCGTAGATGAGTGAAGAGCTTGGTCTCTGCATACAAGGTGGTGAGCTGCACAAGGAGCTAAAGGTTTCTGACGTCATGGATCATTCCCTATGCCCTATCTTAAAGGTGCATAGTGTGTGAATTTATGTTTTGGACTGTAATTTATACTTCAGAGTATATTATTTTGTCGACATATATACTTGGTGCCAGAGACCTCACGTATGTGCATTTCAAACTTGATTTGATTCTTAAGGCTCGTTTGGGCATAATAAAATAATTTTTACTGCATAAAATATAATTTATATTTTCTAGTATTTTTTCAGATTAATGTGAATAATAGGAGCTCTCGCTAATGGAAATGGTTCTGCTCCTCCAGTCCTCCAATGGCAATAGAAAATTTTTCCATTTGTCAGTAACCTAGCATGGTAAGAGATCTTTGTGTTTAAGACATGACTTATCTGAGATTAAAAAGGACAAAATTCCCCTTGTATACTTATTTTGTATGTTGTAAAATCACTTTCAGAAAGCTAATTTAAACACACTCTAAACTTACCGAGTTCATATACTTGCATGCTTTTCCCAGCAAAAAATTTTAGCAAGAGTCTTGTGGAGATTGGAGATTTCCCGACAACTTGTCGTATAGAATTTTCTCAACTCCTCGCATATTTATCTCGTATACAATAAAATTACTTTCAAAAAGTTAATTCAAAACTTGGCTGTGATGGAGTCCATATGCTTGCATGTTTTTCCCCTCATAAAATTACAGCAAGAGTCTTATGGAGACTGGAGACTTCCCAATGACTCGTCGTATAGAATCTTGCCATGACACTAGAGAGAATCTTGGTTCTGGTGTGCCTCTATATTGTCCTAATATTAACTATATATGAAGTGAAAATGGCCTTTGTAATGATGCAGAAGAGAGGAAAGCAATTATAAATTAATGAGATTCACGTGAGAATATGCTTCTGAGCGAATTTACAGGAACGTCGTGTTTCCATGGGACAATATTTCTACGCTTGACTCAACAGTGATTCATCCTTCATCTTTGTCGCATATGTTGTTATTAATTATTGGTGCCACTGTAACCAAAAAAAAAATTATTGGTGCCACTATTTTTGTACTAAATAAATTATCTAATAGGCCGATGCCACTAGTTTAAATTTGGGACAACAATCAAAACACTCCCATATATATATATATATATATATATATAAATTTCCATGGTTAAAGATTGAGCAGTGCAGCCTCTAATGAAAAGATGTTATTGACAATAAAAACATTTATAACAATAAAACTCAGATTTTAGCATATATAAAAAATAGGAAAAATTAATCCACAAGTCCCTGTAGTTTATCTCAATTTTGACTTAGCCTTCTATAATTTATTTTATTTTATATGGAATGGAAGTGGAGGGGAACCAAATCTCGAAACCGCAGCACAAGAGGATGTTTATAAAGAACATTCCACAAAACCACAGGCAAGACTGGTTAAACCCTTGTACTCTGATATGTTGTAGGCATTAAATCCTTGAGTATAAAAAATCGTTAATTTTAATTTATATAATTTCATAATTTTTTTGTATTTATTCCATTCCATTTCACACCATTTTAACACGTACGATCTCATAAATAAAATTTCATGAAGTGTATAAATTGAGATTATCAGGTTAAACAACAAGGATTCGATCCAAAAACAAATTACTGAGACTTTATTCAAGAATGAGATAAATTATAATGATTTATTGATTAATTTTCCCTATTTTGTAGATGGGGTGTGCGCAAGATTAATTTTAAATACATGGCAATAGGGCCATTAGGAAGTGGCTCAAATTGGAATGCAAATGATAGGGTTTTAGACAAATGGGTTAGAATGATAGAGACATATATATAGAGATAGGGGCCTCCTCTGTCCCTACTCTTTGTCTGATATCTGATGGATGATGCAAGCTTTTTATATATATATATATATATATATATATATATATATATAAATGATGAGTCCACTCCATTGAAGTCTCCTCCAACTAATTGTAATATAAAGTGGGTGAGCCCATCATGTTCCCAACTTATGTGGACATCTTTATTTCATGATTCTCACTGCATACTATGATATTAATTAATTAATATTAATTTGTTGTTTGTGCATAGCTGGCATATTATATATTACAACCCCCATGCGTGCATATTTAAGTCTCATGTTCTCAAACACTACTTCCTTCTATATATGTTTCCTTTTCATTATTTCTATGTATAACGAGGCTAGCTAGCTGAGTTTTGTTGAAGAAAATGTACATGGAAATCCTTTTACCACAAAAATGAATGAATACGCACAGTAATATTCTAGTTTTATACATGATATGTGTGCCTTAATTGAGAATAGAGATTGCTTACTTCAAATGTAATGGTTGTGTGTTTGTGTTGTGTGGATATATGTCTGGAATAGAATGGTGAATATCTTCCCCTAAATGAAACGTTGATCACTATTAGCCAATGTCTGACTACTCATTTGCAACTATCTGACTTGAAGTTGCCCATGTTTTGTTGTGTCTTTCTGTCTCCTATGCCTCACCCTATATACATCATATACCACTATAGCATTACCACTCCTGCACTGTGTGTAGAGAGAGGTGGGGAGGGAGGGAGTGGTTGGAACTAGAAAACAGAGAAACATGAGCTGATTTTTATTTTTACTAAGTACATATATTTTTTTATTGGAGGTAATTAGGTTCGAGATATTGTTAAAAACTAAATATAGTCACCTCTTACAGTGGAGATGGAATCTTGGTTCACCTCAGTTACAAGGAACTAACCGTTTCCGCTAAACTTGACCCCGAGAGCTAAATATGGTTGAGGAAGAAAAGGAAAAACAATGTTAAGGCGAAGAGAGATGGGGCCCATTTTATGAAAACTAATTCATACATGAATAATCCACAACATACACTTGGAACTAATCCAGATTGGTTTTATAATCCATTCCCAGTGAATATAGCTTCAGCAGAAGGGAGAAATTCACTTGCATTTACTTAATTAGTGGGCATATGCTTGCATAAGCTCCAAGCTTTCTATATTAATGATCAGACACGCACATTACGTGTTTCATGTGCTTGTGCTGTTAAATTAAACTCAGTTCAACGCTGAAATTGAACAGATGAGAGACGTGCCAAATGTAACCCATTCATTATAGAGTGGCCATCGCATACTTACAGATCAATCCCCCGATATATATATAATATATATATGTGTATATATATATCATTATGTCTTACATTATCATACATCATCAACGACCCTCCAAATCTTGTATGTAGATTTTGTTATCAGGTTTTTTTAAGAAAAACTTGTCCATGTATCAGCACTATACACACATGTGCTTCGTCATTATCAAGCCATGCAATTCCTTTAATTTTCTGTACACTCCTTTCTTCTTCATTACACTAATTTCTTCTCCTCATTCTGTACTTTGTTAGCTTTATGCGCACTTATCTAGCAAGTAAAGAAAACAACGTATGAAGCGATTATAACAACCACCCAAGTTTTCTTCCATCTTATTAATTAAAGGAAAAGGAAATTTAGTCGTATTAATGAAAAAATTCGTCCCCTGAAAGTCTCAAACGCATCTTGAGAAATTAACAAAAGAAAAGAAAAGAAAAGGAATTGCACTGCAGCTTCACAATTTCGTTGTTTCACGGTTAATCCTATATAAGAATATAGAATTCGCGTATACGCATAATTGCAAAGTCAAAATTATGAGGAATTATGTCTAACACATATTAACTTTTGAATTCTTTGATTCTTGCAATATATGTTAATTACAACTAGGCATGTGATTATCGAATATTTAAATAAATCCACTTTGTATATGTATATGTTCATCTGGATAGTGAACAAGTTTTCCTCGGAATTGGGGAACTCCAACATCCAGTTCTATTGCTGGATTTTCAAAAACGGATATAAAATTGAAAATTACAAGAACAGACAATTTGAACTTAGTAGTAGATCTAAATATCCATGAACAGGTCGAGTTCTAGCTAGTATAGTACAATAATTATAAATGCTATCATACGAAACAATTTATGAGATCCTTACAAGGTGTGCAAAAATATTAACAATACTACAGCCACTACTGGCGTAGTATTTATAATTTTATCCCAACGCTATCAAGGAATCAAACCACAGAATTCACGAAAGAAATTAACATATGATCTATAATAATAATAATAATAAATTGCATCTCTCACAATATCTTTGTTGTCATTTATTTTATAATGTGTCGGCAGTGAAATCTGATATGAAGGTAGAGACCAACTTGAGTGAACTGAATTTTTTTAATCTACAGTTCCATATATATGTGTGTGTATACTATGGTTGGCTAAAACCGGTTGGGTAAAAGGTAAAGAAAGCAAATGGCATCATTAATTTAGGACAGCTTTGAACCTAGCTAGAAAATAAAAGCATATAAAGAGGGTAATAACAATCTAAATGCTTGCTTGCAATTACAGGTGAGCATGGGGCAAGCAAGATTAAATTAATGGAGAATTGTTGAAAGAGAGGATCATAGAAGAGGTGAGGAAGAGGGAGAACCACATGTTTAACTATGACAAGAAAAAGGGCAAACGAAAAATAGTAGAATATAAAATTATTTCATTTACATATAAGCTTTCAATAATTTATGTTATTACTTGGGGTGACCAGCAAGGACAAAGTCAATTACCATTTGTCACCAATAACAGTCTTTTACATTTTAGGCATTAATTGGTACTACTAGCTATGAAAGAAATTAAAGCCACTATTAAATTTAATGTCTCATTTGATTGAATCATTATCAACTAAAGTTGGAAATTTGAACTACATAAAATCACAGAATATAGCTTAACAATAATTGCAAGAAGCATTATTCAATGAACAAGAGATACTTAAATTATAGGGAAAGTACAATTATGCACAACAAGATCTAGCTAGGCACTGTAAAAGGGGATGTGCTAAAGAAACTTCCATTAATGGCGATATTGACCATAATGTGTCCATTATTGATCATCTGTACCTATCCTTAATCATGGAATAAATATATATAACAGGTCGCTAGAAAGAATCATGACTATATAGAATTCATGGATAATATATAGCTAGGAAGTCCTTCTCATTCAATAATTTGGTCAAGTTTCTAATCAAGTATACGCAAGACCAGAGAGAACATATATATATTTCACAACTATATGAGCAACAGCCAGATTAAAAAAAAAGATGGTGAAAAAGACAGGCATTTGGAACAAAGAGCTACATTAGAATGATGCATGTGCTTTCCATTATTGATAAGTTTCACCATCCCACCACCTTCTAGGGTTGCTCTCTCTCTCTCTCTCTCTCTCTCTCTCTATATATATATATATATATATATATTTCAGATTCAATATATTGACCAGGCACTTATATATCAACGTTGTTAATGTCTGCTATTATGCTACTAAATTATGCAACAAACAATTATGAATCTCAGGGTCAAGTCCATAACCATAAGCTAGTATGCATGCTATATATATATATATAGGTAAAACGCCTGCCAGAATATGTCACTGTTATATGCACTAGTTATAATAAGTATCCAAGGGATGAAGAATTAAAGACACTAATCTGATATGCAATGGGGAGTCAGTGAAACAAGTGAGGAAACACATTTGGTGCGGACAGATTTGTTTGTAGATTTTTCAAAGGAAAAAATATTTAGTTTATTTAAGGCTAGATTTTCCGTCAAAAATAAATATTTCCTTAGGTAGCTAATTATGTAATATAATGGCAGTTTTAGGAACACACCATGATGAAAAAATATATTCAAAGGCCTCGGATGTTACTTCCACGTTTGTTTTATGCAGTCAGATCCTGGGAAAATAAAGTCTGCAATGATCTTGACCAACATCCAATGAACTTCGACACAATAAAAGTAATAAAGAAATGAGATGATCATGCAACAATGACGTAATTATATGCTTTTAATTAGCTGGAGTTTTTTTTTTTGGGTTTGGAAGGGGCCTTAAAGAGGCAAGGACAAGTGGGCAAAAAGAGGATTGCTTCGAAGGAGAAAGTGCCAATATTTCACAAATAGCTAGCTAATGTGTAATCACACTCATTGTTGCACATGATTAATGCAAGACAACCCCAATCAATTTGTCCTCAGCCACATTATTTTATTAAAATAATCACCTTCAAACCCATTGAATTTCTCCAAAGGCCTACACAATGCCAGAAGGGAAAACAGAATGGACAGCTAGAGAATACGAGTGAAGCAGTAAGCTAAGCCACTTTTAAATTAAACCCAAAAAAAGTGAGAAAATGACACTAATTAACTAAGACAACCCCAAAAATAATGTAGGTTAGCTATTCATGTAAATAATAAAAGGGAAATTAATTAATGAGAAGGGTGGGGATAAAAAGAAATAATTAAAAAGGGAAACAATAAATAGGGCCGTAATATTAGATAAGGGATCGATGAGAGAAGTAAATACAAAATGAAGGAGTTGACAGGTGAAGGAGAGAGAGAGAGGTTTGAAAAGATTGACCTGCGTCTCCTTCATGTATTCCCTTTTTCCTCTTACAGATTCTCCTTGTCGTGTGTCTCTGACTCTTATCCCATTATCTCCTATGAAACTCCACTTCATATGCTCAGTTGCTCACCCTTCAAGTGCCTCCTACAAAATAGTACACCAAGACCATACATACGCCCAAACGAAGTAGTACCACAGATCCAACCAAAAAAAAGGAATTTAATTAATTATATCGTCAATATCCATCCAGAATGGTAGTGCTCGTTATCCACAAGCCAACTTGCGATTAATCATCCATGTGCAATTTCATATATTTCTTCTTTTTATATGTATCAGTAGTAGTAGATTTATATAATAAGCTTAATTATAGTCATGAGAATGGTGGTACATTGTTGGGTCACATGATCCACCTTGCGAACCATGACGGTTCTGGCTATTGGTGTGTCTGCTATCTTCGTCGGCGTCCAATCTCTAACCCATTTGTCCCGACGAAGACGTCGCACCCAGATTCAGGTAAACCAGCCTTGCGTCCAGATTAAGGTTCCCGATATTGCTGTTGCTACTACTGATGTTATGGTCTTCGTTCATTGGCGGATAAATGGTCATTGAAGAAGGAGGATTCGCATCCCCTTCTTCGCGTGACAGCACAAGAGCTGCCGACTGAACCAGCTCCAAACACAACCTCAGTTTGTTTGGTTCAATATGGCCGAGCCCAGGGACGGCTCCTTTGAACAGAAAATCGGAAGTTAGGGTTCTCAGGATGTCAAGAGGGGTTACTCCATCCACGGTTCGTACGTTCGGGTCGGCGTGGTGGTCGAGGAGGACCGCCACCATGTCCGGTGACACCATCTCGGCGGCAAGGTGAAGTGGGGTCTTGCCGGCGGGTCCGACGGGGTAGTTGACATCGGCTGCACCGAGCTCCAGCAAGGCCTTAACGACTTCACGGCTGCAATTCTCTACGGCGAAGTGTAAGGCCAATGCTTCGTCTAGATTTAAGCCTTCTCCCATGACCATGAGCTTGACGAGTTCAACATCGGAAGAGTCGAGTGCCCTTCTCATTCTGCGGATTTTCTGGTCCTCGAGATCTGCGGTGGTGCTGATATGGTCGTGGGGGAGTAGGGAGCGACGAACGAGGGAGGTTTTGAGACGAAGCTCTTCGATTTTAGCGACAACATCGATGGGAAGGTGTTTGGCGAGGACTTCAGGAGGGAGACCGGACTTGGCAACGAGGTGTGAACAAGTACTCCAAAGTTGGTGCATGTCTTGCTTTCTTGAAGCGAGAAGCACCTTCATCACATCTTCAATGGAGGCCTTCTCTACCATGCTGGATAATTGTTTCTGCGAACCAACAACAAAGAAGACAATAATGATTAAGGGAATTTCAAATCTGGAGATAGAAATAATTCGTACATGTAGTGTGTAAGACAACAAGTCCGCGAATTGATTGAAGAGAAACAAAGTGGATAGGTTGTCTGCTAAATTTACGTTTTGAGCCAACGCTTTTTTTTTTTTATCGCGGGGTTGTTCACTTTTCCCGTCCAAACCCCCAAATGAGGAAAGTGAACATATTTGGGAAATCTTTAGAAACTGTGGGAGATGCATCCCATTGCTGAAAAAACAACATAAAATCAAGAGACTTTCACATCTACCCAGAAGAAGTAACCCAAAAAACAAGAACAAAAAAATCGATGCTCTGAAGAGAAGACCAAAAATCTGTGTTTGTGTGTGCGATGAAAAGAGACAAAAGGACAGAATTGTTGACAAGGAATGGAGCAAAATGGGGGAGAAGATAGATAACAGTGACCCACTCAATTCCTGAGTATAACAACGAGAAGAAACAATATTAGGTGGAATAAGAGTCAAATCATAAATTAACAAAAATTACTGCTATACTACACATGATGGGATAATTGGAAAACCGAATCTCACCGGCTTCGCACCATGAGATAATAGCAATTACTACTGAGAAATACTTAATGGTAAAATAGAATATGAGAGCTCAAAGAATAACCCCTTCCACTTCTCAAAAGCCAGAGACCATAAGTATCAGTAATTGTAGCAGTAAGACTGGGCATATACTATTAAAAGATGGAGATGACAGAAGCAAAGCAGGGAAGAAGAAAAAACAAAAACCTGAGTGAGCAATGCGAGCTGCTCGACGCCAAAAGATCTAGCGGCGGCGAGAGTATGAAGGGCGAGATCAACGGCGGAGGTGCAATGCGTATGCCAGCAACCCCTTTCGCCGCAATTAGGCCTCGGCTCGTGCTTCTGAGGCACAATAGAGACTTGGCCACTGTACAAGAACTGAAGCAGAAGCAGAAACACTTCATAGCCCACCGAGTCCACCGAGATAACCCCGGGTCTCGATGGAGACGTGGCTGAGTTGACCCGAGAGCCTGACGCAGGGTCCAGCCCGGACGGTGTGTCTGATGAGCCGCAGAAGAATTTCCTGAAGAAGAGGCTTCGAGCCGCCAGGATGCAGCGATGCGCGTGGACCAGACGACCCTCCACGCTGAAAGTGACGTCGCTGAAGGCTTGACCATTGATGAGCAGGTTGAGATAGTCCATGGATAGAGATCTTAGAGAGTCCTCCGAAGACATGGTCGTACGTCTGAAGCTTTTAGCGTTGCGAGAAGCTCAATATTTGCAGTCACCCAGAGAAACAGACGGGACAGGAGGATCAGGATCAGGAGAAAAGGATAAAATGAAATAGTGAGAGAGGAAGGAGAAAGTGGATTGGGTTCATGAATTGGGTTGTTTATGTTGTTGTTGTTGAAGAAGAAGAAGATGGTGTGGTAGGAACTGTAAATCTTTGTAGGTGTGGGGGATGGAGTTTTTGTGATGATAGAGATATTTTGAAGAGGGAGGCAGACAAGGAGAGTAATTTGGGGTGCCTATTCTGGGCGGCTAGGGGTTTTAAAAGGACATATTAATTCTCAAAATTCAATTAAAAATAATTACTATTTCATCAATTCTTTTTTGTAAAGTCATGTCTGGTTGGATTATGAGTTGAAAAGATGGCTTCTGATTGGCCCATGTTTTGACGCTACTCATCTCTAATCGAGATCCTAATAAATACACGCAGAGTTACAGTAACGAGCACTAGATGTATTGTTCATGTTCTCATTGAAAACTCAAGTGTTGACCCCTACATTCTTCCACCCCATAATTAACAATTCCTTTTTCATCTTTAAGTGTTTCACTCGATCCTATTTATAAGACTTTACTCATTAATTTTTAATGTAATATCCTTTACCAAATTTAATAAAATATTTACAATTTTTTAAAAAAATATATCATTGTCGATTTTACTCTCAGCTTAAGTGATGGCCTTTCCATCCTATATTATTCTATACTAATGAACTATTTTACTCATCAGATGATAATTTTTAGAAAGTTGTAAAAAAACTTTTATATTTAACAAATTTCATTTTATCTAGCGAAATTAACTAATAAGATCTTATAGAAATGATTATGAGGACTGAATAAATAGTTAGCTGAAGAAAAAGGTATTGAATAAGCCCTTAGTTTTGGCATAAAACAAATAGCCCTTAGTTTTGGCATAAAACAAATAGCCCTTAGTAAGTGCCTCACAAGCATTTATCATTAATATATACCAGTATGCTGCTCGTGTGCATATATGAGTAAATTAATATACTTAATCAGTATTGATCATTGTTCCTAATTAAATTATTTAATCAATTTAAATAGTATCTCTTAATATAATTATTACAGCATGAAAGAACACCCTTGATTTAATTTTTTTTTTTATGTATGATCCCATTTTTTTATGAAACTAGTAAATTATTCAGAACTCAGAGTGATGAGATACTCTATTTATGTTGAAGAAGAGACGGGCTTTTTTTTGGTTGGGAAAACTAAATAACACGCCTTTTACCAATAAAAATTAACACGCCTCATGCTTTACCCCAAAATCTCTCTAAAAAGGTAATATTTATCAATCATAAACACCATAACTTATTTTATATATATTGAGTGAATTATATATATGTGCATATCTTGCAACTTGATACTTATGTTATATTGAATTGATGTTCATGGTAATATTCATATCGATACTTGGACAAGAGAGATAGAGATTTTTTTTATTAAATAATTAACCGATTGAGATAGAATTTTTAGATGTAACGAAGTTTTGTTAAAGGAGAGGTTAGCATTAAACTAAAATTTATGAATCTAAAATGATTTTTTTAAAAAAAAACTATATACTGATCAAATTACATCTGTATTGATCTTATCACAGACATAATTTTTTTAATTACCTCTATATTAGAGATCTTTAAAAATAAATAACTTTTGAATTTGGTTTTTGAGAATATTTTTCCTTTATTTGATCAAATTCTCATCACCCAACCATAAATTATACCTTTTTTTTTTGTTTGGTTTTTTAACATTGACCGAGCCTGGAGAAAGGCACTGTTATTTACGTTGTCTATTAGAGATTTTCGTTCTACATACTTACAACAATAGGCTTATACCATCATTTTCAGACGCTACATTAATCAAATTTGCAAGAGCCCCACTTCATAAAATAATTCAGCCAACATTGACAAAAAAATTGTTATAAATAATTAAGTATATTGTTTTATACTTTCTAATCTGCCATAATTAGTGCGTTCCTATTTTTTTTTTATGGCAACTTGTCACAGTTGATGACGACATCGTGCCTTCTATATATAATTGTTGTCAATAAAATGATTCCGGAGTTATGTTCTCTATATATATATTAAGAAAGGCGATTATATATGTTGGAGAGTTAAACAAAATGGATCAAGTTTGAAAGTTTCTGCTTTGAGTTTATTATATATGTCATCTTTTGTTTGTGGATAACATACATATAGGAAGACATCTCTGTTACAGCTTATCATTGTCTCAGAATAAAAAATGTCACCAATGATTAGCTTTTGTGATAACCAAAACAGGAAAGGATAGTAAAATTTAGAAAGAAAAGCCTGGATTGGATTTGCAGCTGCTTTTATATGTTGAACTATTGTTATTTATTATCTTCGTGATATAATATGATTGTGGTTCAACTTATGGTGAACATATCTCCTCGATGTTTTTTTTTTAATTTCTTTAGGACCTTATCATCTAATTGCTTAAAAAAAATCAATCGGCTAAAATAAAGAACAACATTAATCAGTAAAACGCATAATTTCGCTGCTTCATATATCCGGGATTTGTGCTATGGTTTTAGTTGTTGCAGTTATATAGTCTGTTTAATTATCAAATAAAAAAATCATAAAAAGACGTATATACAATTACTGAGGTTGGTTTGGGATTTTCTTCTTGTTTTCATAGGCGTAATTAACAGTTCAAATTCAGGCCAAATAAAATCCAAATATGCTTTGTCAGAAACAGGATCATGGGTCCAGTTCCTTTAAGCGTGATTTGTTAGGGATATTGGAATTAGCTTTTTAATAAAAAGAATAATCTTTTCAATATTTCGAAGCAAAAAATTAATTAAAACGTTCAAAATCTGAACACATTCCTTATCCGACATAAAAATTAAAATCCTGCAGCTTGATTGGGGGAAAATTGGAGAGATTAATAACATATGAAAGGAAGGAGAATAGCTCAATAACAGTATTTGGTCTAGTCTATGTGTACTGCGTTCGAATCCTATTTGTTAAAAAAACTTTAGAAAAAAATATCATAATTGTTAAATATTGATTTGGATTAGTAGTTTGTTCGAAAAGGACTGAATATCAAGTGATAACATGGGTAACAAAAAGAAACAGTTAAATTTAGGGTTCAAACAAATAAATATTTAGAAATTATGTAGTTTAAAATATTTTAAAATTGAGTTTTTGAGATCAGGCAACCTGGGGAAGAGCGTTTAAAATGGATTCATAGGTTGGGACAAGTGCACTACATACATCAATCAAACTGTTAATTAACTACTTTAATTGAATTCTCTCCTTTATATCAAAAAAAAAATTGAATTCTCTCCTTCTTTCCTATCTTCCCCCACTAGATCTCTGCCACTTCCCTGCCTTCTCCTCTGCTTCATTACTCCTATTACTTGTAACAGTTAACACAAATTTTACGTGCGCTTCGTCATACTAATTTCCCTATCTAAAAAATCCATTTTAGATATTCTACTTGCCTTGATTCATATTTTAGATTTAATTAAAGTAAAATAAAATTTATTATATGCATTATGATTTATTAGCATGCACTTGCTTTCTAATCCATATAATATTATTTCAATTAATTTATTAAAGAAGTAACAGTTTACCTATATTAAATCTGTCTTAAGTAAAAAAGTCCAACTTTATCATATTAAATAAGGTTTTGAATAAGAGATAAAAGTATAAATAGTCATATTTAAACATTAATTATAACGGTAAAATTAATAAATAAGTACTACATTCAATTTTAATTATAAGAGCTATCTGATTTTTTGGGTATATTACATAAACTAAATAAATCAGTTAAGTATAACTAATATAAAAGTTAACTGATTAATTTTAGTAGATTGAGAAGTATATAACATAAATTTATCTTAAAATATTAAATTTGATTATAATTAACTGATTTATTTAATTATTTTAATTTATCCAAAAAAATTAATTAACTCTTATAATTAAGACATAATAGAATATTAATTATTCTTAAAGTGACTTATATTTTAGACTAAAAAAATCTTTTATAAATAGTTTATATTGTGAATTGGATGGAGTATATATATATGTAAAAACATAGTGGTATGTAGTCTTTTAGGTATTAAATTTAATTTTTTTAAAAATATTTAAGAGAAAGATAATTATAAATTTTAAAATTAAAATATCCGATTATAGAATATGTTAATATTATAGAACCATGTAGCTTTTTTTTTTTTCTTGAGCGGAGTAGTGTGAGGTATGTAGTAGTAGCTGTTGAACTCTGTGAATGAATAGAATATACATGGAAAGAGAGAGAGAAGAGGGATGATTGACAGCACATGCCACACTGACTGTCTTATGATTTCAGAGACTGCAGAAGAGACGTTTGACTTGTCATGTCAGACTATCACTTTCCTTCTGTCTGCAAAACTCAATTGAATACTACACGATTGCATTCTTCATTCATCGTTGCAGCTTTTCCATCCCCAATTATTTGGTCGTCTTCTTCAGTCACGCCACCATGTTCCCTTCTTTTGGCCTTTTCTTCCCCAACTTGACTACCCCTCCCCACCTCTCTTGTTCTCTCCTTCACGACTAATTGATGCACCCTCTACATGTTTTCATCTCTCACCATGTTTATATACATGAGTTAAGTTCCAATTTTATTCTAAAATTTTGTATCAAGTGATTATAGATAGTTAAAAGCCAATATCATTGTAAAAATATTAAAAAAATAGTAAAATTATCAATTATTATTACAAATATTGACGCTAAACATTAAATTTTGGGAAAATATAAAAAAAAGACCATTTAAAATTTAAAAAGACAAAAAAAGTCTATGAATTTGGAAAAAGATAGATTAGGTAGGAGGCCCAATCTGTTATTTTTAAATTACTGTACACAGTTACAAATACTATTATGAGAGTTGTAAATACCATTAGCAGAGTTGCAAATACCATTATAGGAATTCAAATACAACTAGCAGAGTTGTAAATACCATTGAAAAAGTTACAAATACCATTACAAGAGTTGTAAAAAGTACAATTTCATTTTTTATTTGTAACTCTGCCAATGGTATTTGCAACTCCCATAATAGTATTTACAACTCCCATAATGGTATTTGTAATTGTGCACAGTAATTTCTAAATGATAAATTTAGCCTCCTGCCCAATCTGTCTTTTTCCAAATTCATGGGCCCTTTTTATCCTTTTAAATTTCAAATGGTCTTTTTTTTATCATTTTCCCTTAAATTTTTAACCGTTAATATTAATTTTAAAAAAAATTAAATACCTATAACTTCTGCATAAAGATCTCTAAGACAAAGTTATAACCCTTTATATGTTCATTATTAGTCCTCCATTTCATTTACAACTCTCTCGTATCCTTTGTTTAGTGGGGAAGGGTGACAGATTCTCCTCCAACATAGGTTTGAATAGTAAAAAAAAAAATGGGGCGGAGTGGGTTGGAGATCTTTAATATCCCACTCTACTAATAACTCTTACTTCTCAATTGATAACATAAGTCCTTTTTCTTTTAGTCTAGCTCGGTCCAAAATGTAAATTCAGTTTGATAATTTCTATAACATTTAGTTTTTTTTTTCTCTGTTGTCCTTATATACAACTAAACTTTATAAGTAATTATAATTAGTGCAATATTAATTCTGTCAAGGATACATCTGGAAAACATATAAATTGTATTCATATTGAAGGCCATAGCTGTCCTTCAACTATTTTTGTTTGTCCCTGTGAGATGGTTAAACCAGACTCATATTGCGGATAAAAGGAATATAATATCTTATCCCTCTGACTTTGTTCCCCCCCCCCCCCGCAAAAAAAAACACCAAAAACCAATATACACCATGAGATTTTACTACTGCAAATTTATTACTCGTATATGGAACCATCTTGCTTCAAGTGGACGAGATTTTGATAATAAGAAGTTGGGACTCTGGGTCGAAGTGAGCCGAGTGCTTCCCTGCCTGACTTTACGTTAAGGACTGTGTTGCAAGCATGACATGCACATCAATCCCCATCTTTGAAACGTGAGCTCATCAGCTCTCAGAATGAAGAACTGCCTCCGCGTATTAATTGAAAGGGTCTGATCTCAAGTGGATACTATTTTATATGTTTCATCAATTGAAATTCGAGTTTTATATCTGCAAGACAGTGTTGAATTATACTGGCACATTAATCTCTCTTAAAATTTCCAAAGCATCAGGTGCCTTTTAGATAAGTTTGAAAAAGGAAAAATGTTCACCAAAGAGCATCACGTTAAGGAGATGGCTCCTCTTCAACCTTTTTGTCCACTGACGAGCCCTTTCACACTACTACTTTACCAATAATTTCTTCACCTGAACCACTCTTCTCCTCATTGACGTAACATATGTAGGCCTGTAACTGGTGTCATCGAGCTATATTCAAAACTAATTAATGTCAACTTACAAAAGTTTGGGAATCAAACTGAGAAATTCTCACACAAGTTTCCTCAATCTTTAGCCCAGTGTGGCTAGTGTCGAAGAATGAAATTCTAAAAATAATAATCGTGTTCGAGGACACATGCAATAGAATGAAATGAGGAAGAGTGACATGGCACATTAATTGATGGAGGAATGAAATATAAATAAGGGCGTATAAGGTTTCTAGTACATTCTGCTCGGAGTTAGCAGACAAAGGAAGTTGGTAATACACAGAGGTGGGTTGTCTCACCATATGTGTGTGTGTGTGTGTGCATTTGTTGGATGTCTGTGGTTTACCTTTGACTCGCACCACTCCTCATATAGTCATATCATAGGTGGTCTCCACTTATACATAGCTCTATCTCTCTATCTCAGAGAGTATTTGGTGAGATTGTGATATGGGATATTATGATGTTATTGGGAAACGATGAGAGTTCCATATATAGGAGCAAGTGGATGAAAATCAGATTCAAGTTTTGTGGAAGCCATGAAGTCAAGAATCCCACAATGAAGAGTTCCCCTCTTTTATTCTATGTGCTGGTGGAATATTATTGGTGTCAGCTCAAAACCCTTTCTTTCTTTCTTTTTTAAAAATGCTCTCGCTCATAGAACATTCCACCACTATACCCCCCCCCTCCTTCCTTCCTTCTTCTTTTTACTTATAAGAGCCTCCTGATCTTATGTTGGAAAGGCCAGGGCCTTGTTTTTTCCACCAATTAGTCTCCCATTTGACTTTTGTTGAAGTGATCGATGCTCGTCATGTTGTAGACACTGACCTGAAAACTAAAGGCGACTTACCCTAGCCAATTCAAATGTGGTTCGTCTTTGCCACGTGGATCTATTATACGGGTCCTGTCATGCGTCTTGCTTCAATTATTACCCCCTTTTGACCCATTAATTCCCTCTAATTATTTCCTACCTCTTTCGCGGATCTTCATTTCCAGCTCTCGCTCCGCTACTAATCTTCTAATTGAGTATATTTATTGGAATGTTGAAATGTTCCGAGCAATACGATTTGCTATGTCAACGCTTTCATCCTTAAAATTAATATAGTACATAGGAAGCAAGAGTCTTGTTATATTTTTTCTATGGTAAAGTATATGTACGTACGATACGAAGCTTTAAAAACTTCTGCAAAAGGAGGACAGTTCTTGGATTGATTCGATGGGATGACTGAAATGGCACGTAATGAATCGAGGAATGAGGGTTGGAGAAAGGGCCAACACAATCAAATTAAATACACCACATCCATAATCCATTAAGAAAAGTTAGAGCCCTGCTTTATGTTCCGTTGCTTAAAACATGTTTGTCCGTTGACTCAATATAATCACGTATCTGGTATGATCAATGTTATGGTTTGACTTGATTTTTAATTAGCTATCTCTAGTTTTTTTTTTACTAGTCACCTAAAACTGCAGCAAGCAACCTAATTAAAAATAAAGTAAAACAATAATGACATGATAAAAAGAAAAAAATTATGTAAACTTGATTACAAATGATATAAAACTATAGGATTTGCATGTTAATTTTTCTTTTTTTTTCGTAAGTGATATTTTATAAGTATTAGTCCTTTCAAATATAATATAAATTAAATAAATTAATTAATTATATACATGTGACTAGAGGTTGTGTAGACTATGATGGAGGGGTTGGGGGGTTGAGGCCGTATATGTAAGCAAAAAGGCTTGGTGATAGACAGATATAGTCATAGGAACTTTTATTTGCAATGAAACCTCACTTGATTCGTGGGTCATCTCCAATTTGCGTGGTTGACCATCTTTTTAATTAGGCTTCAGTCAGCTTGATACTTAATGCGGCCTCTGAATATTATAATTACAAAGCGTCCCTCATTTTTTTAATTAATTATCTCTTGCTTCCCGCTACTAATCATTCTTTTCAGTCTGCTTAATTAAAGAGGAATTGAACGAACAACATATATTTGGGATCCTCTCGGGTCACTCCAGAAGCTGCCTTACTTTAATTTTTTTTTATTTAAAGGAGGAAAAGTAAAAAAGAGAAGGCGCAGTCACAGATAAGTGAGCATATATATTAAAATTATATGGGTGGAAAGTATCTATATATCTATATATCTATATATATAACCTGGTGGGAACCAGATAATGAGATGTGAATGATAGGAGAGGAGGTGGTGAGTGGTGAGTGGTGAGTGGTGCAGAGTGGAAGAATTGATCGAAAGTAATTAAAAAAGAATAGAACAATGGCTTGAGGCGACCTTTTTTTCCTAGGAGACCACTGAGAGGGCCGCACTTGCATAAAAGCAAAACGGATCTAGTCACACAAGATAATAGATTCGTCGGCTTAATTAATTTATCTTTTTTTTTTAAAATAAGTTGTTTATTTATAAAATAATGCTGATTATACTAAATTACAACATTTTAATCATTTATATTATAAATTATACTATCATTAGTTCTACTTATCACTCCTTTTTAAATAGGCAGAATCAATTAATAAAAAGAGTTTAAAAAATAAATAATTAAGAGAAATATAATTAAAATATTATATTTAAAGATAAATAAGATGATTGAGCTAATTTTAACCTTTGAGGGAAAAAAGTGGGCACATACAATATATATAAAATATACTTATCAATAAGAAAAAAAGTTAATTATTTTAAATTAATATTTAAATTTATATTAAAAAATATTTATATTTAATATTTAATAATATTTTAAATGTGATTGACGCATCACAGGCTCACAGCAGCATCATGAGATGGGCCCAACACTTGTTCAATTGCAGTACGTGGGATTCATGATGCCGCAATCTCAACCAAGTGCCACTGCTTCATTGCTTTCCCTCTTTTTCCTCCATGCAATCATGAGCACAAACTTCTCTGGGTCCCACCTTAATTCCCAATGCTGACGTGTCATCCTAGATTCCCCTTAATCTCTCTACGCCTGCATGTTTGCGACTTTTCTCTATACAAACTGAATCGCCCCTTTAATTAATTATTATAAGCATCAACTTTGGTTATAGCACAAAATTTAACAAGGACTGCGGTTTACGTTATTCTTTAGTTTTAAATATAAAATATAATTAAATTTATTAAATATATATATTTTTAGATTCATGTCACTCAAAATTCTTGTAACTCTGCGAAAAGTATTCTCACTGTCCTTGTTTATAATCTCTCTTTCTTCAAGAGATTCGCTGTTTATTTAATTTGCCAACAAATTTTCACATGGAGAGGTGTGTGTGAATATAGTATTATTTTGTTAACTGTGATTTAATTTACATCTACCATATGACTCAGAGCTGACAAGGAACCACGATAATATAAGACTTGCTGTCTAATTCAAAGAACAAATACTACATCTCTGTTGGGGTAGGATTGATTTTATTTCTTCTCTAGTTTTTCACTCTCTTAGAAAATACTATATTCAGTTCATAATTATTATAAGATTTAGTTTTTAATATAATTTATAATATAAACTAAATTTTATATTAAATATTAAAGGTAATAATAGCTGCTACTTGTTAATTCATAATCATTGGGCTTACAAGAATATGGCACCTACCCACCACACCCAAGTACACGATCACCAATCACTAGTGTGGTTTGGTGGATAATGGAGGTCAAGGTACCGGATGAAACAAATTTCATTGAGGATTGACTACAAGATTAAAAAAAAAATTTACCCAAGAGCTGAGAGAGAGAGAGAGAGGGAACTGAGAAAAGGGATGATTTGACAGGAGAAGAAGAAAGCTTTGATGCAGACAGAACGAGGGAAGCAGGGAAATTTTCAGAGAGGGAGAGCACAGTGGTATGTGGTGTTGGACCGTACCAATTTTAACGAGACAGATGGAAGCTTAGAGCCCAACAGCTCATAAACCGTTCCCTGTCAATCATTAATTAATTGATTTGTTGAGTTAATCCATTTATTACGAGTATGTGCATGGAACTGAGTCCTAGAGGTATGCATAGGCAGGACTGAGCAGAGCAGACCCCGAACCCAGTGCCATGCCCAAAAAAAGTATGGGCTATATTTTGTAACCCGATACCTTACCCTGCCCGGTAAAAGCTTTAACTATTTTAGACTGGGCATGGGTGGGCTGGGCATGGGCGGGCTGGGCATGCCCAAGTTTTGATGTCATGCTCATGTTGTGAAAAAAATCTGCAATTATGAACTTATAAAATAATACCATATTTATATGTCTTTAAGACTTAAATAATATCCATAATTTACTAAGAATAAAGCAACAAAAAGATAATAATTAAATTTTTAAAATCCATTGTATGTAAAAAAAATCTTGAAGTCTAAGTAATTTGTAATTGTAACTTTGTATCAATCTCCCTAATATTGACAAAGATTAAGTATCTGAAAAAAAATAAACAATTATAATTTATAATATAATTATATGATGATTAGCAAAGTTAAAAAAAAAGAAAAAAAGAAAAAATTAATATAGTTATAAATATTAAAAGATACAACTTATATACTTAGCTACTCATATTTTTAAAATGAACCTCTAGTCACCAGTAACTATCATATTATCCCTTTTAAGTGTAGCATTTAAAAAAAAAATAAAAAATAAAAGAAGGGATGCTCATGGGCAGGGCAGGGCAGGGTAACCCCCTGCCCGGTGCCCAGCCCGAAAAAAGCATGGGCTGAATTTTATAGCCCGATGCCTAGTCCTACCTTATATTTATCGAGCTGAATAGGGCTATTTTATTGCGGGTTGGACTGGACATGGCTATGGATATTATGCACAAGCTGAGTTCCATGGTTTCTTCACTCTCTCTCTCTCCGCCCTTTTGCCTTTTCCAGTTTTATTTTCAGTTCACGCCTCTCTCTCTCTCTCTCTCTCTCTCTCTCTCTCTCTCTCTCTCTCTCTCTCTCTCTCGACTTCCTCTTCTCGGCCTTACTTTACTCCATGTGCCCTTGCCTTGGTACGTGTTCAGTATAGATAGCCACCTTTTTCTTTTCTCGTCCCAACAAACAAGGACTGCAGATTTTTTTTTTCCAATTTATTCTTTCTTATGCCTTCCATGTACGGGCACGGTTTAAGTATAACCCGAAACTAAAATATGTACGTTTAATTTTTTTATATTTATTTTTAACAAATAATTATTTTAATCGATAGAAAATTTAAAATAAAAATAATATCTTAATTATTATTTTTTTAAAAATATTTGTTTACCTAAAAATTATCAATTGAAAAAAAATAAATATAAACTATTTATATCATATCTAGACAATTTAGATTTGATAAGTTTAAAGTGATCATTAAAGTGATTAGCAGCAAGATGGGGTACCTATAACCCTAGCTCCTATTTTTTCAAAATAAAAAAAGTTAAGGTATATAAAATATTCTAAAATATCTTCTTATGTATATTTAACACTTTAAAATATTTTTGTGATATCTAATATTCTAAAATATTTTTTATATTTTGGTGCTAAATACGTCAAAAAGTATTTTAGAGTGCTAGACATATATGAAAAAATATTTTAAAATATTAGGCATACTTAAAAAAATATTTTAGAACACGAGATACACTTGAGAAAATATCTCAAGGTGTTAGATATATTTTAACCCTAAAAAAACCACATAAATGTAGAAAAATACTACTTCTATGATCTTTAATGTAATAGTTACTATAACAAATACTATCTCTAAAATACTAATGTACAATATTATATTATACATTAGTTTATAAATTAAATAGATTAATTTAAAAGAATAATAAATATTAAAGATGAGGTAAATTGAGATATTACATTTTACTAAAATAAACTTTATATAAAAAATTCTTAGATTTAAGACTAGTAGTTAGCATACAATGAACGTAGGTTAAAAGCACACCTCTAAACTCCATAATGGAAATATCAATATAAACAGCTCCGATATCTAGTTGACGTTGTACCAGTAAATTTGTATGTGATGTATATGATTTAATTTGCTTCCATCGACATGAGATTAAGGTAACAAAATACTTTCTCTGATTTTGATTAATTATAAGTACATCTTGCATGTTTGATAGGAGTAATATAATATGTTCTATATAGATCATTAATTAATTTTTTCTTATCTAGTGTTTCTAACTAATTAATCATAAAAATTATTAACTAATTAATCAAGCTCTTCTAACTACTAATGGCTTTTATTGAAGATAATTTTGGTATTTGCGATTTTCAAACTACTATACCATTGATGAGTAGTGACATGCATAAACAGTAGTACTGATCAGAAACTGAAAAGGCAAGGGGCCATTAATTATTTGCTGAGATTTTGTATATCTCTGTTGAAGAACACAACAAAGTTTTGAGTTTATGCAGTCGTGATTAATGCAGGTGTTCGCCAGGCCCATTGTTCCTTAATTAGTTCCTTTTTATACTATTTTAACAAAAGAATTATTTTTTATATAGCTATTTAATTAAGTTAAATTTAAACATTGTTGAGCCCATTTGCATTTGCATTCATACAGACGTAAACTCGAGATGTGGCTAAGTAGTCAAAGCCCCCTCTATTATAATCAACACCTATTTTAATATGTATTATAACTATTACAATTTTAAATATACCCTTGTATTAGTAGCCTTAATTATGTTACAACATAAGTAGCTAATTTTTAATAGTAGCATTTTACCACATCAGCAAAAACCTAAAACTTCATATAAAAAAAGGGGTTAATGTCTAATTCAACAGATGTGGATATTTGATTTTTTTTTTTAAATAATGTCATACCGAAAGTTTACAAAATATAGCAGTGTTACCCTACACTAATAGTTGGTTAACTTTGACCATTAAATAAAAAAATTTGACCAAAAAATACCACATGGGAAGCTGGCGTGGCAACTGAAGTTGAATGGTTGCATGTAAATACGTAATGCGGATTTCATTTATTGAATAAATTCCATTCATTTTGTATTTTTTTCTTCAGTTGCCCGAATATTTGAATTATTTGAACATGGATCGGCCTGCCAAAATCAAAATCAGAATATAAGTATAAAATTTATGGATTTGGCTTTCCCTCCTCCTACGTCCCTTTTCCACTCGGATCTAGATTACGATAGCTGAAATTTAGTACATTATAAAATTTATTATAATAACAAATAATAAATAAATAAATTTAACTGTTAAAATTCGATCTTAAAAGTTTAGGATTGAAGAAATATATGTGTGTGTATTCTTTTTTTCATAATTTATTATTGTAAAATAAGGAAAGTTGAGGATGGTGCTCGTTATAGAATATACTGAAAAGCAACAAATGATGGACAGCATGGTCACTCTAATTATCTAATTAATTCCAAAACAGATTGATATGATATAAAATTAAACGATGGGGTCATAAAACAAAACCCATACCTTTCTTCACATGTTCAAAATTTTCTTGGATATTAAAAAGTTTAGATGAATTGAATATGGGGGCTCAGCATGCATCTTAGAATTTATTATTGCATCTTCAAATTATTTTATAGGGTTGTGCAGTTGACGTGTGTGGTCTGTACATATATTGCCTTTAAGAGGTACCCACAGGATAATAGTGGGCAAAGCTGAACCATCCATGTCTCGAAGGAGCTTTAGGAAAAAGAGCATAACCAATAAAATGGAGAATATGAATTAAGATAATGAAATTTGCAAGCAAATTTCTGAGAAAATTGCGAGAAAGATTATTTCACAGAAACTATATATAAAGAGAGATTCCGGGCATGCAATAGCAAGCAGGCAAGTCGCTGCGAAATAGATTTGAATTGAAGAAATAGGTATCCTATGAGTTGTTAGTATTTTCCTCCACTTTTGGCTGACACACAATATATTTTCTTTTTCGATTTGATACAATTTCCCACTTTTGTCCCCTTATCATCAATCCATTAAAGTGGCATCATAATCTTGAACAAAAAAAAGGGGGGGGGGCATATATTAAGTATACATATAGGAAAATGTTATTCATATCTATCTGACTGATATCGTGTGATGGTGACTATATACTGCATGCATTTGATTAATAAATGTTTAATGATAGTTCGACTGGAATTGTTGCTAAAACGTTAATTCTTTTTCAAGAGGCTCATTAATTAAATCGATGTTCGAAAATTGCCACTGGAAAAAAAGCATCAATCGAAAAAAAATTGCCACTGTATATAAAGACTTTGCCGACACGACCCTGGGGCTTGATTTCTGCGGAATCTATTTGACACTACAGATTCCTTCTTTGCAATCGAGAGCATTTTGATATCTTAGATAATTATGCTACTAGTTTGGGTTTTCAATTTTTTAATTACAGTTTTTATACGACTGCTATATACATATTACTCTTCTGTTGTTATCATTATATATGACTTAATTAGGGAGTTTATATTTGTCTTGAATATTAGATTTATTTTCAATATTTAGCAACTCGTTGATACATCTTTCAGAAGGCTCTCAATTTTAATATAGATATACACTTTCAAATTAAGGGATTTTAACTGTATTTTTATCTTAACATTATGCTTTTGCTGATGCTCTAATTATACGAAGCAGTGTGTCAAAAGATTGTGAAAGATTTGAGTTGCCTTTTTTGTTGGATATGAGATTGAAAGCAGAGGAAGATCTGCACTGGCAGGAGAGGAATAAGAATATATTTGAAGTACTGTGTCTGAGCCTAAAGCAGTTTAAAGCTCCTTTTTTTCTTTTTCCTTTCTCTTTTCATCGGACCAAACATAAATAAAGCTTTCCTTTTTGTTTTTTGGATACATTTTCTTTCCTAACTGTCAGGATTCGTCCACCAGGAAACCCTAGGCGACTATTATCAAGATATCTAATCTATGTGAATATTCTAAAAATATTTGTTATTCTGTTTTTTTTTTGTTTCAGAAAAATATTTGTCATTCAATCCACATATATTCGTAAAATAGGTTAAGTTATTAGTTATTTATAAGTAATTTATTAACAATCTGTAATAGTTTCCTAAAACATCTCTTCAACTATTGACTCCTTGAATATGAAATTTAAATAAAAATAATTTGATAGACAAGAGATTAAGATCTCATATTAAAAAATAAATCATATTTCTTAGATAATTTCGGTATTCAGGAGCGGAGGGAGTGTGTATATATTAAAATTTAAGAAAAATATAAAAGTGATTTAAAGAATTGAGAAGAGTAAAATTTGAATTGTTTTTTTTTGTTAAGCACAAGTATCTTTTCATTGGAGTCAATCCTATTCAACACACTACTAAATATTAAATGTGTGTATGTCTTGTAATAAAGATTTAAATTTTAATTTATCATGTTACGACGGTGTTAATAATTTGAAGTTAATATGAGGTGAGTTTATTGGGCTATGGACAAAGTGGGAACCAAGGCCATGAATGAAAAGCCGAAACCCAGAAAGAGCCACATTTAATTCACTCAAATTATGGAAGAACAAATTCGGGGACAAGAATGGGCTTGGCTTGTCATTTCAGTCGAACCCCATCACCTATTCTTTAGGTTTTCCTCATATAAATTTCATAATTATTATCATTCAATTTAAAAAATGCTTAACAAGTACGATTAGTCAGAATACATACTTAAATGTCAAGAATATTTCTTAACTTTTTTTTTACACAAAAAATTAGGTAAATTAGGTACCAGTTCCCTACTAAGGCTAATACACAACTCTAGGGTTCAGAGAGTACTTACAGGGGACTTATGGGATTATCTATTAAAGGAGCCCTCACAACGGCAGTAGGAATCGAACTCACATCCTTATAAAATATAAATTTATTATTTATTATATGTGCCAACTTTCATTGGCAGAATATGGCGTAACTATAAGTGATGATTTTTTTTTGGTACAAAAGATTTTGGAAAAGGGTTGAACTCATTCACGATCTAAAAGTAGGATAAAATTTTATTTTCTCTTAAATGATTTCAATTTTTTTTTTGGTTGCCCACCCGGTTTATCAGAGCTTTGCCCCGACTATATCCGGATCCAACCAGCGTCGTGCACCTGGCTAAGGTGGGTGAGTCTCCCAACGGGGATTTTTTGCGTACGCCAAGGCTCAAACTCGAGATCTCGCTTAAGCGATACCGAGCTGCTTACCATTTGGACTAACCTCTATTAGTAAACTATATCAATTTTGGATAGGCCCAAGAGATGATTGACGTTAGATTAGTGATTTTTAAGAATGAGTATAAAGGGTCAGCCCAATATCATATGGGCTTATAAACATAGTAAGTTAACTAGACTCGTACTTCCAACAAGGCTTAGGAAAAAGTAGAAAGGCAAAGTTCTCTCAGTGGCTAGTGGCTGATAGTTTTCCCAATAAAAAGATATATGTGTTTAGTTAAAAAATAGTTACAACTAGTAAACTTTTCCCGTATGCATCAACATGTTCAACATCTGAGTATAATGGGGTCAAAATGTCCGTGTAAAAGTAACAGTTATTAAAAGGCCTAAGTTATAGGTAATAGTGAGTGTTGGATGTCGGACACGTGGCGCGATGACACTGAATTCGGATCCGAATCAATCAATCTCAAACATGTCTGAGAAATCTTCAGGATCCAAATCCAATTCTGTGTCCACATCAGCTTCATCCTTCGGGCCCTCCCTGTTCTTGTTTACTATTTATGAAGTTTATCTGCATCCCCTGACTGGAATTTTGTAACGCTGTCGGATTCAATACTCTCATTGTAATCAATTTTCTGGTTTTCCTCAGCAGCATTGATCTTGCTATCGGCTTTGGTCTTGAGCTGTGCTTGAAGCATCTCAAGCTCCTGCTCAAGTCTCGGAATATATCTCCTCACAGCTCGAAGGCCATCCCTACTACACTTGGATTTATCCAATCCCTGCATAAGAAATTAAGAATGACGTAAATATTAATACTCCTGACAATACAGCAGCTACTAAAGATACTGTGAGGATATCATAGTAATTACGACCCACTAAACAAAATGGTCATTTTTCAGATGAAATGCAGTAGCAAAAGCAATTGATAGCAAGAATTCATTGTACTTTTTCAGCCTCAATTTGAATGACAATCTGAACACTGGTAAGAATAAGTTGCAACATTAATGCCATTAGCTAAGCAAAAGCAATTGATAGAAATATTTTAGTCCCAATGGTTGTATAATACTCCCTCCAATGTTTCTATTGATTGTACATGTCAATGTCAAGGAATTTCCTTCAAAAGATAATTATGATAAAAGATAATATTTTTAAAAAATTAAATTATATTTAATACAAATAATTAACATAACTAATTTTATTAATTTATTTAAATTAGTTATTTAAATTTTTGTGATAGTGACAATATATATTAAGTAGGATTGGGTCACGTCGCTTGAAGGAAAGGCGGACAATTTGAGACCATACAACAGCAGTACGTAAATTCAATTAATTCTTAATGTTGTTATTCACTCGCATTGTTTTACACGAAAACTTTTTAGCCGGGCAAGGGCATGCAAACAAAGACATAGGACAACGAAATTGTCATTATCAACAAAGAGATTAGAAGGTAGCTCTTGATGGAAAATGTTGAAATTATTGACATATGCTGCTTCTTTGTGGAGGCCATTTTTCTTGTTTCTCTCATCAAGCACAAAATTTATATTCACATTAATGATGCTGCTGAAGAAAGAGGCTTCTCTGTTGAAGTTACCAGAACCCATCTTGGATTACATTCTTGAGCAACTCTCACCAGATGAACTACGTAGTGTGTCAGAGGTGTGCTCTTGTTTGATGCGCAGATGCAGAAGTAATCTATTATGGGAGAAACACGTACAACGTAGATGGGGAAAACTACTTGGTGGTGTTGCTTACAGAGAGTGGCGATTTCATATGATGACGATAATGAATAAAGAAAGCCCCTCCCTACAAATGAATCCAAATGGATTATTAGGATCATTCACCGGTGCTTGGCCTTTTTTATGCCTTTCTTCGTATCTGGGAAATCCTACAGACTTGACTAATTTATTACTGTCAAATTATTCTAGCATGGCTTTGTATATTTCTCTTCAGAGTGGTCGATTTTGGTTCCCTGCTCAAGTGTTTAAGATGACACCGGCAAGTTATTATTACTCATAAACTCTTCTTTATGTTATATTCTCTATAATCTCTCTGGCAAAATTGAAACTTTGGATTTTACAATGATTAGTTTCAGCTTCCAAGGCTATATAATGCGTTACTCAGCTATGATCATATTTCAAACACCTTTCAATCAAGGTATTGTTGATATAATCTAGAAATGAATTTCCTCGTATAATTCAATGTTCTACATACCTTTATTCTTAAAAGTTTTCAACTTTTCATGGTCAGCTTCTTCTTCTTTTTTTTTTGGTAGGTGTCCAACGGATGAGTGGCGAGTGATTGAGAAAAATATAGCGTGGGATAGGTTGAGATTATCCCCAATTCAGGCTTCTCCATATACTCTTTATGTGTCCGATAATAATGATTTGAAACCCGGTGATCATGTTGAGATCCAAATGAAAAGAGGCAGCCGAGCTTATGGTATTATTTTATTTTATTTTATTTTTTAATGATCACTTCACTATATATATTACTAATTGGGATACAATAATATTAGTATTGATCAATTTAATTTTCACTTGAGGTTAGTATTTTAATCATAAATTATGTATGAATGGAATGTAGATTGGTGCTATGGTGTAATTGATCACTTGGAATCATGTGACAAAGGCAGGAAAGATCATTGCAGTTGTGAGCATAGTGGTAAGTTATAATAAAATCATTTATAAGTGAAGGCAAAATTAAAGGAGTGTGTGTGATATACACATGTAATGAATAAAATTAATGATAATATTTTGATTGTTGTGTTGATAGAAATGTTAGTGGTGCTGTTCAAGTTGCAGTACTCACAATGGAAATCGATACTAATAAACAGAGAGGTGAATGAGGAACAAAAATTTGGAGTTTGGAGGATTGGAGGAATCAGAAAACTGGAAAACTCGGAGGATATTCGAAGATGGAACATCGATCACCATATTTAGTTCACAAGCTTACTTTATTATTATTATTATTATTATTATTATTATTATTATTATTTATAGCATCTTTTAATTAATTCATACGTTGGAGGTTCAAATTATAGGATCCTTTATTGTTCATCCCGTTTTATATGTGAAACAATGGTTTGTTTATCTTAAATGTAAATTATAATAACAATTTTCAATAGTACTTTTTAACATGCATGCCTACCAGGATATATAATGTTCTCAATTATTAATATAATAAATTTTTCGTGTTTTAAGTAAATATTTTTAATAATTAATGGAAAAAAATATATTTTTAAATCAGTATAAAATGTCCATCTGATTAATATTGTTTCTTAATGGGAAAACAAATATTTCAAAATCAGTATAAAAATATTAACATGATTGATATAATATGATGAGTGACGAGAAACTTACGGAGCAGTTGCTTAGTGGGGTCAATACTCAATATTGTTGTAAAGAAGTGTTTTCCTTATTGGCATTGTTGGTATTAGGGGTGTTCATGGGCAGGGCTGGGCAGGGCGACCCCCCTGCCTGGTGCCCTGCCCAGAAAAAGCATGGGCTGCATTTTGCAGCCCGATGCCCGGCCCTACCCGATAAAAGCCCTAACCATTTTGGGCTGGGCATGAGCGGGTTGGGCGTGAGCGGGCTGGGCATGCCCAAGTTGTGATGCCATGCTCATGTTGTGAAAAAAATCTGCAATTATAAATTTCTAAAATAATATCATATTCATATGTTTTCAAGAGTTAAATAATATCTATAATCCACTAAAAATAAGGTAACAAAAAGATAATAATTAAAGTTTTAAAATTCATTGCATATAAAAAAACCTTGAAGTCTAAATAGTTTATAATTACAACTTTACATCAATTTCTCAAATGTTGACAAGGATGAAGTATCTAAAAAAATAAAATAAATAATTATAATTTGTAATGTAATCATATTATGATTAATAAAGTTAAAAAAATTAATGTAGTTATAAATATTAAAAGATGCAACTTAACGTACTTAACTACTTATATTTCTAAAATGACCCTTTAGTCACCAGTAACTATCATATTCTCCTTTCTAAGTGTAGCATCTACGAAGAAAATAAAAAAATAAAAAAAGGGTGCTCATGGGCAGGGCAGGGCAGGGCAACCCCCTTGCCCGGTGCCCAGCCCGAAAAAAGCATGGGCTGCATTTTGCAGCCCGATGCCCAGCCCTGCCCTATATTTATCGGGCTGGGCAGGGCCATTTTTTCGCGGGCTCGGGTGGGCATACTGGGCCGCGGGCTTTATGAACACCTAGTTGGTATCATCAGATTTAGTTGTTTAAAATTTAAATGAGATAGAGAAACCCATCTCCTAAGCACAGGGATGCAATGCAAGTTAAATCGGCTAGTCGGCAATACATATAAAAAGAACTAATTAATAAAATAATTAATGGTTAATTCGAGGCATCTATCTGCATCTTAAAAAATTAAGCCATTTTCGTCCCAATTATCCATCAGTCCTATGAGTTGAAAACAAACATAGTAGTTAAGAGTATTCTGCCTGCTCCTTTATTGAAAAATACCACTAGTCAAAAACTCTTAATTATGATAATAATTACGTTCTAAGTTAATGATGATGGTGGTCAAAATAACGGTCAAATCCCTCTTATATTTAGAAATTTATAACTCAGAGCTTGTTGATCCATTTGTGCGAGTTTTAACTCTTCTTTCGGTAAGTTCACTTCACTAATTTTTAAATAGAAATTAGCTTTCGTATATCTTTAATAACACAAACACTCTCAACATATTGGTTCCCAACAAATTAATTAATAAGCAACTTGATCTGGGTGACATCTCTTAGTAGAATGGCGGACATTTTAATATAATGATAATATATTCAATTTTATTTCTTAATATTTTGGCATAGAAAAAATGATCAGTTTCTTGATTTTTCATGATTTACTCACATTGTTTAAAACGAAAACTTCTGCACCAGACAAAGGCATATAGACAGATAATAGCCTGCACAATGGATAAAAAACAAGGACACAAGTTAGAAATTATCGTTAGTAAAGAGATTAGAAGGTCTGCTCTTGAACGAAATTGTGAAACATATTCAATATAGGCTTTTTCTTATTTCCCTTATCAAGCACAAAAGTTATACTTACATATGAATGATGAACACGCCTGTGAAGAAAGAGGCTTCTCTTTTGAAGTTACCAGAACCCATACTGGATAACATTCTTGAGAGACTTTCCCCAAATGAACTACGTTGTGCGTCAGAGGTATGCACTTGTTTGATGCGAAGATGCAGAAATAATAGATTGTGGGAGAAACACATACAACGTAAGTGGGGAAGACTACTTGGTGATGTTGCTTATAAAGAGTGGCGGTTTCATACGACGAGGATTATTATAAATAAAGAAAACCCTTTACCGCAAATGAATCCAACGGGATTATTAGGATCCTTCAGTGGTGCTTGGCCTTGTTTATGCCTTTCTTCATATTTGGAAAATCCTAAAGACTTAACTAATTTATTAATGTCAAACTATTCCAATATGGCTTTGTATGTTTCTCTTCAAAGTGGTCGATTTTGGTTCCCTGCTCAAGTGTATAAGATGATCCCGGTGAGTTATTTCACTCTTTCATTAACTCTTCTTTATGTTTTAATTTTTATGGCAAAATTGAAATAATGGATCTTATAATTATAATGATTAATTGTAGCGGCCTAGGGTATATGAAGCGCTGCTTAGCTATGATCATATTTCAAACACCTTTCAAGCAAGGTATGTGACTCAAAATTCGGTGATGAACTTTCGTCATCCAAAATTGCATCTTTATATATTATCCAAAATTTGCACATTTTCATGATTAGTAGCTTTAATTGCAGGTGTCCAGCAGGTGAGTGGCTACTGATTGAAAATAATATAACGTGGGACAGGTTAAGATTACCCCCAGTTCACATTTCTCCATGTGCTCTTTATATGTCTAATAATAATGATTTGAAACCCGGTGACCATATTGAGATCCAGAAGAAAAGACGCAACATAGTTTATGGTACCAGTTTATTTTTTAATGATCAATTATTTTTTTTCCATTTGAAATTAGTATTTTAACCCTAAATTATATGAATGAGATGCAGATTGGTATTATGGTGTCATTGGTCACTTGGAATCATGTGATGAAGATATGAAGGATCATTGCAGTTGCGAACATAACGGTAAGTTAAAAGCATTTATATGTGTGAATGAAATTGATGATTAGACTTTGATGAATTGTATGTATATTATTTTGATAGAAATGTTGGTGGTGGTGTTGAAATTACAACGTGGAGATCGTTCACGATGGAAATCAAGATTACTAAATAGACAGATGAAGGGGGAACAAAAAGTTAGACTTTGGAGATTTGGAGGAATTAGAAAACTGGAAAGCTTGGAGGATATTCGAAGCTGGAATACAGAATATCATATGTAGTTCATATATAATAGATTTTCCATTTTATTTATAGTATCCTAAATCCTTGAGAATATATAGTTAAACTTAAGATCGGATCGATTTAACTAACCGTCTTATTCTATATATGTGAAATGGTTTGTTTAGCTTGAATGTGAATTTTAATTTTAATCAGAGCCTTTGGTATTTTTTGACATGGATGCTCAATCTCTCGACAATTAATATATTTCTCCTTTATATTTATGTTTCTTTATTCATATAGAGTTTAATATTTAATAGTTGTTCACCTTTCTACTCTAAATACTAAATACAAGGAACTCATATTTATCGTGAATCGTAATTATGGTCTTATAATTATTAATTTTACATGGAATGATATTTTGTGAATTTTATTATTATAACCTTCATATAAAAAAATTATGGCTAAAATATACATTTGATCTTTTATATTTGTATCAAATTTTTTTAATCCCTTAAGTTTTAAAATTATACTTTTAATCTTTTAAATTTAACAATATTAACTTTATTAATAGAAAATATTTATTCATCAAATTTAAAATGATGATTATACAATTAAATATTGACTATAAAATTAAAATTAAAATATTATATTAAAGAGATTAAAATGTGAACATAATTTTTTGAGAAATACTTATATATTATATTACAGGGGTACCACGTCATCTAAATTATGTCTAATCAAGATATAACAATTTAACTGATGACTCATTTAAAATAAAATAAAATGTAAATTATTTTAAATAAGTCATCGGCTAACTAATATTAAAATGCGTTGAATTGTTATATTTTAATTAGAAAGAGTTCAAATAACTTAGTTCTCCTGAAATATATAAATATTTCTCAATCTTGTTAATATTTAATTGCACAGTCATTATTTTAAATTTGTTGATTCAGCATTTTCTATTAATAAAATTAACGATATTAAATTTAAATAGCTAAAATTATATTTTTTAAACTTAAGAGTAACATAAAGCTTGATGCAAACACTAAAAATATATTTTGGCCAAAAATCATTACCATAAAATTGATTAAGGACATAAAATTGGAGTCATATCAAAACTAAAAAAAAATAAGATTTATTATTATTCTAATAATGATATTAATAAAATTGATGAAGTATTATCTTATATTTTTCACACAGAGACATCAGCATTTAAACAATTGCATTAATTATTCGTTATTTTTTAAAAGTAAATTTTAATTACAAAATTAATCAATAAAGTTTAAAACGTAAATAGCATTATTCCCATACACAAATTTGATACAATAAAATGGACAATATATGATAATGACGTAATTGTTTTAAATCAATGATGATAATCACAATAATATATGGTCAAATCATATGTGGGAGTTTAGAAATTTATAACTCACAGATTGGTTGATCCATTTGTGGGAGTTTTAACTCTTCTTTCGGCAAGTTCTCTTCGGTAAGTTTTAAATAGCAATTAGCTTACGCATATCATTAATAACACAAACACACTCATCAACATATATATTGGTTCACATAGATAGTGACAATAAATATTAAGCAACTTTGTGTCACATCTCTTTTTTTTATTTATTGATTATTGGGAGAGTATCAATATAAATAATTTTTAAAAAAATTTGATACATTTAAAAAATATATCTTATATTTAAGACTAAAATTAACTCACTAATTAAATCCTATATTAAAAATAGTTTAAATGAGAGGATCGACTTAGTCATCTTATATTCTATATGTGAAATACCTTGTTTAGCTTTAATGTGAGTTTTAAACACAGGTCCTTGGTATGTACTTTCTGAATCTCTCAATGCATGATTTATATATTTCTCTTTTGTGCGTTTTATTATTTCAATTATTACTATATAACCATCATATAAAAAAAAATAATTACCATACCCATTGATTAGGGACATGAAATTGGAGTGACATCAAACATAAAAATATGATTTATTACAATTATAATAATGATATTAATAAAATTGATAAAATTATTATCTTATATTTTTTAATTTATTAAAGTATAGTTAAGATTTATCGTGTATTTCAGTTCATAATGATATCGCCTTTTATAGTGCACCAGTCGAGGTGAGACATCAGCATTTAAACAATTGAATTAATTATTCATTAATATTTTTTAAAACTAAAGTTTAATTACAAATAAACCCCTACTTGGTAAGTGCATGAGGAAATATACGGAGATAACGTGGACGGAAACCTCATTAAAAAAAAGGTGGACGGAATGAATAACGATGCGCAAAAACAAAACATAAGGGATGGGATGTACATTTTAATAAAATAAAATAACAAACAAGTTAGTAAAGTCACCAACCAAAAAGAAGTGGTGTGCGGCTTCACCCTAAGAAAGGAGAGAGAATACAAATTTAAATTTTAAAAAATATATTTATTAAAATAAAAAGAATTATTAAAGTCACTAAGTGGAAAAATTGTCCTCCCCCGTAAAGGACGAGAATGGTATATATATAATTATATATATAATCTACTGATCCTCATAATTGGTTAAGAGGTGGGTGGATATTTTAGCTAATTTAATATCAACGGCGAAGGTTCCAACTGGGAGCACAGCACCCAAACTGGATTGGCATTTTGTGTGAGGCCAAATTTCTACCATTGAAGTTTGATCACGGCACGTAAATCAGGAAAAAGAATTCACAAAAATAACAATGGCCGGCATTTTATGAGGACAACGAGGACAAATTTAAGGTATTATTTATTTGCTAAAAGCTTTAATTTGGAAGAATGCAAGGGTGGTGATTCACTGTTATCATGTCATGTTCCTTCTCCTCTTGGGAAAAACGCATAGAGAAGTTGTATCTCATGGAGAATGAAAAGACAAGTAATATCTGCCTTCTAAATTTGCCGGAATCAAACTTAGACTGCATTCTAAAACTCCTTTCACCACTTGAATTGTGTATAACGTCGGAAGTATGTAGCACTCTAAGGAAGAGATGCTCAGGTGATGATCTCTGGAAAGAACATGTCAAACGAAAATGGGGTGCAGTAATAGGAGAGGTGGTTTATAAGGAGTGGAAATGGCATATAACATCAGCAAAAGAATTAGATAACTCTCTGATGAGGATAGACGATCAAAATGGATCAGTGGGAACTTTTAGTGGTGATTGGCCATGTCTCTCTCTTGGCTCATATCTGGAAGACTCTGAAAAGCTTAGAGGTTCATTATCAAATTATTCCATGAAAGCTTTGTATTTTGCTCTAGAGAGTGGCAAGTTCTGGTTCCCAGCTCAAATTTACAGGGTCAGATTGCTTTATTTCTCAGAAAGTCTTGTTTTATTTTCAATTAAAAAACACAGTTTCTATAGTTGATGCAAAAGTGTGCAGGGCAATGGATTTCTATCTTGCTACCATGGCTTACTTAGTTACGAGTCCGAAACAGATTCCTTTCAAGCACGGTAAGAAACAACAGCTTCCTCTGCCAAACCATACATAAGAATTGGTCTTATAGATTTTGTATCTTCGAGAATTACATGATAATTTCATGATGTGGTCTTTAAATTTGGATGAAGAAAACAAAATGGCGGTTGGCAGTCAATGGGGAACAACATAGGGTGGGATAAGGTGAGAGCCACACCAGTTAAAACTCCTCCAAATGCTCTGCACGTCTCAGATATCAGTAATCTGAAACCTGGGGATCACATTGAGATCCAGTTCAGAACAGCTAGACAAACATTTTATGGTACTACGCTTGCCTCTAAACTAGGCACGATGTTTATTTCTTAAAAAGTTGATCATAATTGATGATTATCTTGATTCTGAATCTATGATATATGCAGACTGGCGGTATGCTACTATAGGACACTTGGAAACATGTGACGAGAATGAGAATCATTGTCTGTGTGATCAGAGTGGTGAGAGATTGTATAGTTTTGTGCAGTTTTCTTTTTAAGTCTGTGAATTAGATTGTTTGTGACGAATGGTGCTAGTGTGTGACAGAGGTGGTGGTGGTGGAGTTTAAGCAATACTCAGCAGGATCTCAGATGAGACGCCTAGTGTTCAGCAGAAACAACTACCGGCAGCATGATGATGGAATGGGTCGTTTGTACGGAGGAATTACCAAGATTCAAAGCCAACAACACATTGATACTTGGAAAAGGCTCTTCCCTCAACATAACGTACGTACAATTTAGATTTTGTTCATGGAAAATGATGTCATATATATGTGATACTAGATTTGATGTATAATTATTTGTTACTCGATTTATTGGTAGGTGCCTGACTTTGTTTTATCTATGCCTCCAGTGCCAGCACAGTTTCCGATCCCCTGGGCCTGAGTTAAATTCTTTTCCATTGTTGTATAAATAGATGTGATTTTTCTTATCAACATCCATCATTTTCATTTTCTTTCTTGTTTTTAATTCATATCTTTCTCTCGTATTCTGGTTTTCATCAGATATATCAAACACTAACAGTGAATCAAAGAAGAGGAAGGCGTGGCATGTTTCTTGGATCTATCCACATTAATTAGTTAAATTCCAGTTTAACCAAATGTGACCCTAGTGCAGTCCTTGGTTCACGTGGCCTATTTTACTAGGAAGGAGTTGTATGCTGTTGTACCTAATCTCAGTAAAGAATCATTTTGGCTATTAAAAGGGTATACAGCGATTAATAAACATATATTCTATTCACATTTTATGTTTTTAAATTTTATTCACTCTCTCTACAGTCATCTTCTCTACTTCTGCCTAATTTAGTCTCTTATTCTCATCATTACCTATTTGAAGCTGGCTAAATCACCAAAAAAAAAGATACATATATATTAATAAACAATTTTAAAATATATAATTTTATATTTAATTCATGAATTTATATCTATGTTAATCTGATGGTCAAGTAACTAGCTAAACTCATTTGGATAAAAAAGATATTTATATATTATTAAATATATTATATATAGTGCCTGTTTGGCAATGAGGTTTGAAAATCAATTTTGGCCAAAACCGCGGTTTGAAATTTTTTTACACAAACAGCAATTTTTGTTGAGAATTGATTTTGGGCAAAACCTCGGTTTGAAACCTAGGTTTTGAATAAGCTACTGAAAATAGCTTTTTCTTTGAAACCTAGGTTTTGGATTATCCAATTACTATTATACCCTTACTTTTTCTTACACCCTCTCTCCTCTCTCTTCTCTTATCTCTTTTTTTCTCTCTCCTCTCTCCTCTCTCCTCTCTTATCTCTTTTTTTCTCTTTCCTCTCTACACTCTCTTCTCTCTCCTCTTTCATCTCTCTTACTTTTAATCATATCATACCCTTTTTAGTAATTTACCAATATAAAAAGTGATTCTACTACTAATCATCCAAACATCTTTATTCTCAAAATCTATTCTTCCAAAATCTATTCTACCCAAAATCTATTCTCCAAAATCTATTCTTCCCAGAATCTATTCTCCAAAAGCTAATCCAAACACACCCATAATGTATGTATGCGTAAGTTTAACTGAGAAATTATCTACTGCTACTATATATTTATGAAGACAATGTGCTTGTTTAGTTGGTTAAAAAAAGTATTTTAAAGCCTAAATCATAATTTAAGTCTAAAAGCAGCAGAATAGCATTTTTTAAATCAGAAGTAATTATGATTGAAACTATAGTTTTAGTGATTCTAAACTATAGTTTCAGAGAAGCAAGAGGATTACACCCGTATTTAAATTCACAAAATCAAGAATAAAATTATAAATTATACGCGTATTTGAAAAAAGACTTTATAGTTGCTTAACTGATCTTTTAAAAAATGGGGATAGATTCCTCGCCCTATACTTTTTTTGCCCGCTTCATCGTGAATAGAGAGAGAGAGAAGTACTCACCGGGATGCATTGCGACTAAGGGTCTGTTTGGAAACTCTCAAACTATAATTTTAAAAAGGCTTTTGGCCCAAATCTCGGTTTTGAGAAATTTTAAAATAAATAGTCATATTTATTCAAACGGGCTTCTAGACCAAACCATGGTTTAAAATCATAATTTCAGATAAGATGGTCAGAGTAGCTTCTGGAACAGTAAAATACTTTTTAACTACTCAATTACTATTTTACCCTTACTTTTTCTTACACCCTCTCTCCTCTTTCCTCTATCTTTTTACCCTCTCTCCTCTCTCTTCTCTCATCTCTCATACATACCTTTTTTACTAATTTCCAATTACAAAATCTCTTTTTATAACAACTATTCAAACACTCATTTATCCAAAACCACTTTTTTTCCATAATCTCTTTTCTAAAAGCTATTTTTCATAAACTGTCTATAAACTCATTTTTTTTCTTCATAAAGTCATTTTTAAAATCTTATTCAAACACACACTAAAATTTCATTAGAGAACCACGGTAGCAACATAATTTTCTTTCGCCCCCAAGAAATTCTGAAACTTCAAATTAGTCTCTTTGACCCAAATTAAATTGAGAGAGAAAAAGTCCAAAGTAACCCCAGCTGAAATCAAATCTCTCTTCCCTCTCTCTTTCTGCCATGGCTAAGTCTCTCTGAGAGAGAGAGAGAGAGAGAGAGAGGCCACCTCCTTCGTCTTCCTCTCCTTCAACATGCCCCAGTCTTCAAGCCTCGAGCAGCGCCATCCAGCTTCCATCCTTGTTCTTCTTTAGGCCCCGACAGTTTCAACTTCTCCACCTCCGTCAGAAACCCAAACATAGCCCTCTTCTCTCACTACGATAGCTTTCTTCATCTTCTCTACTCCGGCAACAAAGTCGGTTTCATGTTCATCCCCGTCGGCCAAATCGACGCCGAAAGTACCATACACATGGCCACCACTTTCTTCGTTCAGTCTTTTCCCTTGTTCGCCCCTCCTCCTCCTCCTCCTCCTTTGCCTATGGGTTCAATGAAGTAAGGGTTAGATCCACCATGGAGATCGAGTCTAGGATAGAGATGACGGGTCGGGTCAAGGTACTGTACTTGTTCAGCCATCGCGTGATGGCAAAAGGTGGATGCAGAGTCGCCATTGGCGCGAGCGATGGCTCTGTTTTAGTTCTTCACTGCTAATTTTTTTTTCCTGATTTGCCTCTAATCTATGCAAGTGTAGTTATTAATTGTTAGTCATTGTACTTTTTTTTTGGTTTTACGAATTGGGTTACGATTGTATACTTAGATGGGCATGAAGTTGTATAAATGGGTTTTGATCGTCCTCTTGAATGTTGTGTTTTGACTTTCTTCTTCCCCTCTTCCTCTGAATTACTAGAAAGTTGTAGTTCTGGTTCAACTCTTGATCATGTTCTTTAGCTAGCTTGTTTGGTTTCAAGGAAAAAGAAAAAAGATTTTGTGGTGTGGGGTGGGGTGGGGTGGGGTGGGGTGGGGGGGGACGAGGAAGCTTTGTCAGCAAAGCTGGATGCCATGCTTCACAGGGGATCTCAAACATAAAGAGAGAAAGGATAGAAGACGATGTTTCATTGGCCACTAAAGAAGCCTGGGTGAGCGACATTTGATTGAAAGTTGAATGGTAAGATGGGAGGTGAATCGATGGGATTAATTCTGAAAGCTGCTTGGACCCTTTTGTTTTTTTCAAATATGAGGGACAATAATGTATTTTCGCTGCACAAATTAATTTCATTTTAATCCCAGAGATTGCAGTGAAATTTTAGAATTATTTTGGGGGGTAAATGGAAATTATGTTGTTACAGTGGTCCTTTAATAAGATTTTCCCTTTATATTTCTTAATACTTGATGATTACGTCACAATTGAATGCATTAGCGTTGTGAATTCTAAACAGCGAAGACAAATTTAAGGCATTAACTATATGTTAAAAGCTTTAATTTGGAAGAGTGCAAGGCTGGTGATTCACTTTTATATGTTCCTTCTCTCCTCTTGGAAACACTCACAGATCTCATGGAGAATGAAAAGACAAGTAATATTCGCCTTCTGGATTTGCCTGAATCAAACTTAATTAGATTTGCGTTCTCAAACACGATTCACCACTGGAATTGTGTATAATGTCGGAAGCATGTAGTATTCTAAGGAAGAGATGCTCAGGTGATGATCTCTGGAAAGAACATGTCCAATGAAAATGGGCACAGTAATAGGAGAGGTTGTTTATAAGGAGTAGAAATGGCATATAACATCGGCAAAAAAAGATAACTACTCTTTGATGAGGATCGATCAAAATGGATCAGTGGGAACTTTTAGTGGTGATTGAACATGCCTCTCTCTTGGCTCATATTCATAGGACTCTGAAAGCTTAGAGGTTCATTACCGAATTGTTTCATGAGAACTTTGTATTTTGCTCTAAAGAGTGGTAAGTTCTGGTTCCCAGCTCAAGTTTACAGGGTAAGATTACTTTTTTTATTGCCCCTTAGAAAGTCTTGGGTTTTGTTAATTAAAAAACACAATTTCTATATTTGATGCAAAAGTGTTGCAGGTACATGGATTGCCATCTTGTTACCATGGCTTACTGAGTTACAACTCTGAAATAGATTCCTTTCGATCACGGTAAGGAACAACGGGTTCCTCTGCCAAACTACATAAGAATTTCTCTTTTAGATTTGTTATCTTTGAGAATTATTACGTTCTTAGTTCATGATTTGGTCTTTATTGTTTAAGATGAATGGATATTGACTTTGGATCGATGCAGAAAACAACGTGGATGTTGGCAGTTATTAGAGAAAAATGGGGCGGGATCAGGTAAGAGCCACACCAGCTGAAACTGCTCCAAGTGCTCTTCAGGTCTCTGACTCAGTCATTTGAAACCTGGGGATCACATTGAAATCCAAGTTAGAACAGCTACAGAAAAGTTTTATGGTATGTTTTCCTCTAGGCTACGTTCCTTTATTAAAAAATTGATCTAGTATGAGTTAACATGAGAACAAGAACGTTCCACATTAAATAAAGTTAGACTACTGAAAAAGAGGCATATAAATAAAAATATCCATGAACCTATTATTGCTTCAATACCAATTCTTGTTTCTAGATAGAATTCTGTGCACTCTATTTAAAATATGTCTCCATATTTTGGTTTTCATCAGAGATATCAAACGCAAAAGGTGAATCAGATAGGAAGGTGTGTCATGTTACTTAATTAGATCAATCGACATTAGTTAATTAAATTCCATTTCGACCAAATGTGGCCTATTTTACTAAGAAGGCAGTTGCATATGGTTGTACATAATTTCAGTAAAGAATCATCTGGCTATTAAAAAGGTTGCCCATGATTTATGTTTTTTTTTTTTAAAAAAAATCTTCTATTCACTCTCTCCCTGGGTATATCTTGCATATCGTCATGCCTAATTCAGTCTTCTGTTAGAGAAAACAGTAAATTAGTCTCTGTCGTCATTACCTATTTGAAGGCTAAATCACAAATGCTTACCTATATTAATAAATAATTATTATATAATTTTATATTAAATTGATTTTTTCTTTATTTTATAATATATTAATATGATGTTCAAATAAGTTCGTCTAGTTCATCTAAAAAATTAGATTAACTTATTTGAATAAAAAATATATTTATATATTTTACATATATATAATACTTTTTTTATCTTTAATATATGATTTATTTAATTAATTTGATTAGATTAAAAAAATTAGTTAACATATCATATTTTTTCTAAAATACCTTAATTATTTTTGTTAACTCATTTCTTCTTTTATTTTATTATTGTTGAGTGAGTATTAATAATGATAATTTAAAAATAATAGTAAAAATAAAAAATAAATTTTATATTTAAAATTAAGATTAACTTTTAAATTATGTTTTATATTAAAGATTGGAAAAATATATATGTGATATGTTCATGTTTAATTTAACTGAGAAGTTATGCACTGCTACGTATTTGTTAAGTTTAGCTATTATTTGAGGACTTGGATATATAAAAAAATATTTGACCCTTCTAGTTGTGCCCTCAACTTCCTGAATTCGATGGGTGATCATGTTCTCACAATCAATTCCTTTGAAATTTAATTTGTTATTTTAATGAACCTAAATCCCATGAGGCAAATTAAAACAATTCTTTAATTACAATGACGGTGGTAATTTCAATCAATGCATCAAATGATGATCGGATCCAATCCTTGTTTTCCGAGACATGCTTTGGGATATTTCAAATTGAAGGGATCGGGATCTGTTCGTTGGAGGTTGATGAATTTGATCGTATTATTTACAGTATTTTTATTTTTATTTCTCTTAACTTTACCCGCAAGTCGTGATCGCTGTAGCTGTCAATTAGGGCCCGTTTGGATTAGCTTTTGAAAATAGATTCTAGAAAAAATAGATTCTGGAGAATAGATTATAGGAAGAATAGATTTTAGGAAGAATAGATTTTAAGAAGAATAGTGTTTGGATAGTTATTTTTAAAATGACTTTTTAGGAAGGTAAATTACTAAAAAGGGTATGATTTTATTAAAATGAGGAGAGAGGAGAGAAGGTAGGGAATAGAGAAGAGAGGAGAGTGGGTAGAGAAGAGAGAGGAAAAATGTGAATTAAAAAATATAATAATTACATAGGATATAAATTTTATTTATAATTTTTTTATTTAAATAATTAAAAAATAGTACAATAATAATATTCATCTGAAAGCGCAGGAGAAGAGAAGTGATTTTTTATGGATTGCAATAATAATATTTCTTCCACAGGATATGTGAAGCGGTGAAAGCGCAGGAGAAGAGAAAAGAGCGTAGGATATGTGAAGCCAGGAAAGAGAGAAGGACACTGACGGAATAATGCGTAAAATTTTACATTTTTCACACTGAAAAGTTGAAAAGTGCATATTCTTACAAACCATGGTTTTAAAGGATAAAACCATGGTTTGGATAGAAAATTGATTTTGGCAGAAAAATGAGTGTTTGGGGGAAAGAGCACAAAAACAAGGTTTGAGGGGAAAATTAATTTTCTAACCATATTGCCAAACACACGCTTAGTCATTTTCAGCCTCAATAAGGAATTGATTATACCACGTGGTGCAAATTAATTCGACGTTTACAATATCGTACGACGTCCACAAGACAATGATTATATTGATTTCCACGTCGTAATGATTAGGGCAAAACAGAAATTCCACTCCCGCTATTACTACCAAACGATCATTAATAAATTAAATTAAACATTTCTTAACTACTATCAAATGTGAATGAAGAGAACAGAGAGCTGAAGGAATTATGGTTGTTTATTAATTACTGGATTTAGGTTATAAAAATCACATTAAAAAATGATGAACACCAAAAGTATAAAATTTCATGCAAACATTTGTATTAAAAAATACTATTTTAGGAGTTATTGTCTTCCATCTTGCTGTCATTTATTTTCTTCTATAAGAGTCTAAGCAGTATTTTTTAATTAAAAGTTGAAGACTAACATCTCAAAATATAAAAGTCATCGAAATATAATTTTTTTAATAAAGTATTTTCTATATACAAGTTATTATTCTAAAAAAAAGGGAATATCCTTTCATTTCCCGACATCTTCATCATCTTTATTATTGTCCCAAATAATAAGAATTAAAAAGCGACAGTATTATGGTCCCAAAAAGACAGTGACATGATGATGAATATCATATACGGCGGTACATATTACAAGTCATTATGTTGTGGAGTAACAGATGAGGACGAAAAGCAGACGCAAAATTGGTGTGGAACGGGTGATTCTGCTCTTGGAGAATGGCAAGGTATGTATGTAGAAATATCAGGGTTGTTTAAAAGTGATGGGGCCATATCATGATGCTGAGTTATGACTTGCGAACTGGCACCTTGAAAGCAAGGTATGCATGCATGCATGTAGATACGAATGAAGCTGTAAAATCTGCATTTATGCGAAGAAGATGAGGATATGAATGGAGCAGTTTTCAATTATCTCATCACTTCGGTATCATACGTAATAAATAGGTAGCTAGCTACCAATACCCTTTTGGTATGTATTCATTATTGCAACGATATTATATTGATTCTATATATTACGTGACAAATCATTGATAGATTGATGGTGAGAAAGCTCGTTCCTTCTCATTCGTTCCTTGGAAAACCAACTTTGCATGCAGTGGCCGACCTATGTGCCCCCCACTCCATCACTCGGATAAATCATAATTAAACCTCCTCAATTGTAAACTTAAAATGATTACTATCTAATACGTGTGTATTTTAATGTGATGAGGGAGAGATTTGACTATCTTCCTCTGCTTCATATCCTTCTCAACCACCTGTCCATAAAATATCAGATACATCGAAGGATTCTCACGAGGGCTTGAATTCTTCTCCAACTACTATGTATATATGTCACCCCCATCTTTTCAACTGTATATCATATGTGTGTGTTAGTGGCCTTTATATTTTAACAATTTACGTGGTTCGTGAAGCTTAAATGCGTTATGCCCCTCCAATTAATAACTCCATGGTGTAATCAATTGCGTCCTCTCAATTTGTTGAAAATATCCAAACAACGGACACTACACAGTCACATCCATGTCCCCCGCACCTCTCCAAATTTATTGCTGCAAAAAACACCCTAATTGTACTGCCCTTCACTACTCCGAATATCTAATGTATATTTCACTCTATTCTTGTACATAAGGCGCTTATAAAGATAAAATTTATTTTTAAATATAAGTCATTTATAAGATAATTAATAGTCTTCTTTTTAATATCCTTTCTCTAATGACGTAAATGTGAAAATTTTTATTAATTTAATCTATTTTTTAGTGTGCGAGAATGAGGTACGAACAGAGTGGTATGAAGTGTTTTGGTTATATGGAGAGAGTACCAAGCTTTGAAAGTTCTTGAATGCGATTGTAAATCTACGATCGAGTTTCAGGAACCATCAGCGCAGATTTTTGAAGATCTCATGAAGCTTATTGCAGATTTTATAATATGTAACGATGTTCAAGTTTTGGTTATTTCTGCCAAAGTCCCAAAATTTATATCCATTTGATCATTTCCTTCAATGGAGCTCTCTCGATGTATTAACGATTTACTAATTAAAGTCCATAAAAGGCACTCACTAGTCTGTCTAGGAATCCATTAGCAGCAACTATAGTGCGATCGTCATTAGCATCTTAACTCTGTGTCATTGGGAGGCTTTGTTATCCAATTATTTAGTTTCGTTATCAACACTTTACTGGACAACCCACTCCAGTTATTCTAATGCATTAATTAATTGTGGGGTCTTCTGAAACATATACGTACTACCTCCAGTTCAAAATTAAAGTATAAAAGTTGGAAGGTGTCTTATTTTGATGTAGTTTATTTAATATATATATATATTTTTTAATTTTACCATATACTTTTTCATAATTTTTTCCCTGTATTTTATGGATTGTCATTATCACTACCTGGGTATATTTAAAAAAAATTATTATATATCTAACCTATTTATTATTTTTAACAGTTTTTAACTAATTTTTTAATACGTGCAACCTTATATATTATGGTCAGAGGGAGTACTTAATATAGTATGTTTAATTTGTTATTGGAATGAACGGCCCCTCTTTTCTCGCATTAATTAGCTCAGCAGTCGGATATTTATCTAATTAATTATAAAATTCGAAAAGAAAGCGAGGATTGAAAGAATAATAATATATAGCGGGCTCATTTTTAAATTTTTATTTTATATTAAGTGCAGTTATTGGCAACAGAACGAATAGCCTAACAGAGATACGGACCATTATGAAGTTGTCTTTCCCTCTTGACCCACTCTGTAGTGTTTCTCCCAATCATTTGGTTCTTCCGCCATAATATGAACAAATCACAGCATGCAACAATAATATATATATATATATATAATCACATAGTACATGTGGATATTCCTTTATTTATTTACAGCAACACAGAACACCTAAAAGTATTTAGTTTAGTGGTAGAACAATTAAATCATACAAGTAGAAAGAGTGAGGTTCAATTCTTATCTTATTGAAAAAAAAAATAAGGAGAGACATCTTGGCCATCGTAAAGCTAGTATGCAAAGTAGGACAACCTTTTCAAGGAAAGATTGGTTTCGTGAAAACAAAGTGGTGTCGTGTTGTGTGGTTTTCCTTAAAAGTAATCGCATCGTGGGTCCCAACGACCAATTATGTGGATAGCCCTAAACCGGCGGCCTTTGTGTTTTTTTCAATAAAAAATTTAAGTAAATTTTAATATAATTTTTTACTAAGGCTATAATATAACTTAAAAATTAAAAAATATTTATAAAAAATGTATTAGATTACCTATTAAATAAATTCTCATAAAAAATCACGGCTGCCTTTATTTTTTTTATACAAAAAAGAGTTAAACACCTAAAATAAACTACTAGTCTATAAAACAATTATATCCCAAACACTCTTTTACCACTAAATTCTTCAAATGTTGAGGAAAATCATCCAAAATTATTGTATTTCTTAACCTGTCTCTTGACAACGTATCTGCAATTTTATTTTGTTCTCTAGAGATATGATATATCTCCAACTCCCAAGATAATTTCATAAGACTGTATATCTGTAACATTAATAAGCTGGACGTATTGTCTTGGAAGTTCAATAGCATATTCACTACATTCTTAGCATCAGATTTTAAATTAATCTTTTTGAATCCCCTCTCTGAAGCTAACTTTAATCATTTGTAAATTGCCAACTGTTCAGTTTCAACAACAGTATAAGAACCAAGGAAACTTGTGAATCCCACCACCCAACTTCCTGACTAATCTTGAATAACTCTTCCACAACCTGCCATACTATTGGTTACAATAAGAACCCTATCAATATTTAATTTAACCCAACCTAAGGGAAGAGACTGCCAATCAGTTGGAATTAATGAATCGAAATGAGCAATTAAATTTTTCTCTTGAACCTGTATAAACTCCTTCCAAATTTGCATTATTACTTAGTAAGGATCTAATGGTTTCAAAAACTCATCATAAAAAATAGCATGATTCCTCCACTTCTATAAGTTCTAAATTTAAACTCCCCAAATTAATCTCCAATTACAAATACCATTATTCTCAAGCTAATTTTTGAAATTCATAGCAAACCAATCTTATAAAAAAGCTCTAAAGAAAGAATAGCGACACTTGGGATGTAAAAATTTATCCTAAAATTATTTAGCATAGGAATAATCACGGAATATATGTAAAGTATCTTCTGTATTCTCATTGCAATATTAACAGTTTGTTTCTATTGAGGATCACCTACTTCTCTAAACATTTATCAGTAATCATTATTAAAGGTTATCCACATAAAAACATAAATACGTTCAGTTTCTTGCCATTTCCAGATATCTATATAAATATTGTTATATGTATTATCAGATCGTGGGACTTGGGAATACTTAATTCAGTCGCACTATCACTAAGGCTATAGTATAACTAAGGACAGCTAAACAAGGAAAGCGATATGTATTATCCTTAGTTATACTACTTAATGCAGTCGTGTCTATCTTTGCAAACATTGCTATTTTAATGCTACTCACTAATGGTAATGACTAAAATGGTGGAGAAATAAGTCACTGTCATTTCTCCGTAAGGAAATTAACTAAGGACAGCTAAATAAGGAAAGCGATGTGGGACTTGGGAATACTTAATGCAGTAAGAAATGAAATGGAAGGCCATTGGAATCATCATGATCGTATCATAAACACGAGAACAAGGCATGGCGTGGCACTAACGCGAACAGAACAATAAATGTTGGGCTATATGAGTTGGTGTTATTTACATTAATTTGACGTATACAACGTTGATGGCCCTGGGTCCATGGGTGTTGGAGTTTGGTGGGGGTTAGGCAAAATAACAGGTAAAACTTGTTGGAAATATTTTAAATATTGTTGAAAATATTTTAAATATTGTGAAAGGGTGTGTCAAAGAAAGGACATGACTCTTGGTTGTGAAAGGATATGACTCTTGATTATGAAAGGGTATGACTTTTGAATCTAAGGGACATGTCTCTTGTCCTTCCACAGTCTATAAAAAGGGCTTCTTGATGACAGAGAAGATATAGAATGAAGGAGAAGTACAAGAAAGTGTCAGAGAGAACACACAGAGAATGATACACTAATCTTCTGAGATTATTTTTATCTTCCACCAGTTATGTTTCCCTGTATCATCACAGGAAGAGTTCGCTTAATCCTGGAGAGAATCGCTTCCTAATTGATGAGGGGTCGCGAAATATCTCTTAAGGACAGTGTCCTTAAACTTTGTTATTTTGCAGATTTCTCCAATAATCTTAAGAGACACATCTGATGATTAAAGAGATCCTTGCAACACAACGGTTATGCCAATAGTTATTGTTTTGCTTTGTTCTATTAAGAATTGTTTGCTTTGATTTTTATGGTTGAAAAAAAAAATAACAATGATGAAGCAAGCATAAAGTGGGCCAAGTACGAAAAAAGAAAAAAGAAAATTGCAAGAGACGTGATGGCTCCATTCCTGTAACGTCTCTTTTTGTGTTGAGAGCATGTTGTGCACAAGATCGATAGGTCTAATGTGATAAAGGTATGTTTGAGGCTCATTACGTTATTTGCTTCTCATAACTAATGTGACCATATTTATGGGGTGCATAATAGTTTCTAAAAATATACAAATATATATGTGTATATATATGAATATATCATTTTATGTGACAACATGTGGTGATTTTACCAATTTGGTTTGGGAAGAAATTCTAAATTAAATCAGAAGATTATATGATGAAATTCTAATTTAATTAGAATTATTATTGAGAAATTATTGAGATATAATTTGATATTTAAAAGTGTGGGGGTGTCTAAGATGTAGGATACCTTATAAAATTTGTGAGTGAAAAATGATATATCTGTTAGCCTCATTTTATAATTATGAAGTGTGTTATAATTAAATAGAGGCTTTATTATTTGATGTTGATAATAAATTTTATAATTATCAAACTTTATGTGTGGCTTAAAATAAGCATTATGATGGAAGCATGAAAATTTGATCATATATCTATTGAAAAGATAAATATGTTTAATTTTCATAATATTATCATTTGTGGGTATATATTTATCTTAGTATAAATATATATGATGTGAATGCGTATTGAATTTTTAATGTGAAAGATATATTATAATGTTCTGTTACTTCAAATATGAGTTTGAAAGCATTGATGAATTAAATTTGGTTTTATGAATTAAAATCATAAATGAATAGTAATGATATATCATATTGAGATATATATCAAAGTTTGTTGTTGACAGTAATATAATTTTTCTGTTGCTTGAAACAAACATTTTGAGTATATAAAAATTTAATCATTTGTCTAGTAGAGAGATAAATGTGTTTAAATTTTTATTATTTATGGGTATATTTATTTTAAAATAAATATACATAATTATTGTGGAAATATGATTTTGGGTGTTGAAATCATAAAGGAATATATTATCTTAAATGTATTTTAAATTTTGGTTTTGAGAACCATAGTGTAATTATTCCTTATGATGATAATACATTATTTGAGGGTGTTATTTGCTCAATCTGTTTCTAGATAAATTATTAGAATTTAGTACTAACTATTGTGATACAGCATATATTGTGTGGAGGATTAAGCATATACATATAAAAAGTCAATCTCATGAGGAGAATGAAAGAAATATTTGAGGGGTACCATAACTGTTGGTATCATGTATGGTGAATTCCCGTTGTATTAAAATACACGGATGTTAAGTGGTAATATATTCTGAGTTTATCACTTTCTAGATTGAGCAGATATACTATTGTCCAAGTAGTGAATGTTGATATGCTCTCTAATAAGGTTATTAAGATACCTTAAAGACACCATGAATTATGGTACATATTACAGTAGATTTACCGCTGTATTAGAAGGATACAGTGATGTGAATTGGATCTCGAATTTAGAAGGGTTAAAATCTACTAGTGGTTATGTGTTTATTCTTGGTGGTGGTGCAGTCACATGAAAATAATCCAAGCAAATAATTCTAACAAAATCCTTAAGGGATTCTGAATTTATTGCTATGGAATTGGCTGGCACTGAGGCTAAATGGTTGAGAACCTTTTAGCAAATATTTTAATGTAAAACCAACACTTAGTGTTGATGAATTATGTTTGCTAAATAGTAATAACCTTTGTTAAGGATAACAAAGATGTACAACATTTAGTGTTGATTAATTGTGTTTGCCAAATGGCAATAACCTTTGTTAAAAAGAACAAAGATGGGCAACACTTATTGTTGATGAGTTATAATTGCGAAATGGCAATAAACATTGTTAAGAGAACAATGGTGTAATCGTTTGAGATACTATGAGAATAAGCATGCTTAAAAATTGTGGAATTATCTCAATCGATTTTGGTGAGGTCAAAATAGACCTATCAGATCCGTTAACAAAACCCCTAGGGAGAAAACAAATTGTTGAGACATCGAGGGGAATAGGACTAAAGCCAGTATGATTACGACAGCGATGGCAACCCAACCTTTGTGATTGGTGATCCCATGAAGAAGGTTCAATGGGTAAGAACAAGTCGTTTGTTAGTACTGCTAGCACAAAAAATATTATTACTGGTTCTTTCCTATGGTGTGTGATAAAGTGCTAGATTGCATAGAGGAGGATGAGCAAAAGCTCTTAATGATTTTAAATCCCACGGGATGGTGTATTATGTACAGATACACTTAAAGAAATCACCTATACGAATGAGGAGTGTGAGCCGCTCCTATGAGATCGTGGCGAAATCTCTAGAGCATTCGTTAAAAACAGGACACGCGCATGGCTGCCTAACGCGCAAAACCGCTCGGTAAACAGTGGAAATGTGGGGGTATAATCTGGCTGTTAGTACCTCTGGTATACACCCAAGAAGTGCTGGTTCATAGTCCCGAGGACCACTGGCATTTCTGTGTACCAAGTATTATCGGTTTAGGTCTGGTTCATAGTCCAAAGGACCACTGGATACAATGATTATATCCATGTATATGGAACTCATCTTATGGTGTTTCTTTGACACATGTAGGGGATTGTTGGAAATATTTTAAATATTGTTAAAAATATTTTAAATATTGTGAAAGGGTGTGTCAAAGAAAGGACATGACTCTTGGTTGTGAAAGGACATGACTCTTGATTATGAAAGGGTATGACTCTTGAATCTAAGGGACATGTCTCTTGTCCTTCCACAGTCTATAAAAAGGGCTTCTTGATGACAGAGAAGATATAGAATGAAGGAGAAGTACAAGAAAGTGTCAGAGAGAACACACAGAGAATGATACACTAATCTTCTGAGATTATTTTTATCTTCCACCAGTTATGTTTCCCTGTATCATCACAGGAAGAGTTCGCTTAATCCTGGAGAGAGTCGCTTCCTAATTGATGAGGGGTGGCGAAATATTTCTTAAGGACAGTCCTCGGACGCGACTCGAACTATAAACTTTGTTATTTTGCAGATTTCTCCAACAAAACTTGCATGGCACAATGATAAGTCACGTATACACACTCATCTAAAAGTATCCTTCTCCCTTTAAAACCCCTTCAGAGGCCCTTCTCATTCGGATATCAACTCTTTCTTTTCTTTGCCTTACACAGATCATCTCTCCGCACCGATTCCCCTGTTTCACACGACGTCAGCTGCGAGTGATCAATGTGTGGATAGACTTTCAATGAATTCAGGGGACCCACTTGGTCTATCTTCTCTTTGTCATCTTCGATTTAAATCATTCTCTGCTTCCCTCTCTGTGCGTGCTATAAGCTTTTGTTGTTCCGTTTTGATCCCGGTGTGATGTATTGAGACGATAAAATCGGAATCCAATTCAGACCCACCTCTTAGATTAGACCTTAGGTTCCTATTCCCAGATTCATTTCGGGCGTTTGGGTTTTGATTCTTTTGGGGGTGTGATCTTACCAAACAAAGCTTGGGTTTTGATTTCTGCTCTCTCATTTTTGTTGGGGAATTCACGGTTTGGAGATGCCAATGGGCAATGGCAAGTAAGAACCATCCTTGATGTTTGTACTTTGCACAATTTGGAACTGCTTTTAACTACCAGCTTCCAAAGCTTTGTCGTCCGCGGACCCTACAAAACTACTTCTCAGAAATCATTTTATTAAAGCATTAAGCAGCAATTTCGTTTTCCATAGGTGGATTTTAATTTTGCTGCTGTTGCATGTCATATCTTGAAGAAACCCAGCTCTGGTTATTACAGTGTCTACTTACAATGTTTTACCTCCTAATATCCTTTCTTTCCTTCCTCATACTTTCCAAGTCCTTTACCAGCACGCCTCTCTCGATTAGTTCATCCATTTTAAGGATTAAAAAAAGCAGCATCAGTTTCAGTTTCTATAAGGTCCCCCTAACTATGCCACTGAAGAAGAAGAAGACTTCAGAAACAAAGTTGGATGATGAAGGTGAAGATGGAGGCAAAATTTCGCTCTTGGATTAGCCTGAACTGTCACTGGAGAGTATCCTTGAACGCCTTTCACCAGCCGAGTTGTGTAGTGTGGCCACGGTCTGCAAATCTCTCAGGGATAGATGTCAGAGTGACTATTTATGGGAGAAACTCATGAAAAACAAATGGGGTAAAGTAATAGGTGATTCTGCTTATCAACAATGGCGATGCCACGTAGCTTCCATAAGCACACACATCCACCAACAGAATCAGAAAGGTCTATTTGGTTCCTTTTTATGGATTAAACCGAAATCCAAAAATGGTGGCCAAGAAAGGAGGAGTGATTCTGCCATGGACTTGTATATTTCTCTTACAAATGGCAAGTTTTGGTTCCCAGCTCAAGTCTATAGCCGTGAGGTAATTGACAGCACAAAATCTTCATTTCACAGATACAATCCTACTTTGTGGATTCTATTTCGTTGTTGTTGCTCACTGGAATTATTGTATTTTCAGAATGGTCATGCTGGGTTCATGCTCTCGTGTTATGATGCTCAACTTTGCTATGATTCTGGAACTGACACCTTTCAGGCAAGGTGAGAGAGGTTAAGCTTTGAGAAACATGCATAAACTTGATTCTTGGTGCCTGAGCTTAAAATGTGAATGCTTTATGTAGGTACTCTCCTCATGGGCGATGGGCAGTTGAGGAAAATATACCATGGCAAAGACTGAGAATCCCACCTATTGACATTTCTCCTCATGTTCTTTGTCCCTCTGACTGTTTATCTGACTTGAGACCTGGAGATCATTTTGAGATTCAGTGGAGAAGAAACAGAGAATTTCCTTATGGTATCTTTCATTACTCTTGCGCTTTTCACAAGCTTTTCTGCTCTCTCTCATCCATTGCTCCGCAGTAGTCTTCTTATGATTTATCACTTAAAACAGATATTAGCATAAATTTGGTCAAGATATGTATTCCTGTTCCATTATATTCTTCTAATACATATTTTTCTTTTGCCGTTGCAGGTTGGTGGTATGGTGTTGTTGGTCACTTGAACTCATGTGAGCAGGGGAATCACAGCCGCTGTCACCTTAATGGTAAGAGAATCACTTTGGTTTCCATGTTCTGTAATCTGTACAAAATAGTAAATCAGCTTTCTTATGTTGTTCTGGCCATGGGTATGATTGGATTTACGTTGCTATCTTCTGGGGTAATAAAATCATACATTGAATTCGAAAAGGTTAATACTTATGTATGGAACTTCACTGTTAAATTCAAAGCTGCAATTTTATTAGCTGACCAAAGAGTGGTGTGGGTGACAGATACGTTGATATTGGAGTTCAAGCAGTACAACCCTGGATCACGATGGAGACAGACGGTGATAAACAGAAAGAACCACAGAGAAGAAGGCAACGAAGCGGATGGTTTTTATGGAGGAATCAGGAAGCTACATAATGAGGACGAGATTGCAAGATGGAAATTAATCTCTGGCCAACCAAAACAGTGGGATAGATAACATAGCAGCATGTTCGTAAAGACGATGCTTTACAACTTTGCAAGTTTCCCAGAATGTGGAGGACATTGTTCAATGATGTCTTTACGAGCATAAGTCATACATAGACTTGGTAATTTTGTTAGAAATATCTTTGAAAGAGTTCTTTGGAATAGGATTCTATAGAATGCAAGCATTGCAACTTATGTACCATAAAAGATTAGTGTATATGTTACTCATAGCCGTTTATTTTTTTTTTAAATTGCCCATTTAATTCATTAGAATTTTGCCTTGACTATATTCAGATTTGATCCGCGTTGCGCACCTAGCTATAGTGGGTGAGTTTCCCAACAAAAATTTTTTGTATACGCAAAGGCTTAAATTCAAGACCTCACTTAAATGATACCGAATAATTTATCTTGTCATCAAAGATTAGTGTACCATAGCCATTTATCTTGTCTGCAATGAATGCCTCTTCCAACGTAAGCAATTCTATCTCTATCATAGTAAGTGTTTGGATATTTCGAGTGATTTTAAGTGGTAATCACTTGACCAGTAGCGTTTTTTATTTTTTTTATATAACTAATTGATTAAATCATAATCAAATATTATGTAATTCAATTAGAATATAATTCTTCTAAAAATATTTTTTATATTTATATATATTTCAATTCAAAACCTCATGTTTATTAGCTAAATTCTTTTCTATTCAGACCAATGACTTTTATATTTATATATATTGGTCCTAGTATATATTAGTCCTAATATTTCAATATTTTGTCTTTTTTTTTTATTTTCTTAATTAATCCATTTCTTAAATGGCCACTTAATATAATTTTAAAACCCATATAAAAACAAAATCATCTTTCAATATTTATTTACAGTCTTACGAATCATTATTTATTTAATTAATAAATTTAATAACATGACAAATATATTTTTAAAATTAAAATTTGAATGCCCCTGCAATGTAAAAGGATATTTACTACCTTCCAATAAAAATTCAATTCCAAATCAATGGATCCTTACATTGCTAATGTACTAGTTTGTTTCATTTACTAAACGCAATATTATAAGCCAACATTACTATTAGAATGACTCAAGGGGTTAGAATATGAGATACAGACATAAGAGAACCACTCATCATATGCTTTCTTATAGAGTTTATATGAGTAATATTATTTATAATTTACGAATAACATAATTTTTTTATAAATTTTAATATTTTAAAATATATATTAATATATTGATTACCATCATACTTGAAAGTTGAAACTATTTCTTTTAAAATAAGAATGGTTTTCTATGAGATGAATAACAGAATAAGAGAAGTTTTTATTTTTTCATATTGAAAAGAATAACTCAGGCTGAGGAGCAAACATCTGCGTTAATGGAATATATATATATAGGAATCTGAAATATACGAACCGACAAAAAAAGAAAAACTAAAGGGGGGGGGGACATCAAATCATAGAAGAAAGTGCGAGAAAAACAACCCCGAGGCAGGGAGTTGGAAACTGAGACCAAGACATAGGCTTAGGCAATTCACGCGGCAAAGGCCATCGCTCCTGCTTCACTGAGAAGATGAACGGTGGCCCATCTGGTTTTAGTGCGTACTATCTCTCCCTCTTCTTTTAACCCAGTAATAATTTGGGTGTGCTTACTGGAAATATTTTCTCTCAGATTCATAATCAAATGCTTGGTCCTCTGTGTTTGTTACAGCTAATGCTCCCATCACAAGAACTTTCATTATCGCCTCAGCCCTTTTTACTATCTTCTTCGGGATCCAAGGTCGTTATAACAGACTGGGACTGTCTTATCAGGTGATCTTCCGAATTTGTTCGATCTATTTTTATTTTCTCTGATTAAGCATCTTGTGTCAGATAAATTCACGAATAGATGTGAATGCAATTGTACATTCAAATCGATAGTGTTCATCTTCTTTAGATTATTAAATTGAACTGTCCATTGGGCATTTCGATATGAAAATTAAGTTTGACGCCTGAGGATATTGTTATCAATCCTTAAACTTGCAGTTTTGTTTCTACTTCGATTTCTTTTAAAATGGGTCACTGATACTTTTTGCTACCATTATTCAGGTTCCTGGCATGCTAATTGTCAATTTGTGATGCTAAGGTCATACAATTGATCTGACATAATTTTCATTTGGTATAAATCAGACTTCATTATTAGACTTCGTTTTCCTTATAAGTTCTTGTTAGGATCTTGTTAGCGTTAAACAAGTCTGGAGGAAGTATACTTACAAAGAATTATCTGACTTTTGTTGATTGCCAATAAAAATGAAAGGAGTAAACGACATGTGCACCTCATACAATTTCTGCACATTCTTACCCTAGATTGCTCACTCCCTGGCAGGACATATTTGGAAAGCTTCGCCTCTGGAAATTGATTGTGTCCATATTTGCTTTTTCATCAACTCCAGAGTTGATGTTTGGACTGTTTCTGCTATACTATTTCAGGGTCTTCGAGAGACAGATAGGCTCCAATAAATACTCAGTAAGTCAGTTATTATTTTATATTCCAGAATTTTTGTGCAATCTCCTAATATATTTCCAGGACCAAGTCTGGCCTGATCAAAGATCCATGAATAGATTAGCATATGTTTAGTTAAGGTTGATGCCCTTTGCTGAAGCATTTTTATGTTGCTATTGTCACTGCCCTTGTTACCTCCCAAAAATAGTCATTAGTCTAGCACCATCATTTTGTTGTTAGATCTCACAGAAAGCTATTATTCTATCATCAACCTTTGCATTTTGTGTGATTCATTTCAATGCCATCATCCCCAAAAGAAACCTGCCTAGGTATATTTAGTTCTTCTTTTAAGGTACTTTACACTATTTTTATCAACATTTGCCCTCTACTCCCTGTATAATATCTTGAAATATCTCCACACATTACGCAGGTCTTTATCACATTCTCCATATTAATATCACTGCTGTTTGAGGTGCTTTCTATATCAATCTTAAAAGGTATTCATTCTCAATATAATATTTTATCTTGCCTTTCAACTCCAGAACCTTGTTTGAGTGATCTGTTTTCTAATGCATGTTTTAATGATAGCTTCTGCTTCATGGTTTGTTCCTGCGTGGTGCTTATGTTCATGTGCCTAGTTTCCTTCTTGACAGCGGTCGCACCTTCTTTTTTTTTATAAGATGCTTTCCCAGCACCAACATTACAAGTGGTTGTTGGTTATGGTTTGTGTCAGTGGCCTGTATCTGTAAATGGACTTTAGGATCTTTTATGGTTAGTGTTTCGAGATGTGAACTCCAGGTTTTTCTTTTAGCTGTTCAATTATATTGGACAACTCAGATTAGCCTGTAAAAGAGGTATAGACAAAAGTGGATGGAGGGAATCCATTACCGTGAGTCGGTTTGTTTGGTAAAATCTAAGCAGTAGACCTGATGGTTAGAATGAAACTTCTATACAGTTTAGAAAACTCAAGACTTCAAGGTTATCTCTTTAGTGTTTTTTTATCAATAGTCTTGCTTTGTGATTTGCTGAATGATATGGTCATGCCATGCCTAGTTCTTTCAAGGGCCAGATGGGCAAAATTATCACGTGAGAATTTGATAGAATAGTTCACAACGTGAAGCCTTTGAATACTCTTTTAAATTTGCATAATCTAGGACCGAAGTTAAAAGATTTTATGATGTGATTAATGCATGTCGCATTGTGCACAATGCTGCAAAGTAGTTTATGTTTCTAAAATTCTTATTGTCAGTGTTTTCACTCTTTGCAGATCCTGCAGCAATCTTAGTCACCCCTGGACCTTATGGTCTTATATTTGCTTCATTCGTACCCTTTTTCTTTGACATTCCAGTTTCAACACGGTTTCGTGTAGCTGGTTTCCACTTCTCTGATAAATCATTCATGTATCTAGCTGGTCTACAGGTAGGTTACAGGTGAATTATGTGTTATTGTCTGTGTTTTTATAAATAATAGATGTATATTTCATGAACAGTCAGCTGCTAAAGCTAGTTAATTATACTGCAGCTTCTTTTATCATCATGGAAAAGTTCTCTCTTGCCAGGGATGTGTGGCATCCTTGCTGGTTCCTTGTACCGTTTAAATGTCTTCTACATACGCAAAGCCAAGGTAATTTTCAGTTGGAAGAATGGTGTATATTCTAAAAGGGATCAAAATCTTGTGGCGCTGCATTTATGATGATATTCAAATCAGTTCTAGAGAGATAGAGAGAGTAATGATATTCAAAGACTGCAAATATAGATTATTATAATGCAATTATTTGATCACTTGGCAGTTATTGTAATTAATACATGATTGTGTTTTGACATTCTGCATTACAGTTCCCAGAGTTTATTGCCTCCTTCTTTTCAAGGATTTCTTTGCCATCCATCGTAAGTCCACCTTCAGCATCAACAAGGAATGTAGTGGGAAATATGCCATCCTATCCAACTCGCCAGATGGAGGTTAGTTTTATTTTGTGCCCACAGCTATTTCTCTATTTTGGTTGCATTATAAATACGATACTCAATACAGATTATTTAATCAAAATTTCCATCTTGTAAAAACTTGTATTTTAGTCATACATGGTTGGCATCGTATTTGTTGTTAGTTAAACATTCATTGGTCCATGTTTAGGATGAATTATATGGAATCTATATGATTCCGAGTAGCTGACTGTTAAAATCATGTCGGTTTACTTGAGAACTATCTGTTTGTTGCAGGGGAACTATCCTGCTCCAGTGCAATCTGTGCCACAACCATCGGAGGACTCTATCTCTACACTTGTCTCCATGGGCTTTGATAGTGATTCTGCTAGACAGGCACTATTGCAAGCCAGGAACGATGTTAATGTGGCTACAAACATCCTGCTGGAGGCACAATCCCACCAATAAAGTCATGCATAAATGAAAGCCTAAATTGTTTTAATACTGACATATGGAAGCCACACCATGAAATGAAGTCCTGGATGCTCGCTGATTCTGATTTGAGAATGGTCATGGTTATGGTAACTAGGACATTTTTTGATACCATCCTCAACTAGGGTTCCTCCTTTTCTTTCCATGTCTCCTGTTCAAAGTTCGGTTTTGCCCCCATCTTTACTTGAATCTTTAGAAATCCAATTCAGGATTGGAATTGTTGGATGAATGAGAATTAGGAACCTGTACAAATTACTTATACCATATGAAAAACATGTGAATCAGATAGCTGTAGTGACAGGTTCTTGTACGCAGATTCGTCTGGCGCACACATGCTTAAAACATTAAAAACCGTTAAGAATGCATCTCGTGTGTGGTCTGCGTCAAGTGTACAGTGATATTCCCGGTTTATCCCCTTCCCTTTATATCGTCTCTTAAATTTTACCCTAGCCAGGAGGAAGGTGTTCCTCAATATGATGATTGCACTTACTGATTCAGCTTCTCTTCAACGGTTTTCGTCTGGGAGGTATATATGCCTGGAACTTCAAAGGTGGATTTAAGATTCCTCCTCTGATGAGATCCTAACCTAATAGCCTCATCAATCTTAGAAGGCTTTATTACGTCGGGGAACTAATGAAACGCCATTAGTTACTGACAACTGTCCTGCGTGCTGGTTAAGCGATGACTTCTCGCAAAGGGAAAACGAACCGTTTGCTCAGCACACACCTTCTTGGGAGGTTAGATGTAGATGTAATAGAATTGCAAAATGGCTGAATAACGCCTTGTTTGTGGACACGCGAAATTTTCCTAAATAATTTTCTTTAAACAATTACAAAAAAAAATTATTAGTTACAACAATTGTTTTTAAATAATTTAAAAAGCATTTGTATCATGTACTGTCTTATTCTTCACGCTAAAGATACCATAACCGAGGGTCATGAAGAAAACCCTTCACGCATTAATTAAAAACTATCAAGCAATTGGCCCTCTTAAAAAGTGGATTGTAGGATTTACACATGTAATTGGCCTTTGTAGTGTTAATGAAGTTGAACAGTGGATAATTTTTAAAGGGTTACAACTAACTTAAGATTTGGGTTTTAAAAAAATTATTTTGGAGTCAGATGCGAAAAATATAGTTAAAACTATTCATTTGGTGGATAATAGTCATGGGTGCAACTTATTGATGATGCAGATTTATGAACTTTTAAAATGATAATGGGATATTTAAATTATATATATTCTAAGAAAGTACAATCAAGTTGCTGATGCTTTGGCAAAATAAGGACTGTCCAAATCAATTTTTTTGGGAGTTTGCCCCCTAATCTAGAGGCACTAGTGTCTAAAGAGCAGATGGGAATTATTTCCCCATAGTAAGAGTTTCTTGTAATTTGGGTCTAACCCTCTACTGTATAAAAAAAAAACTATCAAGCAATCAAGCCCACATATAGAAAATAACCTAACCGGTGGTTTATTTTTGCTATATCAACTTATCCTTTTTGAATTCAACTGACGTAAAAGTGAGATATATGATCATTTAGAATATGTTCGATCTATAAAAAATATTATTTTATTATAGTTCCAGTCGTGACGTTTAAAGAGACGACATAATTTCTAAGTGTCTAGATTTACGTTTGAAGATAATAGACGGCTCATTTTACCCGACATTAGTATTACTTAGAAGTAAGGGAGACTTCATCCTGCTCTTAGATCGTAGGTGAGCCTAACCCTTTTCTAAAAATTTTTGTATAAAAAAAATAATTATCCCCCTATTATCTCCTAAAATGTGGTCCACCAAGCCATTTGCTGAAGCCGGCTTCTCAGTCGGCTATATTACTGTTCACTTTGCTAAAACGGCTTATTCAGCTCACTATCCCGCCTCGATATGCCCCCTCCCCCCCCCCCCCGACTGCAATCATTCATATTCGAACCACATGTGATCGGAAGCACGGCATCCCCTTCCTGATCCCTCATAATCTCAATTTTTTTACTTTATTCCCTTCTCTCTTTTCTCCACCACCCAAACTTAAAAAAAAAAACTTTTTAAAACATAAATAAATAAATACTTTTTTAAAAAAAGTGTTTTTATTTTTTTTTTAAAAAGTGTATTTTATTTAAATTTTTTCTTAAAAACACATTTTTAAGACTTTTTTTTTCTTAAAAAGTGTTTTTTAAACAACAGTTTTTAAAAAAAAAAAAGTCTTCTCCCATACTGTAAAAAAAAATTAAGAAGATTTAAAAAAAAAAGTCTTTCTATTATTTTTTTTTAAGTTTGGGCAATTGGTAGAAGAGAGAAGAAGATAAAGGCAAATGTGAAAAAAAAAATTCTGAAGAATAAGGAATGAGGGTGATTTTAAGAGGATCCGGATCCCATATTATCCCACCAATTTCAAATTCGAGCCATTAATTTTAACCCTAAAAAAGTAAAACCCAAGTCGAAGTCGAACCCTTTGCAAATTCCTCCACATGTTCTAGATTTTACATTTTCAACTATTGCACCTTTTATCCATGGACCCGCCTTCTATTGTCCAACATGTGCTCCCTGTTTTTTATGCACATCCACAGATCATTCCCATTTATTGCGGCTTCATTTAATGCCATCATTTTGTTATGCCTTAGGTTGGGGGATGGATTTTTCCCCTTACCTTCCCCCGCCGCACTCAGAGGTTGACTTTCCCGTCCATATAAGAGTTCCGTTCTTCATTCTGTTAAGGTGCACCACTTCATATTTGCTTTCCTAAACCTGTTCTCTTCCTCAACTCATTCTCATCATGGATGCAGGTGGTCAAGTCTCCTTCAATGAACTTCCTCTGGGTTAACCGTAGCCTGGTTTTCGTTCGGGTCGACCGGATAATTATCGTCGATGAGGTGGTCCGTCAACTTGTGGACCCTGAACCCGTCACCAAGCAGATCGCGTGTGTTGAGTTTGTGCTTATCGATCATCAGGTCCGTCTATGCATATAACACATAACCTACCGTTACACTCACAATGCTCCTTCACCTTTGCTACCCCGCAGGGAACTCGTATGCTAGCCCGTCTTTCTGGTGAGGACGTCATCGCAAGGTTCATTGGTCAATATTTACTCATTCTGAAAAGTTTTTTTTTACCATCCACCACTTTAATGGTTATATGAAGTTTTATTTTTTATTTTTTTGCCATCTCCAGCTTCAGTTATTACGTCTGTGCAAAGTAATGAGTTTGTTTCCGGAGGCATATTATGTTATCCAACCCAAATCTTGTAACTACATATTGTAGGAAGTCTATTTTGTGAACCATTTTTTACCAGTTCTGATTTATGCTTTTATCAGATTTGTTTTTGCTTATGGTGATCAGTATAAGCTATTATATGGTTTTATCTACACACTCTTACAACATCTAAGCCTACATCATTGAAGCTTCCTCCTCCCATATTATTTTTCTGACTCTTACCTTTTAGCTACTCACTATCTGCATTTTTCGGTTATTAATCAGGTTCTATTGCAGGTTGTGAATGTTAAAAGGTAGATAGTTTTTTCATCTCCCTCCTACAAGATCCAATGGTATAACATTCCTGTTGTCTTGATTGCTATCCTTGACAAAGCCATGATTTAATAAAGGCATCATAGTTCAAGAGGAATGCCGTGGAGGCTTGAAGTAGGCAGAACTAGTGTATTATTAGTTGAGGCGTGGACCAATAACCCTGATCTGTATGCTGATGGATCGTACTGTGCAGGACTACAATGACTTTTGCGCAGGTCAATAGATCATACTGTTCAACTCTTGCAGTAGATAGTGATATGACAAAGTTGTAATTAAATGTAGTTTATTAATAATTGTAAGACAAAGCGACAGAAGTCTATTTTAAAAAAGGGCAAAAGTCTGATTTGTGCTCTGGTAATGCAATTGAATTTATAATGTGGCATTATGATAATAGATCAACTTGGCTTCATCTATACTTTGAACCAATGAATTTCACTGCTAAAATGGAAGAAATGTCTCGCAATAAAAAAGAATATTATCATAATGCCACGTAATGCACAACAAAGAACGTCTATGCTGTACCTAAGATATTCAAACATAACAGATGAAGACATTTGTTCGATGGCTTCACGATAAGGTTTGTTGAATCTCTTACCACCTTCCCAGCTGAAAGGCATCCATTAACATAATGAAATACACATCTTCATGTTTCACACTAGAAAATTTATTTTCGCAGGAACTATTTCTTGGTAGGCAGTAAGTTATGCCAAAATCTTTATCCTTTTTATCATGAAACATGATTCCATAGTACTTATAACTTATAATACGCATAATCAAATTAGAACTTATAAAGTCAATGTAATTAGCAGTTACAGAGCACAAATAGTTAAGTGTTTTACTAAAGTACAATATGTAAACTTTTTTTTTTGTTGCCTACCCGGTTCAGTGGAGATTTTCCCCGACTACATCTGAATTCAACCCACGTCGTGTACTTGACTATAGTGGGTGAATCTCCCAACGGGAATTTTTTGTATATACTAAGACTCAAATCCGAGATCTATCTTAAGCGATACCGAGCCGCTTATCACTCATACTAACCCCGTCTACAAGGCTGCGTCCTTCTTGCAGACCTGTGCAACGTCTGCACCATCCTTCTTGCAGAGCATCTGATTCAATATTCACATAAAGACAAACCCAGCAATTCAACATTTCCCTTTACCAGGTCTTAAGTCAATGGTCCGAAACGAAACCCAATGTAAAATTGACCGCTCAATGTTTATACCCCCAATGAAAAAATAAGGACACAATGAACTTCTCTTACTTCATCGTTAGGCTACACCGTCATACCACATCACCTCTTTCCGTCCTTCATCATATCTTCATAGTTAGGACATGTAAGTCCATGCAATTTTGTCTGTTTAATTAGTTGAGTCCGCATTTCCCTATCAAACTCAAGGAAGATTTAAGTCATTACCAGGTAACTTAACTACATCCCTCATTCTTATATATTGCACTGCAACTATGAGTTTTGTTGTCACTGACTTGATATTGTTGAGCCAGAAAATATTAAATTCACGTTATGATCATATTGTCATACCTTTTTCCCATATTTAAGTGGGACATGAAATAAGTGAAAATTCATGTGAAGAAAATTTATTTATGATTATAAGATATCATAAAGAAAAGTTAATTTCAGTTAACTACGAAAATAATAAATCTTACAAAAGGTATGAATGTGAAGTGTAGCATTTTACAACTTCAATTTGATTTGATTGTTTATGAAAAAGTTAAAAAAGCAAGTTCGCAACTTGACAGAGAAAGTTGGATATGTATCTTGATATATTTATGATGGGTATTGTCCAATGGAGATAAAGTAGGGTCTACACAACACATTTCCTAAAGTAGTAAAATACAAAATAGCGTCTTATCCAATACTTTATCATATTCCATATTTACCTGTTGTATTTGCTACAGCACTAGATAAAATATTGCAGATAAGTTTCTAAATGCAATTGTCTGTTTTCCAGTTAGATAGGGACCAAATGATGCACCTTCAACTTTCATGTGTAAGGTAGCAATATTATAGGCATCTATTCATTATAGCAGACAGGTTTTACTTTTTTTTTTTTTTTTATAATCCTTCAATGAATCAAGGCGTTGTAATTATGGATGAAAAAGACATTGTTATACGGAAAATGGAAAAGAAGAAGAAAGAAAGCACCTGCAACATGATAAAATAACAAGCACCTTGACTAAATTAGATTATATTGTCATACGTGATTGTGTTGTCTGGGTCTTTGATGATTTTTTTTTTATATATTTAGGTATGAAAAAGCAGAAGAGAAGGTGCTTGAATCATCACAACAAGCCTTCAGATCAGCTTTCTCTCGTGGGTTTGCGTGGGAAGTAATCAAGGTTTATACTGGAAGTTGGAACATTAGTTGTTAGTAATATAATTATCCCATCCCCATTTTGATCTATAACCATAAGATCAATGTATTTTTATTTTCAATTGAAGGCAATACCTTCAGTTTATTTTTGTCTTCAATTCCAAATTTATTTATTTCAAGTAGATATCTTCTCACATTGAAATATGTGTCTGTTAAAATTACTTTTTTTAATTGTTAGTTGCACTTATTTTAAAAACATAATGTTGTTATATGAGATACTGTACTCTTTTAGAGGCTGACATGTATTTTATTTCTGACATATTGATATAGGTGCCTGTATTATCAAATATGATATCATCTTGCCTCTAATTGTGAGTTTTGACATAGGGAGTCCATGAACTAAGAGTGACATTGTATTATGCACTGGGTGAAAGAGTGACCATTGGATCTGGAGATCTCAAGAAGGAAAATTATAGGCTTCAGTTGACTGTATGCTATAATGAAACCATTGGATTTGAAGATCTGGGGAGGGAAAACTATCGAATGCATGCTGTAGTGAGACCCCAAAGGGATAGCTAACAGTCCTTGTGCAGCAGAGCATGACATTGCTGACATCACTGACCCTATTTTTCATATCAGATTGCTTAAACTGTTGCGTGTGCTGGGTGAAGGGATTCATTTCACTTTTCTGTATAAACATCTGCATACTATGCTTACTTTTCTTCATCAGGTATAGGTATGGGGTCAAGTCAATTCTAAATTTGTTCTGACATAGTCAAGCTAAAAGGGGTCATTTATAGCACCCATGAGCACGGGGATCAAGTTTAATACATTGTTATACTTATGCATAACAATATGGGGGAGATTTGAAAGTATGTTTATATTTATACAACAAAGAGCAATGAATCCCTTAGTAGTCTAAACCGTAATATGGAAATTTGTCTGCATGCATATTCGGATCAAGTTGTATGGAATGCAAACCTATCTTTTACTGACAGTAAATTGGTTAAAGATTTTAAGACAAGCTGTTGAAAATATGATTTGGGCACATAATAGCTGTAAAGAAGTTGAAAATTATCACGTTATAATGGATGTTGATTAGGCGTTCAAATAGGTGATAGAGATGGTTTCAAAAAGGATATTATATATGGGTTACACTTGCGGTTCAAAACATCTTAGAATTATATCTTAAACTATGTTTACTATCTTAGAATTATATCTTAAACTATGTTTACTAAAGCTTAAAAAAAAAAGTGCATATGCAAATGGAACCTTTTGGATTATAACTTCACAGTTTTTGGTTTTGGCGTTTAATCAACTTTCGGATTTGACCTTTCCTACAAATGGAAACTGCTAAATGGTGATTAACCCAATGCTTAATGATATTCCATAAACAATGAACAGCTATATTAGCTGCAGATGTCAAAACTCCCAAGACATTGATAGGTTTTTAGCAGCTTTTGTATTGACATATCAATTGTCGTTAGCAGACTTTGCCATTGTATTTGCATGTAAACAACATACTACCCATACAAGTTTCATGGGTAAGGTAACATAATGGATATGCTTTTAAAAAGGCTGTAAATTTGAGATAATTTCTCATAGGTGTATGTTAGTGTTTTTATCCATGTTATTGGTATATTGTACTAAGTTACGTTTTAATGGTTAGAGGCCTCCTCCATAATAGATATCAAGGTGCACAGCCTTTGGCATGCTAAGTGAATGTGGTTCTTACTTCCTCTTTTATTTTTTTATTTTCATAACAAAAATCGTTTTATTTGAAAGCATTAAATTTTAGCATATTCATAAGTTAAATAATAAATTAATTCATATATTAGTTAAAATTTTGATCTTTTGAGAAAGAAAAAACTCCTTGTACCCTTCAAACAAGCAATAATTTAAGGCTCATTCTGTACAACAGCTTATTCAATGTTGTTGCTTGGTGTATGCTCGTATGTTTATTGACACACGTCCTAATTCGCTCATCCTTATTTGGCGTTCGATATTTTAGGTTATGAACAATGATTTTAGTTTGTTTGTGTAAAAAGTAAAATATATTTGAAGATATGCGTTTGGGCATATCATGGCTATTACATCTCATACAGGTAGCACGACTTTAATTATAATGTTTGAAGATCTAAGTTAACCATTTCAAGATCCTAAAATTCTGTGAGAACACATTTGATCCAAGAGCTTGCAAATCTCTTCAGGTAAATCCATAATCATATATATGATCAAGAAGTTGAGCTTTTATATTCACGTGTTTTAAAGGAAATCCTGTAACAGAGGTTGGTGTCAATGGGGGAAGGGGAGGAAGTGGAATAGAAAATTGCTCATAGGAAAAAAGGAAGATAAGTACAAGCAGTTTGATGGAGGTGAGACAGAGAGCCACATGCCCAAAAAGTAAAGCGTACATGGAGCTTAGGAAGATGGAAGAGGAGGAGAGTATAGATCGATGTTAATTTTTCCAGAAATCAGATTCTCCTAATATCTTGACTTAACAAACTCTACTAAGGTCAAAATACAAGCAATCTATTAGTGCATATTTTCTTCATAATGATTGTGTTAGTTAGTGAACTTCCTTCACGAAATATCTGATGAGGATCTACAGATGATGATGGCGCTTGGAATCTCACAGAATTTACATTTTCCATCTGATTGTATTTTATGCAGATCTGAAAGTTAAATCTTTCCGCACAACGCGCGGGTAGCACACTCTAGTTTACTAGAAATATTGAAACCTCAGGTAAAGCAAACAATTCAAGAGGGCCTCAATCGCTTTCAACTCCGTTGGCTTTGGGAAACTTGAGCAGAATAGGAGTTTTCTGACGATATATCCGTTTCCCAACAAAAATATACATGAAGTGGTGGTCATAAAGTGTAAAAGTTAGATAGGGCTAGCGTCCACTCGGCACTTGTGGATCTGAAAGGCCGGGGTTATCCAGCTTCCGCAGCTGCATTGGATGCCAAACCAATTGAAGTTTCCCAAGCGGGCATCACAATGCGCACAGCTCAACTTCCCCTCCGATGCACCTTCCTCAACTGAATTAAGAAATCCATCATAATGAGTAAACAAAACTTGGAGATTTTATGCATGAATATGCCTACTTACTGCATATGGCCAAAGGTACTTAAATTTAAAATTTGGGGGCATCTTAAAGTAAACGTTTTTTTAGGTCTGATAATTGATGAGAACTCAGCAGAACACTCAAGTAAAACCATCCATATAACATTCAGAGTAAGCTTCGACATTTTTGTAAATGTGAAACCACGCACATTTCAAAGTGGATAAAAAAGACCCCTCCAAAAATTTAATATTTTGATCGCCCAAAACAGGTATTATTTTGCATGTAACATAAGCAAGTAACATGCTAGTTGGCTACTCACGGCCATGAACCTTTTTTTTGGGGGTAGTTGAATGATTGTTTACCTGCTTTCATCCATTGTAGTGGCTCAATAAATATGGAAGAACACTCAAATTCATTGCATTTGTTAAAGAGGCTGTCACTTCTCCACTTCTGCCACTGGCTGGATGTCTCGCCTTCACCTGGCACGTGGTCTACAACATGTTCCTTCAATGCAACTACACGCCGGCACTTCTTACAGCGATACGTAGGACTGCGATTATTTCCTGCATTTGAAGCTCCTTCTACTTCTGAAGCAACACTAACAGGCATTCCAGGATCAGCTCCAAGTTTAGAACTGTCTATTCTCTCCCCCGAGTTATACTTCTCACCTGAAAGAACAATACCAAAATAACTTTTCCTTGGATGACACAAACTAGAAGTGACCTTTTTAAAGATCAAAGCAGACAAAAAGATTCATGATATGAACAGCAGGGCAGACAGAATCGAAGCCATACCTAGTATTCTCAAACGAAAGCGCCTGTATATAGAGCTAGAGCGATCTACCTCAAAGCCCATCTCCTCAAACATTTTTAACTGAAGTAGAAGAAAACTTTAAAGAATGTCATAATTCTCATTGGCAGGAGATATTTATAAAAGAATCTGCACCATATATTATGAAGTTTCATTGCACACCTGTTCTAGAAAACCATCGTTGGGGCAAACAAATTCACAGCTCTTCCTTAATGATTGAAGGGCATCTGCAGGCACAGGAAAATAATTGTAGAAGACATGGACAAAATGACAACCAAATCTGAGAGACACAGATACTCGAATACATTCAGCTCAGAAAAGAAAGGAAGAACACTGAGGTGTGGTAAAGAGAGACTCTAATGGATAATAGAACTGATGGTGATAAGGCGAAACAGCCAATACATTTTTTCTATCCTTTTTCATTTGGGACGGGGTAATGTTTGTTGTGAGAATCTGCTGGTTCAGTTGCCAGTTCCTAGTTCCTTGAACTGTTGTTTAGCAGGGTAAGGATGCAAGTAGATTTTGTTGTCAAGAATATCTGCTAGTATAATTAAGGTATATTGAAGTAGAAAGCTACTTGCATGTACCAAAATGTACTCCCTGAAGACTTTATACTACGTAGTGGTTCACACCTTCTTGAGATAGATGTTCAGATCTCATCAGATATGCTGTAATGATCGCTGCACTGTAATGAAAACACGCACATAAGGATGTAAACCCTTAAGTCTAGACAATTCAGAAAAGTGGAAGAGCAGTTACAATATAAGCCTCTTCTGGACCATTTCTGAAATTAATCAGTAAAGAGACATCAAAAAAAAACAAACTGCAAAAGCCAAGTTTTTTTATGTACTTAAAGCAGAGATGCCAGGCATGAGCTCAGAAGGAAAATTGACGTATGCCTCTAGACTTTTATCAAATTCTCAATTAATTACTTTCATTGAGCAAATAGAAGAATCAAGTCAATTAACTGATGAAGCAAATTGAAGAAAATTGGTCATATAATACAAATGATACCTTCTTGATACTCCAGCAAAGCAGTGCACCAAAACAGAACCATCTTTCCTACCTCGATCAATAAAATTGAGGCAAACATCCAAGTAATCCAACAAATTTTCATTTTCTGTATCCCTCAGAGGGACAGCCATCCTAACCAACTTCAAATCCTTGCCTGCATATTCCAACGAGTACAAAAGGTTCTCCCGTGACAACGGACTCCTTGATATATCACCCAGGTTATCATCAGGGGCACCACCATGACCACCACCCACATATACCTCCTTAATTTCCTTAGCAGGGATGGTTAGGCTACTTCGCCATTCGGAAAAGAATGATATTGAAGCAGAGCTAAGAACCGATAAAATATTCGTGATTTCATCGCTACCATTTTGAAGGATCTCCGCAGCGTCACTGATATCACCAATAAACAATTTCTCTCGGACAAGGTAAGGCATGGCCACAGGGGTTTCCAACACCGTCTCCCACAACTTTCCGTCGTCGTCTTTCGCTGTCAAATGTAATAAATATATATAACTGAGAATGCTAGCCTAAACTGATTGCACAAAAATTAAAAACAAGAAAATTTGAACTCAATAAGTACGACACCATATAACATGCATCGAGTTCGGCACAGTATAAAGAACTGGTTGCTTTTCCAGCTTTTTATATCCGTGACTCCCCGAAAATCAACTAGTTTACTCAGCTACGAAATTTTCAATAAAACACTTCAACATAAAATCATAACCTAAAAACAACACCTTTTAGCTCCTTCTTTGAAGGAAAAAAATCTCGCCAACTAAACAGGGTCTATACTAGAGACACACAACAAAAAGTACACCATCACAGAAAATGGGAGAACGAAATCATAATCCATAATGAAATACCATAAGATTATAATCGAGGAACAAAACAATACATAATATAGTCGTTGTATTACAAATCGATGAAATAATGATGGAACCTGAAGGATCGAAAATTTCCGGGTGGCTATATGACTGATGCAATCGTCAGAACCTGCCTGGCGTTTAAATAGCGCTACGCACTTATAAGAAACTGCAATGGACCGCGTGGGCACGTGCCGCCTGGGCCTATGGCTTCTCCCTTTTGCGTTGGGATGTGGGCCCTTTATGCGCTCCTTGGTAATTCCAATTCTAGTCCTCTGCTACATGTAAAGAAAGGGGGTAGTCCTTCGTAGATGTGGCTATGGCTACATTTAGTGTCTATAGTACTATGGTTTCTGCTGCTGCTTGCTAGTACATCAAAATTATCATGGGTTTTTAAAAATCAAATTTTACGCCATAAAATGCTAGAAAGTAATTGGGTGGTAGGTATAGGGTGATATTGGTATGCAAATTTTGAGGGGAAGATGGTCATCTTCATCAGTTAATAATGTAAGATAACAAACACAACGTAATGAAGTAGACGACAGGAGGTGGAGGGATTAGAAGCGATTTGGTAAAAGCAACAAGCATAGCAATGAGATTTGGTAAAGAATTTGAAGCACAGGGAGAGATCGTCGGAGTTCTTAGAGCAAGCTGTGAGTGACAGTTGATTGAGGGGGAGGCACCCTATGACATGTGGCTGTCCACATCAACTCTAAGCAGTTGCTCCAATCCGGTTGAGACGCATGTCAGGCACGTCACAAAGTAATATGTTTACATTCATCGTTATAAGGTAATTGGTGCACCCATCAGGGGCCTACACGCCTGCGTGTTGCCTGCTTTCATTATCAAGCAATCAGCATCATAAGAATTTTTTTTTTATACAAAATTTGTTAGAAATAAATTAGGTTCATTAAGTAGGAGTAAATCTCTTTTTTTTTATAGAGATGATATTAATCTCAAATAAGGTAAATTATTTATTACTTTCAGGCGTAAATCTAAATACTCAGGAGCTACGACGTCTCTTTAAGTACCGTAATTAGAACTACAATAAAGTAGTACTCTTCAAGGATTAAATACGTTTTAAATAATCACATGTTTTACCCTTTTGCTAATTAAACTTACGAGGGTGCATCATATAACTTTTTTTATCCACCTAATTTACCGGAGTTTTACCTTGATTATATCTAGATCTGACCTGTGTCGCGCACTTGGCTATGGTAGGTGAGTCTTTCAATGAGAATTTTTTGCATACACTAAGATTCAAATTCATAATTTCGTTTAAACGATATTGAGTCACTTACTACTCGAATTAGCAGCTACATTGTAGAACTGATAACGATGTTATTCCTCCAATGATGACAGAGGTAAGTGTCCAATATTCATTAGACTAGGCCCTCCATCCCTTGAGAGGCTTGGAAATCCATCTACGCCACCTTCTTTTCATTGTCTCCGCCTGGGTTTGGCGAGTTTGAAAAAGAGTTTTAAAAACATTGTAGATAATTTAAAAAAAATTATAAAAAAAATAATTATAAATAAATAAATATTTAAATAATTATTAAAGACTTTTATAATTAAAAAATATTAGAAAATGTGTGATTTTATTAAAAATATGAGAGATAAGAGAGGGTGAAAAAGAGAAAAGAGAGAGAGGAGAATGCGTATAAAAAAAAGTAAAGGTAAAATAGTAATTAAATAGTTTATAAACTTTTTGTTATTCTAGAAACTAATCTCAATAGTTTATCTAAAATTTTAATTTTAAATTATAATTTAATTTAAAAATACTTTTAGACAAATATAATTATTTATTTTAAAAAATAAATAAATTAAGATTTTAGCCCAAAGCTATTTTAAAACTATATTTTTTTTTCTCAAACAGACACTCTGTCTTCTTTGCATATACTTACGCCTATATATATATATATAGGATAAAGCTATCGTTCTTATCCTGATATTATCACTAGATTGATTAGCTTCTGTCAATAGTTAATTGGTAGGAAGATGAAGAGCTGAACTAAAGATGTATATATCCATTATACTGAAGATTATTCTTTTGTCTGATGAATAACTTTATTAAAACCAAAGCCCAGAAAGAGTTACTTGAACATATTCAGGGACTAGACGATTTTGATACGAGTATTCAATTATAAATAAGTGATGACTGAAACAAGCTGGGGAGGAGGAATGATAGCAGTTACGTTAGCATAAAGGGATGGAAGGAATTTGATTCGAACAATTGTGGCTCAAAATGCTGCTTGGGGAAAAAAAGAAGGTACCCGGGTTGATAAGGGAATGTGGACTCCATTTGGCTGAACCGAGTCAAACAATGAAAGAACATTTGATAGTTTTTTGCCCTTTACTTTCAAAATGAGCGATGCCAGTCCCATAAGCTGCCAAATCTTCATTATCAGCACACTAGGGAGAGGGCTTTTATACAACACTGTTCATATTATAACCACTTATTTGTATTACCTGATAAAGGTAACGCCTTGACAGGGTCACAGGGAAAAGTGAGTGGAAGCTTGTTTGGGAGTTGAGGACTGCAATTGACAGCCATCAGCTATATGCTTTTTACATGGGGTCAAATTTGGGGAGATAGATTTGATTGATTATTCGCAAAAGGAAAACGGATGTTGTTGCCTTACTGATCAAGAATTGAACAAGCAGACAAGTGTACACCATTCAAATAAATAGTGACCACTCCACCTTCACAGTACTTACAAATAACTAATTATTGTTAACTTACTGATCAAGACTTCATAAGAAGGCAAGCGAACAACTTCAATAGAATAATAGATAGCGTCCACATCTCCTTCACTGTGATGCATTTCTTTTACATACGAATAACGAATAAATGTACTTTTGCATGCCTGTCCATAAAACAAATGTAATTTTGCCTGTAACTTGTGACAATTTACAACTTCAAGTAATCCATCAGCCTATATTTTGCAAAACCCAGAATTTGTCTCAAAATTCAATTACAAGGTAATTTCAGTATACAATGAGGGTTAGTGTTAGCATGTATTTTCATCCTTGGTGTAAACAGGTATCTGCCAGTTTTTAGTGTTCTTTTTGGGGTCATCAGTAAGGCTAAGATCTGTCTCATCTTCCTTGTATGTTTTTATGAACGTTCTAGCACCCATCAGGACAAGCCTCTCGACCATGAATAGCTGGTAATTGTTCTCGATCAGGGGATCCAGTATGCGGCTATAGTTTGATGAATATGCCAGTTTATACCTGCAAAAGTGATTCCCCATCAAGATAAACTATTAGGCTTTGGTAAAAGAAATTCAAAAATGGCAATTTATTTTATTTCAGCCATCAAGACAAAAGTTTCTTTCCAAAAAATGTTCCTTCATTTAATCAAATAATACGAATTAGGTTTTGAAAGAGACTTTATGTAAGAGCCAAGCGGTTTAGTGAGATGCAGATTGGCATACTACAACTGAGTGTGGTAATACTACAACGTCAAAAGCATCAAACCAGAACACAAGGCCACAAGAATAAACAAAACTGCTTAGGCAACCGTCCTTGGTAACATTAAGCAGTATATATATCTATAACATATACGTAACCTACAAAATCAATTCCATCCACCAATAAACACAAATTCAAACTTCTACCAGACTATTGGGATGATATGCACAGCCAACCTCAAATATGCTGAACAGCTTTTCGAATAGGACCACAAGATGCAAGAGAACAAATTATGAGAAGCAAATTTAACATGTTATACTTCATTTTGCTTCCTTAATTTCATTAAGTAATACAAACTAGCTATAGCCAGATCCTCCCAAATAAAATTGGTTTTAAATTCGATTAGAGGTGGATGATGGAATCTAATTTCATAAACAAGATAGCTTCCATAATTTTAAATTTTCAGCACCCCACATTAAAATGACTATGACTACCTGACAGAAAGTGGTGAAAAAAATCCAGGAGTCCTCTCATTCGAAGCAATAAACAAGGTTCTTCCTGAGGGGACCCATTTTGCAATTCTGCAGAGAATAAACTCAGGTCGTGTATCCCTGTCAAGGTGAGGAGCCAGGCTCCTCTCAACCCCAAATCTGTCCTTCCTCATCTTTAATTTATCGCCACGACGAACATGGATGGCATCATAATCTCCAAGGTCTGCTTTGATCTATGAACAAGAATATGGTAAGAAACCAATTAGTAAACAGGCATCTTTAGTGTGTAAAGCCTAGGCGTTGCATATACAGCATATACTTATCAGAGTTACTATAATTTTTGGCATAAATAAGTTTGCAAAGCCTCATGGACTGGTAACCTAAAATTTTCATTGATTTTGTCCTAAAATACCATTGTCAAGAAATTGACTGTACCCCACTATCATTGACTTTCCCATGAAGCAGGATGTCAAAACAACCAACTACCAATTTAATAGCTAAAGAACGGCCCAATGTATGACGCTCCCACCAAGTAGGTCTAAGAAGAGACAGATGTACACAGCCCTTACCACCACAAGTAGAGAGACTGTTTCACCCATTTAATAGCTAACTGATGTAAATTTACTAGGGTACCATTGAGGAGTATATTAATGAAACAGAAGCACATGCTCACAGACTCTTGACAAAAGTAAATATTTCTAAGACAAATTCATATCTTCAGTAATGAAAGAGCTAAAAATATCCAAACAATAAATTCTTAATTATTGTAATCTCCAAGCAATAAAGTTGAAATCTAATGTACATACAAGTGTGAAATACCGCATGGGAAAATCACCAACTTAAGTGAGAAAAGTTAGAGAGTACATATCAAATGGACCTTTTCAGCTGCATCTCTAAGCTTTCTTGCCGCCATTGAGGGCAAAAATGAATATGGCAACATTACAGAACTTCGTTTGTTACGGTCCTTGCATTCCATAAACCTGGGAGATCATCAATAGTAACTCAGCCAAAAGAGAAAAAGAAAACCAAATCAAATGAACTCCTTTCACAAGAAAATATAGGTTACTAATGCATAAGGCAGAATGACCAAAAGCTCAAAACGCTGAGGTAGGAAAGAATCTTCAAAAAGTTTCATTAAGGCCATTCTAATGAGTTTAATGAACATTTAGTACCTTAAAAACTCCCATCTACTAGCAAGGGTCAAGATCATGGATGTATTCATCAAGTATCACATATAATTGCACTATATAGAAATGAAAGTTTTCAAATCCTTATTTTTCCCAGGTTAACATTCAAATGCTGCGTTTTTACATATATTGGATGAAAGAAAATTCTGATTAATATTACATCCAAATATTCACTACTCTCCATCCCGTAAGTTAGTCAACCTTGATTTGTGATATAGTCATATTATAAGAAGCTGTAGTTTATCATTCACGAATCTGATTCTAAGAAGCCGGGATGATTAAGAAAAGGAAAAGGAGAGGAAATGAGAGATATGGTTGGATAATTTACCAAGAAAGAGGGCTGGCAGTCCTGTTTATGAGCAGGAAATTGGAGAATTTATTATTTTCTTTAAGATCAATGCGGCTAACTCCTTCCACATGACCAGCTCCTTGTGCTCCCAACTTCATGCTTATTAATAGAACCCGATACCACTCTTTTGAATTGTCCAAAATTACAGGAACAGTCTCAGATATGAGATCTATATCATATAAAGTGTCCATGGGACAAGAACTTGCTGCCCAACTACAATATAAAATACAGCTAGTCAAGTCAAATGATCTAACAATTTGCTTTTTTAAACTATAAAAATGCGTATACTAGAGGCAAACAAAAGTATAACACATACACATACTTAGACAAGGCTAATGTTCATTTCTTGAACCAAATTATAATTTAAAGCAGAAAAGAACAGCTCCGCCTGTTCTCTTTCTATAACCACTTAACCAGCAGACAAGAAAACTTCAAAGCAACTCACCTTGCCTCTGAACTGGAGGTATTGGACAGAGGAAAGATCCCTTTCTTATTATGCATTGGATTAATACACATCCTTGATGGCATGACAAAAGTTCTGCAGCAAATTTGGTCAAAATAGGTGAGAAATCTACACACACAAATTTAGCCAGAACAAAGTACATGGATCAAGCCTAGTTTAAGTTTTGGAAACTAATGACATCGCATCCAACAAAAGTATCAAGATAATAAGAAAGAATAAGCAAGATGATTAATTTCGGGTAGTTACATCCTTTTCTTATCTGAACTCATTATTGTCGTTAGTATGCATAAGGCTCTTTCACTCCAGGAAAAGTTAAGTAAAAGTTAAATAACAGAAGACACAAGAAAACCTCTACGAGAACTCAATGCGGGGAACACAAAGGCATCGATGCAGGTACCTCTGAAGATACATGGCCTCTTCAAGGGCACACCTGAGGCTGGACTCCTGATGACCCAAACCCGCGCAAGTTTCGCAGTGTTTTCCTGGGCAGTCAATTCTAGTGCCCCAGTACAAGTACCTTTCATGGCGCCCCCGTGTCACCTCGTTTTGAAGGGATATTGAGAGGGGGAGTGAGGATCCGGATGTGGAAACCAGAGAGCGACACAGGAACAATAGCGCGACTGCTGTAATTGCCAGGGCAAGCAGGAGAATTGGAGATCTGAATTTGGGCTTAGCCTTTTGAGTGACGTGAATTGCCATTCCAAGTCACAGAAACGGGAAAAGGATAAAACGTTTCGGCTTGCCGCGAGGGATTAACTCTGAGTACATCATCCAGATCAGCACGAAGAACATGGCCCCATGCTTTACGTGTAATCAAATTATACTTTCACCAATTCAGATTATGAGCAGATCTTGTTCCTTCTACGTAGGCCTACTGGTGAAAGGCGGTGCTTTCACTTTTCATTAGCAATGCTCCAGCTGTTCGATGAAAAGACCGGGATTCTGACCACTGTACCTTCACTGTAATTCTCAATTATTGGAATTAAATTTTTACAATATAGATTAATTTATATTTTTATAAAAATTATTAAATTTAATATATTTTACTCTCCTTATTTTAAAAAAAATCTTTAAAAATATGACTTAAATTTTAAAATTTTAAATTAATAAAATATATAAAAAATTAATTTAAAATTTAAAATCTAAATAGTATTTATTGGGATTAACCCTTTTTTTCAAATGGATCCCTTTTAAAGCCGGGAAATCGGTGAGAAAAAAGCATACTTAACTCAACTTACCATATTTAAATACAATCACGTGCCATATGTATGAGTTGCTGATAATTAAAATGTTTATGATCCATGACTGAAATTAGATTTCCCTTTTTCATTTGACTCAACTATTATGGTTTTTACCTTACTTTTGAAAGCAATCACCTGAATGACAATAAAAATTAAAAAGATAGAAGAAATAGTGTGAACTATGATGGAGTTGTTAGAATTGGAAGATTTTATTGGTAAGTGGAATGGGTACACAAGGGATAAACCTGAAAGCACAACTCAGTTTTGAGCAGTTCCTCTAGGACCAAGTACAATATATGATCTACATTCCTCTGTACAACCCTCTAACTTTGACAACTACCAACCATAAAGAGATGAAGGATTCTCGTGAGTTCAAAAATTAGGAACAGCCAGCTTAACAATAGCAGATGTTGAGAATATCTTCGTCCACTGTAGCTTTCTTTTAGCTTGCCCAAACCATAATCGCAATGGAGATTGTGCATTGCTGATGAAGTTTACTCACCAATTCAAATCCCATTTAGATTTCCATCATCAATATAATAGCAATCAGGTGTGCTCTTATGCCTTGTGAACTGTGCGAGACGAAGGTCCGTGAAGAAGTCTGACAAATCCTAAGAAACTGAGCTTTCCATCTGAGTGTCTTATCCAATCTTGAAGGACCACATGAACAGGTACTGACGGGCTAAGCCCAAGTTCCTGGAATAACACATCAAACTCCAAAAGCTAAGTGACATTGTACTGATTCAGCAAGTTGACATAACTGATTCAGATGGTTCACATGCAAATATATATGTATTCCCTGGCATATTGTAGTCAAATAGGTGTGAGAACAAAATGATTACCGAGGCGAGCTCTTCGATCATAATTGGTCGATTCCCGTCCTTTTCAAACAGCTCATAAGCCCGCCTTGCATGTAGCTCCCAGCTCTCCATTCCCTCTAGCTGGTGCACGCTTGTAGCAGCAGCACAAAATTCCTCAAAATCTAGTTTCCTGTATTGGATAGAACTAACCTGCAACATGCATTTTGAGGGATTAACATTCCAGGGAAGGAAAGGCGTTAGAAAATGCACTAAGTAGTTATGATCTCTCAGATGTTTACCATGTTCACGTAATCTAAGACCCGTGAATCCTTTGTGGCCTCAGTGGAGCTCCTTGAAACAGCCTGCTAATAAACATGTTAATGACTTGAAAAGTACTGGAAAAGAAACAACAATTTCTGGACAAGTGCTGACCGTCTTAAAGTTCTGCATGGAAATAAATCCACTTTTGTTTGGCCCTAACTGTGTAAATTGTTCTCTGAGATATGCTAGCTGAGGTACTGTTAATGTTTTCGCAAGAGCCTGCCGATATGGAAAAGCTTTAATCAATGCATGTCCATGGATCCAATAGCAGATATTAAAGCTTATTTTACGGAACTTGAGAGTCAATCCAATTAACTAAGACAGATTTCCAACTTTCTGTCTCATGCATTACTTTCATATAATAGAAGGTTGATCACATAGTAAAAACATTCGAAAAACCCCGTTGCCAGGTTGCAAAGATATATAGTCAGATACCAAAAGATAAATCATACCCCTAATGCTGATTTGCGCAAAGAAGGTAAGGATATGTAAGCTCTAGCAAGTCTGAGGATTATCATATCGAAAGGTATCTTCAAGTCATCATGATGATTAGCCAGCCAAGGATGACCTGAGCAAAATCAGCCAATAATTAAGCAATTTTATTCTTAAGCCTATGAAAGCAGAAAATTAATATAACATTGATGCCACACATGGAAAAGGAGATGAAAGACATACAGAGAGCCTGAGCTGCAGTTAATCTTTTACGATAATCCTTATTCAACAGCCTCTTCACAAAATCTATAGCATCGGCTGATAGAGAAGGCCAAGGAGCATCATCGAAACTCGGAACCGTCTTCAGGACAGCGCGAAATATGCCAGATTCTGTCCGAGCCCAGAAGGGCCTGCTTCCACATAAAAGAATATAAGCAATTACACCAATGCTCCACATGTCTGCTTCTGTCCCATATGATCTATGCAAAACTTCAGGAGCTACATAATATGCACTTCCTACAATATCATTCAACCTCTCATCTGCAAAAATTTTACTTGTTAGCCCTGAGTGTTGTACTTTCTGCGAAAAATTTAGAGAATATGCACAAAGCCACAAAGTATACAATGGGCCGAACCTGGCTTCACATAGTCAGACAGTCCAAAATCAATTGCCTTCAATGTGGCGTTTTCATCCTTAGAAGTAAAAAGAAAATTCTGAAGCAGAAAAGCAAACATCTGTGTTAGGATGATCTAAGGAATCCCAAAGGCCAGAAAGAGAAACACAAGTCATATATATACTAGCAGAGTAACAAGCTTTATGAGTTAATCACCTCTGGCTTGAGATCACGATGAACCACACCCTGCAGATGACAGAAGGCCACTGCGCTTAATATCTGAATCATGACAACCTTAGCATCCTCTTCCGAGTACTTCCCGCCCCTATAAATTACAATTGGCTTTGTGCTGATTAGAATGTCATTAATTATGGCAACGGTACCAAAGTGAAACTAGAATGTCCCTTTTGGCTTGAAAAAATGGAAACAGGACAACATCTTACCTGGAAAGAATCCTATCTAGCAGCTCACCTCCTTTGCACAACCTGAATCGCATAAATTACGTTGTTAATCAATACCTCTGAAAGTTGCAAGGAATATATATATAAGAATAACAATTAGAAACTTCAACTTACTCCATAACTATATAGACATTTTCATCGTCTTCATAGGCTTCATAGAATTGCACAAGGTTCTTATGTCCCGTAAGAACCCGCAATATCCTGACTTCTCTACGTACATCCTCTATAGCAATTGCTGTTGTCATCTGGCAATTTATCATCCAACGTCAGAACAAAAAGTCTACTCCAATGGTCTTAATAATCAATAGCCGAAATGTACCACAGATCACCATGATACTTTATGCATACGATTCAAGAATATAAAAGGGTCCTTCGAAGTTGCAGGGTGCGAGCCTCATTCAGAGTTCACTTAAGCAAAGTAAAACTTAAACATGATTCTCTATATTTGATTACATGCTCGCGTATGTTCAAGAAAAAACACCCCCACGAACGGTATTATCAGGTCAGGACAGAAGCAAGCAAATTATGAATGCAATGATTGTTAGGGTGAGGAACCAAATTTTTAATTTCAATGTTTTATCTTATAATATTCCCATTGCATAAATTCACAAGAATATGCAAAAGGAAAGGTAGAGATAAGAAGCCTTTAGACCTTGGATTTTGGAATGACTTTGACGGCCACATCTAGCCCCTTCAAGCTGCCTTTCTTTCCCTTGGCGGAGCAAGTATACCCAAAGTGGCCACGACCCACCTCTTCTCCAAGTTCATAGTGAGCTCCGAACTGCTTCAAAAACCCGAAGTTCTTATCCAGCCCAATCTCACATTCGCCTCCTTCAGGGATAGAGGCCTCGTTTGGCTTCACAGAACCGTGCCGGCGAGCGAGCAATGCACGAATGTGCTTCGCCGGCGAAGGAGGAGGGAATGGGCGTTTGAAAATACGCAAAGGAGTTGAGCTCACACTTGAATTTGCCGGTGAGTTCTTGAACAGACTTGGCAAGGGACTTGGGCTGTAAAAGGGGAAGTTTGAGTATTTGGGGGTTCGAATTTTTGAAAGCCCGTCCTTGTCATCGGGATACAATGGGTTTTCTCCATGTGTTTGTGAGATTTCAATAGGTTTTCCATGACAGAGTCCCATGAAATCAGAAACTCAATAATAGAGCACACTGGAATCCACAAAATAATTAACAAATGCAGAATATCTAAATATACAAGGAAAGAGGAATGGAATTGAGATGAGAGCTTTGAAGCTGCAACAAGTTCAGAAAAGGGAAGTCATACTGGGAAGGAGAGAGAAGGATTTCCTTGAGTGGAAAACTTTAAGGGGACTGGATTTCTTTGGGTTGATCAAGGATGATGACCATAAAAGATCAGCACAGTAAGTCCCTGAACTAAAATCAGGGGAATTTATTGGCATGGGAAATCTGAGGGGGAGAGGTGATCGTGTAAATTATTGAGGAAAGGAACTATACTTTTATGACTAAGCAAAGAATTCTCGAGAGGGAGAACTTGGTGAAAATTAACCTAAAAAAGAAGCAATCTGTAGTTAGAACAACAAAGAAAATGATGGTAGAACCAAAGCAAGAAGAAAACTTAGTTAATGATTTTTAGCTTTTCTAAAAGTTTATACAAATAAGCCCTTAGTTAATGATTTTTCCAATATAAATGATGGGTGTGGGGAGGGGAAAGATGAGGAAAGTGAGGCAAAGATGCTTAGCAGGGGCTGCAAGAAAAAGAAAAAGGAAGAAAACTCAAACCTTCTTTTTGCATGGTTTTTCAAATTTCTTTTTTTATTTGAAGAATTGTTTTATCGCTTCCATGAAATAGTTTGTAGCGAGACATGTCACTTTATTAGTGGTGATATCCTTTCTTCTCTGCTAATAATAATAAAGGCGAGTGGGGTAGAATTTGGATCCTTCCACCCTGTCCTTATTGATCTCAGAAAAACAAAGATATATCCATTTCATATGAGACCAAGAACAACGTTATTTAGGAGTTTTTAAAACAACTGCTTGCATTGCATTGGCCTCTCAAAGGCTGTCTTTTTCTGCTTTTATCTTTTGTGAATCTGTCTTGCCGATAAGTAACTTGAACACAATTCACCTTGAGGTGAATGCAAGTAAATAAAACATGCGAGTTCTGTTCTGTTCATACATAGATTTCCTTCTCCAAATAATTAAAAAATTCATGAACCATATCCTTTATTGAGATTTGAGAAGTACTACTGTTCTGCGGACCAGACAGCTAAACTATAAAGAAAAAGCTGAAGTGGGAACGTAATAATAAAAGCTTGATGATTATATTATTATTAAGAAAAACCAATCTGCAAGAATGTCTGCCGGCACGCAACTAAAAATTTACTAATTCATAGTTTGTAAACCAAACAACCACCAAGTCGTCAGATTCAGCCTACATCTTGTTAATTAAGAAGGGATTAATTCTGATATTAGTTTGTCTGTGAACTCCCTCATCATCAACAACATGTGCCACATGCACCCTTTAGTTTGGATTTGATTTGAAATCAGGTTTTGCTCCAGAGTTGGTGCGGCAACTTTTAAGCTCCACTATAGATACTTGAGAAGGAGATCTAAGTTGACAAGAGAATAAAGGAGAAAAAGAGAAAAATAAATTTACAATCATAAAGGCTCTTAAAGATCAATTGCCTTTGACTAGCATTATTGAGCATCACTTCATGCTTACAAACTCTAAATCACTAGTTGTGGTATTTCCTTCCCCAAACACTAATACAGTTGCACCAGTAGAGCACTATGGCACATATCATAATAATGTTATAGCGTGAACATTGAACAAGTAATCGTTCGTGTAGAAAGATTTGGACATAACTATATTTAACCAACCCTATCCAAAAAACCAGCATAATGAAGATGGCAAGTATATGGTAGCTTAACGAAAGTTTCCAAAATATAAAGACGATAGCTTTTAAGGCAACAATTATATTGAAGCATCATATGCCTTTCTTTTTTGGGGTAGCTAGATCACGCCTACGAATCACCAAAGCTTTATGACATTTAAATTGGGTGTTCGCCATTTCTTGGAACCACATACACAGAAACAAAGGGGAAAAAAAGGCAGTTTATTTATGCTCATAAAGTTTAAGATGATGAGGGTATATATTCCACAAGCACAAGGCTTTTTAACCTCTTCCTCTTCTTTATTCCTCTCACCTTTCACTAAAATTCAAAGCACCAAACTTTTGATTCTGGTTTTAAACTATTTCCAATACCCATATATTTGGTCGATTTGAAAATGAGGAGACCAAAATCTAAAAGGTCAAAAAAAAAAGAAGGAATGGCCTCAAAACCCAGGAAAGCTAAGCTTTGGACCCGTGGCTCAAGTGATGTTACAGAATAAATCCACCAGGACTAGGTAATTGTATTAGGCACAGATAGATGGCTACAGCCTAATATAAGTACTAAATTATATATATATATATATATTTATGTAACTGTATAATGTGGCACATTGGCGATTGCATATATTTGACCATATATATATATGTGTGTGTGAAATGATTAAGTCAGGCTGGCACTTTGTAAGCCACAGTATGATTGCTGCTAATTTATTAATGATATAAGCACAAGCTGGTGCATTCTATATGAGACCTCAATTCAGAGACAAAGCTATATTTTATATTACCAACTAAGAAATGTGATTATTGAATCATTTGCCTAACTGTTATTATACTTCTTTCTTAGATGATTAAGAATCAATAAAAATGATTACTCATCTTGATCCTGTCAGATATACAATATCTATTTTTTTTTCTTCTCAAAATCTATTGAGTGCATCTGAATAATGGAACCAATGCCATTATCAATTTGAGACTAGAGAGTCATAACTCAGAACTGGCCCGCAGAACAGAGTGTGGTTGGGGCTCTGTGAAGCACAGATTTCTCTTCTTCTTTTTTTCTTCCTGGTTCTGAAATCACTGTTTGAACCTTTAATGAAGACACAAGACAATCAGAGTGGGGTGACCTGTCCTAAACATATGACCGTAGACTCACAATAATCTTAAGGAAAAGAGAAATGACGTGTGTCACAAAAAAACTCTAAAAGAGCACTTATTGTGGCCTTGGATAAGTCTGAGTGGGCAGTGACAAAAACTCTTGAAAGCAAATATATTCTGTGAGCGTGAGAATATAATTTAGATCTTGGGAGGGAGAGGTGAAAGAAAGACGGAAATAGTGGCACTTTTTGAGGTCACAGTGGACCTAAAAGAGAAATTATTATTCTTTGATACCCTGATACTGCATGCTAGCCTGCTCTCCATCCTTTATTTTTATTTTGTTCTTTTATAGGAAAATATGCATAAAGCTGGTATGAATGAAAATGGGAAGAATATAGAATAAAACTAAAAGTTGGTACATTTTGTTCTCTCACGGGCACCAAGTACATAAAAAGAAACAAATAAAGAACAATAATGCAAGTGAACATGGAAGAACATGGGGTACAGATGTGTCCAGAAAAAAATCCAGGAAGAAGAAAGAAAAAACCCCAATAATTTCCATCAAACCATTTTGGTCAAATGTTTGTTAAGAACCCGCTTTCATTGTTCAGAATCCAAAGGCCCTGCCCGAGCGCTAATCACGACATACCTAGCTGATTCTGAATTATGATCCCGTGATCTCTCTCTCACAAGTCTTTCAAAGCTGACAAGAAAGAAAATAAGGCGTAATTTATTGGTGGGGGTGAAGATTTTTCAAGAGAAGTTGTTGGAAGAAGGACAGAGGGGGAGGGGGAGGTGGGACAACGTGCCTCGGGGAATGTTATTAATTAGGGCACATTACATGTAACGGTGAACTAATTAATTAATAATAATGAAGGAATAAGTTGGCTAGCAAACTGTGGGAAGGGGGGTGGCCTGGGAAAGTTGGACCCCAGTTTGGCTTGTTTTCTTGTACCCGATGAGGTTGGGAAGGACGTAATAATGCCTAGATAAGTGAGAATGAATGAATTGGTTTATTGGTTAATCTACGTTATTAAGAGTGAATACTGTAGAGAGAGAGTTCAAAATCAAATGATTTAGATATGGAAACTTGGGAAGTTGACTGGATTAGCTGATTTTGGGGCATAGTGAACGGGGATAGAGGGAGGAGTGATGAAGAGGAGGAGGCCCCGCCTGAATATAATATAGGAGTAGGTGACCCACCATAGGAAGGAATAGGAGAGATTTCTCTTTTTTGTTGGATTGGAATTGGAATTGCTTTGACCAGAAACTCAGGAAAAAAGGGAAGAAAGCGACACCTATCTGGGAAGGTGCTCATCATTCACCACTTGTCACCATAACCCACTCCCTTGGGGAAGACAACACTATCTCCTCCCACTTCTCTGTGTTTCATCCATTCTCTTCTTTTCCTGTTTTACCGAGTATTTAACATGGCTATTCCAGAAATGTTTAGTTAGTAGTAGATCAGCTATAACTTAAATAGAAAGGGTATTTTGGTCATAAAATTTTAATATGGATTAGTTAATTGTTCAAATACTCCTTCAATTATATCTGGTAAAGATAAAATATTTATTTTTATTCTATTTATAAAATAAATAAATTTTTTTATATAAACATACTATTTTATATTTTAATTTTATTTTTATGCGTATAATATATATTAAATAAAAATAAAAATAAAAAAAATATTAAATTTTATAATTTTAATGAGATTTAAAAAATTTTATTTATATAAAATATGTTAAAAATAATTTATAAATATAACTAAATTAGTATGGCTAAAAAAAACGTTAGATAACTGGGGCTCAAAATATTATTAAAAAAATATTTAACACTGCTATATATTATATATTTGAAACATATGATTAAGTTGGTATATATAGCATTAGATTAACTAAGTGTTGGACGGTTTTTTTTTCCGCCACTATATTTCAGTTGCCTTGATATAAAATTGAATAGACATTAAAATATTTTGATGCGACGAATTATGATATGATTAGAATATAAAATACTAGAAAGTTGTGTGTGATTTAAACATGAGATTAAGAAAAATAATTGTAACTAGAGGAAGGAATAACGCGGAAAAGCATGTCAAGGAAGGGTGGAGGAATACATTCGAGATCTGACAATTGACACGTGGTTTAAATTTTATAGGGATTGGGAGATTGTGTGCCCATCTTCAACGTAGGTGTTGATTTATTTTTTTTTATATATAGTTATATACATAAGGGCTACGTGTCCGACTGACTAAAAAATAATTTATATTTTAAATATTTAGTAAAAATTATAGACTATAAATATAGAAGGTAAATATATAATATCTATGTAAAATTTAATTTTTTGTTGGCCAAAACATTCTTAATATTGTTTTGAATTCTATAAATATACTATAATTTCATGTCTCATCATAATAAGTATAAGAATTTTTTATCTAGTTATTAATAAATTGTACGTATTAATGATCGATAATATATTCATAATATTTTTTAAATAAATTTAAGAATAATTTTTTTTAGACGCTAAATCTCAAATTAGTTAGAGTTTTTTATACATAGTATTTTATTTTAATTATATTATAAGGACCTAATTTACTTATAAAATTAATTACTCAATTATCTAAATAATCTCTAATAATGTCACTTATAAGCCTTTATACACGTGGATGTTGATTTTTATTGTGTGGCGGTAACCTAATGGGAAAAGCACAGTCCAAGAACAAAACAAGTGGGCCCACCCTAATTTCTATGTTTGCCTCCACGAACGAATGGTTATTAGATACTTGTCTCACGGGACGCACCACACGACCATGTTTCTCAAAAACGAAGGCCATTTACACTTCATTTCCCATTAGGATACCTCTCTCCAATTATTATCTCCATATTTAGTATAGAATTGAGCGACTATTTCTTGGGAGAATATTTTGTGCTGCGATACGAAGCAACCATACGTCAAATAGCCATATTTGGACAGGGCATCAATCGGGAGCTGCTTCTAATGCCTCGCTAGAATTTGCTAAATTTTTTATTTTTAGTTGCCCACCCAATTTACTAAAATTTTATTCTAGCTATATCTAAATTTAATCCGCATCGCGTTCTTAATTATGGTAAGTGAGCCTCCCAATTTGCTAAGTTTTGTAAACGAAAAGAAATGTATCAGTTTGCATGACATGTTCAACAAAAAATATGAACAGACGAGCAAATAAATGAGAAAATAAGCAGCCCAAATCCAAATTTAAGGGAAATCTGAGGATGAGAGCCCATTCCAAGCTGAAATAGAGTTGAGCGGATAATAATATGGGCCTCTACTAAGGCCCAATGCCCCCCTCCTCCGGTCAAAAGTTCAACGTCCAAACGGTTTAGATTTGCTTTATTCAACCAATGGAAGTTATGTCTAATAAAAGGAGTTAGTCCATCACAACTTAACGAATCAAAATTTAAATTCTCTTTATAAGGGGTGCTCACATTTAATGTCCACATTTATTGCCTTCAGATGGAAGAGAGATCTATACATGCGTGCGCTGGGTGTATCATTTGTAAATTACTATAAGTTTTTTGAACGAATTACGTTAATCCAGATTTAATTAACTAAATACTTTTTATTAACTCTACAAGTCACGTGTCTCTTTTCTCTCACATGCCCACGTGCTGGAAGCCTATCCTGTAATTTATTTTCACTAGGGAAAAAAAACCGTAACTTTGAATATACAATATCAAATCATGATTTTACCAATAATATGGGGAAAATATATCTAAAAAACTGTTAGTTAGCATTTTTAAATAACACATTTTAGCAAAAGTAAGAAAACTTATAGGGAAGAGGAAAATGGACAATCTTATTACTTTTTGATAGAAGAGGGATTTAGTGTAAATTAGTTCTAATTGAAAAAATATATGTATAATTTACTCTCCAATTGCAAGGTCTGCACTCTGCAGTTGCTATTATGAAAAGGTCAGGATTGTAAAAGAGGATATTTAGCTTTAAGTCTCTAGATTCACCTAAAACTGTGGAATATTTTATATATGTAAGACACACTAAGAATGTGTCGCATAACGACATATACAAAACTAATTGAAACTTGGAATGTGTCTGGAGTTTGAAACAAGTGTACGCACACATTAGGGAACTAAAAATTTATCGAATCTTAATCGTCCAGATCTGGATGGTTTAGATTTAACTTTTTTTTTCAAATGACATGTTTTAAATTAAAAAAAATGATAGTTGAGATTATCTTTATTTTGATTATATATCCATTAAAATATTTTAAAAAAAATTAAAGACAAGGGGAAAAAATTAAATCTATATACCATTAAAATCTAATCAGCTTTAGGTGCATGCTTATCAAGGTGATGCATAAGAGCGAGGTTACAGATACAAGTAAACATGGAGGGAAAGGGACAAAAGAAGAGGGCCTAGGCAGAATTTGGAGTAATAAAGTGCGAAAAATTAAGGAAGAATAAGTCGACAAGACCTGTGCGTGTTGTATGTAAAAATGACGCAGGCTTCTGACTACACACACACACACACACACACACCCCACACCACTGCACCAGTGGTGGTGGTGGTGGTTGAAGATCAGCAAAAATTCTCATTTTTGCTGCATCGTCCACAGCAATAACTGTTGTCCGTTCAGATTTGTGGTTTTTTTGGGTTACGTGTCAACATGTGGCAGTGCCCTGTGGGAACAACCCATTAGGTAAGGCTGGGTGGGACAATTGATTCATTTAGCCCCACCATTCACCAATCTTATTGTTCTTCTCCTTCATTCAATCTCTAGAGATAGAGAGAGAGTGAAAATAGTGGAGGGGAATGATTGCAGAGATGAGAAAAGGAGAAAGAAAGCACGCCGGGGAGAGAGAGGGAGAGAGGGGAATGGAAAAAAAGGGCACGTCTCCGACATAACACCCCATGCACATTGCTCTCTGTCTTCACTTTTCCCATTCATTCTTCATTTATAATTCTGTGCACATATATATATATATATATATATACATATCCGACCCCATGCACCTACCTCTATTATATTATTTATTTCTAGTGTTCTTTAATTGAACTTTATATATATACATACATGCACATATGTTGAATGTAAATGTAATGCGTTCGCACTACATGTGACTTTTTTTTTGGTCAGCTTCCTTTATGCACGCTTCTCCTCCGATACCTCCCCACTCGCTTCATATAATATAATTCATCAATTAATGTGAATCTATCTAATGCGTGCTTCCTTTTCTATGGCGTACATACGACGTCTCATTCTTGTAGCAATACCAAGTTGTGAAGTTGGGTGTGGGACAAAGAGATATAATGATGAAAGGAACAAAGATTGTTGTGTAAAGGAGAACCTAAACGGGTGTTTGCCAAATAGGACGGTTTTGTGATTGGAATCCAAGGTAGATAGGGGGGGGGTGCTAGAATGTCATGACATCGTACAACTTATCTGGCTGGAATTCCCAGTTCTGCGTGTTGACCAATATGCTGATTTGCTCCTCTCCTCCCAAATTATATATGAACTCCATCGTGTCATTTTCACAACACTGTATACTCAATTTATTCGCGCTTTACACAGATCAAAGATTTACACTTTGCATCCTTTCTCCTCATTCAAACGTCAACTGGACTACGTTTCGCTTTGACTAATGCTTAATTACTTGTGTTCCCTCCCTTATAAATCCCTGTTCATCATGGTCCTTCCAAATTACTTACCACTGATCTTTTCGGTTATTAAATAAAGAATGAACAAGTTTTGATAGCACGAGGCGTACGTACGTAAATAAAAAAGAAGAGTCACGAGGTCGTGTTGAATGAATGACATAATTGATTTCATCTCGTGGGTATATAGGACGGTATCTACTCTAAGTACGTGCAAAAGTGTCACAGTTACGCACAGGCACGCATTAGAAAAGAAACCAATGGGTAAAAAATAGTTATTCTCCCTTGAATGATGCTCTCTTCTGCTCCATAATATTGCCCGTCTGAGTTCTGCCCCTTATCTCCCACAACAAGAGAACAAAAACCAAGGCTACGTTAATCCCCCTTTTCCGTTAATTCATACTGTTTTTTTTTTTAATTTCAGTGTAATTTTACAAATTATGTCTTGACAGTCGAAATTGATTTATACATATTTTACTTGAATGTTAAATGTTTAATCCAAGGGTACGGTCTTAATTAAAAAAGAGAAAGAAAAAACATCATTACGGTGGAGAACTTTAACATGTCGTTTGATTCTTGTCACAGATCAATGCTGCGAGCGTTTCAGCTTTATGCCTTGTTTATTTAAAAAATTGATTTTTGTGAATGCACGTGTTCAACAATACCATTTTATTTGCAACGTAATGTCGTCCTTAATTAGGACGGTTGAGTTTTTTAAATTTAAAAAAATATATTATAAAATCTGCGTCTAATATCTTAATCTTATTAATAGTATAATTTTATGCATAATTTTTTAATTTAATATAAATTTATACATAATCTTATTTCTCAGGTACCAATAATTATATCAAATTAAAAAGATTATGAGTAAAATTGAACTAAATTAAAAAGATTATAAGTAAAATTATACCACCAATAATGTTAGGATACTGGAAGTATATATAATCCATATTATAATTATAAATAGACTCGCATGTTCATTGTGAATCTATTTTTATTCTGACAAGTTTAAAAATAATCAACCATGAAAAGATACCTGTGTGTTGAAAATTATCCATTGCTTAATAACGGAGCATTTTCAAATGAATAGTCAGAATAAATAATATAGTTCTCTAATCTCATTCTGTCTCAAAAGAAAATCTTTCATGGGTCACCAGAATATACAGCGGAGATATACGAATATAAAATCAACTGCCCTCTTTATAAATAAGCCTGCAAAATGTCTATTTGCTTTTGTCCGGGTTCGTATTGGTTGGAGTCTTCACTTTCCATGCATAATCCACACAGAAACTTGGAGTGGGAACTCTAAAAAGGTAGAGACTTGCGATAAAGCAGGAAAAGAGAAAAGAAAATAGCAGAGATCTCATCTCTCACAGCTGGAACTGGTTCCTTTTTCTTTTTGTTCTATATGAAGCTACGGTACATTTGGGAACACATTCTTCCAGTTATGGGGCCGAATCCTAGTGTCCCAGTTTACAACCCTTCCCTTCCGTTTGTGATTTCGCTGTCACACTAACATAAGTCTCTGCAACTAAAACCTCTGATTCAGAATCCCATGGGCCCGGCCTACAATACAATACAAATCCAACCATCGTAGTAGCAACAACAATTCCACACACTTCCCGATCCCATGCTTTCTTTAGAATCAGTGTATATATATATACGTTCAGTTTACTCATTACACAGGTTTAAATATATGAAAATGAGAGAGAAACGAATATGCCATTTTCTATAGCTTGGAAACTCACAGAAGCATTGCTTTTACAGCTATTACAGAACCCACCTTCGTTGTCATCACCAGTTACACATCACGCACAGTACACTACTATGTCTCTTTCTTCTTCATCTATGAGTCAGATTCTTCCCCCCTCCGGTTTTTCCTACTTACATGCAACATTCATTCAGTTCACATGCAAAGATTCCCAACACCACACACACACATATATCCCTAGTCACCGTTCTCCAACCTATCACATAATTATCTCATTTATATATTTTGGTTTTTCTTGAAACTGACAACCTATCAACTAAAACCCCACAGATTAACTCGTAATGAGTCAATTAACTACTGTCCTAGAAATTAAACCAATGCTAAGAAAATGAGAACGACTTCTGCAAGTTAATGAACTCTCTCTATTTACTCAGACAATCAATTTGCGGTCGAGTACACGACGCCGTTTGGATCTTTCGCTTGAGTTGGAGCGTTCGAGCAGAGATTTCAATGCGTTCTGGAGGAAGTGGATTGATTCTATGCTGTGGTCTTTGTCGGCGGCCACAATGAGGACGTTTCGGGTTCTTCCTCCTATTGTTGCCATTTCTGCTTTGAGGGTTTTGAGATGCAGCGACTTTAGGATTTCGATGAGATCGGGTATGAGGTCGGAGCGATCTTCACAGCATAGGGAGGCTTTGAATATGAGCCTGCCGTCTCCGGCGTAGTCTCCGCTAGTGGACAGGACGGTGATTTCATCTGTTTCTGAGGGAATGGTTTCGAGTTCGGGGATTTGTGAAGTTTGCTGTTTCAGCTCTCTCACTCGTTGGACAACCTTTGCTAGGAGCGACGCCTTGTCAGTCTGAGAAACCCCATACAAATATTTAATTAGATAAGAATATGGATGAGAATTGAGGCAAATATATATTAGAAAGAAACAGAAATATTATTCTAGCTTGTGTATAAAGCTCTGTGACTTTCCCTAGGGCATTGTATTTATGCTTGTGGAAAGAAAGAAACTGTGGGAGGTCGTATTTCTTTCATGGCGTGCCTTTAATGGATTGGCCTGTTAAAGCTTTTGAACATTCAAAAAAAGCTCTTATTTTTATAGAACACGAAAGAATCCAAGGGAAAAAGAAAGTCACTCTTTATGCTATTTTGTAAGAGAAGATGCGTAGAAATGCAAGTGTTCAAAAGTCCGAGATACGATCAATAGATGGCGATTTTAGAGAAAGAGATAACTAGTTTGTCCCTTCCTAATGTAGCAGACAACAGTTCACTTCCTCTCATTCACTGTTGGCGGGGCAATTCTGAGGGTGAAGAAGATGCAGAATATTAAAATAGGGGCTTCCGTTATTATGAGCTCAGTTAATAATCTGATATATGACTTATTGATTTACGATCTAGAATATCCACTAATAATAAGCTCTCAATCCAACTTGATTCAATTCAAATGGAGCAAAATCAAGTCCAGTCAAAAAGTAAGCAGCCTTTCATACGCAAAAATTCTAAATGCATGACCTCTCTCTACCGACGAAAATAAGAGTCCAAACCAAAGAATAAAATAAAACAAACGTATAGGTGTGTGTATGATAAAGAGCGAATTGATGAGAAGAGTGTTTACCTTAGAATTACAGGGAAGAAGAGTACGAAGCTTATCGAGGTGAGAATTGATCCTCTCTCTTCGGCGCTTCTCAGCTTCCTTGTGATTCTTCAGAGCGGCGAGGGCTCTATCTTGCTGGGGTGTATCGGTAATTTCGGAAGAATCCAAGTGGTAATAAGAGGAGCTGCAGAAACTGTGCATTGTGGAGGCTGCAGCAGGAGGCATACCGTAAGATGCGAGTGTGAAGAAGGAAGCGCCGTTGCCGGCGAGGAACTGGTAGAGCTCAGAGTTGTCCATCTGCTGCTGCTTGCCGATGATGATGATGGCTACCTATCTAGGTAGCCGCTTTCAGCTAATAAGCCTGAACTTCTGTATCTGTATTATTCCTTCAAGCCTCCGGCATAAATAATCTCTGGGGCTGTGTTGTGCGTGTGTGTGTGTGTGTGTGAGAGAGAGAGAGAGAGGTTCTTGTGGTGGTGATACTCATGATTGCACTTTTTGACTGACCCGAGAGTTCCACTTTGGATTGTGGCTATTGAAATTTTAAAAAGTCCTGGACTTGGAATGCCTGTGGCTTTCGGTGATTAATTTCCTCCTTTTATTTTATTTCGGTTTTTCCTTCTACACTCAATTTATCAAATATTATCTTGTGGATAAAATTGGTCTTCCCATTTTATGGGTAATTATATTTTATGTAGTCATCATATGGAATCCATTAACTTGTCTCTCGTCGCTTCTCGCTTTTTCATTGGCGGACATGTCCAATTGGCTCATCACCTCATGCAAACAAACAAATCAAAGCACCTCCCTTGTTATTTATTTTAAAAAAAAAAAGTTTTTTTTTGTAGGAATTGAATTAAAACATTTGAAGGTGCATAGCGATAAATAATCATGGTCATAAGCACACTCGAATATGCCTTGTCATCACTTTGATAAACAGATGAATGATTTAACAAGGAACATAAATAATTATTATGTTGTTTCGAATACGATAGTTGATATAATGTTGCCATGGTCGATGCCGGTCTGGAACTTCCGGGTGATTTATGTTGGACGATTTAAACCTTCACAAGTGTTTAATTAGAATGCGAAGGCGTAGAACAGAACAACGAATGAATATGTGAAGGTAAACAAGTTCAGCGCATTTGAGATGGAATACGATAGAAAACGGCAACGATATCTCATCAACCAGGACCAAGACAAAACGAGCTGAAATCCCTTGAAACATCACAGGGTACACAGCACCAATGAAATCACAATACTGACTTCAAAATTAGAGAGATAGAGAAAACAAACGAAGGATGGCGATTATCGCAATTAAAATGTGAATCTCATATGGAATCGCATCCTTTGTCTGGCGCGTTTTTCTCCAGCAGTGTGATTATTTGACTGCAATATATTGATATGATGCCACCTGCAGGTAACGAGCTTTCTCATATACGTTTAAAAATTAACTGAATACATGAATGGGTATTGTATATATGTTGCTAGAAAACAAAACAATGTGATATTAGTTCTGTTTTTAAAGAATAAATTAGATTAGAATGTGGGCTTGTATTTGATATGGCGTATATAGGAAGCCACCTGCCCTGTGAGGATTTTAACATTTGATCTCGTCCCTGTGTCTTAGATTCTTTCATTTATAATTATTTTAAAATTATCAAATTAAAATTTTACAAAACCGGGGGAAAGTCAACAATCTACAATAATTAGGTAGCGGGCCGGTTTCATAGAGCAGTTTTATAGTGGGCTAAACATAGCCCAAGTCTTAGCACCCAGCGGGCTTTCCTATTTGTTTTTGCGCATAATATTTGAACCAAAACATGCATTTCGTACCAACGGGGTTGGTCCGAGTAGTAAGAGGCTCGGTATCGCTTAAACGAGGTCTCGAGTTCGACCCTTGGCGTACGCAGAAAATCCCCGTTGGGAGACTCACCTACCATAACCAGGTGCGCGACGCAGGTCGGATCCTGATGTAATCGGGGCAAAGTTTCGGTGAACCGGGTGGGCAACAAAAAAAATATATATGCATTTCGTCCGTGGGTTCAACTGACGAAGGGATGAGACATACGATCATTTAGAGTGTATTCGAACCTTAGAGAGTACCACTTTATTGTGATTCTAGTTGCGACGCTTAGGGAGGTATTATAACTCCTGGGTGTTTAGGTTTATGCCTAAAGGTAATAGACGGCTCGCCTTGCCCGATATTGGTATCGCCTAGGAGGAAAGGAGATTTTGTCCTACTCTTGGATCATGGATGAGTCAAACTCAACCCCTTTCTAAAAAATTTTGTACAAAAAAAAATATGCATTTCAAAATTTCAGTTGCAGTATCTATCATCCGTGGGTTTAACTAGCGAAAGGGACCCATCGTCCGTAAGTTCAGCTGGCGAAAGGGTAAGACATGTTACTATTTGGAGCATATTCGAACCTTGGGGAGTACTATTTTGTTGTAGTTCTAGTCACGGCGCTTGGGGAGGCATCCTAACTTCTAGGTGCTTAGATTTACGCCTGAGGGTAATAGAATGCTCGCTTTGCTCGACATTGGTATCGCCTAGGAGGAAGGGAGATTTCGTCCTGTCCTTAGATTGTGGGTGAACCCGACCTATTTTCAAAAAATTCTTATAACAAAAAAAATTCCAGTTACAGTGCTTGTAGAGACATCCTAATTTTTATGTGCTTATATTTATGCTTGCGAATAATTGACTACTCGTCCTACTTAACATTAGTATCGCCTAGGAGAAAAAAAAATTTTGTCCTGCTATTAGATCGCGAGTGAGTCAAACCCTCTTCACAAAATTTCTTTATAAAAAAAATTGCATTTCAAAACCTTTTGTTTGGTACCATGGAGGTTGGATCTAACATAAATAACTAATTTCTCATGATCAACCAATATTTGAATCTATAAAAGATGCCTATGTTTAATCCCTCGAATACAAGAGAATACCCTTGCGAAGAAGAAGAAGCTACGTAGACAGTAACATATGGTGGACTTAGTAAGTAAGTGGAGACTTTATTTAGATGAAGCTTGATTACTCAGAGTAGAGGAAAGCATTGATCAACAAGGAGCAGGATACTGACAGTAACAAGTTAGGAGTTGTCGATGATTGGGATTTGCATGATCCGTCACCGCCAGGGTGAAGTGCAGAGCAGCTCGAAGTGCACACATTGGAATTATTGGCATTGCACATCCCCATATCTTTAATGCACAGAAATGCTCCCTC